>CM056557.1:16392585-17616042 GCA_029721515.1 Synanceia verrucosa | reverse complement strand
TCTGTTTACATGTGTGCATGTGTTTTTTGTAGGCCTTCAAGAGCCAGATATGTCTGGACCTGTCACCCAATCACCAATATGACGGCAGGCTCACGGGACACATGGTGGTGAACTGGGATCTCAAGGTTAGATGTGAAACATTTCCTTTTGTATCATTCATACAGTTAACTCAACTGTGGTGAGCAAAGTAAGAAGTGAAATGTCATTTTCTTTTTTTCCTGCCATGGTGCTTCCTTTTTGAGCAAGTCACCTTAAAATAGGTTAAGAAATACTGTGTGTGTGTGTGTGTGTGTGTGTGTGTGTTTTTTTTGCAGGATGTTGTAAACGTGATAGGAGGTATGGGGGTTTTGCTGCCCCTGCTTGAGCAGGTATGTGAGGCAGAGCAGGTTTACAACGGCAGCCAGGAGATCTCAGACCTGCTGGGACCAGAGCTCACCTCCTCCAGAGGCCCCGCTGCCATGCTGCTGCCACTGAACAAGTCTGCAGGTCAGGTCATGTTCATCTCAGATATTCACATTTGTTGTATTATTTCCTTGCAGTTATAGTGTCTCCATGAAAGGGTACATTCAGTTAAAGTGTAGGGCCATTGTTTCTGTAAGAACATGTTGATTAATGCCATGTCTCAATACTACATGGATTACCATTAGCCCTCACTTGACATGGAGGCATAAGTCTTGGAGTTGGGTATCTCAAAACCTGTGTGGACATTATATGTATATGAGAGATCAGATACTTCTGTTTTTATTTGGTAAATCAACCTTTGCGTATCATTAATACATTTTTATGCATTTATTTGAGCTACATATGATGTTGTTGTTAGTTGATTTTATTCATTGCATTCTTATTCTAAGTGATAAATGGTTGATATGGTTTTTAGTGCAGTTGACAGTCACACGTCAGCATGTTTTGAATGGCAGACAAACATAGCAATGATTGTTACATCAATGCTAATTGAAGAGCTGCAGTTCAGTGGCCCAGTGTACCTTGCATGAAATCTAATGTGAACAAAAAGAGATAAATGGAACAAACAGACCAGCAAAACCGAGACAAATACACTTACAATGATTCATCCTGAGATGTGGTATTGCCAATAAAGTGCTTAGTAATGCATATAAGGCTGTGTGTAACACAGGATGTCTTAACGTTGTTTTGTCCTATTTTCTTTCTCTCAGAGGGCAGACTAGAGAGAAACAGCATCGCTGCCTTCCTGCTGATGGTGAAAAACCTGATTCGTCATCACCCTGTGAATCAGGAGAGTCTGCTGCACTGCCATGGGCCGAGCATCATAGGTGCCATGCTCAGCAAAGTAAGAACTGCGGTTTCGCGCTAGCAAGTGGCAACTAATCAGAAAAGGACCTCGTCCATTGTAGTTCTGCTTTGTGATTGATAAGTAATGAATGACTTTGGTGTTGTTTAAACAGCAGTGGTTCAGTATCACATGTTTGTGTGGGGAAATTTATGGCTGAGTGTATGGTTTCTCAGAGTGGGAACAAAGGATATCAGCTATGAAATCTGTTGCTTGAAAATGTTGAGTTGAAATCAAGGAAAATGATATGTAGATTACAAAAAAATATATGATAATATTAAAAACATGATAGCCACAGTGAGCTGTGGTACACTGTCTCGTTGGTGCGGCACAGACATGCTTTTTTTTTGACAGGATATGTTGAAATACATGACGTTGAGGTGGAGCATCCTGTTTGGAAGCTATGTCCTAATAATCATGCAGGGTTGCCATGGTATTGGCAAAGACAGAAACGTGCATAACGGTATACATTAAATGCAAACACTTACTGTATATGCACTGAACTTTTTCAGCCTCAACAGCTGCCAAAAATAGGCATTCTACAAACACAAACACACTTTAACACCCCTCCTCTATGCTTCCTTTACTGCAGGTTCCTGGCAATATGATGGACATGAATGTTTTAATGGCCTGTCAGCTGCTACTGGAGCAGGTTTTCAACGAGGGGAACAGCCCACTTTTACAGCAACTCTACCATCACCTGCTCTTTGATTTCCGCATCTGGACTAAAAGCCATTTTGCTGTTTGTCTGGGTAAGGCAAAGCAACCCAAGTGTTGTTAAGTGATGCACCTGAGTTTTCATGAGTTTTCAGCAGTTGGTACCTCTTTTTGTATGTATACGCAAGACTGAAGGGAGCAAGAGGAAGGCTAAAAGCAGAGATAGAATACATTAATGCTGAGTTCAGGCTGTGACAAGGATTAAAAGTGAACCTGTGCCTGAAGCTTCCTTCAATAAATTAAATTAATGCACTTCTTCAGTACAACCTTTTATATTAGTTTGACATTTCGAAATGTCAAACTGGAGAGACAAAATTATTCTTTTTCTTCCAAAGCCCACGTGCAGTATCTGGCTTCTGTAATAAACAAAGGCAAGCAGCGCATGAAGAGGAAGTATGGGGTCCAATATATTCTGGATACCATTCGCACGTACTACAGGTGAACCTTTGATTTTCACAATATGGTTTCAAAATAAGTCACAGATATATTCCACAAGACATATCAAGAATTGAGTGGTTAGTCTAAACATACATATTTTATCTCTTATTTGGTCACAAGAAGGTAATTGATTTATTTCATTACTAATATCTTTGGTCATAGTGTGGAGAAAGACGGCAGCCCTCTGTCTGATGAAAAGCAGACGATTCAAAACTCTTTGTTCTCCTTGCTGAAAGACTTTCTGAAGTCTCCCACAGCAGAGGAGCTTCACAGTGTCCTCAACTATATTCTGACTGTCGGAGAGGAGAAGCAGGTAGTACTCACATGCTTTATCTGTGTTTCTTTAGGGAGTTTGATTTTGTTATCATCCACTTTTTTATTCTCATGTTTTGGTTTAAAACTTTACTCTCCCTAATTTATGTTTCTTGGTATTTTATCCTCCTCCTTTTTTCCTCTGTCCTCATATTTCTCTTCTCTCTCAATCAGGCCGTGAGAGCTTTGGATGTGCTCTATGAACTCTTGAGGAGCAGTCCTCCTCGTGAGCAGGTGCAAGCCGTGCTGCTGGAGTGGGGCGTGGAGCAGCTGTACTGCTTGCTGCTCACGCCAAGCTTCGGAGACGAGGCCAGAGAAAGGGTCTTCAGGGTGGGAACCTATTTCTGTAAACTGTGATATATTGTCAAAACATTTAAAAAAAAAAAATCTTACATGACTTCCCTTCGATGTTGCAGATCTTATACAAAATCCTCAAAAGTGAAAGAGTGTCTGAACGCAACAAGCAACGCATCAAGCTGAAAGATTTTGGATATCTCGGTCTGGTTTGCTATCTTGACGAAATTCCAGTAACCATGACCACTGTGCGATGTCTGTACGAACAGGTCCTTGCTACAGGTAATTCCAAAACAGCTCTTTGATTCAAGTCTAGTGAGTTTGAATTGGATGACAAAACGGAAGTTTTTCTTTACGAATGTTTAATTCACCAGTATTTCTCAATAATGTTTAACAGTCCTCAGAGATAGAAGAGTTGCGCAAAAACGGTCCTGGGAATAAACAACTGCACAACAACAACAACACAACATCCAAACTGATTAGATGAACAGACTCTGTCTTGATTTTCCTCTTATTATTAAGCCAAATTGCACCTTTCTTCTAGAGGGTCTAGGTTCTACAGGAAACTTTCATGACATTGTTAGGAAATAGCAAACCTGTAAGTGTTACCTTTAATTTGTGTTTGGTTTATACATGTTCAAGTCTCCAGTTCATCACAGGGCACACAGGGCACAGACAGACAACCATTCACCCTCACATTCACACCTACGGACAATTTAAATTAGCCAATTAATCTAATCCCCATGCGTGTTTTTGGATGGTGGGAGGAAGCCAGAGTACCCGGAGAGAACCCACGCAGACACGGGGAGAACATGCAAACTCCACACAGAAAGGCCCCGGGTTGGAAATCGAACCCGGTACCTTCTTGCTGTGAGGCGACAGTGCTAACCACTGTACCAAATTTTCTGTTGCTATACAGATGCAACCCCTAACTTCAGAGACCTCCTGGCTGTGGTCTGGCTGTCCCATCGTGCTGAGCTCACTGTTCGCTTAGACGTCTGCCGCAAGGTCAGTCTGCTCACACAATTTATACTCTGCTAATCCTGCCACAGTCAACGTGTTAATGTGGAATTTCATCCTAAGAATATTCATCATCTTTCCTCTATGATATTGCCCCAGCTCTTTCATCTGATCTATTCCAACGAGGATTATGTGAAGCAGCTCGCTAAGCAGCCCGGCTGGCAGGACGTTTTGACCAAGCTCTATGTAAAAGAGTTCTATGAGTCCCATGCTGCCAGCATTGCAGGCTCCAGCAGCCACAGCTCCTGCGAGCCAGGCTACCGGCCACCACTGCGCAGAGAGCAGGCTCTGGTCATCGAGGACGCGCAATCAGACATCTTCCTGCGCTACCACACCTCACAAGATAACGACGAAGAAGAAGAGGATGAGGAGTATGAAGGTGGCCCACGTGACATGTGTGAGGAATACTCTGACTCATCCCAGTCACCCTCAAGTGGAGGGGGAGGTCCACTTAAAAGCTTCACCAGCTCCCTCCATTTTAAGCCATTTGATTCAGTGGATCAGGGGTCCTCATCCTCCAACTCCAATGCAGTTGATATCCCCACATCTCACCCTGATGAAGAGGGGAGAGACTACCAACCCCAGTCCCCCTTTGGCACCCCCTTTGATTTGGAGCTAGAGGGCATTGGAGAGACTGGCACACACACTTCTGCAGGTAGTCTGACAAACACACCATCCCCTTTAGAGCACAAACCATTTCCACCTGACAGACCCAGGAAGAGCTCCAGTCTGTCCAATGTGCTGGACGATACCAGCTATGGGACGGACCCCCCAACTGGGGACACAATCTCCAATACGTCCAACCCACAGGTATGATTGCTTCCGCAGGTCAGATATAAATATCTATCAAGACAATTTTTGTCATTCAGAGTAGTTGTATTAGGTCTTTTCTTTAAGGATTTGAGTGTTGTTTGCGTTACAGCAGACTCCTGAGGAGGAGCTGTGTAACCTGCTGACCAACATCGTCTTCTCCGTGCTGTGGAGCCGCAGTGGGACAGAGGTGGCAGAGGATGTGGTGTGGAGAGAAAGAGGACAGGTCTTTTCTGTTCTCACCAAACTGGGCTCCTCCTGCCAACTGGTCCGCCCTCCCGATGACATCAAACGCAGGTCAGTGACAGTGACTTCAAATTTACATCACCTGAACAAACACTTGCAATGGAAAAACAAATTGAACCCAACATTTAGCTCCGTTCCCTTTTGTGTAAATATACAGAAATGTTATTGTGTCACACTGGGGCAATCTATTCTTAGTCTATTTGCCACTCTGTGTGCCAGTCTGTTGGAGATGATGCTGGAGTCCTCTCTGTCAGACCTGAGGGATGCCCAAGGAGTGTCTCTGCCTTTCTGTCCCAGTCTGGTTCGGCTCCTCAGGCTGCTTCAGGACTTCCTGTTTGCTGAGGGTACAGACAACAACACGCTGTGGAGTGAAAAGGTATATCACACATCCCACCATATCTGTTTGGGCTCTGGGTAATTCCATGACTAATGAATAGCTACCTTGATAAAGGTTGGTTGACTGTGTGAATACATAAGGGATAGTAAAGGAAATAGGCCAGGGGCGTCACTAGGTTTTAAGGACGGGGGCTTAGCCCCATATATACATATATATATATATATATATATATATATATATATATATATAAAGTGGCGGGCAGGTAGGGGCGAAAAGAATAAAAGGGCACCTACAGCAAGTTCTCACCACTTAAGCGTTTTTTTTTTTTTGTTTTTTTTTTTATAAATGTATTTATTGTACAGACTTCAAGAGATAACATGAACAGTGTACAAAATATATTCAAGTGAGAGGTCTGACAATTTTTCTTTTTAAGACATTTCCCCATCATCTTAACAAAAGTACACTGAACAAAACAAGACCCGAACGACACGCAAAACACAAAATATCCCCCCCATCCCCGCCCACCCACCCACCCACCCAGGTAAGCAATGCTCACTGCACAGGGTAAATAGAAAGAAATAGAAAGAAAATAGTAATAATAATAATAACAAAAATTAATAGCAGAAATAAAATGAAGTGGTAAAAGTAGTAGCAGTAAAAGTTATAGCAGTAAAAATAATGATTGTCATAAACGAAAGCGATAGTTAAAAACATTCATAAAATAAAATGAAATAAATAAATAAGTAAATAAATAAATAAAAGAGAGAAAAAAGAAAAAAAGAAGGAAAGAGGTTGCAGTTAGATTTAAGAGTCTACCAACACTTAAGCGTTTTTACCTCTAAGAGGGCACTTAAGTGCATGTTTTTGCTTCCAAAGAGGGCATTTTGGCGTACGTTTTTTAACAAGCTGGGGTTGACTGTATTAAAGTGATTTATGAATTATGCAATGTTATTTCTTTTTTTAAACTCACATTCTGGTCACTTTATATTAAATTTGTCTGCACTTTTTGGTAAAAATAAATAAATAAAACAATTGCAATTTTTTTAGGGGGGACTTAAGAATATTCTAGGAGGGCTTCAGCCCCCCTAAAATAGGCCTAATGACGCCACTGCCCTTGGCAAATAGCATATTTTCAAAAATGCTGAACTTTTCATCATGAAGACAGAGGCAGTCTCGTGTCAATATACTTCTGACATGTAGGAGTTTACTACATACTGGTGCAAGGCAGGCTGCTGGTTTGCTTTCTTTAAATAGCCCTACTCAACACCAATGGAATTAGGATTACTGATGAACTACTAATGTTCAGTCCAGACAGAGCAACAGCCCAATTTCTTCTTGCCAAAAAATCCATGCAGCAGATTCTTGCCATGACTGAACTGATGGCACACGCTGTGTGCAGAACAATTAAGGGTGTTGTCTTCTGAATAATTGTGTCATTTAACTTTCTTATTTACAGAAGCTATCATCTCATCATGTTAGGGCAGTAAAATAAAAGATGAAGATAATCTTTGACTATCAGTTTTTGTATAGGAGATGTATGTCAAACATTAGAAGCATGGGCAGCTGGTTGCCAGTTACTATGTTTAACATGTTGCTGTCCTGTCTTACTGGCTGGAGTGTGGAGTGGAGTGTGGTTGGGTGTAGCGAGAATCTGAGTCACCGTTTTAAATGCAGGTTAAGCTGTGTGTTTAATGTACTCTATAGGTTTAGGTTGTTTCATGCAAGGTGTGGAAACAGGACTACCCTTTTAATGGAGTCCTTTGTTGTTGACAGTTATTGTTGTATTGCAGATCTTTGAGGGGGTGGTAAACCTGCTGGACAAGTTGCAGGCCTGGCATAGCACCCCTGGCAGCCCCGGAAACACTGAACTGAAGGAAATGGCTCAGATCGGCCTGCGTATCATCACCGGATATATCCGGCAACAGCACTCACAGGTCAGCTGCAACCAAAACTGGTCCGTCCATCACTCAGCCACTACACCAACATGAAATGTTTCTCACTGTTTCCACAACCCAAACACCTGTGTGATTTAACTTTGCTGGAGATAAATTTAAAGGGGTGTACAGTGTTTATTTAAGTTGATAAGAGAACTCAGATAAAGCCAGGTTAAAAATACCAGTCCTTCTATGGGTTTCTTTTCAAAGACATTGCAGTCATTCCTCTTAGGGAGTGTTCTGTATGAAAGGGCAGCTCCCCTCAGAGTTATGACTGCTGCTGCTCTCACTGTAGCACTGCAAGATAGAGAGAGCATCATAAATTAACTGACCATAAGGCTTTCCATCACATACTGCCGGTCCAAAGTAGTACAGCTCCCCTGATGCTATTTGTTCACTCTCTTCTGCCTGAGTGAAATAAATGACACACTAACATAGCTTTATTATTTCCTATTCCAACTATTATGACAATCTATTTCAGATTCATGATACTATAGCGTATACTCTTACTCCATTATAATTTTAATACATAACTCTCTTGTATTGGGGCATTTTTACAATGTGGTTTTGACACTTTTAAGTCCGGATCTGCATACTTAAAATTGCACCACTGAGTTCTCAGTTAAATGCATGTGATTTGACTCCTTTTCCTCTTCAGGTGTGTGTGATGGCCTACGTGAAGCTACACAGTCTTCTGCAGACCGTGCTTTGTTTGAGCTGGGAGGAGGTGTGCTTCCTGCTGGGTCAGTTAGGCGCCCCCCTGTGGCCAGCAGGTGTAATGGACAGCTCCAACTGCGGACAAGCAGAGACTTTCTCCCAGCTTGTGCCCATCGTACGAACGCTGCTCGACCAGCACGCTGATCCCATCACTATCCAAAACCTATTGCCCAATCTGCCTGTCACTAATGGCAGCACCACCTTTGCCCAGGACCTGAAGGCTTACTGTAACACACTGGAGTGGCAGGTTTTTTACCAGCAGCAGGTCAGTGTTTTGGTTGTGCCTTTAAAAAAATATCTTTTGTTTAAAGAGTTGAAAGAGGCTCCTCTCTAGTCATTGGTATGACTAAGCCAGTGTAATGCTATCGTCTTTGAGATACTGCAGGCTCTGTTCTTTGTCACATTAGTATACATTCAGGATTTTCACAATCTTTCCTCTGGGTCTAACAGTTTACCTCCTGGTGGGTGGCTGAGGGGTCTCATCTATATTTTTAAACTGCTATATCAGTGTATTTTAAGCAAAGACCAGTTCATGCTCAAACTTGTAGCTGATGCCAGACATGCTCACCACTGGCTGAGAGGTGGATTTATCATCGCTCTGTGTGACAGTGCATGTTCATAAATCTGCTTTGTTTAGATTACTTTTGTACACAGATCCCCAATACATTATCCAGTTTGGCATATCTTTGGCTGCTCTGGTGATTTTGAAACTTGGCCCAAGCTGATTTCTCAAGCATATATGTCTAAGTGTTTATGTGTTTTGCAGTTTGACCTTTTTTAATGTATAGGGTAGTTCTTCAAGTTTTTGTATGTTTATACATCTCCATGTTTTTAGCATGAAATGATAAGTGAGAAGAAAATGATAAGCGCAAAGAGAAAACAGCAAACAAGTTGCAGTGTTGTAGAACAGTTGTAAAAAAGTCTTCTCTAATACAATACATAAATAATGGGAACCTGATTAAGACATGGGGAAGTGTATTTCCAGTCCTGTCTTTCATTTTTACAATGAGAAGCATCCTGTTACATGCAGTGTTCTTCCTAATTATGAAATGTAACAAGTTACTTTTACATTAGGAAATAAATAACCACCATAAAATCTGTGCCCTATCATTCAAGTTCAAGTAATTGTCATGCAGTTTTCTTTTTTGTAATTTCTTCTTCATTCTTTTTGTTGATTTGTTTGCATCTGGATGTTTGCACCAAGGGTTTTTACTTTGTCACACTGTTCACGGCTACATTTGTAAGACTGTATAATGTAAGCTGATGTAAAGTCTGTTAATGTCCCCCTCTAGGTTCAGACCACCATGGAGCAGTATGAGCTGGACACGTTCGGGAGGAGCCATGATATCATGTCCAATTTCTGGAACTCCTGTTTCGATGACCTCATGAGTACAGCCTTTAGACGGGACAAAGACAGATCAGACAGCAAGTCCAAGTTTCAGGTTATACAAATTTCATGCAACAAACTTTAATCTTACCAGTCACACTAAAATGCAGACTTAAACCCTCCATACTACCAATGTGACATCTGTGTCTGTTTGTGTGAAAGCAGGAAGTGATCGTGGACCCCTACCTGAAGCGAGTCAGAAGTGAGAACAACAGGTTCCTCATTTGGCAGAAGCAGAGCTCCAGCCAGCAGGTGGTGGTGTGGCAGCACTGGAGAGCTCTACGCAGACTTTTGACCAGCGAGAGAGGGGCCTGGGCCAATAAGTATGACAACCTCTGATGTTGACGCTGTAGTTTTTCTTAAAATCACTCTGACCTATTTAATATAAGAGGAAAACATTTGACGAAATGTACTTTTTTCCCTTATTTTTCCAGAGTCCAACCAGAGGTGAAGTTGAAATTGTCCAATGCAGAGACTTATTCAAAGATGCGTCTCAAACTTGTACCCAACTACAATTATGATCCTCACAGTGAGGCCAGTGCCCTGCGGGACAACATGGGTATGTCACTATTCAGAAACATATATATATACATATATATATATATATATATATATATATATATATATCTATATATATATATATATATGTGTATATATATATATATATACACAATATATATATATATATATACACACATATATATATACTTTTATATATATATATATATATATATACTTTTTATATATATAATTAAAATATATTTCTTTTTTTTTTAATCTTCAGGAGCTGACAGCCCTCGTAGCTCTGAGACCCTCCCATTGGCTGTTGCAAAGGAAGCAAAAGTAAGCGACATGGAGGATGACCAGTTAGGAGAAGAGGACCTTGTCTTTTTGGATTACAAGTGAGTCTTTAATTTTCACAGATTATGTTTCATTGTCTCTAGTTAGGGCCTAGGGCCATAGGCACAAAGAAACAAATAAAAAAAGAAATAATTTCACCAAATAGGCCTTGAATATGTAAAGGTATAACCTTTTCCCCTGCTGCCAGAGTGGAGGGAGAAGACGAGAGCCAGAAAGAAAAACTGGTTCTGTCTGAAGACTGTGAGCTCATCACCATCGTAGCAGTTGTTCCAGGTCGTCTGGAGGTTACCACGCACCATCTGTACTTCTATGATGGCAGCAGTGAGAAAGAAGAGACAGAGGAAGGTAAGAAGATATGTGATCATGAACATCACACCTAACTTTTTTATTGTTCTCCAAAGGGTCCTTACAGTTGTGTATAATGTCTGTGTCATTAGGAATTGGGTTTGACTTCAAGAGGCCTCTGTCTCAGCTGAGAGAAGTCCATTTGAGGCGCTACAACCTGCGACGATCTGCACTGGAGCTGTTCTTCATAGACCAGGCTCATTACTTCATCAACTTCAGGAAGAAGGTGATGCTCTGCTTTAATAACCACTTCTGTGCTGTAATTAAAATGACATTTGTATTTATTTCAAGTTTTAATTTGTGCTCTCGCAGGTACGAAACAAAGTGTACTCCAGAATCCTGGGTCTGCGGCCTCCCAACCTGTTTTACTTTGGCTCGCGCTCCCCCCAAGAGCTACTGAAGGCATCTGGACTTACACAGGCAATTATTCAATTCAATTCTTCCTAGTGTTACTGCGATCAGATTTATTAGGATTTTGTATGTCATGTGTGACCAATCTGGTGTTTCTGGTTTAATCAGAAATGGGTATGCAGGGAAATCTCCAATTTTGAGTACTTGATGCAACTGAACACCATTTCTGGACGCACTTACAATGACCTGTCACAGTATCCTGTGGTGAGTATGCTCTTCCCTTATATATGTATGTGTATATACTGTATGTGTGTGTGTGTGTATATGTATATATATAAATTTGTTTGCTTGTTTGGGTTTTTTTTTACAAAAAGATGGGAGACTTACAGTGTAAGGAGGCGTCACATTGCAATTGTGTTTTTGTTTCTGTTCAGTTCCCCTGGATCTTGTGTGACTATACCTCTCCCATTCTGGATCTGGATGACCCATCAGTTTTCAGAGATTTGTCCAAACCCATAGGTGTGGTCAATCCCCGCCATGCACAAAATGTCAGAGAAAAGTAAGTAAGGATCAGTGGCCAACCAATGATGTGTAATATTTAGATAAGTTAAAAACGCAAAACAATTCCTCTTCAATCAGTGAGCATTTTTTACTAGGTATGAGAGCTTTGAGGACCCAACCGGCACCATCGACAAATTCCACTATGGTACACACTACTCGAATGCAGCAGGAGTCATGCACTACATGATCCGCATGGAGCCGTTCACAACTCTGCACATTCAGCTGCAGAGCGGCAGGTAGGGAAGCTGGTTGGTGCGTTATATTTTATCAAGTTTCCTGCTCTTCTGCAGCCTCATGTTGGTACATGTCCTCGTCATTTAGGTTTGACTGTGCGGACAGACAGTTCCACTCGGTGGCAGCAGCCTGGCAGGCTCGCATGGAGAGCCCAGCTGACGTCAAAGAGCTCATCCCAGAGTTCTTCTACTTCCCAGAATTCCTGCAGAACATGAACGGTGAAGAAACAAATGAATCTTCTTTGTTTTGTTGTGAGGTGTTGTGTAAAATGAAAGAACCTAATGCATCATTGTTGTTGTAGGCTTTGACCTGGGACACTTGCAGATATCTCAGGAGCCAGTGGCAGATGTTCTGCTGCCTCACTGGGCTTCATCAAGAGAAGACTTCATCAAGCAACACAGGAAAGCCCTGGTGAATCATGAGACATCAAAAAAAGAATTGGACTGCCTGTCAAGTGTGCATCTGTATTCTAACCTAAATCTTAACTCTAGGAATGTGAACATGTATCAAGTCACCTCCATGAGTGGATTGACTTGATCTTTGGTTACAAGCAGAGAGGCGATGAGGCGGTGAATGCCCTCAATGTCTTCTACTACTGCACTTATGAGGGTAAGGCCAAAGTGAATATGTGATTCTAATGATCCGTTGAAACTTCTAATATTGTGATGTTTTGCCAATGTTGTTGTGATTTGATTTGATTTGATTGTCCACTGTTCACCTGAACAGTGTTTTTCTGTGCTGTTGTATGATACTCTCTCTTGATTCTTGTTTGACTTCTTTTGCAGGTGCAGTAGATCTGGATGCTATTGCCAACGAAACGGAACGTAAGGCCCTTGAGGGTATCATCAGCAACTTTGGACAGACTCCTTGTCAGCTCCTTAAGGTATAACTCCCAGACTAATTAGCAGTCCTTATTATCAACAAACTGCTGTTAAGTTCTGTTTAACTAAGAGCCGTTTTATATAATGTTGTTATCTCGAACCAGGAGCCTCACCCCCCTCGTATGTCAGCTGAGAACGCAGCTAGGCGGCAGGCCCGTCTGGACAGTATGCCCCTGAACATCTTTGAGCAGCTCGATAAACTCCGGCCATTTGTGGAGGTGGGTTTTGTCATGATGTCATTATTCCTTCACACAAGTAATATTGTGTGTGTATACATGTATCAACATGTGTATTTGTGTGTGCCTCAGGTGGTTAGCGATGGCCTTCCTCTGGTCCAGGCAGTGGTACCAAAGAGCCAAACTCACTCCTTCATCATCCAGGGCTCAGATATACTGGTAAGGTTCAGTGGGCCATATGTAAAACTCAACACAGTCATAACAGCAACAACAATTTCATTTCAAACAGTTTACAGGTTTAGCATTTATGTATTATGACACCTTTTCTCTACAGGTGACTGTAAGTTCAAATGGGCTGATAGGTACACACAGTTGGCTGCCCTACGACAAAAATATCGCCAACTACTTCACCTTCACTAAGGACCCCACCATGTCTAATCCCAAGTGAGTGCCCTCAGAAGTTTTTGTGGTTTACGCAATCATCTACAATTACTGTCTGTTAAATATCTGTTTACCAAAATATCCCAGGAATGTCATTGGCTGACTCAAAGCAAAACATGATTCTCAGTGTTTCAAAAGATAATTAATTTTCAAATGTTCTTTTAGTCAGATACCAGATTGAAAACAAATCACCGTGCATCACTTCAAAACATGCATAAACAGCTGGATGGAAGAGTAAAAACTATTTTAATTAATTCTCATATGGTTTAATGAATTTCATTCTAAACTGGCCTTGATCGTGGCTCACATAAACACAAAATAAATCAGAACCATTTGGACACTGGCTTTCACACAGGTTGTAATTTGCAGATGTCTTGACAGTTTAATGTGCCCATTATAAATCTCCTCCACATTAAGACCACAGCTCATTCTCATTTCCTGTTTCTTACTTTGATCTTTCCAATCCTGATTTGTGGTGTAGAACGCAGCGATTCTTGAGTGGACCTTTCTCTCCCGGTGTGGAGATCAATGCACAGGTGTTGGTGGTGTCCAACGATGGACGCCTGCTGTTCAGTGGAGGACACTGGGACTGCAGTATCCGTGTCACCCAGTTGGGAAAGGGCAAGCTGGTGGGCAGGATATGCCGGCACATTGGTGAGCTCCAGTTATTGCATGTCTAACTAAAACATATGCTTTATTTTGATGTGTTACATATCTACTTGTGTTTTCATGTCTTCCACAAAGATGTTGTTACTTGCTTGGCTCTGGATCTCTGTGGCATTTACCTCATCTCTGGTTCAAGGGACACATCCTGTATAGTGTGGCAGGTTCTACAGCAGGTAAACAAAGACAAGACAAATCTGTCTGTCTTCATCTTCGCTCACTCACATGCTTGTACACATACATGGTTAGAAACTGGAGCCAAAGTTATGGCTTCACATATGGACTTTCCTGTTTTGTCCTTCAGGGTGGCTTCTCCAGCGGTCTGTCTCCTCGGCCGGTGCAGATTCTCTGTGGCCATGACCAGGAAGTCACCTGTGTGGCCATCAGCACTGAACTGGACATGGCGGTCTCAGGGTCAAAGGTCAGCAAAATGTCTATGAACAGTTATAGGCCTGTTGATAAAATGCACAACAAGTAATAAAGTAATAATTTTCATCAGTCAGACATTTATTTTATAAATAGCTTTTTATTTGACCAGTGACAGTTCAACTATTCATTTCACTACAAGGCAAAGACAAGCTGTAATTTTTCATATTTGAGAAGTTGCAACACTCTTTCTTGGATATTAATTAATTATTAATATAGTTGCCACCATCACGTAAGAAGACTGAAAAGTTATCTCTCATATCGCTTGAGTTCTGTAGGTTTGTGCAGGTAGGTGTTCTACGTAAATAACCTCAATATGCTTGAAAACACTATTTGGATGTTTTCCAACCAGTGTGTGTCTCATTAGATGCAAAGATGTAATCTGTACCAGATACAGCCTCAAAACACACACTTTATAAGCATGGAGAGACAGATGTTGCTATCATCAAAACCTGGAAAGCATGATGCAACAAAGTTATGCAAGAGTGTGTAGTTTCAGCCGACTCCCATTTTTTAATGTGCTCTTTACCGGTTAAACTGGTTAAATTAGAAAAGTTCATTATGCCTACCTGTAGATTCATGTTCATGTATTATGACTGTTGCCAACATTTGCATCTTGTTTGTTAAGACTTCAGTAACTACATAATTGTGAGTCCGTGTGGCTTTGGTTAATATTATGAAACAAAAAAACAGACCAAAATGTTGCATGTTAACACCTTGCTGTTCGCTGTTTCAGGATGGGACTGTGATAGTGCACACTGTCAGACGAGGAGAGTTCCTGCGAACCCTGCAGCCTCCTGGTGACAGCTGTGTACCCGCCCAAATCTCTGAGCTCCAGGTGGGCATGGAGGGCCACATTGTGGTACAGACCTCGGTGGAGGAACGCTCAAATAGAAAGGTACTTTAATACATACGTACAGTAGTCTACTGTGCATATACAAACACAAACCTTTCTCAGTCTTCTTATGCTACGGCCAAATTCTACTTGTTCCATACAGGGCAAGTTCTCCATTCATGTTTACTCAGTGAATTGCTGTCTGCTGGCCTCAGTCACCATGGAGGAACAGGTGACTGCTCTCTACCTGGTGTCTGAACACATCATCCTGGGGACCATGAATGGCAACCTCCACATACGAGATTTATGCAGGTAAACACATTGCAAACATGTATTTTTATAATGCAGCATGTATAGTGATAGTTAGCTTGTCATGGTAATTCTTCTCTGTTTGACAGCCTGAAAGCTCCGGTAACACCTCTGGCCTTGAAGGTTCCTGTGAGGAGCGTGTCTGTCACCAAAGAGTGCAGCCACATCCTGGTGGGACTAGAGGACGGGAAGTTAATTGTGGTGGGGGCTGGGAAGCCAGAGGAGGTGAGAAGTAGGACATCAAATGATTGGGAGATGCAGGAGTTGGGTGGCGGTGCATGTTTGTAAATGTGTGAGTGTGTGAGGAGGAGGGGGGATAATCATATGCTAAGTGACCAGGGTTTTCAGATGATAATAGAGCAGCTTTTTTTCTCTGTTTTAACCCTCAAGTGAAGATTAACATGTTTCTGCTCCTATTCTCAGGTTCGCTCAGGACAATTCTCCCGTCGCATTTGGGGCTCCACGCGTCGCATCTCTCAGGTGTCGGCAGGTGAAACGGAGTATAATCCCACTGGGAAAGTTGGCAAATAAAATGAGCAATGGTGGAGGAACTCTGAGAACTGCACCACCAAGGTTATCATCAGACTCATCAACAAGACCTGTACAAGCTGCGAAACTGTCCTCCTCAGCCACTGATCTCTCTGGGAGAGACACTATACACTGTGCACTTTTTTAAAAATTCTTAAATAATTTGATATTTTATTGTGTGTCACATACAGATGTGTATTGTTTTTAATCAGCATCATTCCAAAGAGCGGCCTTGTTTTTGTGGATGGAGGAGAGCTCAGTGTTTGAGGCTGTGAGCCGCTGTTGAAAAGTGAGTCATATTTCAGGGATGTGACTCAAGCCGATGCACATGCAGTGTCATAGACAGAGAGAAGTAACACTGTGAACTCTCCTTACTCCATGTCCGTGGCATTTTTCTTGTTAGAGGAACAGCTGTGATCCCTTTGCTGTGTTCTTAATACTCCTGGAAACTTGAAAACTGCTGTAGATGTTGCTTGAGATTTCCACATTGCAATACTGGTAAATACCACATGAGGGCTTGACTTTGCATAAGAGGGGGTAACTGATCACTCTAGTGAATCAATACTATGTTGTAGTCCTCAGCAGTCAGCATCAGGATATGCTGATCCTTGCTGCAGAAGTACACCATAATACCAGTGTGTGATTGTGCATTCTTTGCAGGTTGTAAGTGATGTACAGCTGTTACATTTAAAGCAGTAACTGCTTTAATGGTCAGTTATTTGAAATGTATCTGCTTTTTTTATCATGACTGTGGAGCTTGGAAGTGATGAAACTCAAGAGGAGTGCTTCCTATTGCCTTACACACAATGGAGTAAATACATTTACAATGTGTCTGTACTAGTTTTATTACTCTGTTCACCACACAACTATCCCTGTTTTATAGCATCTGAAAAGTGCCTTTTTAGCTCACGTCTACATGTATAAACACTGAATTCCAATCATCTGTTTCAATGTAAGATCACTATTATATCAGACTGTATCCCTGATGATCTGATTTAAACACACATTACTACTTTTACTATGACTCACATGTGAATAAGATGTTGAACACAGTAAACTGTTGTCTGGATGAACTTACTGGCCTGTACTGGTATTGTACTCTGTTTTATGAAGCACTGAAAACATCTGAAGACACGATGACTCTGAAACATGTGAGTGAGTTTCAGAGGAATTCACTTCCTGCCAGCTTCTTTTACTGTGGTTGGAACAAAGTAGTTGTTATGCTGCGTCATGATGGGACAAAGGGAATATAACACACACATTACCTAGTCTTTGTAAGTGAGTACAAAATAAACTACCCTGGTTTCTTTTCCACTGTGGAAATACACAAAATCAGCACATTCAGTCTAAAATCACATTTTACTCGAATCAAATGAGATGTTTGCATTAGCAGCTGTTAAAGTACACATCTGATAAAGAAAATTGAGAGAAAAAAAATGGTGTTAGAGTTATATTTCACTTAATTATGCAGGAATCCTCAGAGACTTTGATCAATGGAACTCAAAATGGAAGCTTCTCTCCAGCATTAGGTCTTTACAGTCAACCCTCTATCAAAATGTTTTGATGATGATGTTTTGGTATAATTTGTTGTTTGATTGTCCTAATATAGATTCAAATGATCCTGCCTCTAAAAAAGCTTAAGTGAAGGTCAGCTCTACCTTGTATTTGGACTTTTATTTAGCCTTTGTATTGTTCTAGGAAGATGTTGAAATTACCCTTTACTTTTTAAAAATTAAGACAGTGGGAATGATGATTGCTTGAGTCGACCTGGGTTTTTTTTGCAGTGTGAAAGGGGCTTGAGAGTGAGTTCTTTGTCTGTCTGTGACTGTCACTGTTTCTTCTTGGCCTAATATGGCCAATAATCTTAACTGAACACTTATATTCCTTTTTTCTGTGAACCACTGCCCATATCCTGAGGATGAGCGCCATTACTGAAAAATGAGGTCTGATTCTTGTGTGTGAACCACAGCAGGAAGGAAACTGATCCGCTGCCACAACGTAGATCATCCAGCTCCTCTACTGTAATCCCAGCCTCGCATGCATCTGTGATGTTAGCCCTGTTTGAGTTGAAAAGGTCACAGTGAGCAGCAACAGCACATTTACTGAAGAGGAGACTTTGATCTCCTGGTGGGCCGAACATCCTGTCGGCCTCCCCATAAACACCTCCGGGGGTACAATTCAGACTGGTGGGGAGAGGTGAGGTGGGAGATAAAACCCGACCTGTAGACCCCCAGTCAAATACAAACCACAGAATAGTGAATGAGGGAAGTGGAGTAGGAGGGTGAAGAGGGATGCAGTCACTCTGATGTGGCTCCTCTGACAATGGTGGGAGGGGTTGACACCTCAATCTTGGTTATTGGCAGTATCTTCTTCTGACCTCTCCAGACCTGGGGGCAGACTGAGGGGAACGGATGTCATGAAATGCTGCAATTTTGGTGTTGTTCAAATTGTTCCTGCCAAGAACCGCAACCATCCTCAAACCTCCGTCAACGACCTCAGCCTTCCCCCTCTCCTTCTCTCCCTGCCTGGTCCATTTCTCTCCTTCCTGTGGCCAACAAGACCATGTTTTTTATAGCTGTCTTATCGTTCCCACCCATGTATTACCACAAAGGAACTTGGCACTCAGATAAAGAGCCTGCGGCCCGACAACAAAATGATGTAGACAAGGAAAGAATAAATCAAGTGAGGGAGAATGTTTGTTGTTTGACTGCTGATAAACTTGTGCTGACGTCATCTCTTATTTTGTCCACTGTGGTAAGATTATTCCAACATGTTGCCAGTAAAAATTTACTCACTGTAAGAATGTTCTGAATATCAATATCTTAAAAAAAGAATGAAAAAATGTTGTACTGGAATAAAAACTATACATAAATATGTCAAGAGACATTTCAAAACCCAATGATACACCAAAAACTGCTTAGCAAGATGATCATACAACATTTTTACAGTTGATTGGTGCAAGCATCTAATAAATGATTAAATGTAAATTTACCCTAACATTTTTTGAAAATAAGACTTCTATAACTAAACACTGAACAAAACCACATGATTAATGTCAGTGTGGATTACAGCCATCCTTACCCACTTTGACTGGTGCATAAACAATATTAAGTAGAGTAAGTAAGAGTTTTTTGTGTGTCTGTGTGTGTGTGAGAGAGAAAAAGAGTTATATGTGACTGAAATATGACTTGATCTTTTATCAGATCAGGAGCATCCCCTCTGTCTCCTCTCATCCCTCAGCAGGCTTTGAAGTGCAAGTAGTATTGTGTCTGAGGGATCTCTCCATTTGTTTTCCTCTGAAGTCTACAGGCCCCCTGCGATGCATTCACCAGAATTTACAAGGTGTGTCATTTACCCTGCGTTGGTTTTCTAATCTTTTGAATTGCTGAGATCAAACATGTGCTTCTTCTTAAGTGCATCTTGTTTAATTCACATGCTCTCTTTTGTTTCTGATAACAACTGATCACAGCTCTATGTAAGTATCTCTATAGGGTTGTAAAATGATGTTGTGTCACAGAGCCCCATTTAATTTTGTTTGTGATATCGGTTTTTAAATTCACTATTCACTTTATACAGTTGAGAGTGCAACTAACAACATGAAAATGTTTGTACACATGTTGTCACTATCAATTAATGTATAATTCTGTATTAAACATCAGAACTCCAAGAAAACACATTCAGGTGTTAACCGGTGGTGGAGGAACTATTCAGACCTTCTACTCAAGTAAAGGGAGAAATATCAATGTTGAAATACTTTGTTTCATATTAGAGCCATGCTTTCAAAATATCTGGGAAAACAGTATTATCATTAAGATATACTTGTTAATAAATGTAAAAGTACACATTATGCAGAAAGGTCCATAGACACATCAAATGGAAATACTTAAAGTAAAGTTCCTAAAATGTGTACTTTTACAGAATAATGTGGTAGCCTATCATATATGTACTACTGTCACTGTGTCTGTATTTATTAATGCATTTTTCAGTTCATTCAGCGACCAAGACTTTTAGGTGACATGTTCATCTTTCCGTTGCAGCAAGTATGGGAGTATAACTGTCATATGACTACATCATATAATCACATACTGTAACTCAGGCTTGATTGCATTTCTTCCATTACATTGCTGTTCCCAGCAGCGCGTCGCAGGGATGCAGCCAATCACAAAGCCGCAGTGAAAGCTGAGGAGATGGGAGGAGAAAAGGCCCAGGAGAGCTTGCGGGAACTTTTTCGTGCCTCATCTGTTGCAAAGCTGTGGGAGAAGTGGCAGTCTATGCATCCTGCCAGCTGAAACAGAAGAAACTGTGTGTTAACTTACACCGTATCAGCGGGAGATCTATCGAAAGAAGCAAATGGGAGAATCGACGGATTACACAGCCTGCGATTTGAAGCCGCTCTCTCATGCGTAAAAACATCTGCTTACTGGACTATGAGCAAACTTTTCCCGTCTGCGGATCCAACACGTTTTATGAGAACTAACTAACTTTTTAGTGTCATATTTAGATTTGGAAAAGCAGAAGTTTTGATGACATTCTTCATGCGATTGCCGAAGGCTACAGACTGAAAACTAAAAAAAGACGCACCAATCTGTCCGCTCGAGGGAGGATTTTGGAGACTGCAGACATGAGACTGTTTGTCATCTGCGCGCTTCTACTGTTAAACGTAAGTAACACTCAATTGTTGCTTTACTAACACACACACATTACCACCACTCAAAAGCCTTTATAGTTTGTTTTTTCTTATTTTTCTCTCATCTCCTTAATACCATCATAGGAGCCAGTGGAAGTTGAGTCTTACACCATTGTTCCCAAAGGAAATCACTTTTACACCACAGAGCCATATTTCATTAAGGTTGTGTTACACGGCTCCTGTTGGAGAGTATGTTTGCTGTCATTCTGCAATTGGCGTATAACAATGGAAATAGAGGAGACAGCAGATTAAATCAAACCCATCTTTCTCTTTAATGTCATGGCTAAGTCAATATGAAGTCAAACTACTGCATACTTTTGCTTGATTGCTGCTTGTCTTGGACTGTGGCCTACCTACTGTACTGTATCTCCACAGGCTGATGTGGACAGAACATCATGGAAGTATATATGCAGACAACTTAAGATGAAAACAAAACACAGGAGCACACAATTAAGCAAGCTTATGCACCTACACAGTGATAAATGATGTCTTTTATGAATTATAGTTTCAGTGGCATATTATTAAGCCAGGATCACTGTGAAAGGAAGGCCCCTGCCTCCACTGTGCAGACAATAATTTAACACTCATCTACCCATGGGGCTTGTAGTCCTGTCTAGACATGCTCCTCAAAGTACTTTTGTCAGATCAAAGTATTTAGATAAAACTTCAGAGCTCTTAAAAAGATGTGTATCTATTCTTTTCTAAGGGTGTGATATCACAGTGTTTGATTTTCTCAGGGTAATATTTGTGTCTTCAGCCCACTGGAAATATTTCTACATATTCATATTTCTACTGTTCTTTACATATTTGTTGCTTACAACAATTCCTGGTGAAAACGTGACCTTGGTTTCAGTAGGCCTATAGGGGTCTGGATATCCGGAGCAAAGCAATTATCACGATTTTCTCTGTGTGGTGTGTGTAGGTTGGGGGTAGTTGAGTTTATTACCACAGTCATTTGAATTTCCATAGAGTAGTTAAGCAGATTTCTTTTGGGAGAAGACTTTTAGGAATTCTTACCACCTCTAAAGTCTTTGGTGTGCATTCAGAAGAGTAGATTAAAGGTTAACAAATGCTGATTTATTCGATTTAGGAGGAGATTTTTTTCGCCTGAAAAAAGAAGCCTGTGTCCTTTAATTTGTTCCTCATGCTCCCTGTGCACTAATGACAGTAATCAGTGCAGATGGGATGGATGTGCAGCTTTTGACAACTTTCCCTCAGCCCAAACTGCCTCTGCTGAAATACCTCAGCCTGTTGCTGTGAAGGATCATGGGGTCATTGTCTTCCCAGGGAGAGAGCATCCTTTTGTGTGTTTATTTTCACGCAGATTAGATTAACTGTGGAAACTCCAGCCTACGCGCTTCAAACATGGTCTCATTCAAGGGGGCACAGAAAATGTTTCAGGCAGAGAGAAGGCTGTGTGTGTGTGTGTGTGTGTGTGTGTGTGTGTGCGCATTTGTATGTGATCCGTGTTGACTGAGTGACTCCGGCAGCCGTGGAGTTTAGAGCTCCATTGAAAGCACAAAGCCGTGCTCCTCGGTGGTCCGTCTGTTCTCACTGGGGATTCCCTTCAGATTGCAGCGTCTCACCTAAATGGAAAAAGCAACTGCAGCTCCCTTCCCTTCATACTCTCTGAAGACTGAATACTGAAGACTCTTTGGTGCATGCAAGTTAATATTCACTTCAGAATGGGATATTTCGCTGAAGCAAGATATTGCTAATATCCCTCAGGATTAGTAAAGTATCAACAATCAATCATATGTACCACTAAAATAAAGACTTTATCCTGTGATCATGTTACACAAAACCTAAAAAAGCATAAAAGGAAGGAGATATAACACTTTTCCTCACGAACTGCATTTTTTAATCAATATGCATAATTTTCTCTCATGATAATTCACTTTGAAATCATAGTGTAAACTTGGTGTTTTACAGTATTAAGTGAGATAAGTATTGATTGCACACTGAACTGTTCTTTCATATCAATAAATTAGTCACACCTCTACTGATTAGATCTATGTTCCCACTTGTCTCTAGTGAGGCATGGACTAAATATTTTATTGTACACTGAGCACCAGTGGGTGAAGTGCCAAGCCTTTGGCAGTTTCTGCCCTCCAGGCAGACCTACAGAGCTCCACCAGCCCTGACTCACACCAGGATCTGTGAAATGACAGAAATCCAAGCTGGAGCCACTGTCACCAAATATTTATCAATGCATTGATTGAGAGCAAAGATGTGAGCTAGCAGAAGAGCTTCATGGAGAGGAACAACAGAGTTCGCAGTGCTACAAGTTATTATGGTCCAGACTCGGCCACAGTTGTCCAACTCCAAACATCCTACTGGTTCCTGCCTGCTGGATCCCACTACCCTGACACCCTAATACCTCTGATCTGGGTTTTGTGGCTGCTGCTCAGATATCATCAGGCTGCTCTGTAAGTGCTGCAGTCAGACTGGCTGTTGTTTTTGGAATGAGGGGAGGCCCGTTTCAAAGCAGTTTCTCCTGTAGTATCAGCATGGAACATTTCAGTGTTTTGTGACTGGGGGGGATGGTGTGAGTGTGTTGGTTTTTTAGTTGGAGGCTCTACAGGTTTGCACACGTTGCCTGTGTTTGTTGGCCAACTTCAGAGACAAAGAGAGACTTCAGTGGCTTGTTTAGCTGTTAGTTTTCCTCTTTGTAGGAGGTTGGTTGTTAGACATCTGTTTGCTCTTGTTATCCCCTGGGGCAGAGTACGGCCAATCTCTCTTAAATGCGTGCATGTTTAGGATGCCGTTGTTCAGAGGGAGTTAGCAAAATTCTGACCTTCATATAGTCACACCTGCAACTTCAAAGGCCCTCTCTCACCCAGACAGACACTTGCATGCTGGGCAGCCTTGGTTAACTGACACCCTTGCCTGGGGCTGGAACCGGCTCCTTTATCCCCCCCCCACTTCTGATGTCAAGAACACATACACTGTATTCACACACACAGTCACACATTGTCATTCGCACTGATTTGGAATGAGTGGGAGGGCGGAAGCTCTTTTTCACTTCTTCCTTCCTCCTTTTCTGAGTGTTTTCCTTTGCCCCTTTATGTCTTATTCTTTCCAGTGGTCTAAAGCCATCTGATTAAAGCCAGCCACTCCTGACAGGCACCAGCCCTACTGCATAGGCCGTTAGGAATGTCTGATCTATCCCTCATGTCATAACTCAAGCTGGGCTCTCCATTACCCACTTGCAGATAAAGACTCAGAGCACTTAAAGGGTGAAAACTGAGGCAGATAGAAAGATAAAAAGGCCATTTTGCAGTTCTCCCAGTTCCCCCCTTCTTCAGTTGCACAGGGGTGTGATGTGTGTATGTGATTTTCTTTCAAAATGTGGTGTAAAGCAGAAAAACTCCTTGGACATAGAAAAAAAGCTCTTTCATTCTTACATACATTGAATATGACTCCTGTGGTTGCTCATTCTATGAAATCTGTGGCATAAGACAGAATTGGTATAGTTACACAGTGGTGGTATTTTTTCAAACTGTCATATCTTTATTGTAGGCTACTCTCGGAGATGCATGTGCCAGCGCCAAGTTCACTGAGTCCGGGCAGTGTTGTAGTTTGTGTCCTGCTGGCTTCGGAGTGGAGGTAGAGTGTGGGAAAGAGGATACCAAGTGCACACCATGCCCACAGGGTAAGCAATTATAATCTAATTTTACTGCACCAATATGGAATGTTTTACCTGCCTAATCATTATCTCTGTCATCTTTTCAAAAGGCTGGGAATTTCAAATGGCACTCTGTCTCATTATTTTCCTCATTATTTGTTACAGAAATACATTTTTCACTGATTTTATTACTTGTTTCCCAGGAAAATTTTCCTCATCTGAAGGCCTTGACCCTTGTACTCCCTGTGCCAAATGCCCACGCAGTGTTCCCATGGTGGCCTCTTGCTCTGCTACTCAAGACACACAATGTGAATGTGACAACGGATTCTTCTTTTTGATCAACCATGGCCTGTGTGCGCCTTGCTCCAAATGCACTCGTGGCAAGGGTGTTGTCAGGGAGTGTGGCCCACAGGGGGACACGCTATGCCAGATTTGTGGCCCGGGGACATTTTCTGAGGAGAGTATTAGTACCAAACCTTGCCAGACCTGCACCCAGTGCTCTGACAGCGAGGTGGAGATCCGACACTGCATGCCCAACTCCGACACACTGTGCATGGGTGAGTTGTAAGGAAGATTAACTACTAAGAAAATATGTCTATATTTGTCTCATTTTAAACAAATCCCATTGAAAGATACAAACTATTAATAAATCAATCCTGCTGACTAACAAGTCAGATGTCTGTTGTTGTTTAAAAAATACAATAAATGGGGCACTATACTAATTTTGAATCAGTCCTACAGCTGTAAAAATTACTTACCTGAAGTAAATTTGATATTTGTGACCAGTTTTTAAATATGTATCTTCAGTAAGAATACATGGGCATGGGGCAGAGTGCCACAAACAGAGTAACCAATGCATTGTTTGCAGAGTCATTGCAGAGGAAGGCAGCAATAGTGAAAGATAAAAAGATAAAAGAATTAGCTGAAGGGAGGGGGACAGGGAGTGGGAGGGTCTGTGGGAGTACAAGGACATGTGGTCAACACCTGCATCCACGCCTCTAAACACTCTGTAACTCTCTGAGCTGGGAAACAGGAGTAGTGAAAAAAGAGCACACTTAAGTGCTGTAATCCAATTGGTATGAGCTTGACAGGGCCTTAGGTTAATGGCCCCCAAGAACCTGAAGGCCAAGAGAGGCTGCTGACCCTGACAACTAGTCGGTTTGCTCCCAAATGGCTACACTCGCTCTCCAGGAGTAAGGTCATCTGTGCACACTCCGGGTCCATATGTCATGACCATTTGACCCCCCGAGAGGTCAGCACAGTACCGTGTAGTGTTTGATCTTAAAATAGGCAGACCACAGGAGGGAGAATGAGGTTGGAAACAGGAGCAATGAAAGGTTTCAAAACCCCGGGGACCAGCATGACTGAGGCTATCATTATATCAGACATACAGGTTTCAGGCCCTAATTTATGTAGCCCAAATATGTTTCTGTTGTGCACATGTACACATAGAATGATGACACACCTCTCCCTTTTCCAATCTCAACAGATAAGAAGCTGCACATTCTGTCTCGACCTGCTCTGGGTGGGTCTGATTCTCCTCGCCAGTCAGGTGTTGACGATGGGGAAACCAGTCCCGCCCCTGGTATGCCCAAGTTTACCCCACAGGATGAGAGCGGCAACAACATTCTGGCCTATGTGTCTGTTCTGGCTGCTGTGGTGCTGGGTCTGCTACTTTACGTAGCTTACAAATGGTGAGATTTCACTAGAGATGGGCTCTTGTCCTTAAATGGAAGCAAAAAAGATTATAAGATTGTCACTGTAATGAAAAATAGCACGCTGTGGGTAGCTTATTTGACATTGTTTTCTTCTGCTCTTCTCAGCTGGAGATCGTGTAAACAGAAGCGGGCTCTCTCTAAGGCCCGTGCGGCTGAATTGGCAGCATCTCCAGAGGGAGAAAAGCTCCAAAGTGACAGCGGTGTTTTTCTGGACTCTCACAGCCTTCAGGACAACCAGCCCAGCAAAGGTGTGTCAGACACTGTCCTCATGGCCTTTCTATTATATAGGATTGTATTAGAAAAAGGAAAATTTGTAATGCCATTTCCCTCCTGTTTCTGTCAAAGGCACCTTTGGTGTATTTGCCCACTAGCAGCACTATTGAGCAGTGTTTTTGAGATTGGCCCAGGACCTTTTTGTGTGGAGTTTGCATGTTCTCCACGTGTCTGCGTGGGTTCTCTTTAGGTACTCCACATGCATAGGGATTGGGTGGCTAATTTAAATTGCCCGTAGGTGTGAATGTGAGTGTGAGTGGTTGTCTGTCTCTATGTATTTTCTATCGCTTATCCTCATAGGGTCGTGGGGGGGCTGGAGCCTATCCCAGCTGTCTTAGGGCGGAAGGTAGGGTACACCCTGGACAAGTCTCCAGTTCATCACAGGGCACATAGAGACAGACAACCACTCACACTCACATTCACACTTATTGTCAATTTAAATCAGCCAATCCCCATGCATGTTTTTGGATGGTGGGAGGAAGCCGGAGTACCCGGAGAGAACCCACGCAGACACGAGGAGAACATGCAAACACCACACAGAAAGGCCTCGGGCCGGGATTCGAACCCGGTACCTTCTTGCTGTGAGGCGACAGTGCTAACCACTACACCTAATCTTTTGGCTCTTTAATTTGGAGTATAACATCTATTCATATACATTATATTTATCTTGGAAAATCAGTTTCTATCACTTTTAAGTTCAAATAGCCAAACAGTAAACTCATTTTATTTGTGTCTTCATAGGTACTAAGAGGGACAGCAAGCAGGACAACCGTCTGTACATCAACTTACCCCCCCACAGACAGGAAGAAGTGGAGCGCCTCCTGCAGGAAGGAGGGGGCCGGGGTTGGAGGCAGCTGGGCGCAGCACTGGGCTATGAGCCTGAACAGCTGGACCTGTTTGGGCGTGGAGAGGCCCCCGCTCACACACTCCTCTCTAACTGGGCACAGAAGGAAGGCTCCACTTTGGGACTGCTGTGTTCTGCACTGGCCCGCATTGAAAGGTCTGACGTGGTAACAGCTCTTAACAGCCCCACGCAGGGTGTTTCTTTGGTCTGAAGGCTCCTCAACTACGCATATGACTAACAGACTCAAGTGAAGAACTTTCATTGAAATGACAAGGAAGGCACTCTGATATCAACACCTCTGACACTGTTGGAGGCTATCACTGATGGTTCTGATTGCATTGTTGGACACTAATTGAGTTTTTACTAAGAGAACAAAAAATATTATTGTATCACTTTCTTGTGCCCAAAGGGGATATATATATATATATCTATATATATATATATATATATATATAGATATATATATATATATATATATATATATATATATATATATATATATATAGTTTTGCAGTTGCCAGAAGGAAACGTCCAACAATACTCTCCCTATTTGGGATGATTTCTGTGCACATATGCACTCCTGAAAAAAGAAGAAAAAAAAACAAACAAGAAAGCCAATTAAAAGTTTACATGACCAAGTGATCAACCTTCCCAATGATGCTTGCAGTTGCTATAAAGACTTTATCTGATGTGTGGATGGGAACTACTCATTAGATTGTTAGTTAGTGTGTTGTGTTGTTTTTTTTCTCCTTTTTCTGCTGCAGTCACTAAGTAGCCTTGGTATTTATTACACTGAGGATATATTATGCACCAATGATGTTGAGGACACGAAAATGAAGCATCCTGTGAAAAACAGAAACACCTTTCTGAGCTCTTCCTAATAATTATCTATGATTGTAAAGATCTTTCTTTATTGATAAGCTTGGAAGCTTAAAGAGAGATAACGTATGAACTGTGAAGACAAGAAAAGGAATAGAAATCAACCTGTTCCCTTTTACATTAATAATACACAGCTCCATTTTTGTCACCTCGATTTCTCGTAATCACAGAAACAAAATCTAAAGACACTGTTAACATCAATGCTCGTGTCCAAGTTGCCATTTTTTTTGTATTTATTTCATCACTGCCACCAAATATAAAGCCAAATAAAATCTATGAGAACCATGGACATCTATGGTGTGCGTGTTGCACTTTGAGATGGCCTCAGATGGTTTGATATATTTTTTAATGTCAACCATGTATAATTATGTGTATATATTTCCTTATGGTATGCCGTAATGTGTTTTTGTAAGACTTTTATTCATTTAATAAATAACTTTGATAAGTAATGAGGTGTTTTGTTGTAATGGAAAGATCTATGTTGATAATTAAGTCTTTATGCTGTAGATTAGTGACTGTCACTGTGGGTAGTCAAATCTTTTTTTTCTATGGCCCAATATCACAAATTGTAAATTTGCTTCAGAGGGCTTTATAAATATGTGCAGGATATGACACACTCTGCCCTTTACAAATGACGCCCACATCAACAAAAGAAAAAAAAACTTTGAACAGGGAAAAGGAAATGGTAGGTAATTCTGCTTCTGTAGTGATTGGTGTGATTGTGGAGCAGCTCAATTCATTTTGAAGAAAAACATAATTGCAACTTATAATAATAATGATTAAAAACATATTCTCAGTGAGTCATCTGTCACACCTGAAGACTATGTTAAGATTATCTGAACAATAGTCAGCAAACAAGCAGACACTGAAACAACTAAAATCGATTGTTACATTAATAATGGTTAACTACCTAAAGAAATATACCTGAAATTAATGGCCAAACACTTCAAATAGTTTACTAGAAATAATTGATGAACAGTTGATATAATTAGTTTGAAGTTGAAGCCAAAATGAAATTAATATATTCAGTTAAAATAACTAGGATAAATGGTTGCAGTAAATCACGATGACAACGAAGGGGTATCGATGATAAAAACAAATTCAACACACCCCTGTAATATGATAGTTGTAGTTTTACAATCCGTACAGTATGTCATCCCACCAAAAGGTCTTAAACAATCAGGAACTGGTCAAGTGATTTAAATACATTATAATGGTTGCATTTATAGTAACACAAACATGTTTTTCCACCAAATGTCTGTTTTTAATTACTGGACAATAACCACATTCCCACAAATATGTGCCACTTAGAGTTAAATATAAAACCTACTTAAGGAAATACCCAGTGAGAAAGTTTGGACATATTTGGAATATACTACCCCTTATCAAGGGATTTAGTGTATAAGAACATTTCCTATCCAAGACCCTGAGGGAAATCAGTTACGAGGTATTCGAGGGTGAACTGAAAACAACAGCTTTATCCAAAATATGCTGGATTAAAGTTTCCTCTTTCTCTACGAGGCACAAACTGATTACTTTCCCCTTTCGCTAACTCAAATCTGTTAATGATCTCTTTGCATTCAGTTCTAAGTGGGAGCAGGCATCTTGCATGGCCTGGGGCAGTGTTACATGCCGTCACACACTCCAGACGGGAGTGCTTAACTGCGGTCTGCAGCACACAGGCATGGGGCTGCGGAATGTGCATATACTGGGGGGGGGGGTTGGGACTGGAGCGAGGGAAAGCAGCAGCACCTCTCCCCCGCTCGTCATTGGTCTCCATATTTAACGCACACTGAGCGTCTCTAATGAAGGCAGTCGATCACTTTGATTTTACTGGGGCCAAACATCTGCCTTAATGCTGTTCTCTGCTGTAGTGGCACCCTTAATAGAGGAGGGAGCAGTCTAAAATGGGACTGGGTGTACACTCAACAGTTAATCATGTAACAGAGGACACTCACATTTGTTCAGTGCGAGTCCATTTAACTGACAAGCAAGAGAACCAAATTCAACTGCACAGCAGGGAGGTGAATTTTACAAAAAAAGTTTATTATCTTTTAAAATGTTTGTACACTCGGTATGACAATGTGCTTACACAATACTTACAGTAGATTAGGGCGAAACTTACTTTGTACATAGAAAAATAATAATAATAAACAAAAACATGAATATTTCCCCAAACGCTAAAATAAAATAGAGGGCTGTGAGTCAGCGGGGTCCTAAGTTTGACAGAACTGCATCAGGAGGGCTGAGCTGGTGAGGATGGTGGGTGGACTCCCTGACCCTACTCTCCTGCATACAGCTTTGATAATTTTACACATTATTTACACATTCAATCCTGAAATGATAGTCCTTTCACAAAGTGTCTGCTTGTTAGACATTCCCAAAACTATAATTCAATATATTCACATATAAAGCAATATACATATGTTGGAACTTATGAACTGTTTAATGCAATTTAATAAGCTGCAACAAATCAGTGACCTAATGCTAATGAAATTATCTTAACCAAAAAAAATCTTGGAAATTAATGAGAGAGAGTCTGTGTCCTAACTAGGACATATTGATAAAAAGAAAAAGAACACACAATATGTTAAGAAACTGTTAAAACTGCAATGCTACAACCAATTTTAGCATTATTCCTGTAAAAAAAAGAAAATCCAAGCAGAAGAAGTTGGTAGAAGGGCTGGACAGGAAAAGTCTAAACAACACATCAAACACAAACCCTGCTCCCGTTATTACACTTAAATTAATAAAAGATATATTGATCACCTTGGAGGTTATTGGCTGATCCCTAAGTGTACTGGGAGTAAAAGATCATCCCAGTGACAGTATGTTACTTGAAGCAGGAGACATGGAAAACGTAGGAATATCCATGAGGATACCACTCTGACCTAAGCCTACATCATGCATTCACATAACAACAGAGGCTCCAAAATCTTGTGGTTAAGAAGGCAGGGTTTGAGGAGTGGAAGCTTGGACCTCCACAGCCCAGTTAAAAGCAGCACCAGATACAGTCAGTGGCAGGCGGTAGAAGTGTGCAGAACAAAAAGGAAGTGGGGAAAAAAAAAACACTGGACTGTTCTGTCATTGATCCATGTTTAACGGTGGAAAGTAGCAAAGTAACTGGTAAATAGTCCTCATTCATGGCTAAGCGAGTTTAAAAAGTGGAATTGAGGTGATCATCTCAGGGACATTTAAGAGCCACAAATGGGAAAAATATGCTTAAAATCAAACAAACAGTCAGTGAAAACATTAGTCTCTGTAGCACCCCGCAGTGTCATCCTTTGTGAACACTGCACCTGGAGTTTTCGGGTCATTCAGTGACACTCGAGTCTCCGTCAGTCTCTAGAACAGGGCTCCTCCGTTATCCACAGGGCCCGGAGAGCTTCTTGGGTAGCAGTGCAATTCTTAGTCATAAATAAGCATAAGAAACTACTTCACGGCTCAGACTGGCCAGGACATACATGAAGGAGTGAATGTGAAGGCATATCTGTGCTTCCCCTGTGTTAGCACAGGACAAGTGTAACATTTGTGTGGCCTGAAGCTAGTACACCTCTGTGTCTTCCTTGGGCCTGTACACAGTGCCAAACCTCTGCATGTATTTCTTGATGTACTCCTTGGTCTTGTGCTTCACATTCTCGTTACACTCAAGGTCCTCAGGATTATTGCAGGCTTTCAACTCCTTATTCATAACTCCGTGAGTTAGCTGGAGAAATGGGCAAAGAGGAGGAAAGAGTTAGCCAGTTTCCTCTAAACAGACCACAGTGATTTACAAAATTAAAATGGATGGTTAATTATATTTCAGTGCCTTTGTCTTTTGTAATTTGAGCCCAAAAACCCAGTCTCTTAATGAATGAAGCCCAACTTGTCTTTCTGTTCATTGTTTCCATGTCCTCAAAGTTGTGTCATGTCCAAGGCACTCAGTGCAAACCACTCCCTACATACACAACCCATGGACCCGCCGGGAACCATGGAAAAAAAATGCTGCCCTTTGAAGAAACACTGGCTGAAAACAGCTTTTAGAAAGGAATGAGTAAAACAAAGAAGTGGGAGATAATGGTTTACATGGTACAATGTGTTCTTAGTCTCCTCCAGAGGCACGACACAAAAACATTTGGCTCGAAAAAGAAATTGTGGGAGCTCAACTATTTAGTTCTGGTGTGGGGGAAACTTTGCCTTTAAAGTGAAAAGCTGACCAATGCTTTCATTGTGCTCTCACCACGTAGAAACTAAGGAAAGGTTTACAGCTTCTCTGCATCAGTGGAATATCTAACACGTGTAAACACCTTACTGTTTAATCTTACCTTTCTAGCCAGGTGTTTGAAATCTTCTGTATTGCTGATGCGTCCGAGTTTGCAGTCTGGCTTTCGATAAGGATTTAGACACTGCACTATGAACTGGGACATCTGAGTAACATACACAAAAAGAAAACAGAATGAAAACTTGCGTAAGTGGCGACATGAAACATGTTTATAAAGACTCTGGCTCACCTCTTTGCGAAATGTCTCTTTACTCTTTTTAGCCAGCTCACTGGAAGTGTCTGCTTCAGCTGTCTTTGTGGAGAACTGTAACAACATAAGAGAGGAGATGGATGAGATCACATTAAACTCTTGGCTTTGCAAGTATAACTCCTATCCAATTCTACTTCTTTCATCAGTTTTTTGTAGGTATAGGGGAAGACAGTAATAACATGTCATACTGACATAACTCAGCAGTGAGACTACAGTAAAAGTTAGAAGTCAGGCCACCTGCACATCAGCTCAATCAAACATGGCAACTGGCTGCAGACCAGTAGCTATCAAGGTTGATGGGGAATCAAAGAGCACCTGCTCACCAGCTACTCGACACAAAGCAGGGACATCCTGCCAGGATGGTGCCTCTCTGGCTCCATCCTACAGCAACAAAGCCAGACAGGCAACAGCTGACTGCTTATACCCACAACAAAGTGGTGAGGTTCAAGCGCCAACAATTCAAACAAACATAGTGCCAGGGCCACGAATCCAGAAACAGTGAAATTTGGGATGCTTTACCAGTGCAGAGCATGTGCCGCAGTTTCAACTGCTGGATGTGGACACCACCACTCTCTAAAACACATGCTGGGAAATGGTCCATGAACTTGTAGCTGTTCTTGGCAGGGGATGTTGCATGAAAAACATGGATCTCTCTATTTCTGTTTTTGATGTTTTTTTTAATGTTCTTTTTAAAAAGAGACAAAAAGGACACTTGTGTAGTTAAACTATAACACAAGAAACCACAAATAAATGAATGCTAGGTCTTCCAGATGGTTTATATTATCCTCAAAGTCGGGATGAAAATGAAGAAACAACAAGGCAGAGGAAGAAGGGATGAGCTTAGCCACCCCTCCCATTATGGCCTTGAGGCTAAGGACAGACAGCTGAGCGGAATCTCTATTCAAATCTTTGTCGCCATGTAGATTCTGATGAAGCCATTTTGCGAGGAGGAGTCATTGGAGAGGACATAACACTCACAGAACATAGTGTTGTGCTGAGGGTTTTTCTTTTTTTCCCCCCTCGAGACACAGCTGAAAGTAATTACTAGTGCAGCATCTTCAGTTACCTCAAGGATCAAACACTATAATCATGTTCTGCATCCAAGCACACTCTTTCTGAGAACCCAACAAAACAAAAGTGAGGAGGGTTCTTCCTCGTTATCAAATAAGGAAATATGAGTATTTCTGCATTTTTGTGCACAACTGCTGACCATATTTTACATTTCATAGCACATTTGGAAAACAATCACTGCTAAGATTTCACCTTGGAAGGATTCTCATCATAGGTGGGTGTACCCAGGTCCATCTCAGACTCATGGTCCACACTAGTGTTGTCACTACATCCATCCCAGGTTGGAGGATCCCACTGTGTTTGCCTAATACGCAGACGGAATTAATGTCAGATGGAAATATACTGCAAGCGGGTTCTAGGGACACACACATACACTTCACAAACACATGTAAATACCAACCTTGTGACAATATGGTAGTAGTAGATCTTGCCTTCGGGGTCCCGGGCCACTTTCCAGTTAGGAGGTAGGACGATGGTTTTAGGTTTTGGTGGGGAGGGTGGTGGTAGGTCTATCACATTGTTGGGTACAATCATTTCCTGCAAATGAGAAGAAATGAATATTAATAAATATTAGCAACAGATATATACATATATATATATATATATATATATATATAGCTTCAAAGTGACTATATGTATATATATATATATATATATATGTATATATACACACATATAGCTTCAAAGTGAAGCTATATGTGTGTATATATACATATATATATATATGTATATATACACACACACGTATATACACACACTGTAGTTTATAGGCATATATGACAATTAGATTAGACAATTAGATGTGCATTGACAAGGTGGCATTTAAGATCTTCATACTGTAGCTCTTAAATGCTCCTTCATTTAGATGTATACTACCCCCTTGTGGCCATGCTAGGACAGAAGGTTCCCCCTGAAAGTTTAGTGTTCCAGAAAAATCCCAAATATCCCCAAAAGTTAAGACTTAAACTGTTGTTGCTTTCTTCAAAACAGTGACTCCACAATTATTCTACTCAAGAATAGAACTACACCTTGAAAAATATCCATTTGGTAAATCAATGTGTTTTGTCTTGCCCAGTCATCATATTCAATTAAAAATGCCATTATAGACACACTGTCTATGCATTACCTGTTGGACAGTTTGAGATGTGACAATGGTAGTGACTGTGCCTCCCTGCGGCAGGCCAGGATACACAGGCTGGCCATGCAGGTAGCTGGCTGTGGGTTCAGTGTATGCCTTCAGAAACCAAAAAATCCAATCAGATTAGACATTAAAAAAATGTTTTACAGGTGCTGCATTGTACTGTAATATTCAATGATGATTTATAATACACACAAGGGATTAAAAATTAGCAGCAATGTACAGGCAAGAGTACCTGTTCTTGAGCTGAAAAGATGTCTTTCTTTCCCCACTACATTGGATTGTTTTTCTTGTATTTACAGCTAAACATATTTCAGAAAATGTAAATACAGCGAAATCAACAGAGGATATAAGCCCCAGGCAAAGAACACTCTACCTGTATGACGGGAGTGCTGGCCTGTGGGTAGGCGGTGGGGATGCTGTAGATGGTTTGGCACGGCTGACCCTGGTAATAGATAGCTGTTTGTGTCTGAGCCTGTGCTGGGGCTGTGGCATACTGCTGTGCAGGCTGTGTCTGCACAGTCACTGCTTGCTGGGTAGTGGGATCCCAGAGAGTAGTGTAGCTCTGGCCCTGTACCTGAGGAGCCACCTGGGCAGGTACAGAGAGGACAGCTACGCCTGCATCCTGAGTTGCTACAGTTGGCTGGGCATACTGTTGGGGATTGCTAGCAGCAAGGTCAGTGGTGGTGATGTGTTGAGAAACTGGAGTGGCCTGGGAAGAGGAGGATGGAGAGGTCAGTCCCAGGTCTGAGATAATACGTTGGGGAGGTGTCTCCTCATAGTTCAGGGCAGGCTCAACGGAAGGGGTGGGTAGCAGTACTTTGCCTGCATTGGGGTTGGAGGGATCCACAAAGGTCTGGATGGGATATCCAGGAGGGTAGGTGATGAAGCCAGGGCTGGAGGCATAGGCCAGAGCAGGGTCATATGCCATAGTTTGAAGCTGCTGCTGCTGCTGTTGTAGCTGTTGTTGTTGTTTCTGGGCTTCACGCTGAGCAACCTCCTGCTCGAACAGCTTTCTGCGCTCCTCTGTGGACAACTTGTTGCGCTCTTTGCCACCAACTCCCCGTGTCTTGCTGCTATTAGCTGTGTCAAACCTTCAAATAAATCCAGTGAACAAGAAAGTTGAACAAAAACTTAACTATGATAACCATCTATACAACCAATCACAAGAATTCCTACCGTTCTTCAGTGCGTCGGCTGCTCCTCTCGTAGGATGAGGGTGAAGTAGAGCGTCTCCTTCTTCTCTCTGTGCTGCGTTGTGGAGTTTTGTCAGAGACTCGATCACGATCCCGGTCCCGATCTCGGTCCCGATCTCTGTCCCTGTCCCAGTCTCGATCTCGGTCTCTGTCATAATCTCGGTCTCTGTCACGGTCCTTCTCACGCTCTCTTTCACGTTCTCGGCTACCAGAAGTGGCACGTGGTGTCAAAGCTGTGTCTCGATCTCGGCTGCGATCTATGACAAAATCTAGTTAGCCCAAGTTACAAAGAAACAAATTCTCGGCCAAAACTCTGCATTGCAACTTACCATTTGCTTCTTTTTCCACCTGACTCTTCTTTGGTATTCTGTACACCTCCTGAAAGAAGAAGCACCATTTTGTCTTCAAATAGAATACAACAGTATGCCAAAACATTAGATCTTTGCATATTTCACTAGATATTTCATTTCTGCTTTAAAAAGGGAATTTAAGTTCACCTTCAGGTCTTTCCAGCTGTCCAGAAGTCTGGCAGCCATGCAACTTATGTCCAAAGTACTGAGTTGAGGCTCCTGACTCCTCTCACTCTCTACATCTGAGACACCTTCCTCTTCATCCTGAGAAGGAGTTCCTATCACTGATGGGTCCACAGGCGTAGCTATGACCTCAGAAGGCATACTGGCTTCAAGGGTCTCAGACGTTGGGGCAGCATCAGTAGTCGATTCACTAAGTTGTGCCTCATTACCAGGAGGAGGTTTCACAGTATCTTGTGTCTCTACCTGGGCCTCCATATTCTCTAAAGGCGGCTCAGGCAGACGATCAGCAACATCTGTTTGAATAGACTGACACTCTGGCTCAAGTCCGGTGGGCTGGTTTCCTTCCAGTTCTGCTTTCTCTGTCTCTGCCTGACTGTTCTGCTCCTCTCCATTCTGTTCTTCACCAGACTCATTTGGCCCCTCAAGATCATCCGTATGACCCTCAATTGTGTCCTCTTTCATCTCAATCTTTTCCACATCCAACTCCGTTCTTTCTTTTAGCTCCTCAGCTTGAGGGTGGTTTTGACTACTTGAACTTATCCCCATCTCTTCCTCTTTCTCCCCTTTGACGTCATCCTCCTCTTTCACAGATTCTTCGATCTTTCCTTTCGTTGGATCTGTGGCTTCACACACTGGTTCTGCCTTCAACTGTTTGGCATCAGGAGGTCCTGCAAGTGAGGATTCATCTTCATCTTCATCATCGTCCTCCTCTTCTTCCTCCTTCCCATCAGATGCTTTGCTTGCATCAGAGAGTGCGCTGTCCAGACTGTTTTCACTGATGATTTTAAGGCGGCGGTACACCGCAGGTTTGGAGGTGTCACCATCCAATTCAGGTCCCAGTTTGGTGGAGGAACCATCAGGAGTGTTGAGGGGTGTTTGAGCACGGGAGGTGTTCTCACTGGAGTAGCCATCCATTTCAGCAGGGTGAGGGAGAGTTTTTGTCTGGGCCCATCGCTGGATGAAGGTAAGGACTCTGCTCTCCTCCAACATGTTCTTAGTAGAGATAGGCAGCACGGCCAAGGTCTTCATAATCTGTAAACAGAATCAGAGATTATCAGCAATCAAAGAGCAATACGTATGACCATGTAGGCTCTGAAGATTTCAAAGTTCCCTTCAGTAAAATGTGGAAACATTATGACCGTTTTAATGCTAAGTCAATGAGATGTCACCTCTAACTGTAGTTTGATGTTATTGGCACTGTTGCCTTTAGCTTCAGAGATCTCCACCATGAAGATCCACAGCAAAGACAACCCATGATGGTCCAGGAACTGCTTCAGGCATGATGGATTTTGAGTATCCTATGCGACACAAGCATATCTTATTACACACTTCAAATGATGATGACAAATATAGTCACAGAAAAAAAAAAGCATCAACCACTCATACTTGTATGAGCTTGAGACAGATGAGTTTCTGCTCCATGGTCTCCACTCGAACCATTAGTCTGCAGAGAGACACCACCTGTTTCTCATCGTATAGGCCTTCTCCATTCTCTAGTAATGCCTCCAACTCCTCATCAACCTGAGTGAGGACAATATGGTCAAAAATAACACATTTCACTTCAGCTTAGAGACATTTTAACGTATACCCATACAATGCTAACGTAACTGTGGTGACACAAAATGCAATTGGAAAATGCCAATTCAAGCAGATTCATTCAGTTATTGTAATTGTATTTATTGTGTGGAGGTGTAACCATATTAACATTACTTGCAGCCAGACGTAAACCAACAACAACACACACACTTTCAAATATGACAGAAAGAACTAACCGTGGTGAGTGCACTCTTTCGACTGCGGTCTTTCTTCATCTTCCCTCCAGCTGCCCGAACACTAACTCTGTTCTCGCCACCCAGGAAGCCCCTGCAGCTGGGTGCTCCACAGAAGCATTTCTGTGCTTCTTTGCTGTAGAAAAGAGAAAACAAAAAGATGAAATCAACACAGCTAAAATCATCAATTAAATGTTATAGATAACCACTCTTTATGAACATATCAATGTTAACATATCACAATGTAACGCAAACAAGTTTTCAGACATGCAACACAAAACACAAGGATCAGAAAATAAGTGAAGCAGTACCCATATCTCTGGAACTGGTAGTCAAATGTCAGTTCAGTTCCTGCAGGGACCGACTTGGAGGTGAAGAACCCGACTCTAAGCTGGCCGTTGACAGTCCACTAGAATAGGATAAAAAAAGGTAAGTCAGCTGTCAGTAAGTAACCTGAGAGAGTATTACTTATTTTGCCACCGTACCTTTTGGGTCTCACAGTTGGGCTCACAGCTATGGTTCATAAACCGAGAGCAATTGCCCTTCAGGGTTGCATCAATTATCTGAAAAGACATAATACAATATCAACTATAGCTTCCACTTTATCGTTAAACCAGATGGCAGAATATTAATATTAACTGCAATGTTTTATATCATCCCATACCTCATTGTTCTTCAGAGACATGAAGTAGTAGTGGATGTTCTTATTGCGAGCATATTCTTTCACCCTGGTTTTGAACTCTTTATGGTCCAATACCTCCCCACAGTATTCCAGCACAAAGGTGTTTCTAAGGTGGCAATACAAATAAAATATCATTATACAATCTAACAGAGTAAATAGCCCCAAAATAACTACTAATTTGTATATATTTAAACAGTACCATATAATAAAATTGCTAGAAAAAAAAGGCTTACGCAGCCAGGTCTTTAGCTGCACGTAGACCCCAGCCCTTGTCTTCTGTGAGGATAACCTCAAAGTCTGCATGCTGCTTCATCTGAAAGCGTCTGTTAGAGCAGTAGGCTCCATTCAGGCACCGTGAGGAGCTGGGAAAGCAAAAAAAATTTTGTTCAAGACATGCAAAACAGGCTATAATTTTATGTGCTAAATTATATTGTTAAATTTGCAGAATTTGGATGTTACATTGAAGGATTTAAACTAACTCTTGTTCTGCTTTCCAAATGCTAAAGCAAACAACTTAGCTAGCTATTGAAAATCAGAAGTATTTGAACAGTATTGCCATTGTGTTTGAACTTTGTTTCCAGGGCAGTTCCTGTTGCAGTTTCATTAAAAAAAAACATTGTTTTCTCACATCTTGTCACAGCTATCTGTAATAACCAACTTACCACTCAATCATCAGCAGTCGGTTTAGACAGTCTTCCCCACATGCTAACACTCCCCTTAGACGCTCCTCTCTGGGCAGCACTGGGCACTCACACTGCATTCTCTTGATATCTCGATGAGATTTGCTCTTTTTTCTGCAAAGACATTTTTTTAGAAATAAGAGCACAAGTCTGAAAGCACTTACATGCTATTCTATAGGGCTATTCTTTGCACAAATAAAATCTAATAAAATAAAAAGTTTTTGTTAACGAAGCTGGACTTACCTCTCAGTCAGGTACATGTTTTCCTCGATCAGGTCAAAGTAAGGGGGCATCTTCTTAGACCTGGCAAACTCTTTCCATTTATTAGCATCTCGAAAGTCTCGTAGATTGAGCGATGGACGCTGCACTTCAGGTTTGACATGAGTTTCCTTAGAGACGTCTGCATCTCCTTGACGCTCCCTCTTGCCTGCAGGCCCAGCTTCTGCCTCATTATCCGAATCTGACTCAATCTCTGGACGTCTTTTCTTGGGAGGGCCCCGGCCTCTGTGGGGTCTAAAATTGTCTTCTCTAGGAGGGTCGGGCACAGCAGAGCCCCTGCTGTTGCTGCTTATTTCATGCCCCTGCACAAAACTTGATGACCCAGGAGTGTTCGGTCCACTAAATTCACCAGCTGTTTTACAGAGATCAGATAGTTTGAGCCCACTGTAGTCGTCATGATCATTAGTTAGGGAGTCAGGATGGACTTCACCTGCAACATCCTGATAATGTTCATGCACATGAAGGTAAGGTTGTCTGCTTGTCTGTGTGCTTGGGGATTGGTGGTTCCAGGTGGCATTACTCTGCCTCTGCTCCTGTCTCTTTGGAGAGGGTTCAGTCAGTTTAATGTTTGGTATGGGTGGTCCATGACTGCTATCAGGCTGCTGGTATGTGCTACTGGGCTGTTCTGGTTGAGAAAAATCCCAGCCCAGACTAAATCCAGTCTTGTTATTGATACTATCAACACTAGAGAAATCATCATGTTGATAACTGGACAATAGCCTTTCACCTCTGCTGCTTACATTAGGCTGTTTTAGTTTGTCCCCTGGCTCACACTGTCTGGAAGAATCAAGGCTGTGGGCAGGATCGGTGGCACTTTCATGGGTACCGATACAATGAGCGGTGTAAGGCTGTACACTGATGGAGCTGGAACCCTCTGAGTGACTGGTACTATCAATCATATTACTCTGGGATTGACACACCATGCTGCTATGGGATGAATCATGAGCAGCATCACATGGGCCATTGGTCTCCATGAATGCACAAGGACTCCCCTGCCTTTGTTGTGGGCCTTGACTTGGCTCTTCATGAATATTCACATTCTGCAGTGCAGAAATATTCATTAGCCTGCATGGGGAAGCTCCTGTGTCCTGTGTGTCCATTAGAGAAGAAGTCTTAGGCACCACCACCACAGAGTGCAATCGTTTAATAGCCTCTCCGCAATCAGAGTCATACTCAGAGTTGTCACTATCACTGACATCACTTTGTTCTCCTGATGCAGCCTGATTAAGTAATGTTTTCTTACTCAATTTACTCTTAAGAGAGCTGCCCTTGGACTTTTCTTCATGATCATCACCATTCCAACTCTGCATCTTTGCAGCTTTGTCAGCCTGTGATGTATCATTAACCTGCAGAGGCTCATCTGTGTTCTCTTTTTGAGACACACTCAGTCTGTAGTCAGTGTGGTCAGTGCTGGTGCTCGCTTCTGTAGGGTCACGTTGGTCAATGTATTTATTGGGCATGCATGTGTCGTCTGAGCCAACTCCCTGCTTAGTGATCTCAGTCTGCTTAACTGGTATGGAATGTGTGTCAGCTTCTTGCTGAATAGTATCTGTAAAGTCTTGTTGGCTATTGTCTTTAGAAAACTCTATTTTTTTGACAGAGATAACTTTTTTAACTGTAGGCTTACTTTCTGCACAAAGTGCCTTCTGTGAATTATCATTCTGCGAGGTGTCCTGCCCAATAATATCCCATCGAGACTTTTTGGTAGAATTGATGCTCTTTTTAACAGTATCCATACTTTGCTGTTGAAGTGACAACTGACTGTCTGATTCAAGACACAGTGAATCAGATTTGATTGGCAAACTGGTCCCTGACAGCTTGTCGAGTGTCAAAACTTCAATCTCTACTTTAGTGTTCTGCTGGTCATCACGGGACTTTATCGCTGGCGAACAGTCAACATCTTTCTTCTCCTGGCTGTATATTATACCATCATTACTACTGCATGAATTTAAGACGGCTGCATTTAAGATCACATGTGGTTGCTTATTAGAATAAAGGCTATCCTTCACATTGGTGAAGTTTTCCAGGGTGGCATTTATATGATTTAGGCTTTCACTTGAGATTATAGGTGAGGTTTCAACTTCAAGACCTGATTTTGTTTCATTTGATCTTTTGGATGACAGTTCTTGTGAACTGTTATCAGTGCACGAGACAATCTTCTTTAAATCCTGACTATGTTCAATTCCATCTGGTTGGGAATCAGATTTTTCTTTATCACTCTGAAAACAAATTCCTGTGGCGTGTGTACATGACGGTGCTTTGCCATGGCTGTGAAATATGTCACTTGATTTTCTATCATGTCCGCTGGTTTTCACTGAAGATCTAGATGGGATCATCTGATTAGTTTCTGTCCTACCGATTTTCTTCAGGGAGTTTTTACAGTTCTCCTCTGAGCCAGAGCTTTTGTCAGAGGCCTGTGATTTTCCCTTATGGTCTACGTCAGAATCACTCGAGCTGCTTTTCTTCCGTTTTTCATATTCTTGAGAGTGGATATCCATGCTGGAAGAAACGGATTTGCTGTTGGTCTCTGACTTATGATAGGTGCTAGATTTACGGTAATTGGAGTCCAGATCAGGAGAGTACTTGCGCTGAGAATCAGAGTCTGATAGTCTCTTTGAAGTCCTTTCAGACTTTGAAAATTGTGTTCTTTTATCCAACTCAGAAGAGTGTGGAGAATCTGAGGATTTTGAGGCTTTCTCAGATTTTGAGTAAGAACACGATCTTGACTCTTTATGTGAGCTTGAATGAGCTGACAATCTACTGGAGTCACTTGTCCTTGTTCTTGTCTTCCTATGGTCATCTTCAGAGTCCGAACTGTCCCGAGTTCTGTCAGTGCGAGAACGAGAACGTCTTCTCTCTCTACGTGGAGAACTCCGATGTGATCTCCGATCAGAATCATGATAGTATGACCTTTCGGAGCGTGATCCCCTATCGCCTCGGGATCTCTCTGATCTGGAGTGAGCTGAACTTGTTCGAGACCCTCTTGATCTAGACCGCGATCTAGACCTAGACCTTCTGCGATCTTTGTCCGATCGAGATGAGCGTGATGATATGTATCTAGTATCACGGTCTGATTTGGAGTAACTAGAAGCCCTTTCATGATTCTCTGACCTTTTTGAGGAACTTTTTTCCTTTTCCTCTAAATGTGAGCCACAGGAAGACTTTTTTAACTCTTTGCTTCTGCTGTCAGAGTTTCTCGTACTTTTGGCGTCAACTAATTTATGATTCAAAGACATCTTGCCTGAATCGCCATCAGATTCTGAGCCAGGGGGAACACTATCAGATTGGGACCTGCTTTTCCTTTTGTCCATTTTACTATCCTGCTCAGCACTGCTGGAACTTTCTCCATCTTTCACTGAGGATGCGGGTGGCTTCTTGAGCATTGGGGTCACCCTTGTATCAGTTGCTTCAATGTGAGCAGTCCCAGAGGGGCAGACAGTGACAACATTCTGAGGCTGTGGTGTTGGAAATTCAGTTACACTTGTTGGTTTCTGCAGAATATGCAATTCAGGAGAGTGTGGCTCCTCTGGGACAAATGATGGTAGTTTCTCTTCAGTCACAGAGACACTAAGAATTTGCTTCTTGAAATGTATCTTAGCCAAGTCTGTTTTCGGTTTGATGGCTGAGGAAACTGGTTTCTGAGAAGCTGCCTCTGCTCTCGACATTTGCACCATGGGTGCCTGGCTTTGCTCAGTTTTGCTGTCTGTATTCAGCCCGCCTTTGTCTGTGGTGAATTGTGATGAGGCAGCATTTGACTCAGCAACAGACTTCTCAGGACTGGCAGGTATGAAGAAGAGGCTCTGCAGTGGCTTCTTTGTTGGTGCAAAGCTGAAGGACACTTTCTGGCGACCCTGATCCTCTAGGTTGACCTTCATCTTGGTCCCTTTAGGCAAGAGATGGTTGGATAGCATGACTCTGGGAGACAGGCTTTTGATTAGGGCTGCCTTGGATAGGCCCTCCACCTTCACCTACAATAAAAGAGAGACCAGTTGATTTCTTTTTTTTGAAAATTGTGAAATTAAACATTATAGTCATTAACTTTATTTGGACTTACTGAGGCACCACTCCCCTCCTCTCTGTATTACATGGGACCATAAAAAAAGAGAGGAAAAACAGAAATTAATTTACACAGTTCAGGCAGAACAACACCTATGACCTTTTTACAACAAAGCATCAACTCGTTTCTTCTCAAAACATAATTAGTTATGTAATGTCATCTGAAAAACAGAAACAGAATAATACTACATTTGATTCAATTTGCCTGTTGTCTAAAACAAACAAATAAGCACATACCTGTGTCTGTTTCTGTCAAAATTATTGACAGATAACCCCATCCCCTGATAATCTGTAATACTTTAAATTAGGACCTATTGCAAATATTACAACCATTATATATTAAAAAATTAAAACACATTGCATAGGTCGCAACTGAATGGTTTTGACTGCAGTCCTCTAGAACCTCAATAAATTAGTATTTAAATTAACTGCACTGGATTACGTTAATTCCTGTAGAAAATCATTCTCTCTGGATTTGATCCATCACCATTTTGGAGCTGGGTTGTTTGATGCTTAAAGAAATGCTGAGATGCTAAAGCCAGTGCCTTGCTCAATGTCAGGAGCATGATTTTGGTGTAACAGAAAACTAATGCACTCCAGTACTCGCACATGCGTACAAAAATCTGTCAAGCACGACTGACCATTTTCATTGGTCGCACTGGCTGGCATAGTGTGCGTGTGTGTGTGTTCTCCTTGAGTGTCATCACAACCTTAAAACAGAACAGTCATTCAAAATTAAGATATCTATTGATAGTTTTTCCAATGCTGTGGTGCTCGTGCTCAAGAAACCTACGCCCATAATAAACCCATGCAAACAAGCATGCAAACAAACACAGGATTGTTACTGAACCCCAGCATCTGTCTCTTATTGTGAGGCTTCAGTGCTGGACAATGAGCCACCATGCAGAGAGAAACAATGATAGATCTTTTGTTATCAATAAAATAGGTGTCCAATAAAAGCCTAGCTTGCAAGGCATGTGCTCAAGGTCTATGGTTTTCATATCCTACTTAATTCAGAAACTGGTCCTTGTTAGAATAAGTGTACCTGACCAAAAGTAATGCATCATTCACTTCTCATATGATACTACATCACTGAGACACTAAACAAATGCAGACTCTGGCTACTATAAACTCGGAGAGCTGCAAGATCTGAACATAAATTAAGTATTAAATTTTTAAAAGTAAGGCAATATTAAATAATCACTATTTGTTTGACAAGAAGGACAGTCTTTATATTGTTAGGTGTATACAAATTAGGTTTTCTGGAAGAAAATGGAAGTTTTTTTCATCACTCAGTCAAGAAAATTCTGGACAAAACTATGTGTTGCTGCGATAATGATGGGATGAACATTAGTTTAACCATTTCTGTGATATTTACTGTTCTATCAGTTTGCCAGCCTGAAGTAAGTCTGTTTTATATAAACCACACTGAACTCTTTAAATACTGTAAGCAATTTCTAAACAACAACATGTATACTACACTTAAACAAGCTATAAATAACCTGTCTCAAACTATATAGCCTGAATCATCTATACTGCTGAGCAACTGGTACTGCAGGACCACCAAGCAAAGACCACAAAAACAAAGATTCAGACAAAATTGTATCCATGCAGGAAATGTGAATAACTTAGATTTTGTTTCTCATTTTTGTCCTTTAGGGTTGGCTCAATGTGGATGCTGGGCAATTGGGTCATTCAATCCTTTGGGATTTTATTTTTTCTCTGTGACCTTCAAAATGAGACACTTCAGCAGTGATTGTTATTTATATATATGTTTTGCAAAAAGGGCTATGACAAGCAGCTTACAGTCAAAAGATTAATGGACTGGGCCTTATAGACCAAGAACTCCACCTTTTTAGATTGATGTTATTTTACACCAAACACAGGAATGTTATTCCATCTGTAATCTAGAACTGCTGCATCTTCCGGGCTAATAAACATAACCTGTAAACATGGCTGAACATTATATTCAATAGCAAGCACTGTGGACATCCATTATTGATATATGGTGTCACAAACTGATACCTGATCACAAGGCCTGAAATTATTACCCCTTAAGTCTTTAATGCCTCCTTTACTACTAATGATGTCATATTTTCATGCAAGAGAATGAAATTGCACTTATCTCTTTAACGGAGAAGTCTCTACCGTTTTATACTACAGTATTGCACACTCTATCTGTGGCTTCACTGCACAAAACACAACCTAATCTAAGCTTAAAATAACTTAAATGGATAAAGGCATATAAAAACAACATGTTATCAAACAAAAATTTAAAAAAAAAAGAGCCAAACATGTTGGAGATGATAGCATTGTAGTTTTAATTGTCAAATACCTATCAGTGCATGATGACAAATCCTTGGGTTTAGGATTACCTCCACATCAAAATGTTTTAAAAGTACAGACCACATCCAAAGCAAAATACAATTTGGAAACCATACTAAGATTATTTCTAATTTCATAACTACTCTAAACAAGACATACACTGTGAGAAGCATTTTGTGTTGTCTAATACCTGATCTCTGATTTGAGAAGAGTGTCCATTGAGAAACCCGTCTAGGATAAGTAGGCCTGTAGAGGCTGGTGGCCAAGAATAATCCAAATCACAGAAAAGAGCCCTCCAAAGTGACGCCACACCTGACAAAAAGAAAGACAGGGTTGCAATGAACTTAATCTGGTTTGTCCAAACAGCATATAGCTACTTATACTGTTTACATGATCAAATATATATTGTCATGTTAAATATAGTGTTTTAGTGGATGTGGCTTTTGCAAAAAAACACATGCCAGTAAGTACAGTGTGTCACGTGTTCAACAGTTGAATATTAATACTAATTGCAAGCTTTTATTTCTGAGAGTTATCTGTCATTGCAATGTGACAGAGATACCAGATGCACGTTTTAACATGAATATCTGCTATGGGACAAGGTTTTCCCCTTTTCTCAGCTTGGTAGGCCGATTACCTCTACTACTGTTACTTTAGTAAGTAACAGCAAAAGTAAAAGGTTACATTCACCTATGGTTTATAAATAGTACTATCATGGTCGAAGGGGAAAAACATGGATGCAGAGCGAACAGAGACCATGCATCTCGTTCTTAGACACGTAAAGAGCAAGCGAATGACCTACAGAAAACAAAGGTTGTGTACAAAGAGGATTTACATGAAAGAAAACACTGACATTCCTGTGAAATCAGACGGTGATTGTTGTGAAGCAAATTAGGAAAGTAACTTAAGAATGGCCTGTGCGGGAGAATAGGATGCAGCCAAAACATGGCCTTTAAAAGGATGGTTCTACCCATTATGAAAACGACTGGAGGATGTGTAACCTAACAATAACTACTTTATCAGCATTTGGCAACTAGTCACACTGCATCTTACACATATACGTAAGCGGGCAGCTAAGATAGCATCAACTTAGCTGTTCCGACTGTGAAGCTGGTTTATACAAAATATCGGAGCCAGCTAAGCTAAACTGAGGAAGCTAACAGAGAGCTTGTGTGCCATCTTTAAAGATAGCGTTAACAGTAGCTCGTGTTGTGCTAGGTAGAATTCGCGTTTTAATACTGACTGGCAAACAGATATATGCTTGTCAAGTCAGTTTGACATTTGGCGGGTTAATCAGTTTCGCAGCAGAAGTAAACAAATATTTGTATCTGTAAAAGAAAACGGCTAGCCGAGCAACTCTATTAAAATCAGCAGCTAACACAAGCTAGGTTAGCTAACTCTTGCACTGTGCTAGCAGCCACTAAGCTAATGTTGCTGTTGTCAAATTGTGTTTTAACTGTCGATCTTTGAGCTATATGTAAAGTCAAAATAGTGATTTCCTCGGCTGCTGGGGAGCTCGTTACTTTGATAATTGAATTAAAAAGACAGGTTTGACTATACGTTTCCGTTCAAGGATATAATGGACCCGTACACTCGAGCGTCTGAACCCGGCTTTACTAGCATGCTGGCTAGCTGGCGATGTTTTGTCTCACTTGTGTGAAGTAAACCACAATTAACATAGCTGTAGGTAAAAAAATCAGCAGTTCACGGGGTACTCACTTTACAAAGTGTTTAAGGTCACAAGGTTCCCCCATCTTCGAAATCGGTGGTACTCGACCATTTGCATAACATCAAGCAACAATGTGTGCCGACGTCAAATCCATACGGAGCTGTCGGAAATGATCGTCGGCCAGAGGCTCCTCCGCTGCTGCTGCTGCTGCTGCTTGCGCCCCAGCTCCAGCCCGGGTGGATGTCGGTACTATTGAGCTAGCATGAGCTCACATAGTTAGCCAAGAGTTAAGAGAAGAGCTCGAGAGCACAAAAAGAAGCCCCATAAACTGCCTCAGTGTGATCAACCGGTAAATTACAATAAGACTGACAACCCGGTCTACCTGACGATTACGAACAATTCGTTGAAATACCTTTTATTCCACACACTGATCCTCACAGTGTGCCTTTGGCTGTGACTGCTGGGCTCAACAACGTCACATGATGTGGAAACATAGCTGGCGCGAACCCCGGAGCGCACTGTGGATCCCAGCCTTCAATAACTATAGCTATTTACAGAATAAAATAGATGGCCTGCATTATTGATAAAAACACACACACACACACTTGTTAGTGAGAAGGTTATCTGGTGATCTCGAAAATATCCAATAACATGCTCTCGATATAATTGCTCTCTTAAGGGAAATCCATATGTTTTTGATGCTCAACTTTGATTGTTATCTCAATCATGTTTTACGATGACCCAAAGAGATGTTGTAGTCCAGATTCCACTGGTACCCTACCAGATGTTGTGGAAGAGTCGAATGTTACTGCAAAATTCAAAAAAGCCTGTCAGAGCAAGAAATAATGCACGATTGAGACTAGGACACAAATGATCCAATGCAAACACGATATAGGGCTTTAAAGCGTCGGATATAATTTAAATATTTACATGAAACAGATTTAATCCAAAAAATATCCAGAAAGTCATTAAAGTACCAACTCCGACACAGCAGGTGGCGACATGATTTTTTGACATCGGTTTAGAGACAGAGAGACGGGAAGTGGGATCATATTCTCCCATTTCGAGACGAGAGGAGACGAGTTTGACTGCTCTGAACCTATCGTTGTTCTCGACATTGCACAAGAATCTGTGTAATTTTGTAAGTTTTGTGGTTGGTTAGGTAATTACGCTGTCGTGTTAATGCTAAATAAGTCATTGTTGTTGTTGCAGTCCAATGTGGTCCGCCGCATAAGTTAACTCTAAAGCCAGCGGCCTAGTTAGCCACGTCGATATCGTTAGCTAAGCTCGAGATTTTGCTGAGCTTTTCGGTGTTTTTCACTATCCTAGCTAACGAGCTTCGTTTACGTTACACACCACGTTACAATAGGTTCATATTATTTATGTGTATTTAAGCTTTTGGGAGGAACTGAAGCCGTTACTTATGACAACAAGTATGCCAGGGCTAACGTTAGCCACTCTTAACGGTGCCAGTGAATACTGTGGTGAAATGAAGTTATTGCGTTGTCATTTCCGGATGTTTTTGCGACAGACGTTTGGCAACGGTTTGATTCTTTGGTGTGGCTGACGGTGTCTGGTGGCTACCGTTATGTGTAGCCATGTTACAACCTCAAACACAAGCTGAATTGCGATTTGGTGCACTTCCTTTACTGTGCGCTTTGGTTCAGATGGCTGGAACCAGGCAGGTTGATCTGCTGTTCACAGCTGCTTCATATTAAATGATTAGCTTCTCCTTCTGGTCATGAAATCCCTGCAACATTTGGAGGCAGCTGCAGTCCTGATATAGGTCTGCAGCCTCTGAGACATGCTGCACCAGAGAGCACCATTTGACAGTAGTGAATGGTGACTTCAGTATGGAAGACCATTTGGCGACATAACAGCACATAAGCACTCCGATATGATGAATTAAGACTCTGTTGAGGATGATACCACTTTCTATGGAGGAAGTGTTAAGAAAAGCAGAGCGTGATGGGGAAAGGATGAGAAGAAGGGTCACTGCCGCTGTTGGACTAACCAGAAAAACCAGCCTGTGGAATGAACAGACTGCAACAGTGGTGTAGATTGACAACCAATTGCAGTCCACTGCTGTCTTCATTCTGCCCTGAATGGGATATTTTGGAACAGCTGTGAAAGGAGTCAGAGTGAGGAGACGACGCAGTAGATGAATCTTTCATGGGTGATGAGATATGCTGAACATAATTATGCGGTAATGTTGAAGGAATAGTGCATCCCTTGTAGCTTGTAAGTTTTGCTCAGAAAGGTGGTGTGTTCAATGGAGCAGAGATAATCGGAAGGTGGTTATCTTTTCTGCTAATCAAGCTGAAGTTCAAGAGGAATATGTGTTTGTCCTAGGATAAAACGGCAAAATCATATTTATTTAGAGTTACATGAAAGAAATATTAACTGTCTGCATACTATGGAAAAATACTGCCACTAATGTAAGGTATGAGGAGTTGGCATTTATTTAATTTAAACATTCAAAACTAGTAGTAGCATCCTTTACCACATTTTTGCTGTTTTTTGGCTTGTGGTTCTCTTGAGTGACAGATTTGGAGCTGCATGGTAGCTGTGTCTCCACTAACTGACTGTCTTCAGAGTCTGTTTCAAGTCGGATCCCATTCTGAATGGCCCTCCAAATGTGTTTGAAAAATAATTATTCCAAGTTTAGTCCTGGTGTTATTGCTGACTTCTTAGGCTGAATAAGTGGAAATACTTGGTAGTAAACTTGAAAATCTCAGATCTACAATTGGGATGTGCAACACTTGAATGCAGCATGAATGTTGGGAAAGGATTATGAATGTGAAATTATGGCTACGGTGAGTCCTTTGAGGATTGTCGTACTCTGGGAGGTGACACTTGTTCGGTTTATTAGCTTCCAGGCTTCTGAAGGCAACAGTTTAATCAGGGATGTTGTTGTGTTATAGCAGTGGTTCAGTTGTTTTACCTCCTGACTTTGATAAGATGAGTATTTAACCATGGTATGATTGATTTAAAGGGTCTGATGAAGTTGATCAAAGCAGAAGTGTAAAGATTGTGGTTAATAAATTGTGTTTCTTGTGTATTTTTACTTGTTGCCATGTTGTACTTTTTAAGCCAGTTGGAATGCATTTTTGAATGGTCTCCAGTTGGTCTAGCATGGAATTTGATGAAATTTAAAGAGAATGAATTTTGAGTTGGAATTGTGTTGAAACTGGTTTGTAGTTGTGGTTTGGGACTTGATGCTCTAGAGAGTGAGCTACATTATGTTTTCCTCAAATTGAATTTCTTTGCTTTTAAAGAGACTGTTGTGGACATTGATTGTAAATAGTGTGAATTTTGTCTGATGTCCATTGAATAACATTACTATTCCACTTCAGTGGTGTTTAATTGGAATTCCAGGAAATTGACACAGAGCTAGAGAGGCTCTGTTGGCAGTAATGCTATTCTATACCCTTCTATCTGCAGGTGCTGTTGTTTGCACTTCAGCATGGCGGTCGTCATCCGTTTACTGGGACTAAAAGTCACAGCAGGTTGTGAAGATATTCGGAACTTCTTCGGTGACCTCAATATTCCAGATGGAGGGGTGCACATAATTGGTGGGGAGCGAGGAGAAGCGTTCATTATCTTTGCTTCTGATGAAGATGCAAGAAGAGCCATGGCACGGTCAGGACGACGCCTTAAGGGTTCACCGATTACTTTTCAACTAAGTAGTAAAGTGGAGATGCAGAACGTGCTTGAAAGAAGTGCAGCAAATGCAGCGGCAGATCAAATGAGGCGATTTGAGGAGAGTCCAAGACATGCTCGAAGATCTGTGGACCCTGAGGTGGGCAGGAGATCAGCTAGCAGGTCTGATTATACACCTCCTCCCCAACATCAGAGTGCTTCAAACCGTAGTGATGACTTTGTATACGTGTTTCTAAAAGGAATGCCTTTCTCTGTAACTGAAGAGGAAGTTCATGACTTTTTCAGTGGTTTGCTTATTGACGAAATGATTTTATTGAAAAATGGAAATGGTTTAAAAAATGGGAATGGTCTCGTCAAATTTGCAACAAGAGAGGATGCAATGGAAGCCCTGAAGAGGGATAAGCAATACATTGGGTCAAGGTATGTGGAGATTTCCACAACGACAGCAGATGATTGGCATCGCACCACTGGTAAAGTGTCATTGCCTATCAACATGGATGTCAGCTTTGAAAGGGAGAGATCACCTGTTCGTCATCAGAGGAATCCTCATCATGTAAGGTCACAGTCACCTCTGGCTCAGAGGTACGCGGCTCAGTCTGATGATGAGTACTGCGTTTTGATGGAAAATCTGTCCTATGCCGTGGAAAAAGAAGACATAAAAAGGCTTTTTCGTAACGCAAAGCTCGAAGATGACCAAATCCTGCACTTAATTGGCAGCGATGGGAGAAAAACTAGATCTGCATTTGTGCTGTTCAGGAGCCTGCGTGACTATGTTGATGCCATAAAACCTGAAAAAAGGCAGTTTTTGAACCGATTGATTCATACCCGGCCAATCTCGCGGGAGAAAATGCTCACCCTTCTGGAATCTCAGAGCCTGGATGTTGGACCTCCTGGAGGCTCTGAAATGTTTCAGGAGAGACCTCCGTCTTACCCCAAGGATCCTTATGACTCAGAGAAAATGTGTCTGTTCGTGCAGAACCTGCCATTTGATGTACGTAAAGTTGAGATCATGGACTTCTTCCTTGGGTTTAATATCACAGAGGACAAAGTGTTTGTGCTGCGTGACCATGAAGGTACTGGGGTTGGGAAGGTTTTGGTTCTCTTCCAGTCTGAGGCAGAGGCTATGAGTGCACTCTCTCTCAATGGACAAAGGTTTCTTGGGTCAGAAGTTGTACTGAAAAGTATTTCACGTTCTCAGATGCGGCAGTTGGGTGTTGAACCACCACTGGTACAGGAGCAGATTTTGCAAGAGCCACTGCCAAGTGGAGAGCAATACCCAGGCAGGAGAGGTGAGGCATCCTACCACTCTGGTGACACGGAGTTCCCAGATTTTAGGATTCCTCGTGATGGTAACATACATACGGTTAATAGACAGGCTCACAGCTATGGTGACTGTGATTATGAGCCCTACGCTGAAGGCCCATATGCTCCACAAGACGGAGGTAATGGCTTTCATGGTGGCTTTGGTCCTTCGATGCAGCATTTTGATGGTCCCACCTGTGTTAAGCTGCTTAACCTACCGTTCCAAATAAGAAGCGAGGAAATCTATGACTTTTGTTATGGATTTCGCATTATTCCTGGATCTGTCTCACTGCAGTATGACCAGAGTGGAAAATTGAAAGGCACCGCGACTGCAGTATTTGAGTCCCGCCAGGAGGCCTTAACTGCCATTGAGGAATTGAGTGGAAGGCCCATTGGTCCAAGAAAAATACAGTTATTACTTGTGTGAAAGCACCAGTGCTTTTCATGGCACCTAACATCCTAGCAGTGTAACTTGGACATATACAAGTTGATTTAATGGAAGAACATTCTTTCTCCCTTTTTACATTTTGGTTTGTCTTGACTTTTTATGTTATTGTGAATGCAGTAAAAAAAAAAACAATCTAACTGCATTTTTTATTGTGATTTGGCATATAGTCTGTAAATTAAGTATGGTATGGTTTTGTGTGCAGTTCTCACTTTAAAGATTTTTGGTTTTGTCTTTGAAATGATTTTGTTAAATTTAACTTGGAGCAACATAATGTGGGGAAAATGTTGGTTGTGTTCTTGTTATGTGTATATATAAATCTCATACCATTTAAATTGTTTTTTCCACAATTCTGTCACATGCAATGTTAACAAATTTTGTCATGTAAACCTTTTGTATATAAAGTGCAGTTTAGTCACCAATTAAAAAAACAATGTTACTGATAACCGTTAAGATTTGTTAAAGTATTTTTTTAAAATTTCATCATGGAGTGTTATATACAGTGTGTGCTTCTTGTAAAAACCCACCAGTCCAGCAGGACTGATATGGCATGACATAAACGGCAGAGTGAGGGGTCAACTTCAGATTGAAATGTTCTGCTCGCCCTTTCCATCTGATCATTAAAATGTAAAACAAAATGTTTTGTTGATGTCCTTGGGCTCCCAGTTAGAGTGAATGAACATACCTATATACCTCGTGAGTGTGCCTCATTTTTGGATGTACAGACCTAACAAATTGTAGATGTTGTATTTACCTTCACTGACACATGTAAATAAGTTGTAAGACAATGGTGTTGGAGAATATTCAGGTGATTTTGTTTTAAATTACCTATTTGCAAAAAAGAGCAGTAGAGCTTTGATGCATTTCTGACACAGTGGAAATAAAAGTTTAATGTATAGCCTTTCCGACGCTGCCACAGTATTTATAGCGTTTTTACCATTGATGATTATGATGATATGGATTTGAGGCTCATACATAGCACTCATAAATGTAGGTTTTATTTTGAAAGTCGTTTACCGGATATTTTAGCTTAGCCCTAATTACCATGACAGCGATGAGGTGAGAGCACTGAAGGCGGAAAACGACGCTGAGGGAATTTTTGGGGACTGCAGGTGAATATCTGAGCATAAAATGTGTCTTAAAAATAAAAGATTACACTAATAACTCGTAACTTATCGGTATGTGTTGGTAGGACAGTCTGGCTAGCTAGGATCAGCACTGTCAGGATGCATTTCTCACCAGTCAAGTTTCTGAAAGTCTTGTTCTGTTATGTTACTGTCATGTCGTGTACAATCGTTAGTCCCGACCGTTAAGAAAACCCGTAAAAGTTGAACAGAACCGCTGATGGTAGCAGCCTGCCGTCATCATGCAGTCCATGGTCACACTGATGACTGCCATGAATGTCTGTGATGGGCAACGGGAATTTTCCACCTGTTTTCCAAAGTTACTCCTTTTATTCAATTAATCAGTATCGTTGTCGACGATTTGTTTCCACTTTTTTTTTAAGTTATATGAATCTAGTTTACAGTAACCCTACTGAAGCGAATGATCCATACTAAGCTGTTGACTGGTTTGCTCACGTTAGCTGTGATGCTACACTCCTGGCTACTTCCACAGTCAGTGCTAATGTTTGTCCTAATCATACTAAATAACTTACACCGTCAAATGGTGTAAGCTGTTTAACTATTTAACATGTTCAGTGTTGTATTTTGTTTTACATAGCTTTCTCTCTGCTATGGATTAGTAAAGATCAGTTGAATCATAACATTTCAATAGAAATCCCTATGAATGTTTATACATTTTTTTATGAGTAAATGGGTTGCAAACCTCACTGTACAAAGCACTTATTTGTAACACATTGAAACATTAACGTCTGCCTGTATTAATGCAGCACAAATGTGATGAGCAACCATTGATGAGTGTGGTGTTTGAACCTGACTGACACTAGAATGGAGGTATCAAGAAGACGAATCCTCCAGAAACATCTGGAGCCTGCGAGGCCCCTGCGTCGCTGCATCCATGTTGATAGTGGTAAGCAGTCTGCACCTGTTGCGCAAGTTTATTGGAATATCAATGGTGTTTGTTTGGTATTTATATACATAACTGCAAGATAATTATATCACTTCATTTAGAGCCCAAAATGAATTCTGCACAGGCAATGATGGAGAGAGAGGATCAACAGGTAATCCCAAAAACAGACTATTTTATTACAATAAAATGTAAGAATAATGTAATGTAAAAAATGAAAACAGCAAATCTTCACATTTTGGATGTTGAAACCAGATAATGATTGATATTTTTAAGTGATAAATTATTCAAACGATTCAATGGATTATCAAAATTGTTGCAGATTAATTTTCTTTAGATTTGAGTATTCACTCCAGCTCTTCGGTATTTTAGTCTCACAGGTTATCACGCTTACCATTTCTCTTCCACTGACATAACCTCAGATAATCATTTGCCTGTGAAGAAGTCTCCAAAACTTTGCCAATTCTCTAATATTGTCCTTCATAGACCACCATTGGCATAGAGCAGTTCTACAAGATTGTCAACCTCCACAAACAGAAAGAGGGTAAGACACAAATTGTTTTTAATAACCATTGAAATGTAACCATTTCAGCTCATCTGGAAGCTGGATGCGTTTATTATAAACTTTAAATAGAGAGTTACAGTTAATTTCCCCAAATTAAAATAGTGGTTTTGCAAATAGCCCCTGCACTGACAGAGTAACTATTTATTATTCTGTTTATTTAATTTTAATCTGTATTTTTCCAGGATGTGTCACATGAAAGAACAAAACAAATCACATGAAACTAAGCAGAAGCAATGTTCATTATAAGACAAGTACATTCAGAGTCCATAGTACTGTTTTTGTAATTTCCCATGCTAATAAAATAGTATAGTTTAACTCACTGAGTGCCAGGCGTTTTATAAAACCAAAAGTGCCTTATGCCAGCATTTTTGGCCATTTTGATTTTCATTTTTAAGACCCACAGAATATTTTGTACAGTGACACAGAGTAGGTCAAATGAAAGAAGAGACTCACTATTTCATCATGAAAAAAAATGTTTTTACCTTCTTCCATTCTTGTTTTATCTGGAGGAGAGTAGAGGCCACTTTCACCAAAATCACCACTTCCTGCTTTGATCTCTGTGGCGTATGTCATCTCTTTATGTCCGAACTACAAACCCCAGAAGCGCCAATATTACTCACAGGCTGAGTGAGAGCGCCCTCTTGTGTCTGCTTTCGAAAAACCACATTGAGGTATACGTCAATGTCACTTAAGGGTTGGATTTTAAATGACATATAAATACATCAGTGTTACTTAACTTTTTGAGTGCCATTGACGTAATACAACATCATTCAAAATGGGGTTTGTAGTTCGGACATAAAGAGATGGCATACGCCACAGAGATCAAAGCAGGAAGTGTCGATTTTGGTGAAGGTGGCCTCTACTCTCCTCCAGATAAAACAACAACGGAACAAGGTTAAAAACAAACATTTTTTTTCATGATGAAATAGCGCAACACTTCTTTCATTTGAGCTACTCTGTTTTCAGAGACAGTAGAAAATATGCTCTGGGTCTAGAATTATGACTGAAAAATGGGCAAAAACGCTGGCACTCAAAGAGTTAATATATAGAGTTAATATGAATTAGATTGATGTTGTTGTTGACATATATATGTATATTTTTTTTCATAGGTAGAATATCTTACACAAGAGATTTTTTAATTAGTCTGGCAAGTTGTCCAGAGGCCAGGAAGAAGCCAGAGTTCTTGCCAGAGCACCCCATAGTCCTACCAGAGGCAGTAAGTCGGATTTTGGTATCCGGATTTATGGTGTTATTCTCTCTAAGCAGTAACTGTTGTTTGTACTGAATTATGTCTCAGCAGGGAGATCTTGGGCACCTAAGGCTTCTTGAAATTATGAAGAATTGGGGAAAAGAAGAGATGTGAGTTTAACTGTACGCGTGGTTTTATCTAGCCTCGACTCATTAGTGGTTGTTCTGATTATTATATGATTTACTATTAACAGGATAAACATTACAAGTCTTTTCAATAATATTTTGTGCTTTTTAGGATGGCAGAAAAGCTTCCCTCATTGTGAGAAATTTGCACAGGTGTTCACTACCCCAATAGTATTTCTGTTTGTTTGTTTTCTTTTTTATTATTGCTTGTCCTGGTGAATTTAATTTAACTTAAATTTTGCATGTTTATTATTTTTCATAGATACTGAGTTTGAGGTGAAGTTGTGCAAAGTGAAATTCATTTGCATGAGTATTACATTTTTGCTTTCTGCTGTGTACGATTTTGGACTGAGTGAAGCATTTACATTTTGTAAAAATGTTTTACATTAGATATTAGTGGTTACTAGTCAGCTGTGGTGGTAATGTTTCATTTAAAGAAACTGGGGGGAAAATACCATTTAAATACAGACTGTCCTATCACTCATTGTATTAGAGTCAAAAAACAAACTGAAGTGACAGTGGTCATCATCTGTATTACCAGGGACTACATCAACATTGTGATTTAATATGTATTACATATAAAGGAACATTTGGCTTAACAGTTTTGCGTGTCAACATTTTCTTTCTTGCATGTACAGTGCTGCTCAAACTTTGTGAACCCTTCAGCGATGGTCAGATTTTTTGTAAAAATACTAAAATAACCTTGTTAAATTATACCCCAATATACAATATTGACATTCCAAATAATGAACTCAAACAAAAAATGGTAATATTGTAATTCTTTATTGGCCAAAAGTGGTTGATTTAAGAAAAACTCAGATATAATGGGTGCAAAATTATGTGAACATTTCAGTTAATAGGATATTGTGCCTCCTTTTGCAGAGATAACCTTAACCAAGTGGTTTCTGTAGCGACTTATCAGTCTCTTACATCTACTTTGGGGGATTTTTGCCTACTCTTCCTTGCAGAACGCTCAGTCAGAGATGTCAAAGATTCAATATGAATTGTGAAAAGTTTCCATATTCTTTCAAATAAGGAACCACTGAGGGAACATCTAAGCTTTTCAAGTCTGATGGACAGTAAGACATCCTTCACCCACCTGCTATGAGATGGAGGTTGAGGGTGTTTCCAGTTTAGGAGGATAAGTCACTTGGCCAGCAGGGTGGCAAAGGCAAGAACAGGCTGCAAGGGAACGCTAAACAAAGCCAGAGGAAGTTGGGAGCAAACCAGGGAATGAGGAGAGAGTCTAGAGGATGAGTTCCATATCCACCCATACAGGGTGTTCTTCGTCTACTATGTTATTAATCCAGTATAAAACTTTGTGGATGTTACAGGACCAATAATACCGTATGAAAGCGGGCAATGTCAGGCCACCAAGAGCTCTCGGGAGCTGAATCACTGATTTTTCTGGTTCATGGATTTTTATTGTCCCAGAGGACGGATCTAAAAAAAAGACTGGAAGGACAGGGATATGTGAAAAAAAAAAATTGGGTAAAACAACCAATTGCTTGCAACCTTCCTGCTTTATCCCCAGTTTCAAGGAAACGCTGTTTAGCAAGGAATAATTGCTTCTGCGTTTTACTAGAGGACAATGAATCAAATTTGGACTGAAGTTGAAGGTGTTCTTTATAAAGAGTTCCGGTAGGAGCTGAAGCATATACATCGTCAGTTCTAAATATCTCCCTGCTGAGTGCCTCTGACTCCACCCTCTCTATTCAGGGTTGAGACATACGATATAATTTGCTCACACATGAAAGCCTTCAATGTTTCCTATAGAATGTGCCTTAGTCTCTCCTAGTCTACTTAGTCTAGTTTTAATAAGCCATTGGTTAGGTCAGTTAGTGCTTAAATTAGCATGTTATATTCTCATAGATCTATCATAGATAATAAGTCATAGGCAGTAGATCATAAACAGTAAATTATAGACGGTATTTACCATAGATATTTCACAAACAGTAGAACATAGACAGTAAATCATAGATACCATAGATCTATCATAAACAGTAGACTGTAGACAGTAGATTATAGACAGTAGACCTACCAAAGATCTATCATAGACAGTAGATCTACCATAGAGCTGTCATAAACAGTGGATCAGAAACAGTAGATTGTAGACAGTAGATCTACCAAAGATCTATCATAGACAGTAGATCTACCATAGAGCTATCATAAACAGTACACTGTAGACAGTAGATTATAGACAGTAGACCTACCAAAGATCTATCATAGACAGTAGATCTACCATAGAGCTATTATAAACAGTAGATCATAAACAGTAGACTGTAGAGAGTAGATTATAGACAGTAGATCTACCAAAGATCTATCATAGACAGTAGATTATAGAGAGTAGATCTACCAAAGATCTATCATAGACAGTAGATTATAGACAGTAGATCTACCAAAGATCTATCATAGACAGTAGATTATAGAGAGTAGATCTACCAAAGATCTATCATAGACAGTAGATTATAGTTAGTAGATCTACCAAAGATCTATCATAGACAGTAGATTATAGATAGTAGATCTACCAAAGATCTATCATAGACAATAGAATATAGACAGTAGATCTACCATAGAGCTATCATAAACAGTAGATCATAAATAGTAGACTTTAGACAGTAGATTATAGACAGTAGATCTACCAAAGATCTATCATAGACAGTAGATTATAGACAGTAGATCTACCAAAGATCTATCATAGAGAGTAGATTATAGACAGTAGATCTACCAAAGATCTATCATAGACAGTAGATTATAGACAGTAGACCTACCAAAGATCTATCATAGACAGTAGATCTACCATAGAGCTATTATAAACAGTAGATCATAAACAGTAGACTGTAGACAGTAGATTATAGACAGTAGATCTACCAAAGATCTATCATAGACAGTAGATCTACCAAAGATCTATCATAGACAGTAGATTATAGACAGTAGATCTACCAAAGATCTATCATAGACAGTAGATTATAGATAGTAGATCTACCAAAGATCTATCATAGACAGTAGATTATAGACAGTAGATCTACCAAAGATCTATCATAGACAGTAGATTATAGACAGTAGATCTACCAAAGATCTATCATAGACAGTAGATTATAGATAGTAGATCTACCAAAGATCTATCATAGACAGTAGATTATAGACAGTAGACCTACCAAAGATCTATCATAGACAGTAGATCTACCATAGAGCTATTATAAACAGTAGATCATAAACAGTAGACTGTAGACAGTAGATTATAGACAGTAGATCTACCAAAGATCTATCATAGACAGTAGATCTACCAAAGATCTATCATAGACAGTAGATTATAGACAGTAGATCTACCAAAGATCTATCATAGACAGTAGATTATAGATAGTAGCTCTACCAAAGATCTATCATAGACAGTAGATTATAGACAGTAGATCTACCAAAGATCTATCATAGACAGTAGATTATAGACAGTAGATCTACCAAAGATCTATCATAGACAGTAGATTATAGACAGTAGATCTACCAAAGATCTATCATAGACAGTAGATTATAGATAGTAGATCTACCAAAGATCTATCATAGACAGTAGATTATAGATAGTAGATCTACCAAAGATCTATCATAGACAGTAGATTATAGACAGTAGATCTACCAAAGATCTATCATAGACAGTAGATTATAGACAGTAGATCTACCAAAGATCTATCATAGACAGTAGATTATAGATAGTAGATCTACCAAAGATCTATCATAGACAGTAGATTATAGACAGTAGATCTACCAAAGATCTATCATAGACAGTAGATTATAGACAGTAGATCTACCAAAGATCTATCATAGACAGTAGATTATAGATAGTAGATCTACCAAAGATCTATCATAGACAGTAGATTATAGACAGTAGAGCTACCATAGAGCTATCATAGACAGTAGATTATAGATAGTAGATCTACCAAAGATCTATCATAGACAGTAGATTATAGACAGTAGATCTACCAAAGATCTATCATAGACAGTAGATTATAGACAGTAGATCTACCAAAGATCTATCATAGACAGTAGATTATAGATAGTAGATCTACCAAAGATCTATCATAGACAGTAGATTATAGACAGTAGATCTACCAAAGATCTATCATAGACAGTAGATTATAGACAGTAGATCTACCAAAGATCTATCATAGACAGTAGATTATAGATAGTAGATCTACCAAAGATCTATCATAGACAGTAGATTATAGACAGTAGAGCTACCATAGAGCTATCATAGACAGTAGATTATAGATAGTAGATCTACCAAAGATCTATCATAGACAGTAGACTTTAGACAGTAGATTATAGACAGTAGATCTACCATAGAGCTATCATAGACAGTAGATTATAGATAGTAGATCTACCAAAGATCTATCATAGACAATAGAATATAGAAAGTAGATCTACTCACAGTGGGTGAGTAAGTTTGTGACGTCACTCCTACGTGGAGGCTCGTCTTCCGGTGTCGATTGTCAGGGAGCTTTGTTATTCTTCAGGAAAGGACGAACCCGCTGTAGAGCAGTACTATACCAAATGTAAGTATCGATTTGGCGATTGTATATTAGTTTTTGGCTTTATTTGCACTGTTCATCAATTCATCTCGACCGTGAAGGTGGAGCTAATAGTCCCATCATTTCCAACAGTGATCCTGCTGTGTGATTTCCCATTACGAATCGAAACTGTGGTGTTCAGTTTTAATTGTGTTTAAGGGTAGGTTATCGCTTCACCACTTATAAGGTTAACCATGTACTCTGATAGTATGATACAGTAAAGTTCAGGTGCTGATAGAGGTTTGGTTTTGATTCCGATCACTGAATCATTTGTTTGGATCACAGCTTTTTTTTTTTTCAGAGAAATGAATCCAAAGGACGACAAGCGGACCGCACCATGCAGCAGGTGAGCAGCTCCATCATCACAGAGGCTAGTGTTCACACAGCTGATATGCTGCACGGTTCATTTTGGAAACAAGGAAAGGATCTCAAGATCTCCCTCCCGTTGTGATTTATCTGATATAATTTAGCAACCATCATATGGAACATGTTGGTCCTGTGATTGGGTTTAATGGCATTTTAAATGGCACTTCTCTTGTTTACAGGCTGAATTGTTTGCAATTCACAGTTGAACTTAGAATAATGAGGTAGGGTAAATAACACAAACAACCTTATATAATACGGTGGTGTTCAACAGCACCACAAACTACATTATCCATAATGTCCATACAGTTCAGTTAGGTCCTCTTTAAGACAGTTTCAACTAAAACCAACCATTAAAACCCTCCCAGAGATGGACCTTATCACAGGACTGTTGTATTATACTGCATCCATTTTAGCTCAGAATATCTAATAAACTGGTAACTAACTAACTATCTACACCATGCTGATATTATTTTTATATAGTGAGATTTTTGCCAGATCTGTTTTTGAATCATTGTGTGGCTGTCCTGAAGTGCACTCAAACTATTGAAAACTTTTGTTTCTTTGCACTATTAATATTGTATACAATGTTCAGAAACACTTGTGTATAGACATTGTATTTATGTAATCAAACTGAAAGTTTTTTGCATGGTGTTACGGCCTCCAAACAATTAAAAAAAATTAATTGGTCGCTCAAATTGGAGGCCTCAACATAAAAGAAGGACACTGGAAAATAAAAAGTTTTAACAGGTTTTATTAACTGACCCCACAAAGAATGAAACCATAAGTGAAATGCAATGTAAATACATTACCAAATAAAGAATTCTGGAACCAAAATGAACCTGGAGATGCCAAACTCAGCAAAATGGAGGGGGGAATCAGACCACCCCCTATAGGGATGTCAAAGCTGGCCCCACTCCTTACCTGACAAAACTAAATTATAAACTAAAAGTTAAACCGAAAAGTAGGACTGCTGGCCATCTCCAGACTAAAATGAAATAACAACTAAATTAAAGGCTACTGAAAGAAAAAGGTCTTGCTGGGTCTGTGTCACCCGAGCAGTTGAACTTTAGGATTTATGCCCAGCTCCACTACTTCCTGAGATTCAGCTCCTTTATTTCCTGTCTTACATTATTGGACAAACTGATTAATCCAGGTGTGTCCAGTAAACAAAGGAAATGTCTGAAGTTCAGGAAGTGGTGGAGCTGGGCATAAAGCCAATTGGGTGGTAGCAATTCTGTATCTGCTGCAGGTGTGTCAGCCTGATGAGGAAGGAAAGACATGGGGGTTTAGGCATCTGAGTGAGTGAATGAGTGATGTCATGGCCACACGTAACAGACGTTATTTAAAACAGAAAAATTGTTTTCAGATTAGCTTGAACTGACCTGGTATGGGGATGCTCACATCTTAGATTTGTTCAATCACTTAGTAAATGAAGTAAAATTTAATGGCAACTCAAATTTGATTACCAAAATCTGTTATTTCCTTTCAAGCCACATTTTTGTGCACAACCCACATCTGGATGCAATGAAAGACGACGTCCTCTACCACTTTGGTTTAGGAACCTCAACTCACGACCTACCAGCTATGTTTGGTGATGTCAAAGTAATGCTTTTTATTACCTTGATTTGTGGGACAAAACATATCATCAACATACAATCATCCTTGAATCGCTATTATGTATTTTGTATGTGTATGATTTCTTTCAGTTTGTATGCATTGGGGGCAGTCCTTGGAGAATGAAAGCATTCACTGAGTACATTGCTGGTGAGCTCAGTATGGAAGACCCCAAATCAGAGTATCCAAACATCTGTGCTGGGACGGACCGCTATACCATGTACAAAGTTGGCCCTGTGCTATCTGTCAGTGTATGTGAGACCTATCATACCACATACAATTATATGGTAGTCCTAATAATCTGTGTAATGTATAGATTGTATAAAAAATGTGTGCGTCATATCTGTGCTTTGTCTTTTAGCATGGGATGGGCATCCCATCAATTGCCATAATGTTGCATGAGTTAATAAAGCTCCTCCATCATGCTCATTGCACAGATGTTACAATCATACGAATCGGGACATCTGGTGGAATAAGTAAGATTAATATCTATGCATTTTTTTTGGTTACGTGAATGCCTGATAGTACATCTGATTATTTATCGCTTGCATTATCACATCATTAAGACTGCTAACAACCCAAGGATGTTAGTTTCCTGGAGAGTCTTTAAATTGAATTCATGAACTTTTGTAAGCAGAAATTACCTTACTGTGTACTCAAATGTCCTTGCCATTAGATGGGTTAGTGTGATCATAATGAAGATGATGTTTGAGTATTTTACCACAAGAGGGAGCCCTCATTCAGTATGGCTTGTTGCATATTGTTGCTGTAAACAGGGTAGTATTTCTCCAGTCAGTTATTTTACGTTACTCTATCACAGTCAGTTTGTAATTTCAACATATATTAAATACTTCTTAATTGAAGCGTTCTGCATGTTTAGACTAGAAATCATTGTTTATCTCACTTGTCATTTTTGGTGTTCAGGGCTTGAGCCTGGGACAGTTGTGGTCACCAAACAGTCTATGGATGCCACCTTCAAGCCCAAGTTTGAGCAGGTGATTCTGGGGAAGACTGTGGTGCGCAACACTTCTCTGGACTTGAGTCTGGCTGAGGAGCTGTTGCAGTGTAGCAAGGAGCTGAACCAGTTTGAGACAGTGATAGGCAATACCATGTGCACACTGGATTTCTATGAAGGTACGATTTCTGATGCACTGATGAGTTTTCCACCAACACGTACAGTATTTCAGTTGTAGTATTAATCTTTTAACATGTCATATGATAACATCTTTTCTATCTGTCTGCTTTGATCAATCGTCCAGGGCAAGCCCGTTTGGATGGTGCTTTCTGTTCCTACACTGATGAGGAAAAACTGGACTACCTTAACAAAGCCAGTGAAGCCGGCATCTCCAATATTGAAATGGAGTCATCAGTTTTTGCAGCTATGTGCAAACTGAGTGGCCTGCGAGGTAAGAAAATACAATATCAGCATACATTTTAGTGTCTTGAAACACTGAATGTTGTGTCCACATCTAGCTGAGTTTCTAACATTTATCTCTTCTCGTGTTAAGCGGCTGTGGTTTGTGTGACATTACTGGACCGGCTGAAGGGGGATCAGCTGAACGTGTCTCATGAAGTTCTTCACGGTTATCAACAACGTCCTCAGATCCTGGTCGGCCACTACATTAAGAAGCAGCTGAAGGCCAAAGTAGCACATATCTAAGTGCAGCAGTTAATGTACTGGTATACAAAGCATGGTGCAATGCAATGATTCTGCTTTAAATTTTTTTCCAATAGATCATTTCCTACCCACCAACAGCCATACAGGCAAATGCCAAGGCCGCAATGTCGTGCTGCAATAATTATACATACATACATACATACATACATACAGTACATACATACATACATCCTAATCCATAGGGTTCAACATGACATCGGTCCACCCTTTGCAGCTATAACAGCTTCAACTCTTCTGGGAAGGCTGTCCACAATGTTTAGGAGTGTGTTTATGGGAATTTTTGACCATTCTTCCAGAAGCGTATTTGTGAGGTCACACACTGATGTTGGATAAGAAGGCCTGGCTCTCAGTCTCTGCTCTAATTTATCCCAAAGGTGTTCTATCGGTTTGAGGTCAAACCAGGCCAGTCAAGTTCATCCACACCAGACTCTGTCATCCATGTCTTTATGGACCTTGCTTTGTGCACTGGTGCACAGTCATGTTGGAAGAGGAAGGGGCCACCTCCAAACTGTTCCCACAAAGTTGGGAGCATGGAATTGTCCAAAATGTATTGGTATGCTGAAGCATTCAGAGTTCCTTTCACTGGAACTAAGGGGCCAAGCCCAACTCCCGAAAAACAACCCCACACCATAATCCCCCCTCCACCAAACTTGGCACAATGCAGTCCAACAAGTATCGTTCTCCTGGCAAAGGCCAAATCCAGACTCGTCCATCAGATTGCCAGATGGAGAAGCGTGATTCGTCACTCCAGAGCAGTGTTTCCCAACCCTGGTCCTCAGGGCACACTATCCTGCATGTTTTAGATGTAAACCTGCTCCAACACACCTGATTCAAATGATCAACGAGTCATCAAGCTCTGCTGAAGCCTGATAACGACCCACTGATTTGAATCAGGTGTGTTGAGCAGGGTTTCATCTAAAACATGCAGGATAGTGTGCCCTGAGGACCAGGGTTGGGAAACACTGCTCCAGAGAACACGTCTCCACTGCTCTAGAGTCCAGTGGCCGCGTGCTTTACACCACTGCATCCAACGCTTTGCATTACACTTGGTGATGTATGGCTTGGCTGCAGCTACTCGGTCATGGAAACCCATTCCATGAAGCTCTCTGTGTACTGTTCTTGAGCTAATCTGAAGGCCACATCTAATCTGAAGTTTGGAGGTCTGTAGTGATTGATTCTGCAGAAAGTTGGCAACCTCTTCACACTATGTGCCTCAGCATCCACTGACCCTGCTCTGTCAGTTTACGTGGTCTACCACTTCGTGGCTGAGTTGCTGTTGTTCCCAAACACTTCCATGTTCTTATAATACAGCTGACAGTTGACTGTGGAATATTTAGGAGCAAGGAAATTTCATGACTGGATTTGTTGCACAGGTGGCATCCTATCACAGTTCCACGCTGGAATTCACTGAGCTCCTGAGAGCGACCCATTCTTTCACAAATGTTTGTAAAAGCAGTCTGCATGCCTAGGTGCTGGTTTTATACACCTGTGGCCATGGAAGTGATTGGAACACCTGATTCTGATTATTTGGATGGATGAGCGAATACTTTTGGCAATATAGTGTACTTAAAATAAAATAAATGAATAACATTGCTGTCAAGAAGTGGTGTTACTGGCTGCAACCTGCATTCCTACCAATACTGTATATTGAGATACACGAGTTATTTTAGATGTCACTTGCCAGAGTAATAGTAGGCTATTAACTATAGGGACTTCTGGCTTTGTTGACCAACACTGACGTAAGATGACGTCAAAGTTTAAATTGGACGGTCTGACTAATAGCGTGCGCGTTATTTTTGAGTAGGCGAAATAGTCACAGCAGAGTATGAGCACATTAATAAAGTTGTATGTATTATTGTTAACACTTTTTATTAGAAACGCACCACTGCTCATTTGTATTCTTAAAATGAAATAAAACATGTTTAAAATGGTTTAATCCGTATGCTACTGGCTGGTTTGATTTACTGCGGACCCATTTTCTCATAGTTGTTTTTCTTCTTTTGATTCAAATGTGAATCCAATGAAAGATAAGTCATCGACTTCCTTGTGTGTCTGCGCGTTGATCATCCGTTTTAAATCGTGTTTATGGTCACATATAGGAGGCTGAAACCCGCTTTGCGCGTCAGAGGACGAGAGGAGGGTCCGCCTGCGCGCTCCCGTGCGTGCTCACCTCCTGTTTGCCACCCGATCCCATCCCGGTCTGTTCGCTGACTCAGTGCCTTAAGCAGCATCACCGTTTACCTGAACAGAGCTACAGCATCCTCTGCGGAGAAATACATCAGCCATGGCCAAAACAGCAACCGGTAAGCGTGTTCAGACTGATCATGTTAAAAACAATACATGGATTAATGAATGGATGAATGAATGGATGGATGGACGGACATCTTTTCTGTAGGGTCCATGCCGGCCCGGTATTGTCTAGGTGGTCGTGCTTCTGCACAGAAATGTTCTCTTTCTATGCAAACTTTAAATATAGTATATACATATGCTATGTATATATATGTATGTAAATCAATCCCCTTTATATTTCTCAATCGTCTATTGTCTCTTTAAGAGTCTGGTAATGACAGCGAGAGTACAGCAAGCATCCTCCGTCATTTTGTTCATGAAATGTCTCCTTCGTTATCCTCGTCTGCATCATTGTGTTAGTCGTCATCACCTTTGATCTAATGTTGTGTAATATTTTATAATTAGATGATACAGATTGGCCCTTGACAGCTTTATTTACTACGCCGCACCTGCGCTGCATGCTACAGCGGCCCCAACATGCAGCATAATGCAGACGGACCCCACCCAAGATGCTGTGCTGCCGACAGCCAAGCTGACGGCTTCATCCGTCTGATTTTTTTATATTATTGCTATAGTCATTTTAAAATGTCTGTTTCTGTAACCTAAACGTCTCCTGAACGCGATCAGATCATTTATCTTATTTATTCGTGCCTATAGCTTTCATGATCTTTTCCTTCACCAGATGTGACAGAGTGGTTTTCATGTATCTCTCCCGATTAATATGTGAACAAATAAAAATTAGGCGTAAGAGTTAGCACACTGAATGTTTTAGGGTGTACAGATAAGACTGTAACCTGCATTAGTCATCTCCTCTGAAGGACAGCTATTGTTGTAGGCCAGGCATTTAGCATATTTGTTTTCATGGTCTTGTCCTGTAAGTATCTAAATTATTAGTGTTGCCTCCATGTAAGCAACCCATTGGTCCCTATGAAATACAGCAGGGTGTGCAGACTGGCCTCACTGTGGCATGTGTTCTGGCAGAGAGGTAGCGGAGGAGACAGGTGCATGGCAGGATGGGAGGCAGGCCAGCCCTGCAGCAAGGGCCCGCTTCACACACTGGCCTTTGCAGCAGAAGGCTGAGCAGCAGTGGCAATCTGTAGTCCACAGCCATGTGTTCACTCAGTCAAATACAGGGAAGTGCATGGAAAAACTGACAGAGTTTGCAGATGACATTGCAAATATCAGTCAAAATCATCTTACCCCAGATCTAGTGTAAAGGTCAAAACTGTTTATCAGCTGTTTGACAGTTGACAACAACACTCAACAATGAGGTAGGGATAATGCTGCTAGATGCTTCTTATTCTTATTGTGATCATGACAAGGACAATCAGGTTATTGTTCAACAGGAAATTGAAAAACCTGACACACAGGCCTGTGTAATCACTCATTTTGTGTAGATTGCAAGTGGATAACAGACAAAGCAGTCTGATTTCTTCATTCAAATGAGTCACAAATGCCAATGAAGGAGAAGAAGTTTGATCACCCCTACAGAGTACATTCATGAAGCTTCAGGCCACTGTGTATAGCCTACATTTCAGACACCTCGGTCATCTGATGCTGATAATTTCCCTCTTCTCATTTGAGTTTGGAAATATCTCCTGTATATTTATTCAGTTGTGACATTGTTTGTACAGTGATATGTGGTAGAGAGGAAACCCTAGCAGTTTACTGTTTTCATGAACAACATGGAGAGACTTACCAGGATGCTATGGTGTGTTCATGTTCTCACAGCATATAAAGAGAAGATGAAGGAGCTGTCCGTCCTTTCCCTCATCTGCTCCTGCTTCTACCCAGAGTCACGCAACAAGCTTGTGTGCGAGTTTGAAGGTATGGATCAGCTCAAACATAGATTTTCTTTTGGGTCAAACAAATTGTCCCGATGGATGTTTTACCTACCCTGTCAATACTAATGTTAGTAATCATGACATGTAGTTAGACTGATATATTGTAGTGTTGGACATTGATTTTGCTGTCATTAACATAACTGTGTGATTTATAGACATGGAGGTGAAAGCTATAAACAAGCGGGCCTCTGGCCAGGCCTTTGAGGTGATTCTCAAGCCTCTGTCTCCAGTGACGGATGTAGTCCACAACCTCTCTTCACCCCCCAAGAGGGATATCTCCTTGGAGGACATTGAGAAGAAACTAGTGGCTGCGGAGGACCGAAGGAAGGTAGCCTATTTCTGAAATAGCTTTAGGTGTTCAAAATGAAAAATGGAAACACTTTTTAAATTTCAAACCATTCAAAATTAATCAGTTAATCTATTTTTTTGTGCATCTTTAGTATCAGGAGGCCCAGGTGCTGAGGGCTTTGGCAGAAAAGCGAGACCATGAGAGGGACGTGTTGCTAAAGGCCATGGAAGAGAACAGCAACTTCAGCAAGATGGCCGAGGAGAAGCTCCAGATGAAAATGGAAATGATCAAGGAGAACCGTGACGCCCATCTGGCAGCCATGCTCGAACGTCTACAGGAGAAGGTGAGAAATGCAGAAATCTCTTCTGTTTTCTTTGTGTTTGGGTGCCACTGGATGACTAACACTTCTTTCTCTCTCTTCTTGTGTTTGTAGGAGAGACATGCAGCTGTGGTGCGCAAGAACAAAGAGCTGAGGGAAGAGTTGACGGCATGAGCATCACACAAGTCCTGACTCACATGGTCCATCAACGTTCCCCCGTCCAGTCCTGCCCACACCCTCCTCAGATCAGACACCCAAACCCCAGAGGCTGAGAGGTTTGAGGACCTCATCACCACAACACAGCACATCACCAATACTCAGCACTATCAGTATTCATCAATAACACTCATCTTGAGAGTCGAATGGATTTGTTGAATTTGATTTTAGAGAAAATGTGAGAATATGGTTATTATTATCATGGTGAAGTGCATACAAACATTGTACTGTACTGCTCTATACAATTTCAGATGTTTTGTTTGTGATTGATTTACGTTTTATTTCTTGAAATTTGACTCAACAACCATTTTCTTGTGAAAGACGTCAGTGTTGTGAGTTGACTGTAGACTGGCATTTACAGTGTTTCCCGATGATGTCATGATGATAATGATGATGATGTTTCAGTGTCTTTGTAAAGAATGACGGTCGGTGTGCCCACACACCACAGGCTCCTTGAAATATCAACATATCCCATCTGTATCTTCCCCACATGCACCCACTAATTCACGCTTGGAACTTAACAATATGCCAAATAAGTAAAAGTGTCCACCTCCTCTGAAATGAGCTCGATAATGAACGTGATAGGTGCTTTATTGTTATTAAGAATGTCTTTGTCCAATGGGAGCAACTGTTTATACACTTGCAGATTCCCACTTACCCTGACAATGGCATTTCCCACTGAATCCATCTTCAGATAAATCAATAGCTCTGTTACAAACACAGCATTTGGGCATTGAGCTCTTGAATGTTATGACACTATACTAGTCTTGGACAGTGGAATGTGATGTTGCTTCCACCTTGATATTGATAGTGTGAACCTAATGTATGTCTGTGTGGGTGTGTGTGTATGCGACTTTACCACAAGGCAACATTAGCCTCTGCTCTCTTTAGGGGATTAGATGGAGAATGGATGCAGGATGCTTTACATTCAGCACACTGAAATAGAATCTCTTTTTAATATACAGTACCACTGATATCTGCCTGCATCCTCTGCTGCTTGTCTTTCTCCCTTCATGTATTTCTCTGTGAAAGCTTTGCTGAATAAAGGTTTGAGGTTCTGTGAACATGGCATGCACCATCTTATACTTTTCTGTGCTAAAAGAGGAGGGAAAATGTAAACTGCCAAATAAAAGAACCAGTTATCTACACAGCCCAAGAATCACCGTCTTCTCCTACTTGATTTTTCTTACATGTTTCATGTTGATTAACTTGGGATATGTTTTGGCATATTTCAAAAATTAGCTAGGCTTATTCATCAACATGGGTGGCACGGTGGTGTAGTGGTTAGTACTGTCGCCTCACAGCAAGAAGGTACAGGGTTCGATTCCTGTACCTTTCTGTGTGGAGTTTGTATGTTCTCCCTGTGTTTGTGTGGGTTCTCTCCGGGTACTCCAACTTCCTCCCACCATCCAAAAATATGCATGGGGATTAGGTTAATTGGCTAATTTAAATTGCCCGTAGGTGTGAATGTGAGTGTGAGTGGTTGTCTGTCTCTATGTGTACTGTGATGAACTGGTGACTTGTCCAGGGTGTACCCTGCCTTTCACCCTAAGACAGCTGGGATAGGCTCCAGCCCCCCTGTGACCCTGTGTGAGGACAAGCGTTAGAAAATAGATGGACGGATGTTCATCAGAATAAGCTTGAGTCCATGAGCCTCCATCAGGTGTACATGAGACAAAGTTCCTCCACCAGGTGGCAGTGTCAGATTTCTCCAAACTTGAGTCTTTACTAATGCAATCAGGGCAAAAGGTCATATAATATGCTGAATGCAAATATTGGAGAACTATAATAAGAAAAACACAGATATAATCTAGAATAATAACTCTTGTTTAGTCTAAAATCATGATTTGGAATTTAAATAACATCCCCATTTAGAGAACAATGCTTGTTTCACTCTTCAGTGCTAGAAACATCAAATTCAGACAGTTTTGTGCATCATGCTTTAAACTGACTATTATTTATAGGGAAGACAGTAAATAAATTATTAATAGCATGTGCAGTATATCCTCAGGGAACAAATCACAGACTGGCCCTCCTGGAAGCCTGACCTGCTGCATGGATGGATAAAACTGAGTCCTTAAAAAACAGTGAACCCCTAAAGTCCAAAAACAACGCTTTGTAGCTGAACAATGATTTATTGGTCCAGCTGTCTTGTGTATTGTTGTTACATTTTAACCGTTTTCCTCCAATGTCCCCATCCTGTTCACACTATTGTCTCCGTTTCAAACCAACCTGAGCTGGTGAGGTCAGGGCAACATTGTAAAGGATTTCCTCTGGCTCTTAATGATTTCCTGGGTATTCATAAGGGCAACAATGCTCTCAGATTTGGTTACTTACCTGGCACACAGTAAAGGAATTGCCTTTCAGTCAATAACCGGGACCTTATTATCTCATGATTAACTTGATTGTGCAGAAATGAACCTGCAGATTATATGTCATTTGGGAAGGTGAAAGCTTAATTACTTAGAGGGCAGTTATTCTGCTTGTATAAAGGACAATGTAGCATTATGGTAGAAAAAATAGCACACATCATGAAAACAAAACATTCTGTGTTAAAGGAGCAGGAGCTGGCAAATACAACAGAAACAAAAACAGTTGATCAAATCCATGTTTTAGATTTTTAACTGAATTTATTGGTACAAAAAATATTACAAATGGATACAAGAAGTTTCCAATTCTCAAGTGGTTAGTTTTTCCAACAATGGCACATGCTTAATCAATTTCCTCAAGTTCTGATACCACTAAAGAAATAGACCCAATTCAGTTGCTCTATGTTAAATACAGACATCCATGCTCACCAAATGTAGAAGTTTCAGTCTACAAAATATTACCTCTATATTTGTGTCTGACAGTAAATCTAGTTATGGCTTATATGTCATATCTTGATATCAGTCCTCAGCCTGGAAACAGTGCATATTGACTAAATTAATCAATGAATAACATAAAAATCTCCTTTCTTTAGAGGAATGACATACTGTCTTTATACTTAATAAAATAAAACACTTTTCTTTGTTCCTCTGTGTTTTATTGCTATAAAAAAGAGGCAGATTGTCCTGCCTAGTCTGTGGTGGTGGGCACAGCTCAGCTGTTGCCTTCAGTCCAGTTGTTAGCTTCAGAAGGCCCCAATCTCCGTGCCCCACGGCCTGTAAGGCTTTGACATGGTGGTGGAGGGGCTCACTGTGCTGAGGGCCGTCGGGGACATCAGAGGGAAAGCACCGAAGGAGAGGGGGAAGGCCGACAGTGAGGAGAGGGATGAAAGGAGTGGTGGTGAAAGCTTGGATGTTGGCACAGACAGACTGAGGGCCAGTGAACCATTGGGAGGCACCCTGAGGGTCTCTGTGGGGGGCATGACACTGAGTCTGGATGTCCCAGAAGCCTCAGTGGAGGGGGAGGAAGATGTAGAAGGAGAAGGGGAGGAAGAGGGTGGGCTACTTTTACTTCTGGATGCAGGTGTCCTGCCCTGAGGGTGTTGTAGGAGGAGGGGGTGGGGGAGATGAGCCGGGGCAGTCCCGTAGGCTGAGCCCCAGGCTAAGTGCTCCAGTCCAGTGTGCACCTCCCTCTGAGAGGCATAGTTGCTGAGGTGGGACACCAAACGTATACGAAGAGGGTCTGAACCGTCCCGACCCTCTATGATGCTCAGGTAGCGAGCCGTCTCTGCCAGGCACTCCCTGAAGCCCAGGCTGCGGTAATCCTTAGCAAGAGCATGAGCCTCAAAGTAACCTAACAGGAAAGGAAGCAGCCGGTTAGACACACCATTCACAACATATAAATTTGGATTTGGGAAACTTCCATTTATTCATTTAACATCCACAGTCAAAGAAAGAGTATGTTACCTTTGCCACCAGATGCATGAAGCATCTTCAAATGGTCCACAGTCATCTGCAAAATTTCAGCTTTTTCTAATTTAGCTGATCCCTGTGAAGGAATTAGAAAGACTGTGTCACTTTTAAGGATATTGATATTTCCTGATGTTCATGTAGAAAAAATATGTATGGACAAATGACCATAAAGAAATGTTGGAAGTAGCTATGACCCATTTACCTGTTTCTCAAAAGCACTTGGCACCAATCTTCTTAACTCTGACAGACTATTATTGATTCGGTCACGTCTCCGTTTCTCAATAATCTGTCAATGGATAAAAGAAAAGACATGTAGCTGAATTGAGGTGACAGGAGGAAAACAGTGGGATCTTCTAAACAGCAGCAGCAAACAGTGGAATCTACCAATCAGTGGAAACTTGGCACCAAAGATAAGTTCTCTTACCCCTCTGCGCCTTTTTCTGGCCTGAACTTGGGTGGTTGTGGAGGGAGACATCGAGCCGTGAGAATCAAGGTGACTGCAGGTAAAACAATAAATTATCAATTTTATTGTGACAAAAACATTCATAAATCTTCTGAGTTCATCAACCAATGCAAATAACAAATTGAAATACTCAGGAACCAAAGCTGAAATGTTGCAGTTGGTGCAATTAAACATACAAACATATTGTAGAACATAGGATTTATGTTTATTAAAAAGTAAACATACCCATTTTCGTCACCACTGTCCTTCTCCACCTCAACATTGTCGTCCAGGTCGCTTTCTGATGAGCTATAGTTGTGGCTTCGCTTCATTTTGCTTCCAGGTAATGAGCATGCAGTGGTCAGAGGTACTCCTGTCAGGGAAAGCTCCAGTGCTGCACTGACAGCAGAGGCTCTGTGCAACAGTTTAAACACCAGACCTGCCTCTGCTCTGATCATTTTCACACCGAGGAGAGGGGGGGGGCGGGATCTCCGGGATGATGTGGGCAGTGCCTGAACATTTTTGAGCCTATTAAAATCGAGCTGGTCTATGAATGACATACAAAAAAAGTCAACTGAACAGGGTCTTAGAGGAAAGCTCCATAATAGGTACTGAAACTAATTTCTGCAGTGATTAAAAAAATATTTAAAGTGCTGTATTAAAAGTATGATTTACATGTCCTTTAACAGAGAGGATTGAGTCAGAGGCTTGATGGCTCAGGCTGACCGTCCCCAGTCTCCCTGCTGAGACCCCAGTTCATGAGCAACAGGCCCCATTATAGTGGGAGCCCTCTTCGTCTTTGGAGTTGTGGAGGACACACGGCCTATTAGCAGAGTGTGTTGTTCATTGTCTGCTGTCAGCTGTGTGGCTCTACAACAGAACTGATCAGCCGGGAGGCCCAACATTAGTCAGTCTGCGTTGCCAGGCTCTCCTAGGAAACCCCCTCCACCCCTCTGCCTCCACCTCCTCCCCAGTCACTGCAAACAGGTCAGCTGACTGGCGCAGACAGACCTTCCCAGGGAATCATTCATCCACTGTGGGTGAAAACAGTGAACCTCACTCTGCTGTGCAGTGGGAAAGAGAAACACACGTGTTTTTAGAAGGTCAAGCTACATGCAACTTAAGCTGAATGTTTTGCTTGTAAGCTACATTCACAAAAACATACAAACATTCAGCGTTAGTGACAAGTCATAAGTGCCTCTGTCTGGATGGTGAGCAGGGGTTTGTCTGCAGAAGGTGTGAAAATTGTGACCCCGCTAATACGCTCTGGTCAGAGGGCAAACTATATAAAACACAGGAGCTTTCAGTGTTTATCTTCCACTGTGTAACTGATCCCCTCTGGTTTTTATAGTATGTGTCAGGGACAAAGAGACAGGAGATACAGCTATTTTGCCTACATATAAAATATTTATATATAAGTACAAGACAAATGTTTAATGTGAATGATCTAAAAAACACATCTGAACTTTTGTTTTATCATACTGTAATGAGTTAGTGTTGTGTTGTACTTGCACTATAATGAACATCACACAGTGGCGAAAAGTACCAAAGTATAAATGTGTTCAAGTACTTATTTTTCTACGATTTTCAACACATAAATAGTAATGATATAATTTCCAGAGGCCGTTCCGGATTAGAACTACTTTTATTTTGACGCGACCAAGTCGTCTGTACTTCTGCGTAAAAATGTCAATGCTATACTTTAACTAAATACTGCCACCATATAAGAAGACCTAACCACACAAGTATCAGCCAAATGTCAAGTCTGGCTAATTCCTGCATCCTGAGCCTGACGTGTCTGGTAAGGCCATCAGTGGGAGTGTGACCCCCCTGCTGTCGTCCATTCCAGTACCTTGTAGAGCAGCAGCTGTTTCTCTGCTCTGTCCGTCAGGTCAGTTGTTAACTTGGTGCATTGGGAGCCAGACAAGTGCGGATGAGAGCTTGATTCCAGGGAGCAACTGCAGGCCAACATGCTGTTCCCAGAATGTCAGAGGAGTTTCGGTGTTGACAGATACAATGTGCAAGCTTCAGTCATTCTGAGTGTTGATGAGCCTTTACACTATCTCTGACACTCCCCGCCCCTCCTTGTCAGCAGACACTTTCACTAAAAAATCATGCCTACCGTACCTTCACCCATTTCATGCATTTCTACACTCCCATACTCCCACATGGTAGATTTATAGACCTTACCGTGTGCATAATCCTGTGGTGAAAACTCTTGAGGCTTACACACTCTGTATCTGAATCATATAGAAACCTTCAGCCAGTTTCAGAACAAGCCCTCTACCCCAGAATACACCCTATGGCCTTCCCATGACACTCTACTGATGGGCAGCTTGAGTATATTTGGGATCACTTCAGTGTTGTTTATGATGCTATTATAGTAATGGGGCTCTACAGTGCCACCAGCTCTACAGGACAGACAGGTTCATATGGTCTCCATTAAGCAGACACAAAGCACTCTCCTCACACCTGACTGTCAAGGTCCTTCACATTAGCCCTGACATTCCTCTGATCCATTAAACGTAATTATGATTTTTCTTCCAGCAACCTTGACTTTTCCACTGTGGCATCACAACATTTCCTCAGCCTCACTCTCCAGTTCACTTTTGATGATGATGATAGTGTGTGTGTGTGTGTGTGTGTGTGTGTGTGTGTGTGTGTTTGGTTTGAGCGTATTTGCCTGTGATCGCCATGTCTCTTTAAATCTCCTACATTTAATAACTTGAACATGCCAGTCAGCCTGTTGACCGTGGGTCTAACTCTGCACCAATCTGAAGAACCAGTCTCAAACCAGTGCCAGGAAGCTAAGAGGTATAAGCAAGCATTTGTTTGAAACTGGCGTGTGCCCAGCTGCCTTCCTCAATCTTCCCTCAGGTTTCCCTTGGTGACTCTTTGTGTGTGGGTGTGCGGCCTGAGTGTGCGCTGGTGCGTCTGCATGTGTTTATGTGTGTGTGACTAAGAGTGTGTGAGTGTGTTTAGGAGGTGCTGTTTCCCACAGCCCTGATCTAATTCCGTGGTAACTCAATCTCCGTGTGAGCCCTTCCCGGCGAGTGTTCTCCCACCCGTCGACAGTCTCTCTCTGGCTGGCTGAGTGGCTGAGTGTGTCTGACACAGAGGCCGGCTCAGTCCCATTGGACCCCCCCCCTCCGCCTCCGTCCTACCCTCCCTCCCATCAGGATTGATTTACTATGTCAACCGTTGGGGCCGTCTGCAGCAACGACGCTCGCAGCCGTGCCTGCATCCTGTGTGCACACCATCCTGACATCTTATACCTGTCATTCAACAACTGCTGCAGTGGAGTTTCGTATGTGGGCGTGTGTGTAAGGGGGGTCATCTGGGGGATATTTCTTCATGTGTGAGATCATGCCTTGTCCATGCTTTATTCAAATAGAGTGGAGGTACATGTAAAAATGTATTAACTTTGCTGCATATACATACATGAGATATGATATATTATGTAAGACAGAGAAAATGCCACCCACGCTGGTCCTAAATAGCTTGTCCAACTGAGGGAAATGTCTCCCAGACAACGTCCATACAACAATGTTATCCTATGGGCCACAGTTTCCTGTCTGTCCCTCCTGGTTCCAGTCTGCACCCAGGCGCTATATTGGGCAGGGACCAGACCAGGCCTGAGACCCATTCCCACTGCTGGATTGAAATACACCCGCCTTCTCATTCTTTACTTTCCTGCCTTTGTTGGCATCCATTCTCCCTGTGCTTGTTGGATAGGTAAAGCCAGGGAGGATATGTTGACTTCCTTGTTTCTTTGTTTAGCAGAAAAAAAAATCCTGAGGACAGCTCCTCAGGTCATAATGGGCTTACTGACACTAAGATCTAAGATCTCAGCACAGACTACCAATTACGGGACTTAGAGTCAGTAACACAGAGCATGAACAGTATTTAAAAAAGATTCAAACAAAACTTTGAAGTCCGATATGGACAACCATGTGTGCTGGCTTGAAATAAATGTGAATGGCCTGAGTCATTCTTATATAAATAAAAAAAACTCTTTCATTAGTTTTTCCACAATGGGCACACACTCCTTCACAATGGCCCCTGACAATTATATTGTTCATAAGGTTTACCAGTATGCTGCCTATTACCAGTTAACTTATGCAAGTCCACAATAGAGGGAAGGCAGATCAGAGGACTGGTTTCCCAAATAAGCGCAACAGGAGACAGCACGTGATGTCCACACATAGAAAGGAGGGCCCTGCAGCAAGCTGCTTTTAAGGCCACACATTGTGTTGCCACAGGAAAAACATTGTTTGCATATCAATGGAGTGTGTGTACGTGTCTGTGTGTGTGTGAGGCAAGGTTTGGGTGTTTGGGGCTCTAATCGAAATGTATCTCCAGGTTTACATCACGCAAATTACAAGACATGATTGGCATGACATGATGTAGTCCAGCCTCTACAGGCACTATCATGATATGAGTCAGTCATTTATTTTACCTCAAACACCCATTTAGCAGTGACTATAACAACTGATATTTTTAGACAGAACTGGGAAACAGAAAAGAGTCAATTTATGGTGTGTCACAAGTTTATCAAAAATTTTTTTCTCTTTTTTCTGCAAGCCGGCTCCTTTCCCAGTGGATGCTCTGTGCCAGCTGTCTGCGCTGCAGTAAAGTACTGCTTTCCCAAGCTCCGACCTGTGGGAAAATCTGTTGTGGCCAGTAATTGATTCCGCCCTGCCAGCCCCATTACTCTCAACTGCAGTCAAACTGCCAGTGATCTGCAGAAAGCCTGTTAGCACAGCCCCTTTACTCTTTCTTTTTCTGTCCCCCACTCACACAAACACCAGAGTCCCAAGTCTTATCTGTCTCTTTACATGATTTGTTTTATAATCCACAAGCTTTCAGCAATTGTCTTCATTGTTTTCAAGCCAACGCTGGCTTTGGTCAAAAAATTAAACAGTCATTATGAAACTTGTTACATTGACCTGTGCCCTGTAGTCCATTCCACAGTTATGTGTCCCTTTTCACTGTAGAGATGAATTGAATTGACAGAAAAGGTTAGAGAGCACTCCTGAGTTTACCAGGGCGATGTCACAAATATTTATGATCTCTACATTGTCTTGAAAGGGATGGAAATCTTGATTATTTGGCTGCATGGAAGAAGCCCCTGAAGACCCCCCCAACCACACACACACACACACACACACGCACACTCTTCAAAGTGCGTCATGAAATATTAAGTGCAGTCATCTGCTGAGATGGCTGACTTAATTGTCACAGCCTAACACTTACCACATGTCTAAATAAACGTAAGTACTCCCCCCTCCAATTAATCTTCAATTAGGGGTGCTGCTCTGTGCCTCTGCTTTTGTTTTGCAGTCTCAGCTCAGCAGGTGGGGTATGAGTCTGTGTATGTGTGTGAAGGGTTATATGAGGATTATCAGACTGACACATATTCACATGACCATTGTCACGCTGTCCCACAACTATGACTTATTGCCACATTGATGACACGGCAACACTTTGAACACAGCCCATTAAAAGATAGCCTGTAGCGGAAACCATATTTTATTGACCCATGGAAAATAATCGTTCCATGTGAGATGCAGAAAGACATAAGAGGCTTCAAGCCAAGTGATTTATCAGGGATTCTCATGACTCTGTCAGACTTTATATAACTACCAGCTGAGGGGTGCACTTTCCCATGTTGTAAGGGGTCAGGAGGCTGTCCTCTAAGCACTGTGTCAGTTGTTTTTCACACAAGAATTCCAGCCCACTGATGGGGGATCTAAGAGAGCATAAAAGAAAGGCAGAGAACTGTACAGTATGCACCACTTTAGCTCCTGGTGAACCCTCCGCCCACTGCCCTCCACACCCGGTGGCTGTGCCCCATGAGCTGCTCTCCCTGTATGGACAGAACAAGCAGTGTCTCTGTGAGAGGCAGTCGCCCCTCTCAAACCCCTCCAGCCTCACCGCCGGTGTGCTGCAAACCAGAAGCCTGAGGCGCAGGGAGCGTGTGGGATGAAGGGATGAGGGAGAAGATCAAAGCAGGAAGCATGAAACAGCTCAAAGCACACAAGCAAGAGGCACCTCTCTGACCTCCACCACTCACACACACATCAGAGGGCACGTTGCTCAGGTCGTGTGAGCCTCTCAGCAGATGGTTGGGACCTGCTGAGAACCAGACCTGAACTGATTCCGTGCTGTAAACCTTCTCTTACTCATCTTCCTATCATTATTTTTTACTTGACATTCTTGGCTTGTTTCAAGTGTAACATCAATCTGTGATTGTTATTTAGTGTGTACTGCATGGATTTTTTAAAATTATTGTTGACATCTGATGCAACAACTTTCCCAGACAAGACAGCAGGGGGTCACCAAAATGTATTTAAAATGGGAGTGGCGTTTGGTTCAAAAAGTAGACAGTCATGTCTCAACTAGAGTAGGCCAGAGCTGAAGAGCGATAAATAAATCCTTATTATTATCCTTACCTCGGTTATATTAAGCCAGAATAGTAAAGTCAGTTTAAGATTAGAATACAATAAAATCCTGAAACAAACTGGGGAGGATAAAATTGATCAGGGAATAGGTGTTATTTAAATGTTCTTCACTTGTGCCAGAATCTCACTGTGATCAGAGATCATTGGCTGCAGGGAGTTGCAGCAAAGTTGGACATCAACATGCTGTGACCGCAGTTTCACCTGCTGGAATGTAAAGCTGTAGTTTAGGTTTAGGTTTATAACGAGTCCAGTCAGACTTCTTTGCCCTTGGCCCTGAGGATCCTCTCTCCATTATTCATGAGTCCTCAGGTTGGACCCTGGGAACAAGCTGAGCGAGGCCCTGTGTCAATACGAAACACTGGCCACCACAATAGGCTCTGCCTGCAACTACACTGTTGACAGACACCAACACAAAGGAGCTGAAAGGGGTCCCCCTCCGTTCTCACACACACTGAAGAATGAGTCAGTGTGCTGCCCGCTCAGAGCTGTGTTTGTACAGTATATACAGCTTTTGTCCATGGCCACTGTTCTCCCATCAATGGGGGCTGAAGTGTTGATGAAAACCAGGAGGAAAGGACTCCTCTGTGGCTGCCAGTGAGAGTTCATGTTCATTAGATGGGCCCTGCGCCTGCTGGATGTCACCTGTATGTACACAGGAAAATCCCTGGGTGACAAAACAACAAGTAATCGGCTTATTGGATTGGTAAACAACATTCCATGATATATCACAGCCCAACCTCTTTGGAGATCACATCATTACTGCCTGTCATTGAAGTAAATGAATAATTAATGCATTTGGACCATGAAATCAAATATTGCGGCCATGTGACATCTCATTAAGGTCTTTCTACATGGCATGCATCGATTTCAGTTCCTCTGGTTTCATATTGATGGCTAATTTTGAATTATACATCAAGCATCTGCTGCAATAAAAGTGTGAATCCACATCAAAAGGGTTATTATGTATGACACTGTATGCCCATGCTCTTGGACAGTTTAATAAATATGAACAAACATTAGCATCTCTCATCAAAATCTAGAACCACAAGGAGAACATTATGATAGTGTTCAGAAACTGGTGCCATAGTAACTCATTCAGGACTGCAAACAAACCATTTTTCTTCTTCTTAGAGTGAACAGCATAAAATGGGCTCTCTGGACATTTCACTGCACCATAATCTGTTGTCCATTATTATGCTTACTTATTATATAACTGAAAGCAAAACTGGTTTGTTTTATTTCTGTTTGAACTGTTTTGGCTTATGATAGAACAAAAAGTTTCTCACAGTTGTACATAAGGCTCATGTTGTGTGCTATCTGTGCACAGACATCATGAACAGAGAATACACAGCTTGCAAAAGCAGAAACACATTAAATTGTTTCTTTTGTTTTCAGTTATGCTTCATTCATAAACTTCATAAGCTTCATTCATAAACTACAGTCAGTTGCTGGTAAGTTATAAAGCACCACTTTAATCCCAAATAATGTTTGACAGACATTTTACACCCAAAATGTGAAGCTATTGTCCAGTGGGACATAACAACTGAATCTGTTTTAATCCATTGAGGAGCTACTGTATGTCACAGTGCACTCATCTGATCTGATTTGCTGTGAGGCGCTCCAATAATTTCTGTTTCACTTTGATCTCCTTGAGTAGCACTAATGAACTCTTACATCACCTCAACAGACAATGGAAATTTAACAAAAAAAATGAATGCACTCTGTTTCTCCTGGTTTCACTGTCCATATTCACAGTATAGATGAAATGGGTGTCAAAAAATTCAGTTATAAATGCATTGTGCATGCTCTAATAAGTTTAGAAAATACATTACAGTGACAAAAAATAATTTGATTTGGAGATTCATTTTAATACAATGCATATGAATTGTGTTAAAATGCTCAGTAATGAACATTTTTATTTGCATTTCACAGGCGCCATCTACTGGTCAAACCCAGTATTATCACTCACTCTGAGGGGGAGTGGTGCTGTAGGGAGCCTCAAAGTGATATAGTTGTTTTTGAATAAATATTCTGGCATTCTGTTGCAGTTGTGAGGAAATACATTACACCTACATTTAAATACAATTATGCTATCATTTTGGGTTTTTTTTTTATAATGAATATTTTTATATTTTTTTTCTAAACCAAATTCCTGTCTCTTGTTGATCTAATTATATTTTTACTGTTATTGTTCTAATAAATCCAGTGTCTTTGACATGCAACACACCAAATCCATTTTTTTCACCTGTTAACCTGATGCTGAGGTCAGCAGATCCAGACTCAGATTTTCACTCTGAACACATCATGAAGATTTGAAAAACACGCCTCCTAATCCGCTCGTTTCTATGGCAACGCCAGTATCTGAACATGATTGGTTGACCGTGAATGAAGCACGTTTGACCAAGCTTCAAATATGTTTTATTCGTTGCGGGTCGGTCTCTCTCTCTTTATCAGTGAAACCGATCCAGGACCAGTATCTTGTGTTTCTTCACCATCATGGTTGAACAGTTTGTTGGAACCTGGACTCTGACTGCCAGCGAGAACTTTGATGAATACATGAAGGCAATCGGTAGGAGCCGGTTTACTGATCATAATTTTATTATAACTTGTTTATTGAGGGGTCACCTTCATCCGTAGCATCACTTACAGCAACCTGCTTTTAACCGTCCTGTGTGTTGAAGGTGTGAGCTTCGCCACCCGGCAAATGGGCAACATGGCGAAGCCGAACCTGGTGATCAGTGTGGACGATGCTGGGCTCATTTCAATGAAGGCTGAAAGTACTTTCAAGACCACAGAGATCAAGTTCAAACTGAATGAAGAATTCGATGAGACTACTGCAGACGGCCGAAAGACCAAGGTGGGGTCATCTTGAGTCGGCCTCCTTTAATAGGTAGCATATTAGAATGATCCTGACAGCCAAATGTGTCTTATAATTATTACTTTCAGACCACCATCACTTTTGAGAATGGCAAACTTGTGCAGCAACAGACTTGGGATGGAAAGACAACGACACTAGAGCGAGAGATTCAAGATGGAAAACTAACAGCTGTGAGTAATTGGCTTAATTAAGTGAGCAGCTGCTGTTAAGATCATAGTTTGTGGATCATCTCTACACGTGGAGCCTAATGTTGAGTGTATATGCATTTATTATTTTTTAATGTAAGATGTCTCTCATTTGTCTCAACAGAAATGTTTCATGGATGACGTGGTTGCAGTGAGGACCTATGAGAAAGCTTAATTAAACGCCAAAGTTAATTAGACTGAGGAATGCCAACTGAGCTTTTGCCAATAAAGTTTGACCTGTGACTCTTCAATATGTGTCAGTCTGGTTGAGAATGAATATAACCATAACTCTTCTTTGCTGGGTGTGCTATTATTTGGGTTCAAATGTCATGATTTGTCTTCTCTCCCTTATAGTCACATCAAATGACTGTCTTTATGAGAGATCTGTTAAATGCTAGTACTTTTTTTTCTTAGTGCAAGAACTGATTTGGGGGAAACAACACTTACACTGTGTGATTAGCTTTCCAATTCTATAAAGTTTAAAAGCATAACATTTTCAATTCTAGCCATGTGCTCCTATGCTTACGATTGACTGACCATTAGGACTTTTAAAGCATAGTTTTTTCCAGTCTTTAAAGCTATTGGACAGCAGGTGGCTTTACAGATGCCTTTTGTTCAAACAACACAAAACAACATGTCATATTAGAGCAATCCTCTCGTGACAAGGTTGTGGGTGGTGGGGAGGTGGGAAGGCCAAATCCCTGCTTGGGGTTAGAATGGCGACCTCATTTGTGACAGGCCCTTCTTTTGTCTGGGATGCACAGATGTGAAGTTCAGGCAAGTGCACATAAGTTGTGTTAATTGGGGTTCTTTGAGGTCCAAATTCTCCAAAAGATTTCCAGGCTTTAGTGAGTGATTGAGACCCTGGGTGGGCACGTTATATAAGACCGTGCCAAACGCACACACTATTTTAACTGTTTTGTTGATGTCATGGCACCATGTTATATGAATGCTTCTGAATGTATACAATTCAATGGAAAAAAAATATGATTTTCTTTAAACATTATGAACAAATACACATGACTGAGAGAGGATTTGTAGAGGACTTCAAGTTCTCCCAAATTCATTTTAGATTTCTGAATACCCTATTGTTAAGGATTACGCTCAGTTGGGGTAGTGTGTGGGTTAAGACTTTAGGAAGCAGACCTTTGAAATGGTTTTAGCCCTTTAAACACAATCACACCATGAGATTATGAATTCTACAAGAAATATCTTGTTCTTGGCTGTTTTGTTGAAATGGTCCAATAGCTATGCACACATAAATGTTGTATTGATTTTTGTTAAATTTTCCGTCACACTTGTAAAGAAATTAAATCAATTTATTGTAATAATCGATTCATCATTATATTTGTAATACATACAAAATAATAATAAGAAACTGCGTCAAGTTACCAGTATCTAAAATTATGTCTCAAAATGGTCAAGACCAACATACTGACATGTGAACCTGCTACTAGCAAATGTATGGAGCAATAGACTTTTTTTCAAAACAAGAATGTATTCTTGCATTATTTACTAATTTTAATTATTAAATAATGTTAATTATTTAAGACCCCAAACGCCACAACCTCTATGCAGCTTCTACTCAGGGGAAATGCTACCCCCTTGCGGCTGATTCTTGCAATAGCAGGTAATGATTGGCCAGTACCACTATACACAACTTGGGAGGGGGGATGAAAAGGTCACACGTTGTTGTATTTGTTTTTGAGTCTTTAGCAAATATCCATTGAATTATATTGAAGAAAATATTCTTAAAACTTTTGAAAAAAACAACAACAATCTTTTCTCGATCTTTTCGTTAATTTTACAGTTATCTTCGTCCAAATGAAATGATCCGGAGTGACGTCGTACATGACGTGTCGCCATCATCAAACATGGCTGACGAAGAAAACATAAACATGGCAGTCGATAAGGAAAAGAATAAACCTTTTGCTAGCACAGTTAAGCCACTCGTTGACGAGGTTACCCGGAGAATAGGCAACCAAAACATTGTGGAAGGCAAGCAAGATGCCGGTGACAGCCGAGCCACAACGGAGTACTGCGAGAAGCTGCAGGGGTGGATGTGGCAGTACTACACTGGATATGTCAACTGGCAGAACTGGATGGCAGCGTCAGCTATGCCCTACCCTTTTTATTTACAGCCAGACAGTGGGACGTCGACGACACCACTTGATTTTAACGCCCAGAACTGGTATTATGGTCCGTTTGGTCTCCCCTTGTCACCGTACCCACCTGCCGTCTCCTCCCGGGCAGGTGAAGCCGCTGGCGGGGCTGCAGTGTCCGCTCAGCAGCAGCAGCAGCAGCAGCAGCAGCAGCAGCCTCAGGAGAATGGGAATGCACAGAGACCAGGTAATAACTGCTGGCTTTACGATGACCGTTTATTCTCCAGGCTGTAAAAATATGAGTTTACAAACCATCACACAACAATGCCAGACGTCATGCTATGCATGGATAAACAATTGGTCAAGCTATATGCATGTATGACCTTTTAAAATAGAGTTATCTTATGTCTTATATATATAGAGTTAGCTCTATGTATCACACTGTACAACCCCAACCAAAAATGTGGCGCTTAAAGTGGCATATCCTGATGCATTGATTTTACTCTAGCTGGATTTGTGGTTTCTCTTGTTTAAGCATTTCAAGCTGTTTTTTAACTACTTTATTTTCAGTTTTCCAATTATACAAACATCAATAGTAAAGATATAATATAGGGTAAGGTCTATAGAATAAACTTCCTTACTTTACAAAGAAAGAAAGAAAAGAGTAACCCCCATCACCTAAAAAAAAGAAAAACATACAGTCAGTGTACAAATCAACATAAACAAGTATATTAAGTACTTGATCTAAAGTATGTACCGATATGGTCTAGATTTGGCGCGTTTCAAGCTGTGTTGAGGAAATTTCTGTGCAATTGTATGTGTAAACTAAAATGAACCTGAAATGAATATCATATTCATTTGAGCAAATGAGTTACAGATAAATGTATTTTACTGCACCAATTCAAATGCAAGAATAATCAGTCCAAATGATGGTTTATTGACCAGGTTTGTGTATGGTAAATGCTTCGTTGAAACTTCGATGAGCATCTTCCACTGTGTATCAGACCTTATTATCACCCAGCACCACCGAATGCTTGTTGCTGAATGAGATAGAACTTTGCAGCCTGGTTCTTAATTCTTGTGGAAAGCCTCCCAATGGTGACTGTATTTTTGTAATTAAATGTTCAACAGTTAGATATGGGTGTAGCATAAGAGTGTAAAGTATAAGAGCCGTATAGTTTGCTGTGTCAGCTTTTCTACTTTTCACCAGGTCGGGAGTATAGCATCCCTTCACCTCTCCAGAGACTCCTGGCTGAGATGGTGGATTTCTTCATACTATTTTTCATCAAAGCAACCATAATCATCAGTATTATGCATCTGAGTGGAATCAAGTGAGTTACTTTAATTTCTGTGTACAGTGGTGGTGAAGTAATTACTAGACTTGTTATTGAATAAAAGTAATGTCAAATATTGTGCTTTGCTTTTCAGGGATGTTTCAAAGTTTGCCATGCATTTCATCGTGGAGGAAATAGATGAGGACACATCGATGGAGGAGTTACAGAAAATGATGCTCGTTGCACTTGTGTACCGAATATTAGTTTGTTTTTATGAGGTGAGTACACCTGTAAAAGTTCTTCACATACAAATACAAATAGGTTGAGACAAAGCAGTGATCTTTACCATAACTGTCAATTGTAAACTATGTATCTCTTTCCAAAGACTCCCATGCAATTAAGTGGCAGCTCTTACACCATTCTCCCTGCAGATTGTGTGCATTTGGGGAGCAGGAGGAGCCACTCCAGGGAAGTTTCTCGTTGGACTCAGAGTTGTTACATGTGACTCATCAGTTCTGGTTCAACCTAACAGGGTGCTTGTTGTGCCAGCAACTAACGTCTCTCTGTCTGCGTGAGTAGTCAGTTTTAACGGCTATATTTAAGAATTTTCATCACAAACATGATCAATAAAGTATCTGAACCAGTTTCTCTCTCCTGTACGTATTATAATCACTGCCTCTGTCTCCTCTACAGATCAACTGTTCGAGCCTTGAACAAGAACTTTTCAATTGCCTTCTTTTTCCCGGCCTTCATCACACTTCTGTTCTTCCAGCACAACAGGACTGTGTATGACATGGTAGCTGGTACGATTGTCGTCAAGCGCGCCAGGATCAGATGACGCAGAAGAACCTGGAATAGAGTATTATTATACTAATACTGAGCAGGCACTGTGTGTGTTTTAAATGCCTGCAGCACTGACATCAGAACACACAGGAGCATTAAGGTTGCAGGTGGAGTTTGATGCACATCAGTATGAACAATTTCAGTTCCCTACTACTTTGGTTGTTTTGCACACATACTGTATTTCTGCATGTATTTCTACATGCTGCTCTCAGAATCTGTTCCTGAACAAACAAAATGGCTCTTTTTGAAGACAGGAATTATGATGGTATATTCCACCTTTTCTTTAATACATTGACTCTTTTTTGAATACTAATCTTCCAAATTAAGGGTGAATGTCTTGTATCACACAGTATTGAAGTTGCCAAACATGCATTCATGAGATTATGCCTTCACTATCTCTTTGCATTACACAGACTTTTCAAATTTGGGATTGTTGACCTTCATCACTGCTGAAATGCTGTGGTACAAAGGCACATTTAAATGTATTAAAAGGAAATGTAAACTTGATCATGGCTGATCTTCCTTTTACTCAAACAGCATGTGTGTAACTGGAGAGTTCATTTTGACACATTTTATGTGATTAACCTGTGTTTTGCATTTAAATGAAACCACCACTATTTCCCTGCATGTTTGAAATCTGTCTTTTATCAGCTTGTATGCTGTTTGATCATTCTTATGATCATGTTTTAATACTAATCAAGTCGCCTCATTATGTTTTGTCAACTTCAGCATTAACTCATTAAAATGTAATATTTGCCTCACATATTGGGTGCTTATATCAGTTTATGCTGGAACTAATAATACTTAATTATAATAAAACTGTATTTTGTATGTCAGCACTTCCACACTGTAACACCCATTTGTATAAGGTTAAGTTTAAGGTCTTGTCCAAATAACACTTCTACAGTAAAACATGATTTCATTCCACTCTTTCTTTAAGAAAACATGGTTGGTGTTTTTACAGTTAAATATGTCACAATACATTAACCTTGTAACATAATCACTGCAATCCATGCAGTAATTTGTAATTTTCTCTGTTGTGAGAAGTTGAAAATGTAAAAATGGCACATTTTCATAACAACACAATGAGCACGTTCTTCATAGTTGTTGGAATTTGGCTCCATCTAGTGTATGTTTGTTGGTCATACAGAAATCACTGTGAGGTCCTTATTTGTCATCACAGGAAGTCAATGATGGTCAACTGTCCACCCACAAAACGAGTCAAGACATTCCTCTTTGGTGACACATGTCACCTAGACTTGGAAAGGACTGTTGAAGCTCCAATTGTTGGCAAAGTGTTGACATGGTGATTGTGTTAGGACCACTAAGTGGCAGCTTCAGCTGACAGCTACAGATGGTGCTCCCAGATTACACAGCAACCCCCCACCCCCCCATGCTACTGCCATGCACCATGCCATTACTGCAGGCAACAGAATAATATAACCCATAGTTGGGCTTTACCAAGGAGCAGAAAAATGTGGGCAGACACTACCCACACCATCACTGCACTGTATGCTGATGAGTGAGTGTAGCTGTATTTGGAGTAGTGGCATGTTTGTAATCTATTTTTGTATCCATTCTCTGGCTCATATCCACATGAATATGCAGGAGGAAGATTCCATATCTGGAATCATAGAAATCCATATCTGTTATTGTTAAAAAGTTATTTAAATCATAGTCCTTGTGCTAATGGATAGGAATCCCAAATGTGGTTCTAATGATGGTAATGATTGGATTTGTGCTATGGCCAGTGACTGTAAAAATACATGTAAGATCCTTCCATCAAATGGCTTACTTTATTCTTTGTTTACTTATTTATCATTGTGGACTAAGAAGGTAAGGGAGTGAGAAAAGGTGAATAGCCTCACTACAACAAAAAACATTAGCCGGTTTCAGTCCTCATTTTCTGTGTCTGTTGTTTGAACAAATGCTTTACAATTCTAGTTCCTTGCTGCCACATGGCATGCCATACGGCACTGAGTTGGTGAGGTGTTCAGCCTGAGTTCCTGGCTGCCACCCTTTCTGGCTCTTTTAACAAGGGAGTCATCTACAGGCAGCATGAAGGCCTCACAGCTTTCTCTGACAGCCATGTGTCTGTGTCTGAACAGAGCCTCGTACAGGGCAGAGGGATAAGGTAAACAGTCTGGGCTCAAATGGACTAAAATATGCTCTGTGAATGATACAATTTTTGTCCTTAAAGTCATTATTCATTCAGAAGAAGTACCGAAATGGCAGCTAGTTGCAAGGCTCCAAGTGTTTTGAACTGAAATGCTGCTCAGTGTTGTTGTTGTTTCTCCCAGTGTGTCTGTGCTGGCTGCCTGATGGTATTCCTCTCAAGTGGAGTCAGTAATTACAGGCTGGCTGGTTCTCTGCTGATGAAGAGGACCTGTTGACTGGGGAGGGTTGTGACCGCCTGCTTCCATGTCATGGGACACACATGCATGAAAGTGTGCACACAATTTAAATTTTTGTTATTATTTGAGGACTTTGGGGGGTGCACAATGTTATACACTGACTATGTGAATTGATAGCACAATGCTGTATATTGACTGATCTGTGCCAGGTTTGTCACTTCGGACTGATAACTCTTCAGTTAGTTGCTCTTGGTTCAAAAATGTTTTTGTTTGTTTTTTTTGACACATTATTCTAGGTTTGTCATAATTTCTAATGAGGAATGTGATGAATATTGTGAAACGTATTGTATTATCTTTTAAAAAAAATTAGGTACCTTCCATTTTTTATGGTCAAACAAGTTGTACCAATTCAATACCATTATAATATTATAATATTTTGATATATTAGGGGGAGGGTGTTGTGGCTACGTTACAGCTAGGAGTGTGAATAAATAAGAGTGAGTGTGACACAAACATTTTTCCAGGATAATGCGCTGCCTGTGGTGGAGTTCATTTTCCTTGTATAAAAATAGATGTGAATATGAGGTGAGTACAAACACAGGATGAGTGATGAAAGTAAAAAGAGAGCCCATGAGTGTGCATGTGTGTTAAGGGGAACCAGTATAGTAATCATACCATTTTTATGACATAGCATTCTGCATGTTTGTGAATACAGCAGATTTGTGCTTAAGGCAGTGAGAAGATTGAGTTGTCAAGACAACCATGGAGGCTGCATTGGTTACCGCAGAGATGTTCAGTTTTTTCTCTCCATATCAGATGATGCTGCTTTATGGTAACACAATATCCAATGTGCATTTTCTGTACATATATGTGTGATGAGAACGTGAGAGTAAAATATGTTTCCCTATTGGTATCACCACGAAAGTCTGCCTCATGTCAAGAGAGACGGTGTCATGGTTCCACTTCAACACTGATTTGAACTAAGGAGATGCTGAACTGCCACGCAACAGCTGCATTATTTACAATACAATCAATGCAACACACTCAAAATAGGGAGCTGCCCCAACATTTTGTGTAATGTAGTGATATAAATATATATAATATCTATAAATTTCCATCATCAGTTGAGTGGCTGTAGCTCAGTGTTTTTTTTCTTTAACCTCAATGTTAGCTGGGGATACTGAACTGAATTTTCAAGTATGTACCTGTATACATGACTCTGATAAAGAAGTTGGAAGTTATAGTATATGTGTTTTTTTTAATCAAAATGAATTGTTTCACATTTACTGGTATATAGGTTGTGTTTGTTTGACTATTACACAGAATCTGGACAAACATATTGATGTAAAGGTAGGCCATGTTGTTTATTTTGTTTTCTCAACTTCAGGTAAAGAAGTCCATACATTGCCCTCTGTTGTATGACTCTGGTATTGAATCTGCACCTCGGTGGGAAGGCTCACACTGAGGTCACTGAGGTCATTCCAGTGATCTTGGCTCATTTCACTTGCTGTTAAACCACCCAACACATGTTTGATGGGGAACTATAGATTCAATAGTAATTTTGCTTCCTGGCTGCATATTGTGCTCAGTGGTTTTCTTTTTGTTGGTGGTGTCTTTCTGGCTGATTTGGTTCATGTGTTTTAGCAGGCTCTACTGAGTTCCTTCTGTGGCTTGTGTTCCTCCTCCACAAATCACTCCCACCCAATCCTTTAGTTGCCTAAACTATGTTCTGGAGATGTGCGTAAGCAGTAGCTTGCTATTTTCAGCTGAATGAAAAGACTCTTGGCACTTGGACTCAGTATGAAATCTGTTTTGTTCTGCTGAATTTGGCTTCCACCATATGCACAGAATCATTAAAGAACTCAGTTTAATGGCGTTTTACAGTAAAACCGCAATAATTTGACAGAGAAGCATGACTTGATCTGTTTGCTGTCTATCATTTGAGAAAATTGTATCCTTACTAACGTTAATACACCATGTAGAATTCTGATGACGGAAACAAAATGAATGTTTTTGGCTGACAGAGCCCACTTGTTTGTAAGATGCATGTTGAAAGTCATAATAGTAGCCTAATAGTAAAAATGTTTGACGTAAAATGTTGATGCAATCCCTCAGATCAGCAAGCCACTGTCTCAACTATTAATCTTATGAAGAGAACATTCAACAGTAACATCCTGAATAAAAAATCTCCAAACTCAAATTACAAACACAGTCTCTGTTTTCTTGTTTAAGAAATGAGTTTCAACCCTTTGCTTACTCATCAATCATCAATGTCAATCAATGTCATCTTCAATGCAAGGGACCCCTTTCAAGGTCATTTTGAAATCAACAATTGTTAACAATTATTATCCTAATGGGTAGATTTAAAATGACAACCTATCATAAATTTTAACCACAAAATGTACTAATGAAAGTAGTATATGTAGTGTTCACACACAGGTCAGTGTCACCTGTCTGGTGGATTTGCTGTCCCTTTGCTCTTTTCATTAACTGCTGAATTCACTGGCTTTCAATAGGCTCTTTCAGCGTGTCATGCTACACCACCATTGAGCTACAGCCACGTTGCCACCCATCTTTCTTAATGGGGACTGGAGACTGTGGAGCTGTCTTGTTGCCATGGCAGCAAGCGCTTTCACATTCTCCCCACATAGCGTGGAGTGTGCATGTTGTTCCCTCCAAACTGGAGCGCGCCACAGCAGAGACAGGTCTGCTCTCAGACAGAACCGAGCCACGGTTGTTTACCTCCCGCTCTCATACCAGATGCCCTCTTAATCCAACCACCCACACTCCACTTTCCATTATCTTTATCATGAATACATAGTATTTCTCATTGGCTGCCCTCACATACTGAACTTTGCTCAAAAAACTTTCTTCGTTGTGAGAATCTATGTAATTTCTTCCAGGTATGGACCTTTTCAAACTTGACCACATAAACATTCTAAATGAGCCCCTTTGTATTTCCTGTTGCAATATTTATTAATGCTATAGCTGACAGGAAGTGAAATTGGACCAAAGCTGTTGCCCCAGCAACAGAATAACAATCACAAGGTACACTACACTTGGAGTGAGGGGAGTATTAGGATTAGGGCCCCAATAGGGGAAGCTCTAAATACCTGATGGTAAAAGTTGTTTTACCTGCAATTGTGAATGTGTGCATTATTACTAATGTTATTAATATGTTCATGATGGGTGTCTTCAGAAACCACCCCAAAAAATGTGTATGGTTTAGTCCACTAGTTTGCAGAAATAACTTCTTCCAGGCAGATAATCTAAAAGAGAAGAGATAGATGACAAAGAATACAAGCAAAAAGTGTTATTGCCACTTGCTGGCAATGATCAATGATGGGAAATTATTGGTATGAAAGGTTAGCTAGGTAGCGTGGCTAGCAAGCTAATATTGCAATGTCAATAACTTACTGAGGGATTAAGCAGTGTTTCCTTCAGATTCAGAGTGAGTACTTTCTTCACCATCCAACCACCATCAAATCTATGTTAACATCTGTGCATCATTTTGTTATTTGAGCATGTTCTCCTGAGAATGTCTTGAAATTGTTATTAATTATCATGAATAAGTTCATTAATCGAAACATTATGACTGTATGACTGCTTGCATCATACATGCCTCCCTGTCCCCTGTGTATGAGGATCAGTGTTACATGTCTGGACATGTCTGCTGCATTAGAGAGACTCTTTTAGCCCCAGTGAGCGTTAGGTGAGGATGCAGAACAGATTGTGGGTGATGATATAATGCACGGAACAGTTTCAAGGTAATGTAATTAATCTCTTCAGATTTGTGGTAGTGGTTGTGGGTGAAAAAGTTTACCCAGAACTTTAATTGGAACTTGTGTTTTTGCTTTGCAGTAAAAGACATGCAGTGTTATAACCTGCAGCAATAGAGCCCACTTGAATTTTCATTGTGTTCTCTGCTGAAGGCTACTGTGTGTAACAGAGCACTGCCAGGCAGTGTGTAGAAATTTCTCTGTGTTTAAAAATGGAGGAATGTAAGCATGATTCACTGTTGACTTGTTTGGATGGTGAGACAAGTGCTACTGCTTATACTTTACCCCTTTAAACGACTACCACTCTCACTCAGATCATCAGTTTCAGGAGTTTGTAAAATGACATAGATGTTGTGATTTGGAGCACTCTCATATGTGTGCACCACACTGAGGAATTTAACACTTAGTTGTGTGTTTGCTCAGAATAAAAGAGTGTATGCAACTCGGCCAGCCAAACCCCTCTGTCAGGTTGAACCACAATAATCAGCATCCAATAGTATTCCATGTTGTATGAACAACTACAAAGATTCAACAAAGGTGAAATAATCCTGATCTGTGTTGAAGACTTTCTGGTAATGCTTTAGATTATAGCACACAGTGCACAGAATAATTTTTTTCAAATTCATTTGTGCAGTGCATGAGTAGCATACAGTACATTCCTCCTGATGTACTGTATGTCAGCACAGGGGAACAAACGGTGACGTGAGGGAATAATGGAGAAACAATCTGGGAACTTTAAGATAATATAGTATAACTACTGAGGGTAGAGGGTCAGGAACACCCTGTATTCCTATAAGCTATGTATCAACAGCTTGAGGTGCAAACACTTTATGTGGACCAACATGGCTGTTTACTGTTGGAGTACAGAAATGATGAGTAAAATCAAGAGTCTCCATCTAACAAATGACAGATTGACTTTTTCCTTTGTACCAGGTACATGTATGCATCAGTAGGTGCTGTACCTTTATTTAATTTAAAGTGTTACTCGCTTTCCTTGTGCAGAAATGCAGGTTAAGTCTTTGATGGAGCTGCATGCCTTCATGCAGTCTCGATCTACTCAGTGTAGTGAACATTTGTGTTGCTCCATGCAACTCCAACAGGATTTGTGAATTCTAACAAAGCATATTTCAGCTTACGTGCCTGATGTTAAGTCTGACCTTCAGTGTACAGTGAGACAATTCAAAGCAAGGGGACCACATTCTCTTGGTTCTGTGATATTATTATTATTATATTATATATCTGTGTGTGTGTGTGTGTGACAGAGAGAGACAGCCACAGTGTTGAAACACGGTACTGGTCCAGGTGGGTTGAGGGATGAAATTACACTGTAATGAGGTTAATAATTCAAGAAATATTTTCTATATGCAATTTAGTCACAGCTGCACAAAATTTTCTTTCAACCCTCAGCACCCCTTGTAGCAGCACTGCGTGATTTGTTGCATTTTCTGTTTCCTCCAGTCTGCCATCTAGGTGGAGGGGACACCCTGCTTGCCCTGCCTAGCTGGCCTGGTGCTGAAGCCACTGCAGCCAGGGTCTCTCTGCTGTGTGCTGGATAAGCAGGAGGGTAAGGAGGCCCCTGGTGCCAAGTAGCAGGGTGTGGGGGGTTATCAGCACTGCCTGGATGTAATGTGAAATATCTCTGGGGAAAAGATGGGGAAGCGGAGGCCTGGGGAGACCTGGGGAGACCTTGGGAGAGGGTGGCAGGTTACACAGAGTCACAGGAGCTGAATAGAGGTTGAGACGAATTGTAGAGCAGCTCACAGGGCAGATTAGAAAGAGATCTGTCTCTGCAGGGAAACATGCATATAAACGAACAAGAGGGAAGCAGTGCATTAAAAACATTTAATCCTCTGTCGGTTCGTGTGTCTCTGCATTTATATACATGAATGTTAGTATCCCACACATTCATGCAGTATGTTTTCTGATTCTCCAGCTCTCTCTCTCTCTCCTTCCCTCCCTCACCCTCTGTCTGTTGCTCCCTCCCCCTCCTTCCCTCCCTCTCTGTGTGAGCGTAGACTGGGCGCTAAGCCAAGTAGAGTGTGTTTTTTTGAATGAATACCTGATGCGGCTGATGAGGCTGGCTGGGGGAGGAGCTGTGTCAGTGGAGTACTGAGAGAGAGAAAGAAAGAGGAGGGAGGGAGGTAGAGAGGGAAAGGGAGAGAGGCAGAAACAGAGAGAGAGAGAGAGAGAGAAGCAGCCAGGCAGAGAGGGAGCTGGCGGTCTGGTGGCCTTGCATAACATGCGTTGGAGCAGCCCTTAACGCAGGACTTGGTGTTAGCTTCAGCAGTGGGGAACTTCCTTTACCATCAGGGGCAGCATAACCTCCAAACTGCAGAGCCCGGAGGAAGGCAGAGCTGGAGCAGCTACAGCACAGTCTCCAGGAGAGGAGAGCGGCACAAAGGAGAGATTCAGGAAGAGGAGTCCTAGGAAACACGTCTCCAACACACACACACACACACACACACACACACACACTGAGAGGCAGGAAGAATCCTTGGACATGCACTACAAGCAGTGGCTGTGGACAGACTGGTGAGCTATTCTTAGTACTCTAACCAGAGGAGGGGAGGAGGGGTGGGGGTTGTCTTTTCCTCTTGATTTGTGGCATAGTAGTATTTTCTGCCCTGCTACTACACTCCTGCACTCTCACTGTCATTCTAAAGCCCCCAGAGGCTACAGTCACAGCATTTGTCCAGAGTCTCATTTGTGTGGGATTCAGCAGCATTGACCCTGTTCGGTTGTAGCTGTGCTCGTTGAGAGGGACGCCTGCTCTGCTTGAACACTGTGTGATCGGTGTGTGTCGGGCACTGATGCAGAACTCTGGAGTCATTGTGAAGGCAAACAGCCTGAACCCACTGCCTGTTCTTACTGTCTGCTTTAGTCTGCCACACGGTTGGTCCTCCTCTTAAAGGCACAGGCACCACTGTTGTAGAGAGAAGGGGCAGTACAATGGCTTTTTTTGTGTATTAGAAAAAAGCAATGCACTGTATTGATCTGCTCTCTTGTTAAGGCAGCTGTGCTTGTAAGGGGGTTGAGGGGAGGTCCTGTTCATATGCTGTAAATAACACATACACGCACATACTTATTGTCTTCCACGGTACCTCCCCCTCTGTTTCATATCAGAGCACAGATTGATAATGATGTTTTTGTTTTCTATATATAGCTGTACGGGGTATTCACTGTGTGTCCATGACTGATCTTGCAGGTGATACGTGATGAATAGCAGTATTGTCAACAGGTTTATCATTACTTTGGTTTTTTGCAGGAATCCTTTGCATCTTTTACCACTAAATATGTAGCGATTTGCCTCCCTGCATCATCCTGCTGCAGAGTGATGTTATTGCTATGAAGCCGTGTGGATCAATGTGATGAGTTTATAGTGGGTCTGGGAGCATGAGAGAAGACTGAGGTGGAAGGAGTAAAGGTGAGGGACTGGAGGAGCTGGCGACGAGGAGCTGCGTAAGAGACGACCTGTAACTCTGCTGGGGGGCCTCTCAACTGGAGACAGCGGAGAGGAGGTTGATTGAAAACATATCACCTGCCGTCCTGCAGGCACAGTGACAAACGCTGCTATGCAAACCAATTTCTCTGGTTTGTGCAGCTTTTTTATGTGGGAGGCTGGCTCAGTCACTTGCCTGCCCTGAAAAGCATCAGTGTGATGAGTGCAACAGAGTGTCCTGTCCCCCCTCACATTCTGTTGTCATCCCTCCATACGTATCTCAGAGGTGAGAGTCCTGACTGGGGGCTCCCATGCTGTCTGGCTGTGACAGTCATGTCTTGAAAGCTCGCCTTTGTTCTCCATAGTATCACATAGACTGTATGTTTGTTGGTGTCAGTGTTCTAATTATAGGCTGATGCTGGAAAATGGATTTGGCTGCTGCACTGTGTGTGAGAGACCATGTGTATAGGTTATATGAGGAAAGGAAAGGCACTGTCTTTTAGAGCATCCTGCTCTATCTGTGGTCTGGACAGAAATGGTGTTTTTTTTTTTTTTGTCGCGTTTGGAAATCAGATCATGCTGGCTTTGTGTTGCAGTGCTGCTATAATCATAGGAGGTACTTGTGCTTCAGATGTGATGTCATTACAGTGTTGACACGCTGTTGCTGAGGTGGGGTTGTTGCCACTGAGTGATACTGCACAGTGTAGCTCAGGCTGTAGCGACGGCTGTGTGGCTGATCGGGAATCTCTCAGCGAGGCGGGGGCTATGGCGCTCAGATGCTGCAGGCGCTGCTCAATGTGGGTCAGGAGAAGCAGCACTCTGTCTTCTTCCCATTCCCCATTCTCTCTCTCTCTCTCTCCTCGTTCTCATTCCTAATCTTCTTTCTTCTCTCACCCTTTGCCTTTTACTCCCTTTCCTCCTTCTACACATTTCTGTCATCTTACACTGCCTTTCTCCTTCTCCTCCCCCTCACTATCCTCTCTCTGTTTCTGTTTCTCTCCAGCTCTGCTGCTCTACCTCTTTGTTACATCTGGTGGATCTACCAGGCTGTATGGTTAGATAAATTACACAGAGGTTTTTGCTGCTTTTTGATGCAGTGACCTTGTCAAAGACAGCATTAGAGGTTGACACATCTAAAGTGAAACTGACCAAGGTCGTCTTCCGTGTTTATCCTCGTCTTTATGTAACATGTCTGTGGCTGCCTGCTGTAGTGAGCCTCCTGTCTAATAAGAAAATATAATTTAACACTGTCAAACAGCCCTCAACTCAGAGTGGAATGTAGGTAGAAAAATGAATGGATTGACCTGTGAGTGTATGTCATACGCTCCATATCTGTGGTGCCTCTGGCTAATGAACAACTCAGAGTTGTGTGCATTGACCCTCAGATATGCCTGCAGGAAATAACAGTCAATCTGAAAAAGAAATTGTGAAACAAATAGAGGGCTCATGGGAAGCAAAAGGATGCATGTTATTGTTGATGAATTGATAGGTGTGCTGCATATTTGTTGTGTTTCCTTGAGCATGCAAGCGTGCATTCATATGCGTGTAAAGTTGAATAAGACAGGACTGTGTTTTGGGGTAAGCCTGCAGTGAAACATTGATAATGGCAGCTGCTGCTGTGGCTTGTTGACATGGTTGGTTATCTTTCTCTAAGCCACTTTCTGTACGTCATGAGCTCCACTAACGGTGCTAAGAATAAACAGTGTTTTCAGCACACATTCTACCTCCAGTCTGCTTCACTAAACCAAACACATTCATCGTTTGTTGTCTGCCTTACATTCCCTTAAACTTTGAAATACCATTCAAACAGGTTACAGTGGAAAGTCATTAAAACTATAAAAAAAATATTTTGAGGCCTCTTACAGAACGTTCTATAGTCCCATTTCAAGCCATATTGTTTTCACTTCATTTTTCTGAAGGTGCCCACTGTCCTAGTGTTCCTGTGTGGAGGTGGATGTTATAGTTACAGTAGCCCCACTGACTCAACACAAGACCGGCAAGTGTTAAAACAAAGACAAAAACATGATCTCCTCAGAGGCCGTTACTCTGTGCTGTCATCCTTTCACTGTGCTCTGCTTTCTCACCCCAGAGCCTGGAGCAAGATAACAGCCAACAGCAACACACATGAACATGTACACACACCCAGACACACCAGCTGCAGTTCAGGAAACTCCTGCCTGGTGGTGAAAACATGAAAGAGCTTTTTCCATGTTATGTAAATGATGACACACAACATTGCCCTGTATTTTCCTGGATGTCATATATCATTACTCATGGAAGGGTTGGTGGAGTTTTGACAGATTATTCCATGTGGATCCTTGAAGGGTTGCTTGTGGAGAAACTTGCACAGAATGATCTACATGTCCAAGTGCTCCACACTAACACAAATCAGCTGTTATACCAGGTACCACCTTGTGGTAAAACAAAGAACAACATCTCCACACATGAAAATTGGAGGCATTTTAAAAGTAAAGGTGTTTTGCTGTCATTAGACTAACTGAAGTTTATCTATATTGCTGAATTCAGACGTTGCCCTACAGGGAACAGCTTAAGATTTTTACTTTCAAACTGAATTCTCAGTTACCTCAGTATCTGATATGAGCTTTTTCTCTGCCACCAGATTCCTGCCGGCATTGTGAAAGAGCTGGATCGGTCAGAGATGATTCCTCATGAAGTCCATGGAGCTCATTTTGTGAGCTGGAGTGACTCCATCTTCTCTGGTCTGAGACCTGGAGCTGTCTACCAGTGAACACAGAGAGACACACAGCGAGGCGAACCGCTGCACATCGCCATTAAAAGGAGGAGAGAGAGACAAAGAAAGAACAACAGAACAACATAAGATTTCTACCTGGAAAAACCACATTGGCACAATGAAATCCAACCAAGAGCGGAGTAATGGATGCCTGCCTCCTAAGAAGCGTGAGATCCTGGCTCTGGAGCAGAGGCCAGTGGTAGTAGCCACAGAAACACCTCCAGCTGCAGTGGTTACAGACAGTCTCCACACAGAGAACCTAGCATGGCTGGCAAGTGTAGCCAGTGAACGCTGCAAATCCAGGGATGCAGAGAGTCCAATATGCCCCATGTCCTCCGCCTCCTCCTCTTCTCCTTCCACCTCTATCGCTTCCTCGGCCACTCCTCTGTCTGCGGTGCCCCTGGCCTCTCTGCCTGCAGTTTACCCCACAGCCCTTCCCCAGCAAGCCGGGACGATACAGTTCGCTCAGCTGGGACCCAACGTTCAGTTCATCAGCTCTGGGCCTTATGCCGGCTACATCTCCTCTCACATCATCTCTGCCAATGCTAGCACTGCGCCTAACAGCTCTGCCATAGGACAGCGTCCCCAGCTGGATGGTTACACCACTGCACTCATCTCCCCCAACACCAAAGGGGAGCAGCAGTTTCAAATAGGCCTTTCTCCCACTGAACTGGCTCCAGTGTCGGTTCCAAGCTCTCCCCAAGTCACCAGCCAATACATTCACCTGGACAGCAGAACGCCTCTGGCTGTCAGTGGGAACGCTGTCACTTCGCCCACGGCCCACCTCCAGCTCCACCCTCAAACAGCCGTCCTCCCTCAAACGCTCACCCTTGCTCCCTCGCAGCTTGTGGTGCAGTATGCAGATGGTTCAGTTGTTAAAAAATCAGAGGGACACGCTAAGGGTGTGCTGAATGGGGAATTGGAGGTCGTCAAACAGACTAAAATCCCCAGTCATCAAGTGAACCATCAGCAGGTCCAGAGCTATGAGGCTAGACATATCCTCGTGCCTGCAGACTATGGCCAAAACCCTGCAGGACTCCAGACCTCCCTGGTGTTGTTGGCTCAGCCCAACCATGGGGCTGAACGTGAAACTGGCTCAAATAAGATCTCCTTTGTCCAGACTGAGAAAGGAGGCATCTGTTTGGGAAAACCAGTGTCCAGATCATCCTCCTTCACCTCCCTCTCTTCCTCAGATGTGGTTAAGTCTGTTGCTCCTCATACAGTCATCCAGACCACTCTACCCCATGAGGAGCTGCCAGCCAGTCTCTATTCCTCCACACAGCCACCCATCATCGGCTATATCACCAGTGCAAATCAGCATGCTGTCAGCTACCATGCAGCACTGCCTCAGCACCTGGTCATCCCGAGTGGCCAGTCCCTCCTCATCCCAGTCAGTGGCACCAATAACGGCACAGAAATTGAAGTTAGTCGCACTGTCAGCACCCTACCTGCTACAACTACCCCTCAAATATCCACCGCCATGCCACATGCCTATCTGGCCACGGCCCTGTCCAAGTGTGAGGCGATTGGGTCAGATGGAAATCAACAACCCCCTGCTGTTGCTCAGGCGCCAGCAATGCCAGTCCTGCCCTTAAACCCAGCTCCTACAGTGGTGGCAGCTCCCTCTCCAACTCCTGCTCCTGTCCCCAGTCCTGCCCCTGTTTCCATCCAAGCCTCCCACTCCGTCTCCTCTCCCTCCTCCCCTGTGGCGCTCCCTCCATTCTTCATGCGAGGCTCCATCATCCAGCTGGCTGACGGGGAGCTGAAACGTGTGGAGGACCTCAAGACGGAGGACTTCATCCAGAGTGCTGAGATAAGCAGTGAGCTGAAGATTGACTCCAGCACAGTTGAGCGCATTGACAGTGGACAGAGTCCTAATGCTGTGGTCATACAGTTTTCTGTGGGAGAGCTCAAAGCACAGGTAAGTTATTTCTTTTAATTTATGGTGAGTGTTATTTTTAAGCCTGCATGTTAAAGTGTTTTGCACCATTGTTGTAAAATGTAATGAGAATGATGAGAAACTGAACTGAGAGAATTAATTATTCTCCAGCTGTACCAACCAGTGTTGTGCCAGTTCATACATAAAAAGAACTAGCTCAGAATCCACTTCACACATATAAAAATGAACTAGTTTATGTTCATAGTTCACTTTTTTAAAAACCGAACTAAGTTCACAGACCTAAAAATGAACTAGATCATGTTCATTTGTCACATTTTTTAAATAAGTAATACACTATTACCCCTTTTCCACGAGGGTAGTTCCAGGACTAGTTCGGAGCTAAGCACAGATTATGTTGGGGGCTTGGGACGGGGTTATTGTGACCAGTAAGACTGGAGTAAACACTGCCTGATTTGATCGCAAATGTATTGAAAGGACTCTTAGGACACATGGAAGTTTTGCACAAACTGTTGCACACTGAAATCCAGAACAATAGTGTCCCACCAGTACTGTGATCGTGGATGTACCCAGGCAATAGACGACCAGCCATGATACAGTCTGTTCTCAAAGGGAGTAGCTGCTTGAAATGGTTAATAACAGTTATATGGCGTTATATTCGTGCCACATTCCTGAGCGAACAAGCAAATGCAGATTTAAATTTATTTTTGCACGTGCCACAATCACGATGACGTACTGACGTTTTGCAGTGATGTAATGACGTGGTTCTGACTGGACTCCTTGACAATGGAAAAGCGACCAGTGCTAAGGAGGAACGTAAGTTGAACCAGCTAAGCACCAGCACAGAACTAGCACCAGGTTCCTTTTGGTGGAAAAAGGGGTATGTTACTCAACAGAACCTCTTCTTAACCATTCATCACCAGCCGTAAATCACTGCCACTCCAAATCTAATCAAGTTATCCTATCAGTAAAGAATCACAGGTGGCACTGTGCTGGCTCGGTGCTGGACTTGCTCCTTCTTGCGTTCTGTGGTGTAGTTTAGTTATGCATGTGCTAGCTAAAAGCTAACAGTCTTGTGTCTGTGCTCATCTCCAGGTGTGTGTGGAGGTGCTGGTGGAGTATCCCTTCTTTGTATTTGGCCAGGGCTGGTCGTCCTGCTGCCCAGACAGGACCACCCAGCTGTTCGAGCTGTCCTGTGCTAAACTGTGTGTGGGTGATGTATGCGTGTCCCTGACCCTCCGCAGCTTGAGGACCACTTCAGTAACAGACTGCCAGGCTTTGGGGACCAAGCTGAAGACTGGACACCTCTCTGACTCCGGTCACAATGTGGATGCAGTAAGAAATAGCGTGAGTCCAAACGCTGCAGACAGAAACAGTGGCCTCCTCATGAAGGCGTCCTGTGCTGACAGGCTGGAGAGGGAGCAGGTTCCCGGACCAGGACCAGGATTGGGTCTAGTTCCAGGATCAGGAGAGGGGATCTACGGAGCTGGACCAGTGCTGACAGTCTCTGGGACTGGAGAAGTGAGGCAGGAATCAGTGAAAACAGACATGCCTGCTCTTACCAAAATACAATGTGGTGATACAGAGAGACCCACAGTCCGCAAGAGGCGCTGGTCAGCTCCAGAGCGAGACCAGACGGGAAGAGCTGAGGAGGAGCCTCCGCTGACTCTGCCCAAACCCTCCTTCATCCCTCAGGAGGTGAAAATCAGCATAGAGGGCCGCTCCAGTGCTGGGAGTGAACGGTGCTTCAACAAAAGAATAGACTGTTGAGAGAACTTTAAGGAACTTTCATTAACTGTGGGTTGCTTTGTGTTTATCCCCCTCTTTCCTCTCTATCCAGACTACTGTAATATAGGCTGAGTTTACACAGTATTTACATGTTTGCTTTTCTTTCACACAAGTCTGATATCTACGATGAAGTACAGGAGTGCACCTTCATAAGGGATATCACACACGAGATCAGTGCAATCAATGCTGAAAGCAAAAATGAATGCAGCATGAATGTTGAGTATGAATGGCAGTCACACACCTGAGAGACATTTGACTGGTGTGTCATATATCATAAGATAAGATGGCTCTACTTTGTCATGTGACTTAAACCTGTTGGATGCAGACCAGTCAACCATTCCTCTTATCACATGAACGAGCACAGACCCCTATGTCAGCGTGTACAAAGTGAGGAACCATATTGTGACTTTCATCCTGTTAGTTTCCCTGCTTATTTGGTTTGTAGTGACGTTTATGAGCAGTTGGAGTCTTTGGTGTTTCAGTAACAAAGCTCAGCGTATCTGATGAGGTTTTGCGTTTTATCACTGCAGATGTATGCTGCTGTTCTAGGTGGCCATGTGCCACTTGTCTCGTGTGTGTGTGCGATGTGTGTGTCTGTGTGGCAGAATAAAGGTGTGTTTGTGTGGCCATCTTTGTGAGGTCAATCATCAGTACAGCGTGCATATATATCTGAAAAGAACTGAATGTAAATCTCTGGATTTGATGTGGGAAAAATAATTGTCTAATTACATATCCAGCAACACAGATCATCATTCTTTTGGAGCAATATTTTCAGGCGCTTTGACGAATGTAAATTTCGTTCATCCTACTAGTTGCTTTGTTTTGGTCTTAACCAGTGGCTAGTTGCTGACTTTGTCTGTCAGCCGTTAGAATGGTTCTGTCTGAGCTTTTTCACTGAAAACAGCTACCTGATGAGAGCAGTGAGAGAATGTTGCCGGCCATAAAACCAAGCAATGTGATCTCATCCCTACTAGTTGTATTTTGCCATCTGGGCAGAAGCCTGTGGTGCCAGCCGTTTGTGCTGTATCTCAACGTTAACAAACAAGAAGCTCAAGGTGGCTAAACACCTTTATAAAGTTAAGAGGAAGTGCAGACTCTGGTAATAGTCATCTCCCTTTCACATCACACAACAGTCTCACCACCCATTGCTGATATACAATAAAAATATATTAATGCTTTCTTTAATATATATTACAATTATCTACGTGAGTTGTGAAATGGTATGCCAAGTCCATGGTGTGGATTAAAATAGATTTCTTTCTCTTAGATCAGTGTACATGTTTCTTTCTTAGAGTAGAGCCAAAATATATAGCCTACAGTTCATACTCAGGAACAATGTGTGTGTGTGTGTGTGTGTGTGTGTGTGTGTGTGCTGGCCTAAGATGGTATGTGCATGTCCACAGTCAATGTGTATGTGTGTGTTCTGAGCAGCAGCACTTTGATGAAGCATCCAGCAGGAGTGTGATGGTGGTGTCTCTGTTAAAATAATCAAGTGACTGTTTCCCATCTGTCCTACAGGTTTACCATTGAGAGAAAGCATTATATACCAGGGCAGGGAATGTAATCTCAATTTTATTTTTGATGACTGATAGAGCTACTATACAGAGAAAAAAAAAAAAGTTGATTGTGTACAGTAAGTTGGATCATAGAGAGTGTACAGTGTGTGTATAGATATTCTAACCCTTATGTAGCATATGTACTGTATGTGCCACAGCGCCTCCTTCAATCATTCCATAAACTCACCAATATCAAGTGGTCCTGCTCTCGTTTCTGTCAGTTCAGGTTATGATGAATGTGCTACAGTCCTCTAGGAACATCTACATACATTTGGCCTCCTCAGAATTTGACTTGCACACAGTAACATGCAGTATGTGTAAATATGAACTGCATTTGATCATAATAGCCATTAACCTTTTATAACCCCTGAAAGGTGTTTATTGTAAACCAGTAACCAGACTGTTCTCTTCTGTTTGTGTTCGACTGCTCAGGCTTAACACTGCCCAGTGACTGTTCTTCTCCAAAATTATGTGGTCTTATATTCTTCACTGTTCTAAGGTAGAGGTACTGTTTCATCAGTTTGTCTTTGTAGCCATCCCCTCTCTTGTGAGCCTGGTCTGTTTGCATTTTTTAAAGAAACTGCTATCTTTCAAATAGAGATCTGAAAGGACATCAAGACACAGGACAAGCTGTGAAATGGAGGATTGATGTTAAAGGGAATAATTTCACATTTTGGAAAATACACTTACACACATTCTTGTAGATAGTTAGGTGACCTTTTGGCAAGAAAACTCAAAATTTAACTTACAAGGCCCTACACAGCTGGTCTCCTTAAAATTTGTATCATTCAGAGCCTAAATAATGCTGAATATGGTGTATATGCACTGCTCTGTGGTGATCTATGGAATTGCACTTTGTTAAATGGTGGAAGGTGTTTTAGTCTAACTAACACACAGAAGTAATGTACAGCATGTCTGAGAGAAACTGTACGCTAACAGTACAGCATCTCTGTGATTTGTAAATAGCCAAAGTCTTCCATAATAATGTTGGCATGACCTTGTTGTCAGTGGAGAGGATACACACTGATCCCCATGTACAAATCTTTGAAGTTTACTCATCATCATCATCATCATTTATTTGTAAAAAATACAAGATATCGCTTCACCTAAGATTTTCTTTTGCACCAGCTCAAAAAACAGGAAATTATGGGAGTAATAGACTTTAAAAAAAGGATTTTATAATTTGGGTCTGTTTGTTCGATAAATCTCAGCTAAGATACAGTATGTCCTACGTACAGTATGTAGTGAATATCAATAATGTTCCCTTATTTTGATGGTGTTGAGGTTTGCTAGTCAGAAACTGTTAAATCTGTTCTTCAAATTTTACATTTGATGAAATATATTCAAAGAAATAAAAGGTTATAAAGAAAAAATGCAGCACATCTTTTTTTGTGAAAATGGAAAATATATAGCATGTCAAAACAAAAGTGATTAAAAAGTAATACGATATTATTTTGACCAAGATTACAGTATAGTCCGCTGAAAATTGTGATAAAAGTCAGATCCAACTCAGTACTTTCTGTCTGAGGTGACAACACTATCCCTGCATCAACTTGCCACCAAGAAGTTTGTCTGTAATGAAATGTCATCACCACCAGAGGTCCCTGTCCTGTCCCACATCTCCTCCACATTTTACTCTCTTGCCTTTTTAGAAAATAGTAATGCAGATTTCTACTTTGCACCACCTGAGGGAGCAAGAGTTCTTCCTCTGAGGTGGACACATCAGCCTTGGTACTTATTCGCTGTTAGACAGGACCGACGAGGAAGGATGTTCAGTAACAATTTCATATTGTAAAGGATAATACAGTTCACTTACCTCAGAATGAATAATCAAACAACACTGATAAAACTTCACACTTTATACAAAAAAACAAATCAAACATGATCACAATATTTTTTAAAGCTGTTGATGGGCTGACCTCTTCGTTCTGTCTGCTTTTACATGATACATTAACACCAGATTAGCAAATGACATTAAACATACATTAATGCACACAGTCTCAGACTGTTTACAACCTGTTCTTCTTATGTACTGCTCATCTTTACAGATAATTCTTGAAGTCTTAACCGTCGCCGTAGAAACAAATCCAAAACATAGACTCAAACCTTGAAGCAGCAGGCAGGGCTTTGAGTGTAAAGATATGTTCTGTTTCTTCAAAGATAAAATTCATTCAATTAAGTCATCCTATCAAGACAATAATAAGTTATTTGTTTACTCATTTTTTTAAAACCTATGTGGTGGGGCTTTACTGTAAACTAGTCTGCTTCAACGCTAATATCTAATATACCAAACAATACATAAACAATGGAAACATTAAGCTCTAATAAAATAATGCCAGTGTAAACAAGCTTTCAGTATCACGCAACGGCCAAATATTGCACATACATTCATAAATATAGACTTTGTGCCTTTGTTTATGCATGTGGCTGCATCTGCATCTGTGTGTGCATGTGTGAGATTGATAGATCTGTATACAGGACAAAACTATGATAAATTAAATCAGGTGTGGAAAGAAATGCATGGCTGAATGAAAGAATGACATGAGAGACACACACATATGCACATTACCTGCACGCGCGCACACAAACACAATCACAAAAGCACTTGTGCATAGATTTCAAGTCTCTTTGTGCTCTACTTACACAAACACACAGAAATGTTAAGAAACATTTAAAGCACTGTCTTCACAACACATTCTGTCTTCAGTTCTGGTGCTTCGTCACAACAGATAAACAATGGACATGTAATGTGTGATTGAGTCTGTAAGTGTGTTTTGGTCCCACTCTGGCTGGTTTGAACCTTGTTCCTGGGTCCCAGTCTGTGTGGCGCTGAAGACCTCCAGCTTAGGAATGTAGGGTACAGATCTCAGATCTGACTTAAGTTACTCAGAAGGTGCACATCCCTCCCAAACCACAGTCCTCCAATCTGGAGCTGTCAGGTATCATCTTAGGCATCCCCTGTTTGATCAGACGTCAGCTGCTCCTGGTCAGAGACGTCATCGTCAGCTGGTGGCCGCGCCCGGTCAAAGAAACCACACTGAGGAAAACAAATTAACCCTTGAGTCTAATATTGGATTATTATTATATTATTGGATTATTATGCCTGATGATGTGTGTATGTACCTTCCACATGGCTAATGTTAACATGGCCAGCACCAGCAGCCCCAGCAGTATGGCTAGGATGATGACCCAGAGTGGAACAGCAAAGGACACATCAGGAGTTCCCCATAACACCAAGGTCCCCATCTGCAGGACACAGATAGACAGTTAGGTTTGTAAGTGCTCATACATGGCCTTTTTCCTCAAAGGCACACACTGATGTTACTGTCTGCGTCTTACCGAGGTGGTGTGTTCAGGCAGCTTGGAGGGTTGGATGCGATAAGGCATGGCCGTGACTATGAAGGCCACCGTAGAGTTGAGGATGTAGGGGTCGTTACGCCGCTGTAGGACAAATATAACATTATTTGTGTTGATAACTATTGGACCATTCACATATTTTAATCATGTTGGTTTGTAAGACATTTAGTCAAGTACAGTTTGAACTTTGAACTTCAACTTTTCAGCCAACATGGCTGAGAAGTCTCTGATGCACTACAGGTAATAAATTGCTTAGAACAGCTACTGAATAGACTTAATCATGAAATTGTTCACAATTCACAACTGCTGTTTTGGAGGTAACACATCAAACAAAGAAACAAACAAAAACTAGACAACACATGAAAACACTGACCTGCAGGAAAGTGTGCGCCCAAAGTCTCGAGCGGATCTTGACCACCGCACTCTGCCCACGATCCAACCGACCAACAATACACATGATCCTCAGACAGGAGATGTTGGTGCAGTTCTGCAGAAAGACATTACACACAGCCATGAATTACCAATCAACATTTGGTTTAGTTTCTTGAGAAAAGGGAAATGTTTGTGAGACTCACCAAGGTTTTACCGTTATAACTTTCAGCAGCAGTGGTGGCTCGCTTGTGGCGGTGAGGAGGAGCACTGGTGTTCCTCAAGAAGCCCAATAATTCAGGAGTGTCCTGGAGAGACGAAATCTGAGGTAGAAAAGGAGACAAAAGTCTGTGATTTTACGTTTTATATTTCAGCAACTCAACTAAAAATAATGCATCTGAAATGAGAAAATTATAATTTCTTGTTTACAAATACGAGATAATGAAGAAGAAAATAAACAAAATGAATCTAAGTTGCTCACCTTCAGTCAAATATATCTTAAATAGCATGTGTTTGGGCCTTTTAGGAACAGTTATTAGATGGTTTAGTGTGGTATGTGTTACACATGGTCTCTGACGCAGCTGCAAAAGGAGTTATGTTGAGAGAAGGACATTTTCTTTATGTGGCATACTATAAATATTGTTTTATAACATTTTGGACATACGACCCTATTCCATTTCTATGACCTTATATACAGTATTTAGTATTAAATACACTATTTGACACACTATACTATGTCCTTTTATGAATTCAATAGAAAGGTTTTTTTTACATACTATGCTGTATTATTGATGTGTTTGTTCCATTACCCTTTTACCTAATTTACTATGGATTTTTTTTTTTTTTTTTTTACATACAATACTATGACTTTTTAATGACAGTTTTCAACATGCTATATTGCCCACACTGAAATATTTAAATTCCTCTGTGTGAGAAACAAAAAATAATTCAACAGTCAGTTTCTATTCATATTACACCAGATATTTGACAACTTACTTTTCTATTCTAACGAACTATTCTAACTATTCAGCAACTATCAAAACAGTAATCAAAACCTGTTCAGTGGGAGATGTTGGGATATGAAAAAGGACCAGGTTAGACAGAAAACGGGAGAGGAAAAAAGACAAATGCTGTGTATCTGAGTCATTTGGTTTCCATGCTTACAGCTTGAAGCATTTCATTTTCTGACATAATTGCACCCTTTTTGAAATAACTGCTTGTTTTCTTTTTGAATTACTCCACAGATGAAATCATAGATATTGGAAAGTATTCCAGCTCTAATTTCTGCTAATAAGCGTAATACTCTATCCCTCATCATTTTGAGCCAGTTGGCAAAGAACATGGAAAGCATCCAGAACAATGGGTACAATTATGTTTTAAATTAGCAGGTATAAATGATGGAGAAATGGTTGAACAAGCTGTTAGCAATATAATAAATGAATCTGAAACTGCAGTGGTTTGATAGAATGCAAGAGAAACACTATGAAGCTGATTTATTTCCACTGCAGGCAAATATGTCCATAATTACACATATGGGTATTGAAATTAGTTCTTGAATTTGTGTCTGCATGCCCAAGTGTGTATATATGTTTGTCTATTGTTGTGTTACCTGAAGGCCAAGCGGGTTGAGACTGGCATTCGTCCGACAGCTAATTGGTCCGTCAGTTTGAATCTCCATGGCATACAGCAGGTTTTCATCACGGAAACGGGAAGGCCAGCCGACCTGGAGCTCAGCGTCCCGAATACTGCTGGGACCAGAGTTATGGAGCTGGAGACAGAGAGGGAAGAGAAAAACAGAAAGATGTCAGTATTGTGTTCTCTTCTGTCGTATTATTAGATCTAAAGTGACTGGGGCTCTAATTAGGTTATCATAACTGTGTGATGATGACACAGGCCACCTGTGTTTGTGAAGATAACTTTACGGCAGCCTTCAGTCACTGGGGATTGAAACACAAGATGAGGCAAACCTCCAGCATCACCTGACTCATCATTCCACATAAAAATAGGATAAATGAAATATGTTAAATGAACCATCAATTCAGTAAATCCTCATGTTTTACACTGACCTGTATCCTCTCTCCCCACACACACACACACACACACACACACACACACACACACACACAGTCATTAACACTGAAGCAAGTCATCCAAACAGGACATGATCCTGGTGCTGCAGGGCAAGAATTCTGCCTGAGCAAAAAAAAAAACTCTGTTCTCTAACTGGAAGCAGCTGCCAACTGGGAAAAGTACTGCCAGTGAAAATCATTATCAGCTGCAAGACGCCGGGCCAGCCGTGGCTGCACTCTGATTCAATGAAGCAACAGTCCCTTTAAAAAAAAAAAAAAAAAAAAAAATCACAAGTACACAAACATGCATATACCCTTATTGTAAACTGCCGCCAGTCTGTCTGCCATCCTCCTCCTCCTATCTGTCTATACCTCTGTTTGACCTTGTTTGTCCTCTCAACAATTACAACTCATTACCTTGTGTCCAGTTTTAAGAACAATTCTCTTTTCCCTTCCTTCCTCCTTGCTCCCTCCTTCTCTGTTTTTCCCACTTTTACAGCAGTAATTATTTCTGAGCTGGAGTCCTTTGATCAGCCAGAGCTCAATTCTTTATAGAGCTACTGCTTTTACTGTGTGTGTTGCTGTTTACTTCACCTTACAGAGCTCCCCTCTCAATGTAGCCTAATTTACAACTTCCCACACCTATGTTTCATCTCATCTGAGACATGATTTGTCACCAGCAAAAAGAAAAACAGAACAACCCAGTCTTCTACTTCTCCATCTCATCTCTGAGTACACCTCCACTTTCCTCTTCACATAAGCTTCACATTAGCTGTATGGCTGCATTTACCTCATAGATGTGTGTTACTTGTGGTCCCACGTCTTCCTCTTTGACAGGCTTCTCTTTGGGTTCCCAGCGTGGGAATGGCAGCACCACCTGAGAGGGATGAGACACCCTGAAGAGAGGAGGAAAGCATCTGTGACACTTATGCTCAAGTTTTCACTGTTAGGCTGTACCATGCAGGCCTATTACACACTAACTAATCTTGGGTTACTGAGACAACTTAAGTCTTACATATATATATATATATATATATATATATATATATATATATATATATATATATATATATATATATTTATTTTTTTTTTCTTCAATTTTTGCAGTGAGTTGGCACTGGGATGGCTCATGTCTAGAAGAGGAATGACTACAGAGACCAGTAACTACAGCGTATGAACATACTGTTCCTATGGACAATAACTATAACAGAAAGATAGACTTATAGTTCAAGGTGTTGTTGGACTGGACTACATTATAGTGCATTTCTTTTTTTTGTGCTTCACATTTACTTGCTGTACATACGCAGGCAGAATATTAGAAGAACCTCTGAATATAATGCAGGTCAGTACAACATCTCTGCTACTTATGACCTCAATGTTAAAACATATAATTGAATTAGCTCATGATATTAACAAACTGATAAACTAAGTGTAATTGCTGCCCCATTGCATGACAAGGACATGAAAACTGACATGAAGATTTCAAGGTAGACTGACCTAAGTGGGTAAAATGGTTTATGTCAACTAGTGATATAATACTTGTAAGATAAATGTCTCACACCCCATGACAAAGCCAACTGTGCTCTCTTTATGTGGTTAATTTTCAAATTTACAATTCTGATTTAAAATAAAAAATGTGAAATTTAAAATTACTAGATGGACACACTTTCACAATACAAAAACTCTGACGTCCTTCTAACTCTCATCCCAGGTCCTCCTTTGTTTGTACGTTAAGCTCACCACACCCAAACAAAGCCATGCAGGGCTCCAAGCTTTGAAGTGTGTGTGTGTGTGTGTGTGTGTGTGTGTGTGTGTGTATCAGTGGGCATATGGGCATCCATGAACATGTCAAAGGCTCCCAAGTATCCCATGTGGACATGATTAGTTCAAATTTATTTCTAGAATGTGTTTTCATGCTGTTCTCCATCTGTATATAAACATGCTCTGTAAATTTAAACATTATAAAAAGAGAAATAGTATCCTGAAAACACTAAAAGTTAAAGAGAAACCAGATTAGGTGTATCTTTGTGAAACATACATAGCAACAAAGTAGTTTGTCACTGTGTTTCAGAGAAGACGCCACAAAGGATCTCGACTCACCCACGTAAATCGAGTTGAGCTTTGGCAATGATGGATATACTCAAAGTGACTGGATTGCTGTCAGAGTTATCTCTGTTGGAGCTGTGGAGAAATTCAAAAGGAGTTTGAATAAAATATAAGGCAAGGCATAAGTTAAACACCATGAGAGCATATTTTTTCAAAATTTCACAGGAGGCTGTGATACAGAACATGAAAGCAAAAGCTCATAATAAAACTGTATTTTTATGTTCGGCTGAGAAGAATTTCCCTTCAGCAGACTTGGCCATCATTTGACAGTCTGTGTCTAGTGATGTGATGCATCGGAAAGCAATTTCATGAAGCAAACAGTAGACGTGTTGTGTAGAGTCCGTCTCTTCTCTGGAGTTCCTCTTCTTCTGTCTCTGTGGTTAGTTTCATCAAACCACAGCGATGGGATCAGAACAGACAGAACTTATTTACATGGCTCAGAGGAAAGACAAACAGCTCTTTGTGTGCGTGTGTGTGTGTGTGTGTGTGTGTGTGTGTGTGTGTGTGTGTTGGGGCTATGCGTGAGAGTTGGTGGGTGTGTCACCTGTGGATCTGCAGCTCAAAGCCAATCTTTAGTCCAGCATCTTCCAGCCTTTGGACAGAAAACCTCAAACCAACAGACAGCTGGGTGAAAGAGAAAGACGAGGACAGTTAAAGAAACAAGATGCACATCATGTTTAAAGTGACCAGTAATAGACAGTAAAGTTCCTTGGATGGCAACTGTATTGTATGTTTTGTAAAATTTTCCTTTTGACAATCACAACCATTCTTATTTATCCCTTACAGTCTCTTGTGTGGATGTGCATGTACACATTTGTGTGAGCTCTATTGAACAGATGCATGGTCCAGAGACGGGAAATGACAGCATGCAGACTTGCACTAACACATGAGGCAGGCCTGCGGGGGGGGCGGGGTGAGAGACTACAAAGTCAGAGAGGGAAAATCTAAAGAGGCAGACACCAAATGAGCATGAGTCGCACAGAGAGAAGATGTTACTATTAGTTATGATAGTCCAGGAGGAGAAGACTGTCTGATGGGGTCAACTGTGTCTCTTAAAAAAGAGTATTTTGAGTATCAACCCCCAAGCAGGCTGTTAAAAGTTTGTAGTTTCATCCTTTAGAGAGACCAGCAGCTGTGGCCAGCTTGAATTTAGGTCGGTCACAATGGATTGTATATTTTCACGGTGGAGAAATTGATCAAAACATCCACAGAAACATTCTCAAAGCACTCTTGCAGTGTTGTCTGACTCTCTGCTTTCTTTGTATTCCAAGTAATTATGTTTTTTCCACAATATGGCTAAATGCACTGCTTCTGTGTTGGATTACTGCCCTCCTTGAAGCAACAAAGTTTTGCCACAAGCAATGTATTGAGCCACATTTGGGTAAAACAATGCTGAGAGAAGTTTGCAGAAATTTGATGAGTTTCCAAAGAATTTACGATACATTTTTGTCAGTGATACAAATAAGAATTCAACCACTGATGCTTAAACAGGGGTGTTTGTGACATTAATTTTAACCATATCTCACAGCCCTACATTCAAGTGTCCACCAACTAAAATGTTTTCAAGTATCACAACGTTAAGAATAATTTCCCAATGTCAACATATATCACAATATGACACATGTTACGAACCATGTTACACTATAATACACTGTATGAGACCAAATTTGAACTTAAGTTGTTTAAAGTGAATAAAATTGGTCATTTTGACATAGCTGAAATGTCCATTAATTAAATAAATTTGTAGTTAGGCCTCTGTCTGTAGGTACGTACACAAGATGTGTGTATAACTGCTCTCCTCAAAAAGGATTTTGATTAGTATCAAAGATGTAGACTATAATTTTGTAACACAGCTCAACAATACAATCACACCACCACAATGGGATTTCAGATGATGGTTGATAGATGCTTATTTGAATAAATGATGTTATCATTCATTGATTGCTACCAAAGCTCTGGAAAATTATGCTGAATTCTAATGAATGACGCTCATTAAACTAAAAGACGGAAAGAGAAAGCAAAGCATTAGAGATGCAGGCACAAACAGTGAAGCCAAAACCAGCTTTCCTTCGGGCATGTACCTCATGTACTGACCCTGCTCAGTGAGGCGCTGCAGCAGTCATGTGGCACGACGAACGAACTCAGTGATGAGAACTATTTTGTTGCACAATATAACTACAGTCTGTATGGGGTACATGAAGTATGTTCTGCATAAGCTCATGGATTCCTGAACATCCAATGGGGCAAGAGGAGAGTTAAATATGGGAAACATCTGGACGACTGGGGAGCACACACACAAACATGAACACACACACTCACATGCCTTGTTGTGCTCACCTCCCCCAACAGTGAAACATGACCACATAATTGATTTATCAGTATGTGTGTCACCTCGAGAGCTTGAACACAAGTCTGTGTCGGCCTTGACACCTTAAGAAAAACCCTGCATTCACAGTATCACACACACACACACACACACACACACACACACACAGACATCTGACATGTTTTGTATCACACATACGTGCACTGGCATGGTAGAATTTCATGCAGGAAAGGACCACTCTTTATTTAACAAAGCCTTGACTTCCTGCATGTGTCATCCATCCAAGAGCTAAATGGATTATTATTCATCACTCAGTGCTCACACATTTACGCATGCACACACACATTAAGCATGAAGCACAGCCAAGGGAGTCAAGATGTGTGGAATGAGGGTCAAGATGATGATCAGTAATCATTGGAAACCATCCATCACTGTGAATTAAATCTGAGGAGTAACAGTTGTAGCTTCACAACATGGAAAGGGATGTTTGAATAAAAAATTGTGTTTGTGCTTTTATGTATACAACACTCACCTCTGTCCCAGCCACCATCGGGTTCCCGAGGTCACACACCACCATTCTGGACTCATTGACCATCTTGTACTCGCAGTTTAGCTGAGACAAGGACTAGAGATGAGAAAAGAGGAGAGAAAGAGAAAGGCACAATGAGTGAGATGATGAGGCAAAAGAGATTGATAGCGGCAAATAGGGAGCACCGAAGAGTCAAGAGGGGAAAGAAAAGAACAATAGAGGGACGTCTAACACCATCAAAGTGGGAAGGGAGTGAAAAAGAAAAGGAGTGATGGGAGGGGGAAGGAGGAGAGGAAGAGTGATGAATGCTCTGACAGCAACAACCTCATCAATCAAACAGCCCCATTACACACTCATTAGCGCACGCACACACACACACACACACACACACACACACACACACACACACACACACACACAGCAGTTGACCCTTCCATTTCCGTGGCCACTAATGCAGCTTGTAAATCATAATAGGGGCTTGTGGGCTGCTGCCAGTAAAGCATGGCCTGCTGATAGCCTCGCCTTAATCATTCCAAAAACACGCCACTAAGACACAACAGGATGTGATGTCATACTGTAACTGCAGCCTCAAATAGCTCACTTCCTCAATTTGTATGATCACTTGCTTCAATCCTAGATGTCTATTTTGGGTATCCATCCTACTGGCCTTAAATATTAAAAAACTAATTCCAGACCAATGTGTGTGTAAGTGAGTGTCTTCACTACCTCCACCCTGCGCTCTACTCCTATATAGTCCGCCTCTGGTGGTATCAGTGTGTGGAGCTCGGTCTCATAGGCTCCCTCTCCTCGATTCACCGCAGTGATGGTCAACATGACCAGATTGTCGTCTCCAATCGCGAGCTCCGAGTGGTCCCTGAGTGAGTGTGTTTAATTCAAAAAAGAGAGAACAGTGCAGAAAGAAAATAAATCTTTTCAGTCAAGTAGTGGACACAGAAAATAAAGCACTTCACTGCAGTTACATAAAGAATGTTCAACTCCTCTCCTGTGTTCTTTGTAAAATTTGGTTTATAATTTTTAGGATTGCTAGGCAGCATGGAATGCAATACCCCTGACCCCAACAACAGTGTGTGTGTGTGTGTGTGTGTGTGTGTGTGTGTGTGTGTGTGTGTCAGTCAGTAGAGGGTGACAGGATGTTTGTATAACACTGCTATGGAGATACCAAACAGCTGGAAACACTATAGAGTAGGCTAATGCATATACACATATGCATAAAAATACCTGCATACACATACCACATGGTAAATGGAACTATAATGTGAGTGTAAACTTTGCTCATTGTGTAAGGAATAACAGACACGCTTTCTTTGGGTTTTGCTGTGTGTGCAAGTGTGTGTGTATGCCTGGCAGTGTGAAGTGTTAAGTGTTTACAGGTTGAGGTCAGAGGGGCGTGGTTGTGTCAGTCTTACACGCTGGCAGAGAGCTGGAGGTCGGGGATACAAATATTGTCGTCACCACAGTCCAGGAGAATGTAGGCCTAAGAGGAAGAGGGCACAGAGGGGGGGTTGTCATGAGGAAAAGTTGAGGTACACTGGACATCATCATGAAGCCACCAGGCTGCAGGTGCTATACACATACCATGGCATGCACAATGTGCTATCCAGGCCTTGGACAAAAGAAATGGTTTGGCTGAGCTCGACTCTTGGTTTTCTTTTGTAAAGTTTGTGATCATTAAGGTTTTGCTTGGAGTTTGCAACAATAATCATCTCAACTCTCCTACATTTTAGGATTTTTACTTTATATTAGGAGGTAAAGCAAGTGTTTTTGTGCCTGAGGCAGACTTTTTACCAAATATATACATATGTATGTGTATATAAATATATATATATATATATATATATATATATATATATATATATATGAACACCCACACACACTCACATGCTCTTGAAGGAAGGTGCTGCTGTAATGGTTGAGGACAGGTGGGAGATTTTTGCCATGAGTGGGTGGAGCCAGACTGTAGTTCAGAGCCAGTGAGATTGGGGTCAATTTGTCCCTGAAATCATCTTCCTCCTGCAAGATTAACAGAGAGAGGGGAGAAATGTTGAGTGAGTCAACTTTGTTTGGTTTAAATAGTATCTCAGCAGCTGATGTACAAAACACAACGTCATGCATCATAAATTTGTGTTTGCATATGTGTGATTTGCTCACTCTCAGGTAAATGGTGTAGCTCAGACATGCACGTGGTCGGTTGTGTCCTAGCTTCAGGAGCCCGGTGCGCTGAGGCTGCTGGCTGTCCAGGAATAAAACTCTCTTAACTGCACCTCTGGTGCCTTTCAACCAATCCAGCTGCAGCTCTGCTCTCAGGTCTGGGCGGAAAGTACCGATGCAGAGGTGGAGATGAATGGAGAAGTGAGAGGAAAGCTTGAGTGTAGTGACAGTCAGAGTAGATAATCAGACATATCAGACATTGCTTAACCACATGGTCCAACCCCTTTATACGTGCACATGTGTACATTACTTTACATTTGTTGGAAAGTAAGAAGCCATTTGTAGGCGTTTTACTCTACAGAGCATCATTAGACAGTGGAAACAATGTACTTCACACCTCCACTCTGTCTGTCAGTCTACCCTATTCTTGTTTCCACCCTGCCTCTGTTCTCCACACTGATCGGTGCAGCAGAGCTGACGTTTCACAGCAGGAAGCTCTAATGAGATGTACATTGGTGGTGGCTCTGACTGCTGTCCCACCCTCTACTCCGTTTCCTTTTGAGTTTTGGTCATTCCACCACATTGTGCACAGCTGCTTACCTACAGAGCTGGGGATCCCCACTCCGCTCACTGCTGCACACAAGTTTACCTTTAGACTGCAGGAAGAGAATATTAGGAGGACAAAGAAAGAGAAAAGACAGAGGAAGAAGACTGTAATAACTGTAACAGCATATTGTATGATCAACACATTACAACATTTGTTGCGTATTTTGGATGTTTCAAGATTAGCTTAAGCTTTCAAAAGCAATAAGAATTTAATTTGTTTTACTGTGATTTCTGTGATCACTGTTACACTATGCTGTTTTAGTAATTTAGCTGTGGAACTGGAGGTCTGGAAATATGATGTGAATTGATATTGATTACTTTTAGGCTTTAGCTTTATGTAAAAATGATCTTTTCTTTTTCATTCTGAATGCAGTTTATATTGTATCAAGTTATAGTCTTGCAAGCCAATACAGAGTGGTCATACTTGTATACATAATCAACATGAGTTGTGTGGTTGATGCACATAAAAAAAATAAGTGCTGGTGTCAACTGTGCCAGCAATAAGCTAAAATGACCCTATTCATTCATTGTATATTTGACCACACTATTCCTTTAAATTTGTTTGCATGGCAATTAACAAAAAACAACAAAAAAAACAAACAAACTAAAAATCTAAATAAGCTGCTCATAAGTGAGGCATTAATTCCTTCACTGGGACCCTGTGGGCCTCTCAATTTGACATGCAGACATGGGAGACTGAGAAACATTTCTGCATTTCCTCTGTTCTTGTGTGTGTGTGAATGTATGTGTGTGTGAGTGTGTTATCACCTCTCTAATCAAGAACAGGAAAATGACACCCACACAGGGACCTCTGCACTGTTAATATGCACTAATCTAAGGATTAAGCAATATTAGCCATGGGATAAATGACTTCATGTGACTATTGTTTGTTTTAGTCCAAAACCCCCAACATCCAAACCAGGAGATGCTGTGGATGCTTGTGTTTGTTAATAATTAGGACCCCCATTTGATGTCACAAATAATGATGAGCTAGTTTTCCTGCGTTCTGAATGTATGGGACGCAGATGTGAGTTTATGAGCGTGTGATAAAATACAGGTTGCTATTTTAAAATTGCTCCCCTACGTCATTTGACCTCTGCAGGTGGCTTCTTGCTTGTTTAATATGTGTTGCATATAAATACATGTGTGTTTCGTGTTATTGGGAGGGTGTGTTTTTGTGACTCTAATAAGCACTGTGTGTCAAACTTAAGTGTATGCAGCGTGGAAATGACCCCCATTTTCCTGACATCAGTTCTGCTGCTTGGTTAGTCATTACTGTATGTAATTTTCCCCAAAATGCATCTGTGCTCCAGCACCCTACCTCCCTGCAAACAGGCACACATAAATCCCTCCCCCGACTACCCCAGGCCTGCTTAATGAGTAAGAGCGTTCAATTCAAGACTGGTCATTAAGTAGCCCCTCCTTTTCCACCACTCCTTCATCCATCTAGCTCCAGTTTGTGCCTCTCATGTATCACCATTACATCTGACTTACAGAGCAAAGCATTCCATTTTCTGAAACATATTTTCCCCTCTTTGAAAACCCATAAGGTTGTTGGCTATGTTGAATCAACATTGAAACAACATGTGAAAACAACACTGACCTATCATTACTCTCCATCCTCCAGTGGCAAAAAGAGGGCTTGAATTAGTTGAATATGTTGGTCATGTCTGCCTGATTCACTGATCCTTTATCTGACTGAGGTTTGTTCAAGTTAGCAAGGAGCAAGGAGAAATGTCATGTCTTGCAACCATCTTTGTTTGTGTTATGGAAAAGAAGCACACACTTAAAATAAAAAGATGTGCAGCGGACAGAATATCTTCTCAGCCAGATGGTTTGAAGAACCTTTGAGGATTCTAGAAATACCTTACAGCGGTCAGTGTATTTTTCCAAAAATCTGACGCTTAACCTTGTGACTCAAATGTAATAGTTATACATGAGCGGTGCAACCTGGAGCTAACCTCCCATCATGCACCTCTCAAGCTCTCACCAAAGGGAAACAACTAATGTCCAAAACTCTCAGACATCCCTTAATTCTACCAGCTGCTGTTTGACTCTTGCATGTGCGTGTCTGTGTCCTGTGTGTCCAACAGTATCTGATTCCATACCTCTAAAACTTTATGACGGTTTATTTAAATTAGCTGAGTTATGTTTTGATAGAATTCCACAGTTTAGTGCTTTCTGTCAATCCAACCCAAACCCTGTTCCTTTACCTCTGGCTGCCAACACTCACACACCACTACACACACACAACACACTAGCCAAGCACACTTCTTCCATCCAAATAGTTCAACAGTGGTTCAGCCCCAATAAGTCTGGACCAACAAGAGACTGCGGTGAAGCAGCCGGAGCTTTTAGACCCGTTCCTCTCAACTAAACTCACCCCCAGACTGTTCAAAGCCAGCCTGCTACCCACACGAACAATAACATAATGAAAATAGAATTATGCACTTTTAAATTAATAGTAGGCTCTCATAAATCTGCATTTTCAGGTTATATGAGTATGCTTTTTCAGTGTGCTTTTAAATGATTGCATTAGACAAACAAACCTTGGCTGATGGCAGACATTTAGCACACAGGAGGGAAATATTTGTCACATCTGTCAGAGAGTATGTGATTTGTGAATGTGTATACTGTATCCTGCATACCGTTTTATGATACATTATAAGATCTGTGGTATGGGTTCAGTGCAACAGTGGGCCTCATTAGGCCTCTGTTTCTTTCAGATTTTGATCCCTTCGGCTTTAATTCGTCTGAACACACACACACACACACACACACACACACACACACACACACAGTCTGTCTCCAAAAACTGACTAAGAGTATGACTAAGAGTATCTGGAGTGTCATTAACACTGACCATGTATACTCAATATGATCTGACCATTCATTTGTGGCTTGACTTTGGGTGTGGTGTTGCCCCACAATGCAATGTTAAACGGAAATGGAGTACAGCTGGAAAAAAAAATGACAACAAATTGTGAACTGTGGTGAAGAGATAGAGGACAATTAAAAACAAATATATAATAAATTCTTTGGGGAAACATTTTGCTTGTTTAATTGTCAGTGTGGTGGTTTTTCAGTTAGGTTACGATAAATACCATGGGGTACCTTTATTCGTTGGAATGACTGATAGTATAGTATATTTTCTTTTTTCTTTGCCCATGTTGAGATGAGACTAAGCATTCTCTTCTTACCAGGTAACCATGATATCTGTTTGAGGCAGGTGACACTGTCGGTCATTGGGGTTCAGGATTCTGGGAGTCAAGATCATTGCAGCCTCTACGGACACTACAGCTCGAGACCTACAAACAAAAAACACAGAGTGACAAAATCTGAAAGAAAGTTCGAACATCTCACAGACAGTCATGAGAAACAAGTCGAAAAGCATTTTAAAATGAGACAAGGTGCCTTGTTACCTGTACACTGACACCTCGCCTGCACCGAACGCCCCTACGATCAGATCTGCAGAGAGTGAGAGAGAGAGAGACAGAGAGAGATTGATTCAAAGAATGCCAGATGGGACTGATTTCAAGGACTCCAGCAATCTTCATCAAACACAGACATCTCACTTTTAACACACACACACGCACACACACACACACACACACACACACACACGCACACACGCACACACGCACACACACACACACACACACACACACACACACACACACGACCCAGTTCAGACTAAATCTATAAACAAAGATGTGTTAATGTATGTAATGTATGTGTTTGTGAGTTCAGTGTGCATACGTGTGTATGTTTGTGTGTCTGTTGCGAGACGTCATTCCAGTGCCATTAGTAAAGTTCACATCGCTCCAATCACAATTCTCCAAACAAGAACATTTCCCAACAGCTCCTAATTGGAAGCAGCAACAGATCTCATCTATATGTGGTTTTTTATTGAACACACACTTTTAATTGGCTCTCATGAGTTTAAAATAGAGCCTGGTATTTAATGGCTTAGGGGACACATACCAATGAAAGCTGCACACGCATGCACGCACATGCATACACACACATTGTACACAAATGCTGATTAAAACAATGTGAAACTGAAGAGAGGCACTTAATGAATACAAGTCACCACTGCCAGACGCAGCAAAACTATTGTGATTCTAAATTTTTTTCATTATCAATTAATCTGTGCAATTATTTGGTTAATTGTGGTGGCCTATTAAAGGATATAGAACTAAGGTTATTCAAAAACTGGAGTATATTCAGTTTACAATGTCATAATACTGTGAGCACCAATATTCACATTTGAGAAGCAACTATCTAACCAGTGGGTAAACGCTGTGGTAACCTGCTGCAGGTAGTACTGGACTGAGCTGGTGGAAAGGTCCTCTTAGACTACTCTTATGTGCTCTTGTAGTATTTGTTTGTCATTTGCTGTGTCTTTCCTCTCCTGCGTATTTAAGAAGAAAGGGACTAATTGAATCTGAGAGAGGAACATCTGTTTCTGCCTTTGGCTGCAGTCACTGAGTCCCCCGAAACCACAACATTAAACATTTAGGCTCTGTCCCTCTTTCCCTGGAGTGTGCTATGTTGCTATGTGAGTGCGTACATCTGTGTGTGTGTGTGCCGTATCGAAATGCCTGCAATGGGAAAGGACCTCAAGATGTGGGTTTTGTGGGGCAGTTGGAGAGGTATGGAAAAAGGGGAAAGAGAGTGCAGGAGAAGGAAAGGGGGGTGGTGATAGAATGAAAAGGATAGTGCACTTGGTCTTTAAACCACCTTCTGTGAAAGTCATCAAGAGCAAGGTGTGTTTTCAGCAGAGGAAGAGAGACGGAGAGGGACCAGCTCACTCCCAGTCCAAATTCCTCTGTCCATCCTGCTGTTGGAGTTGTGTAACATGGAAATCCAACTCCACTCCTGCCATAGCTGTGAGTTTTTGATACAGAGGTTGTCTGTACTCCTTATCCTCACTATTTTGTTTGCCCTCAAAACCTCTGCATGACATGGGACTGATTTGTGGACAGGGCACCTTTGGGGTTAAGTGTGTGTGAGTACGTGCATGACTGCACTGAGGGCTAAATCAAATAACGGTCCACTTTCCTTTTCATGTCAATCCCATTTCCTTACGCACAGGAAAGCTGCCACTGTTGATTTGAGGTTAGTGTGTGTGTGTGCGTGCGTGTGTGTGTGTGAGTGTGTGAACTGAACGATACCCACACACAAATGGGCTCACACACCAACATTGATGGCAGGTCTATGTGCAGGTATAGTCTGTAATTGAGCTGCTTCAGCTGATGGTGTCTGTCCTGGGCTGTGAAAACAAGCTCCATCCAGAGTTTAGACGGACTGTCAAGCTGTCGCTGCCTGCCTGCCCTGACTGCCTGTTTAGCTGCAGGGGAGCGGCCTCCATGATGAAAGGCCAAAGGTCAATGGCACTCAATGGAAAAGGAGGCAGCTTTAAGAAAGAAATGGAGGATTTCTTCATTCCTGGATATATATGTGGGTTGTTGAGGCTAGTGTGTACTTGCCAGCTATAATACATATTTTCAACACTCCCTATATGGCCTGAAAAGTGCATATTTCACAGCGCAGACAAGGGGAATTGTCTGTTACGAATTAACGGGGAGGGGATTGCTTTTATCAATTTCAAGATGAAAAAGACAAAGAACAAAAGATGGTCACTAAATATAAGAGTAGACATGAGCCCAGTGATACATTTCACACCTACTTACCAACCTAGTAACCTACCTAATGACCCCTTGCCACCACACACATCCAAATCACCAACCCTGACATGTCTCTGTGTCTGTAACTCTCTCTGCAAGTCTGTGTGATTGACAGGTAAAACACTGTCAGTTTTTGACCCATGACCTCCCAGCTGAACCTGAAATGCACCCGAGGCAATCTGACCCCCTTCCGATACACATTTGACCCTAACCTTAACTTCAGCCTTTAGTCTGAACCACACTCTGCTTATTGGCCTCCACAGCATCAGAGAAACTTCAACCAAAGTTGCCTGAAGTTTAACAAACTTAATTCTGGGTGTGGGTGTCATTTTTGTTCCTGTTCTGCCTGTTTTGTCATCTGTCTTACAAATCCACTAAAGCTAAAAGTGGAGCGTCATCATTATCTTCCTTCCCTTTGTGTTCCTGCAGTAGACTAATGACTTTTAACATCTATGGGAGCATAAGGTGGCTTTAGCAGGCCTCCCAGACGCCTGTTCTGTCCTCTCGTAATACTGATCAAACATCTCTGGCTCCTTTGAACAGCGTGACTTTACTACTCTGCTAATGACTCTGTGTGTGTGTGTGTGTGTGTGTTTCACTTCCGCCAGCCAGCTTTCTAATGACAGACAACACAAGTGCTGCACATTTTTGTGAGTGTGTGCATGTTTATATGGTGTGTGTTGACTGAAACTGATGCCACCCATGAGTTTCTACTCCACTTCCTCCTCCACCAGCCTAAGTTTCAACCTGTAACCTTTCTGTGTATATTTACTGTACAATGTTTTTAATTCTCTGATTTTCAGAGGGTCTGCACAAGGTCTAGCTTTGACCTAACGTCTGGCAAACGCTCAACACACACTCTGTCGCTGCCAGTGAAACTGATCACAAGCGACACGTGAAGTTGTGTGTACTCCCGTGTGTGTATTTCCCTTGCTATCCTGTTTGTGGAATGAAGAAATCTGTTATTATAGCAGAATGAAAAGGAAAGAGCGGGAAAGGGAGTGGGGGCAAAGAAAAGAAAAGAAAAAAGAAAAGAAAAGAAAAGGTAAATCTAAACAAATTCTCCTTCTCGGCCTAATCAGTGGAAGCACAGGGCTGGAGTAATGAGAGCGGAGTAGCTTTAAATTAGGGAGAAAATGAGGCAGTAAAACAGGTTTTACAGACCTGCTTTGTTTCAAAATTATTTTTCTGGACTAAATACTTTTATTGGTTGATGTTGATGTTGTTGTATATATGTACAGACAATTAAATTGAAATTATTACAGTGTCTTGTGCATGTACCTAACATTACTTAGTGTTCAAACAATGTAAAAATGTGCATATGCAACAATATAAACCCTTAGCGTAAATTGACGAATGTACTGTATCGACAAGCAGATATGGAGACACCTGTACCTACAAACGCAAGAACTAATTCCAAATATTAATATAAATGCACACACATAGGCATAGCCACGTCTGTTGTTTATTATTTGGACATTTGGATAGGATCAAAACAAATTTTAACTTGTATGATAACTTGTCTCTTATGATTGTAGTGAGGTTTCCATTATGTTTTGTAAAGTCAGGAGGTAGAGGTGTAAAGTAAGCAGGTAGCACATAAAGCGTGGAGCTGTCTGCATGTAATTTGATTGCATACTGCATTGTCTGCACACAGTTTGAGGGATACAGGCCAAGCCTTGTATGTTTGGCAGACTGAACATGCAGCTAATGTATTATTATGTTTTTTTCTTATGTTTTCTTTCCTTCTCGAGTATTTTAAATTCCTAAAGAATGGATGCGGCAGTGGTTCACTGGCACTCATAGCTATACCCCCTTCTTCTGACTGATGACTTTACCAGAGAAGAGGTGGAAAGCAATATGGGAAAACAAGGGGATGGTAGTGGAGGAGTGCATGAGGGAAGCATGAAATGTGGAGGTCAAGAATGAAGAGGAGAAAGGCTGTAAGGAGAGGAGCTGAAGGAAAGTGGAAAAGTGAAGGAACGCTGAGAAAAGAATTTTGATTATAAGATGGGGAGTTCAGTAAGGGAGCATTGACTTGTTGAGCGTAAGTATTTACCAGGATACTGATTGTTGTCCAGGTCTTGGCCTCCTCTCAGAGTGAATCCATATCCAGGCAAACTGCCACCGGGGGTCCCGGATGCTCTCAGCTCTTGACTCAGCGTCAGGCCTTGAGTGGTTACGTCTCTATTACCATTAAAGATCAATACTCTGCCTCCACGCTCTTCGCCCCCAAATGGACAGCCCACTGCCACGTCTAAGGGAAGAAACACACACATGCATGGTTTGCACATCAGCAGGATTAAGGCTCCTCTGAGACAGAGAAAAACATGCAGGTAGAGGGAAAGAAGGAAAATAGTTTGACCTTCCTTTACCTGCACTGGGGAACTGTGTCTTTTATCAGTTTATCTTTGATTTCCATTTGTTTTACTCAACTTTTAATCATATCTGGCCTCAATCTTTCTATTTGCTGTCTGGGCATTGTTCACTGTCATCACTCTAATTCATGGTTACTTAGTACTGTGCTCTGCATGGGAAACACTGGGTTAAATCTCGACCAATAATAAGGGAGAAATGGCTAGAGAGCAGGCTGGAGGTTGGCAATAAAACTGTTTGGGAATAGTTTGACTTTTCTGGAAATATACTTATTGACATTCTTATAAAGAGTTAGATGAGAAGAATCTTACTACTGTAACATGTGTCTATTAAATATGAAGCTGTAGCCAGCAGCTTGTTAGCTGATCTTTGGTTAAACAACTGGAAAACAAGAGAAAATAACAAGCATGGTTGTGTCCTCACCCTCTCTAATTAGCTAAAGCAATTAACATACTGCAACCACCTGTTCTGATATGAAGTCATAGCTTATTTTTTCCATACGAACAGATTTTTTTAATTTACCTTTTAATCTCTTAGTGTCCATACATTGCGCTGTCCTGCATAAAAGTATCCCTAAGTGCTGTAACTGTCCAAACACCTCTAGACATCCTGTTTGTCTCCAGACCCCCTCTCTCTCAGCCTAAACAACTAGTTCCACATGAAGCAGATTGTGGGGTAGAGAGGATAAATGCAACCATGTGTGTATGCAAGTGTATATATGAACCTGTGTGTGCGCAACTCTCTATGTCTATGCGTGGGTATGTGTACATAACTGAATAGCTGTGTAAAAAAAATACACATACTACAAATAATGTGAGAGTTGCTCATAGACATTCCTAAACAGCATACCACTCACTGCAGACATCCACAGAGAAATAGCAGAATGCCCACTGTGATCACCAAGACCAAAACTATAGGAGACTGTTACTCACAGAAAACACAGTGAGCAATGGTGACAGACAACCAGTGTTGGTTGATTAAAAAAATGATTACAACAAGAGCCACATTGCAAACTGAATCAGCTAAATTATAAGGTTTCTTCCTCCAGCTGACAGCCATGAAGTGATGAAAATAAGAGCACATGGGTACGGTTCTGCTTTTATGGAGAATTTTAGAAATGGGGTGATGAGATCTCAGCTATGGAAGGAGGAAGGACACTGGGTCTAAGTGTCATCACAGACTGAAAAGGGATCTGTCAGTGATTATGCATGGACACACAATGGGGCACAGGTATACTTCTATACATAGAAGGTTGACATGTTGCTGAAAACCCTGATCAGTGTTTCCATGGTGAAGCCATGATGCAATGCTGAATAATGACATCATTCACAGACAAGGACTTGTACTCATTAGATTAACTCTCAACAAGTCCTCTCTGCGTGTCACTGCTGCTGGCAGAGGCTCCATCTCCTCCTCAGAGACAGAGACAACCTGACAGACTGTCTGATGTGATTTACAGTGCATTTCAGGCCGGAGAAAGCTTCAGTATTGATCCAATGGTTATTGATCAGATGGTTAAGGGGTTCAAAGGAGTGTGACACACATTAACACAGGCTGTCCATTAATAAATAAAATATAAATCAGTAGGATTGATGTCACATGAGGGCCAGATGTGAATCAGTTCATTCATTTTTAAAACCCTTTAAATTCTTAACTTCATGGAGCATTTGAACACACTGAAAAAGAATGAACTCCCAGCTGCCGGACAGGAACTCCCAGATGATTTTATCTCAGGGTACATCTGGTGGGTTAAAAATAACTCCAGCACATGCACACATGGCAGTATCCCTGATCATCACAGGAGGAAACAAGTTTGCTCACACAACCCTTCATCAGCACACTTCTAGAGAGCTTAGTTTCCTCAAGAAGCAGCAGCTGATAGGATTTCCTCAGTCAAAGAAGCATGGGAAAGATAGCCGCACATGAGCAGACAAGTACAACAGAAAGAGGTTCATGCACTGGCACACAAATTATATCACAGTGTTTTGTTTAATTTTCACATCTTCTTCTCTTTCTCCTCTTTGCTGACTCTGTCATCTTGTATATTTTAGCTTCTCTGATGAATTTCATCTGGTTCAATTTCCATTTTAGTATTTCCCTTTCTTCTAGCCTTTCTGCCTTATATGGTACAGCATACCATTGTATCCATCCTGGTTGATGTCTCCCAGGGGTGCTATAGCTGTGCCGAAGCGCCCAAAGGTGTGCGTGCCGGTGAGGGCAACAGGTCTGGAAAAAGTGAGCGGGGCCATCTGCAGGTACAGGTACACCCTCCCAACCTCTCTGGGTTTGCTCTCCAGTTCCCTCTCCATATAGAGGGGTGCTCCAACCAGCACATCATCGGTCCTAAGGACAAAGCCCGTGGTTTCAGTGCTACAAAAGATAGACAAAAGTATGCATCTAGAGTGACAAGCACACTTTCTACTCACCCATCTCCATTCAGGTCAGTGACAGCCACAGAGTAGCCAAAATAAGAGGCCATCTGAGAGACAGACAAGGAAGGATCATGAGTATTTCTAACCCTAAATCCAATATTAGTTTCATCTAATTTCATTCTCATCCCCATCCAAATTGAATCAATAAAAAAATGGAGAACAAGTTGATGCCCACAGTGCAGTAGTTATATGCAGCCCTGTGAATGGGATGTGTTGAGCCTCCTACCTGCTCCCCTGTGAAGTTCTGGATAAAGGTCAGATTGGTGGAGTTGATCATCACCACCTGAAACAAGCAGATACACTGGTCACATATAATTTAGTACCAACAACTAATTAAGCACCAGGCCTTGTCCTCATAGCATTCCTGGGGCTAACACAGCCAACCAGGCTGACAAACAGGCACATTAAGGATGCAGGAAAAATATCCAAAACCGCATTTAAAAAGGCTTATATTCTACGGAAACCTTTTTTCTTTTCTCTGCCCTCCCCCACCATCATCATTGTCGTTGTGCCTTTACCATTTCCCCCCCTCATCGTTCTCTCCTTTCCCCCATCCTAACCCCGGTCGCGGGGAGAGACGGAGGGGGGAGGCTGAGAATTCCTTCATAAGACCTAAAATAACAACCACATGGAGACAGCCGGGGGCTACACACACACACACACACACACACACACACGCACGCACAAGCACGCACGCACGCACGCACGCACGCACGCACGCACGATACACATTGACCCATTCACAGATGTGTAAAAGACACACTAAACAGGAATAGACTTATGAACACAGATATAACACAAATATTGAATTACTGGCTTGACCGTTAGCTTTCATGCACTCTTGTCAGATTGGTCACAGAAGAAACCTGATCATGGTTGACAGTTACTCTAGTGCCAGGTCTCTAAATTGGCCTACCTGCACCCCTCATAACACACTCCCCCTATGACACTCACAGTGCACTGTCTGTACAGGAAGAAGCATGCTTGCACCAGCTACAGGGTCCAGACATAAAACACACACTGTTGCAGTGTGTGTGCATGTACTACACAGTGTGGTGAATCCAGCAGTGTCACTGTGGGTTAGGGTTAGGGGTCGTGTGTGTGTAGAGAAGGGTTAGTGGGGTTAGGTGGGGTCACCATCCTCCACATGCAGCGGAAGCTGCATGTCATTAGGGAGGATTGACACTGTTAGCCCTGGGGACATGTTCTCATAAAAGAACACTAGACACTACAGTTTACACAAGTGCACATACAGTATGTTTCACAGATATGTAGATACATATGTGTACAGTAAAAGTTGTAAACCTAAATGAAATACTAAAAGCAGATGAATTGAGAAGATTTTATTGTATCTGTGTGTGTGATTCTGCAGAAAATAAACTTACAGTGCACTTCTTACATCACTCAGATCATAGACAGGCAGACATACAACTTTAAGAAATGTAAGGTTCAAGAAGAAAACAGAAGTTAGGTACATAAGTAAAGAAAAACCACAACCCAACAATAATCCACTGAAAAGGTCTGACAAGTCTCAATGGCACCCATAGGTGCTCAACTGGGCAGAGATGGGCCAGCGAAGGTCATAGCATGTGAGTCATATCACTTTCATACCGATCAAATCATGTGTCTATCAAATGTCCTTTTTTGGGATTTGTGTTTCTTCATTGTGTGTGTTGGTTCATACTCACATATCCAAAGTTCTGTGCTCCTCTAGGGACTCCGGCTATCAGCTCTGGGAAACATGCAAACAAAGAAAGACTTAAATTAGCGTGTGTGTTTCCATGTGTGTATAAGTTAGAAATAGGTTTGTCTCAAAGGCCTGAAGCCTTACATCCCATACCCAGCCCACCCTGTCAGAAGGACCAACTGTTGCTGAGAACACACTGAGTGATTGGGTGCTGTGTGCTTGTGTATTGATTGATGAGTGTGGTGTTGTGAACGTCTAGGGACGATCTGAGGGACCCACCCACAAAGAGAAGACAGTGTGCCCCCTTCCTGTCTTCCAGCTCTACCCAAAAGTCTAAACCACGAGCCTATAAACCAGGACTTCCCAGCTCCATCTTCACTCAAAACTCTCTTATGACCAGTTCCCCAGTCTGACGGGGGTTTGGGGGACAAGACCACAACAAGTTGTGGACCACAACACAACACATCAACAGGCATGTGCAACCTCTTAAGTCTCACATTAAGACTCTTTGACAGTGTAGTGCCAGAGGGGATTCTAGGTCTGCGCAAGATTGATATGGGGTTATATAAATGTAAGGTTGTTTCATAAAGATCCCATGAAATGGTGATTAACAAAGAAGCTCTGATAGACAGGAAATTATGACTGGGAAGCTGATGTGGCATTGGGTGGCTCATGCGCTTGACAGAAGAGTGAGTGTGTGGTGATAGTGTTTGAAGAGGAAGCAATAAAAATGGTTTAAATGGTTTCAAAAATGATATAGCTTGACTGTGTGGTCGGAACCATTTTATTACTCCATATGTACTTTAATGAAAGAGACAAGCTTTCATTTGGGCACGGACAAACTGACTGGTATGTGAGGGTGTAAGTGGAAGAGAAATGATTTATACACTTCTAGTAATCAGAATTTTTACGGATCTATTTTGGCTTCTCTCAAGGTTCAGCAAAGATGAACTTGCACTTTTCTCCACCTGCATGTCTTTAATAAAATGACACTGTGTATGTGTGTCTGTCTCTCTTTCCACCTAATATTTCAAGTATAGAAGATATTCTGGACTCTCTCTAGACCTGAAGAGGTCTGTAGAGTCTGCCACTAATCATTCTAATCAGTCAAAATGGAGGAGAGGAAATCCCTTTATCAGCAGTTCCCGAAGTTCTGTCCCCTTAGGGTCGCGACCCAGACATACAGAGACGGTTCTCATTACTGCCTCTGAGTTCAGACCAAGACACTGTCACCCAGCTGTCCACTCCCTATCGCTCACCCTACAACACCCCCCACAGTGGTCCTGGCATCCGGCCCGAGAGAGCTCAACGAGAGCGTTGAGCGTTGCAGCGGTGTTGCAGGGTGCCTGCTGATGTTGTTAGTGAGGGATTCCTCTGGTGCAGCATGTGGTTAGATGTAATGAATTGTTGGCTTTCTTACCTTGTTCAGAGTCTCCTGTAAACTCTCCCACTGCAACAGAGTAACCTAGAGAGAAATCGGTTGCATATGATGACATGAGCAAAGTTAACTCTTTATGCAGTGACCTCAACGGCTGTCAATTTGTGTGTGTTTGTTTTGTGAGTGTATTTTACCAAGGTAGCTGTCGTCGTGTGTGTCTTCAGCAGCCTGAGTGTGTTTCTCTCCTGGAACCCGTCTCAGCACTGCCTTCAAAGAGTAGCCATTCAGTATCTCAGCTATTCCTGCTGTCATTACCTGACCTGCACGCACGCACACGCACACACACGCACACACACACACACACACACACACACACACACAGATAAATAGATAGAAGGAAACAAACATTCAGGGTGAGAAAGTCACATCTGTTCATGGCCAGTGGTTTCAGATCAGACCCCATGAAGGGAGCACTGCTGCTCTCTGCAACAGAAACCTGCTGCAGCTGACCCATCTGCTTCACATGAAAGATGCACAGAGCTGACAATACAACTCTTCCCTGAGGAAAGCAAAAACACATTGGTGGAAAAATACTCCAATGTTCCTTTAAAACACTCTCAAGTAAGTGGCTTTCCCTTCCACAGTAAGGATTCTGAATTATAGTTGAACACATACAAACAACACCCTTCCTCTGCTGTTGAACAAGAGGTCAAACAAACAGATGATTTTATCTATGGCTGCCGTCAGCCTTCCATAAATCCTCCTTAATGTGTGTGTGCGTATGCACTGATGGGGAGGAAAATGTGCCCTCTTAACCTTCCTTCTAACGCCTCTTCCAACCTTGTGCCTTCTTGTTCTCTCACACTGCACTGTAATCTCCCACAATAACATATCACTATATCAACTCATTATTAAATTAAATGTAATTAATGAGACACCATGTCAACACAGATGCATAAGTCAAGGCAGCTAATTTGAAGTGTTCTTTACACCTAGCGATAACAAGATTGTATATAAAAGATTTTTTTTTTTTAAATCATGACTCAGGCTGAAGATAATCGTTGTATATTAGAGGCCATAAAATTCAGGCTGAGTGCTTTTATAAACATTTGGAGGAAGTGTTTTAACTGGAGGCAGCCAGCCTTGCCTCGCTGAGGGCAGAGAGAGTGAGTCCATTAGACTGTCTGTGATGCCTGCCTGGTGTGGTCTTGTATGCTGGGACTTTGGCTATTAAACTATATGTAATAACAGCAGTAATGCAAAACAACAATCCAAAAATCATAAATTTCTGACCCCTGACTCCATCCTTCTTTCCTCAGTAAATGAAGTGCTGTGAAGTGACACATGATGATTACAAAGAAAGGAAAGAGAAATGTGTTTGTGCAAATGATCAGTGACTGTCTCCTTGCTCCTTACACACACCTGGAGCTGGGGGAGTAGTGCTACACTTCATCAGCTGAACTCTGACATGCTCTAGCTGTGTCTACACCCATTAAGAAGACACTTCATTCCTCTGCTTCGACTATGGCTGCATATCCAGCAAGCTAGCTGACCTCAGCTCTGCTTTTATCAAGCAGAAGATCCATCTTTCTTCATCTTTCTCAGTGTCTGACTTACTCCCCCCCTACACCGCAACACGTTTCTATCATCGCCTTAACAATCCTCTGTCGCTCCCTCTGTCCTCCCTGCTCTCTTTCTCTATCAGGTTTTAAATTCTCCCCACCTTTGTTATGTCCTTCTCAACCCTTTAGCCTCTTCCTCTCCTTGAAGCTTTTCCAAGCCCCTCTGCACTTTATCACAAGGCAGAGGGGCAGTTCCTCCACACTCCATTACCCCCTGATCAGCTCATTACAGAGCCCAAACACCCATTTCCTGTTACAGTCTTACAGACAGAGAAAGGCATGGGGTACAGGAGCGAGGGAGGAAAAAAGTGAGGAGGGCAACAGAGAAAGAGACACATTTCTTTGCACCTTCTCCTACGTATGACTTCTGTAATGAAACTGCAGATTTGGCAAATGTGTCCACATGTATGTGGGCTGTTTTGACTGTTAAACTCATCTGCATTCTCTTCCCTCATTTGAACACCTTCCCATTTATGAAATCACTGCAAGAGAGAGAGAGAGGGGGATCAAATACAGGCTTACACACTGTTTCTGCAGTTACCTTGCCAGTAAAAGCTTCCAGGTCCTCCTACCACCAGCATTCCTTCCTGGAATAAATAGAATTAGTTAGGGTTAGTCATGTGACAGATGTTTGCGTGTGTTTGTTTAAGTCTAGAGGGGGTTAAATATGTGTAGCTGTGTGTGCAAACAAATTTGATTTCTGCTGTCATCCCTGTTGACAAGCTGGTGTAGAATGACAACTTCCTGTACAGGAGGGTAGAGTTGGCCCATGAGACAGAGGTCAAAGGTCAGACTGACTACAGTAAAAGTTTGCACATGTTTGGTCCATTGTGTTCAGAGGCGAAAGGTCATCAGCAGTGGACGCTCCTCTCGGGACAAACATGCTCTCATTTTCCCAGCATCCATAAATCTCAGAAGGGAGTCTAATGTGTTTGAAGAAACCCCTCTGCATGCACTTTGACAAGGGACAAGATGTGTGCAGGGGGCTTGTCATGGCCATAGTGTCCAATTGTTTGTGCAATCTTTACCTTGGTGAAATCCACACTGAAGCCAGCCTGGCAGAACCCCTGTCCTTCTGGGTCTGGATCATCTGAAAACCACACAAACATGTCTTTCAAACACTATAAAAGCGTCTTAATTAATTGAAAAAATACTGAGAAGAAAGTACTCAGCTAACATTGCAGTGAGCATTACTTCTATCAGATAAAACAATTTTGCAACTACAAAACATGAAGAAAAACATTACAAAGATGTCGAACAACGGAGGTGTTTTTCTGTTAAAAATACTGCATTAAACTTTGCATGAACACAAACAAATTATGCGCATAATAAATTGCCCTCGTCCTTTCAGAGGCACCCTGAGGTGAAGCTTAATGATGTGTAATGACACATGTGCACATATAAACAAAATGGTAGTTATTGTAGTAGTCTGAGTGATTGTAGATTTATGTTAAAATGAAGCAAATTTGCTGTTGGAGACAGTGAAATCTTACAACACAGTAAAAAATACTTCCACTGCAGTGTTATTCTCCCTTTGAGAACACTTGAATCTGTGTGTATGTGAGTACATGAGTATGAATGGAGAGGAGTGTTTATGCAGAGAGGATGATGGAGTGCAGGATAAGAGCTGCGTTTGACGATGTGCCACCTGATAGCCTCCATTTCTCTTTATCTTACTCTGCTGGTGCCTCTTATCACTGGACAGGGTGAGAGGGGTCGCAGACAGAAAGTCAGAGAGAACATCGGCAAGATAGAAAAAAAACTAGAGGTGAAGAAAGGGAGGATGCTGGGAAAAACCCATGAATCCCATTTACAGAACCGATGACAGAGCGAAGAGGACCAGCGAGACAAAGCCAAGCCAACAAATAAACCAGTCTTATTTGCTGTTTTTTTAGTCATTTCAGCCACATTACAAAAATTGTATCAACATTTATTCCAGGTTTTGATATATCCACCTCCGAGTTTTCAGCCGCCACACAAATACAATATAGGTTAATGGGATTTTGTGAAAAACAGTTTTCATTGGGACTATTTCTTCAGTAGATACTGTAGCTTTAATGACAATTGCTTATGTTGAGTTGTAAAAGTACAGGATATATATACTGCATTATGATATTGCAATGCCACAACCGCAATTGCATTTACCTCAACTGTAGTGGAGAAGAGGCAGGAATCTCTGAGACAGATAGGACAAATAAAGCCTAAACTATCTGCATGGCTAGATACTACCAGAGCTGCGTGAGAAATGTCTTTTCTATGTGATTTGTGTGAACTGACCCTTTAAACGTGAGGCCAAGATATTATGTTTTATAAGCTGACATAAAAATCAGTGCACCACATTTAAACTTTATACCATATTATGAAACTGACGCAATACTATATATTAGGACATGGTCTGTTAAAGCCATGTCCTAGACACAATGCCATGCTTAATTTGTATTCATACTGACAGCAAAAAGAGAAAGAGAAAAAGAAAGGAAAGGAGAATGAAGGGCAGTAAAAGGGAGATGGAGACAGTTGGAGACGGCACTGCAGAGTGACTCACTGGTCCTGCAGGGTGAGTACTCTGCGTAGGCGCTGAAGTTCTGGACGGACACATAGCAGGTCCCCACAGGGTCCTTCTCCCCACTCAGTTTCACTGTCCTCCAGTGGTAGAGAGGAGCACATGCCTGCACAACAAATAACACTCTGATTCCCATTTGAAGAAATAGTGACTTAAAAAGAACAAAGCTTGTGTGATGATACAGGAGCTACATGTCTGAACTGACGTCATGTCCACTCACCACCACTTTTCCTTTGTGTGTCCTGACCGATGCTCCAAACCACTGGTGTGACTTAAACTCCAAAGGCTCCCTGGTGCCATTTACCTTAATCATTCTGTTATCTGAGGACAGAGACAGATGGGACGTGGGAAAGACATAAAAAAGAGAATGAAAGAGACGTTTCATAATGATGCCAGTAAAAGCTGATAGTGACTGTGGTTATGTGGATCCAGGGCTGTAGCGCTAACCATGTGAGTGGAAAGCATTTGTCCTTGATAAGTAAGAACAAACACCAACAGTCTTAAAAGGGCCCATAATAAACATCAAAACACCATTTGCCCCCCAGAAAGAGACATTTGTCAGGATGCTGGAGGCTCTTTTTCAGTCAGAGTTTTCCTATAAAATGCTTTTCCATGCACATTATGAGCATTTCCCAGCCAACTCACAGTAAAGTGTCAGACATGGTGTGAGTGCATGTGTGCAAGTGTGTCTTTCTTCTGTTATAGATATTTTCTGATGTTATTTTAAAGCCAGCTGGGTCTCTTTACAGGAGTACACACACACACACACACGCACACACACACTTAAATACATGCACACACACAGATAGGCAGACAATAAATGCATAACGGCAGGTGTACAGTGGATTTTTTTACATGTGTACAAGCTCAGATTTGGGACTTATAGGTGAAAGTAGTGAAGGACATTTGAAAAGAGTGAGATTGATGTATGTATCTTTTCCTGGCAGATTTCCAAAGCAGCAGATTAACAAGTAGAATCCAGACACAAGGTTTATTTACTGTAATCATGGATGTGCAACTCCATCACCTATCAACCCCCAAACCCCCCTTCCACCACACTGGCAAGACTTGACACATCTGCATAACGTCACTGAAGCCCCCCCCCCTGCACGCACGCACGCGCACACACACACGATGTATGGATATTAACCAGTACAGTGCACACAGATGTTCACCATTCATGCTGATATTTTTTAACAGTGTGCTGAGTGTATATGTTTCTTAGTCTGGTTTATACCTGTAATAAAGGCTCTGCTCAGTCTGCTGTAAATCTAGAAACATCCACCGTGGCCACTGTCATCAATCACCCACCCATTCTGATGAAAAGATACTACACACATGCACATGACTATGTACATATTTGGTTCTCTATGTTTATTCTTATATCCCCCAAACCTGAAATTTTCCCCAAAACATTTCACACCAAGAGTAAGCCCTTTGGGAAAAATAACATATAATTAACTTTAAGCAAAGACAACCAAATAGTCCTCATTTTGGAAGTATGTACTTATATATGGATCTCTTATTGTTCAGCGAGATTAATAAAGTCCTGCTCGCATCAGCTGATCAGTTATCAGCTGTTTCTTTCATGCTTTGCAGCTCATTGATACATCAGCTGATCTGCAAGCAGCTGACAAACAAAACATCTGGTCATATTCATATATAAACACACTGCGGTGTGGTGCCCTTAGCTGACATCCTCAAACCAGTGTCACTTGCTGCTGCAGCTCCATCCACAGCTAAAACCATCCAACTAAAACTTGACCATTTGACGCAGTTATATCTGCTACAATTTTATGTTCATGTATGACAGATTGGTAGAGCAGGACTGTTAGAGAACCACTTCTAACAAAGTGAATTGTGCAACAAAAGGTCAGTTCTGTCTTCATCTCCCTTTTGCAATCCTCACAAAAAGAGGCAAAAACAGAGAGAAAGGGAGAGAGAGATAGACTGATGGACACAGACAGAGAGAGAGAGAGAGAGAGGAGACAGGGATAAATTTTCAAGATCTAATAAAAAGCAGACCTCACCCAATCCCCCTTTCCTCTGAAGGGGAACTAAATTCCCATGTGCATACAGTTTAGCCCCCTCCTCTCCCTCTCTTGCTTTCTCACTTGTTCTCTATCTTTACCATGTGCACACACACTTTGATGGAAAAGTGTGCATCAGAGACATTAGACACAATCACAGGCTGATTGGACAGTTAACCTTGATTAGAATATATTGAAAGCCATAATGATGCATGCTTGTACTAGCAAACTCACCAGCCACCATTTTTGTCAGATAAAGCTGATGAGACCCATATGTCTTATCTCTCTTCCTCATGCAACAGCACGTGTACAAACTTATATCCACACATTGGCAACACACAGGTTAAGAAAGGTCCAAATGGATGCAGTAAGATCTGGGGCTATTTAAGGACCTACTTTGACCTCAGCAAAATGACATTTCATTTCTGATATTCACTAAATACTCCTCGTACAAGTAACTTCTTTCCATGCCAAATACAAACACAATTCCTCTACAAGAGGAGTCTATGGAACATGACTGCATCCAGTGTTGCCCCCATGAACTTATTTTGATCTGTGATGTGAAAAAAAAAAATGAAAAAAGCTTTCAGGGTACTCACTGGAATTATCAAAAGATATCTGTCTGCAGCTGTCAGGGAGTCCAGGCCAGGGGCAGTAGTAGACAGCCCCAGCCTCCATGATGCCAGGCTGAGAGGTGTTAGCCTTGGGAGCCCCCACCAACACACTGAACCTGGTGGGGGAATTCAGAAAAAAATGTGTGATGCAAACTTGAAAGATGAATGCACAAGTTGTGTCATTCATACATTATTATCTGTTTTGCTGTGCATCACATGGCTGAATCATTGACTGAATTAATTTTAATCTAATTTATATATTTTTCAACTCAAATCATATTAAATTATATGAGTCTATTTTGAAACAATATTGGCAAGTTAAACTACATGTACGGGTAAAGTTTAAGTCCCTGATGGGACAACTTAAGTCCTGTTGTTGCAACTCACGTGTTACTGTCGGGGGTAGCTTGGTAGAAGTCCACAGAGTAGCCGAAATAACTTCCGTCTGGTCCCCTGTAAACCGTAGGATGCTGTGCGTAAAGGTTAAAACTCCAAACTCCATTTAGCGCCGGCCACAGCACCAACAGCAACCCGACAATACACATCCCTGCGGAGGAAACACAGTCCCATACACGCTCCATCCCCAAAGAGCAGCCAGCTGCGCACTATTCCCAAAAAAGTGAGGGAAAGAGAGGGAGTGAGAGAGAGATATATAGAGAGAGATATAGACAGATAAAGAGAGAGAGAGAGAGTTCTCCGTGCAGGTGAGCTAAGTTTGTCCCGGGTCAAGTCCGCTGTCACTGGATCAGTGCTCTACCCCCACACTGCCTCCTGACACCCTGAAACCACCCGGTCTGTCCAGAGTCTGAGACAAGAGACTACAAAGCCGCGCCCCCGCCCCCCTGCGAAACTTAACACACAGACGCACACGCGCACACACACGGCGCAGACCACATCAGTGCGCGCTAAGGCTCAAGGCACAGACACATTTTTGGATGTTTCACCTTTAAATAACGTATAGGCCTAATATCAAAGTGAGATTTACAACCATTCTCTCCAAACACTCACAGGCTCACGCAGAGATTTGGCGCGTGCGTACGCCACCTCATTCAAAGGCGTGTGGTTCATAAATAAAACCGCTTTACTGGCTACATTGTTAAACCATACCAACTTAAGCTGGGCAGCATTTCCTTCCGTTGAGAATAATCTCCAGTAATTATGCCAGTAATTATTAAGTGGACTTGAAACAAAATCTCTTGAGCCGTGCATGTTTAGGCGCTCACCGGTTCACTCAACACCAGGCGACATAAACCTACAGTGGAGCATACTTAGCTCTTGCTGAAAATAATATCCTGCAATGACAAACAATTTAAAGAAGCGACAAGCCAAAACCTGGCTCCGGGTTTTTGCATATCCAGCTCAATACACTCCTGAACAGTTTTCTTATCAAACACTACGGGCACAGTGAAGGATGGACCCACTTCCACTTCAAACTCCCAGTCTGGTGTTTATCAGCTTGGAGAGTTTATTTTAATGAAACTAAGCTTTATGGGCACATTAATGCCTCACAGCAGCACTAGTCAGTGGAGTGTGTTTTCTGTCAGGAGGCCTGATAAAACCCAGGTGAGAAGGTGTGGTAAATTGTGAGTGAGAAGACCCTAAACTCTGACCTGCTATATTTCTCACCTTCCATCAATTTCCTTCCATCAATCATGACTCCTTCCCTTATGGTTCCATTTAATTTGGGCAAACTTGGTTTGTCTGTTCTTTCTCAACTGTTTCCACCCAAACCTATGTAGAAAGGGAAAAAATATGAGTGCATGGGAAACAAAAGAAAGATGATGATGATTTTTTGCCCCATTTGGTTCAGTGCGGTTGTTTGGGCACCAGGTAACAAGGGGTTTTGCAGCTCACTTTCAGTGTGTGTGCACTTTCATCTGTAATCATTTTCTCCACTGTCTTATACCCAATAGATTTCTCACAGATATCCCATTTCCAGGCACACACACTTACTCACATGCTGTTCAGGTTAAGTCCCATCAGCCTGCCAATGAGCTCTGATCACAGATTTCTTGTAGGTCCTTCTGGATTGATTATCACACCCACACAGTAGTGCTTTATATTCTACATGCTGTGCCCACGTCTCTCTTTACAAACTTCTAGACTGCTGAGTCAGATTAGGCCCACATCCTTTCTGCATTAGACAAATCCATTAGACACACACCCAGCCAATATTACAACACTCCTTTGCATAGATGATATCTGGAGCCAGGCTATCTGCAGATACACAAACACAAATGCATAAACATTGAGTTAAGAACTTCTGAGCCAGAGCTAAATGCTTAAATGGTATAGAGTGCTTTCTGAAAACACTTAATAACACACAGAATGACAGTAACACACCACTGTGTTTGAGGATGCCTTATAAAATGGCTAATCTTATTTAACCCCTTTAGGTGAATTCTGATGATGGAAAAACATGAAAATGCAGTATTTTTGTTTACAGAGAAGTTCTTACGTCACCATCAGTGTCTTCAAGACTTAAGGGATTACTGATTTAGAGTCTCTGGGGACACCAAACACAAGTGTGTGTGTGTTAATGTTTTTTTTGGGGGGGGGAATCCAGACAGACCTTGGGCATCCTGAAACCTGAGGGTTTTCGATAGCAAGGTCAAGATATTTGGAGAAAGGATCTCAAAGCTACCAAGCCACACAGCATCTGAACAAAAAAAAGTGTTTATTCCAGAACCTTTGAGTGTGATAATAAATACATGAACACTTTGCCAACATCCTAATGTGGTGCACAAAGCACACACACACATTCACACAAAGCACCTAAACCAGCTTCATCTAGGTGAAAACACTGAAGAAACCTCTTGTCCTCTATGCGTTTGGGTTGGTCCCTTCACGCTGTAAACACTTATCAGTGAGTGACGGTGTGTGTGTGTGTGTTCTCATATGTGGAAGGCTTTGGTAGGTTGGTTTCCCTCAAACAGTCCTATAGCTGGATTAACAGTAGTGCTTCACAGTTGACTGCCTGTACATGGTTCAGCATATGTTTTTATGACAGACTTGAACCAAATCAGTTTCTAGCTGTCTAATGATGACTTGTAGCAGAGGTTTCTGCACAGAGCAGAGCTGTAAAAATAAACAGTCACTTCTTCATTTTAAATAATTATATCATCAACATCCTGTGTGTCGTTTACAAGCTATGGAAAACAGACAATAGCATGGACTGTAAAGGTGAGTTTCAATTTTTTGAGGAATGTGTGAGTGACGATGGAAGAGTAGCTCTCAGGCATGTATGTTCAGTCCATGAATGTCATTCTCTTATGTGAATTTGTGTTTTTTTTCCTCATTTGTCTGTGTTGGACATGTGTATGTGTAATTTGCTGACATGTCAGGGTCAGCGTGCAAAGGGAAAGCCAGAGAGGGGTGTGTGTGTGTGCGTGTGTGTGTGTGTGTGTGTGTGGAGCAGTAGTGGTCCATCCACGAACACAGACACACACACACACAGACCGTGTCAGTGCTAGTTCAGTGACGGGGAGCGGTCTGTAGTCCACAGCAACTCGATGTATGGCCACCTGGTCTGTAGGCAGCGCTTGACTGGAGTGTCGTCTGTCCGAACCATGGGGTCCTCAAAACCCAGCACCAAAGCCGTCCCTTCCACATATTCCACCTGAAAACACATACAGTTCATTTTAACATGTTCTGCCATATTGGACAGGCAACAACACTGTCAATCTCTGCTCAGACTCGGCTGAAGGGGTTACACACACGCACGCACGCACGCACAGAGTCAGCCGGACACTCCATAGTAAACAGTAGCTATTGCAAGCCTAAGAGCGTGCCCATCCATCCAAAAACCCTGGCTTAGCCTCCGATTTCTCCAAGTCATTTCAACACAGATGCCGCTGTCAGCAGCCTCGCTGTGATGAATGTTCAAACACAGGCCTATTAAGACAGCTTAGTTTGATTGATGATTGTCTGAGGATGTAGTTGGTGACTGTGCAAAGAACTGGTACTCAGGAATATCACTTTCTTTATCTGTCTTTGTCTAGTCTGTAAAGCAGTTTGTCCATATTGCTACCTGAAAATGTAAGAATGGCACCACATGTGTGCCCACACAAAAGCACACAGACACGCACGCACACAGCAGCAAGGCCCCTACAAGGTTGTGATGGTAATTACATTCCCATAGCTACAGATGGCAATAACAGATCTGCTGACAGCAGTCCCCTGCATCGTGTGTGTGTTTGTGTGTGTGTGCATGAATGATGACAGGAAACGAAGAACAGTAAAAGGCAAAGAGATCTAGGGAAGGAGCCACCATCATTTGCTTTGACAAACCTGAACATGAAATAATCTTACCCTCTCGTTGTGGTTGGACTGTTTAAGTCCGTTGTAGTGGTAGATGGGAAATGAATCTGGGATTCCTGAATCCTGAAAGAGACAGGAAGCAGAGTGAAAAACATGCAATATTGTTAGAGAGTGTTTGAGCCAAGTTTTCTTTCAGAGATGGAGGTAAAGAACCACAGAACCACACCGACACATGCGCTCTGTCTGTAACGAAAGCTTAATGTTAAATCCCACATGTTCAATTGAAATGTGTGCATGTGTATATTTGAGCACTGAAGCAAAGCTCCAAATACCAGAGAACATCCAATACTACAAAAACGTCCTAACAATGACATTGAGCCAAAACACTTCCAATGACTTTGGCTACAAGGTGCAGAATGCTAATAGGGTGTGTTGTCTGAGAGTGTGTCCAGCGCTGTGTGTTTATATGCCTATATATGAAACCCTAACCCTCAATCCAATCCCACGTGTGTCTGAGCGTGTGTGTCCAGTTGGCTAATGGTAGTATAATTTCTTTGTGGCTCTGGCCGTTCCTCTGGTGAGTCCCTAAAGCCCTGATCACTTTAACACAGTTCCCCTCTATCTCTACCTCTCCTTCTTGCTTGCTCTGCCTCATAAAGGCGGTGCAGCTCTTTCTAAGGTTCTTAACAACGTCATATGATGGTGAACACATGCATGCATTTTTACATGAAACACCACAGGAATGTTTTTGCTATAAAAACCTTTGATCTTCTAAAACAGCACCCACATATGTTTGAAGAAAAGACATTACTGTCACCCATATGTGTATACGACTCTTGGACCATGTGTTTTAACTGTGATATGGATTGTCTGACTGGTGGAGGGTATTCATCATTCTGTGTGCATATCACACACATACCTGGTCAGGAAAAAACTCCAGTAGGAACGGGCCGAGAAGAATTATGCCCAAATTCTCTGGATCCAGCTTACTCTTCACCAGACTGACACTGAGAAGACACAGAGATGGAACCAGAGATGGAAAGGGTAGGAAATGAACAAAAGGTGAGCAGAAGAAAACAGGTATAAAAAAGTTTTAAAAATAATAGTCTGTAATGTTTTGTGTCAAATTTATGATCACCTCATCACTCAATGTGGATTTATGAAGCATGCTTTGCATGTTTTCAGGAATATTGTGGTGCAACTAAATATACCTCTTTCCAGACATTCCTGTGTTACATCAGTGTTATTATTACTCCAGCATGATAAAAAAAGTGGCCAGATTGCCCTTTTAAGGCAGCAAGAAGAGAAGCAAAGTTTATACCAGGACACAGAGGGGAGGCAATGGTGATTTCTTCATCTATTGATTTTTTTTACAAGTAGCAGCAGGACAGCATTCAGAGTGGAGAGTGACTCTGTGTTACTGAGCAACATTATGAATTCGTTCAAATGTCTAAAATACTCTCCAGCCAACCTTCTTCTCCTTTTGCAGGTAAGTGGGGAAAAAGAGACTGCATTCTCAGGGATCAATAAAATGTTGTTTTATCAATGAATGATGGTGACGAGAGGATTTCATTGTTTGTGGTGAGTTTGCAGAGTATCCACCTAAAGACTGTATATGGCTTCATCATTGGACTAAACAAGAGATGATGGTGCATTCAAATGCATTTGCTTATGCTTTGGTCATTAGTTGTATCCAACTGCTGAGAACAGTCAGTGATTATAAAATTGGTTGACCACAAATGATAGCAGCTGACGGCCCATGGTCATGGGATATGTAGAACTACTAAGACACAGTTTGCTCTCATCTGAGTGATGAAAGCACTCAATTTAGTACTTGTTTAGACTCCTATTAATCATTATTCCCCCAGAGCATTAAAGGTGTCCCTTTTTCCCCCACATGGTGGAATCCCTGCCATAACTCTCTCATTGTGGCGTAAGGACTGAAACTCCCGTTTGGACTGGGAGTCCCCCCCTACAGTATGCTGTGTTGTGTTGTGTTATGATGGATCGCACATTTGGGGATCTGTAGAGCAAATCAGTGGTCCAGTTACTTGGCCAAGGCCCACAGCTGAAGCATTTGGGCTTACTGTTCCTCAGATGAGAATGAGCTTCTGTTTGAAGCGACACTTTAAAGTATTTCCTCCCTCTCACAGCCTTTCTTCCTGCTGTTAATGATCTCCCTCTAAGCCTCCGTTTCTGACTCTTTCGTTCTTTCTTTCTTCCTGAGCTTTTATAGCATACTCTCTCTAGCCTTACTTTATAGTAGTCTGGTAGTGAAACATGAGCACAGGGCTGATGACCTGGCCTGGCCGTGACTTAGAACTTTAGAAGCTCTACAGGTGCCACACACACACACACACACACACACACACACACACACACACACACACACACACACACGCACACACACACACAAAATCTGAAATACACACACAAACAACAAGCCTTGGACATGCAAGCGCTTACTACTCAGGCTCAGAGACGAGGTCAAGGGCTTTCATCACGTCTTCTAGCAGAGACTCTGGGATGAAGCCATTATCTGGGGGGAAGAGAAAGAAAGAAAGAAAGAAAGAAAGAAAGAAAGAGAGAGAGCGAGAGAGAGATTGCTCAGACTGATGTACTGGCTGACCCTGGACAGAACATAAAATACAGACTTCAGCTGAAAACCAGGGGTAGCCTTCACCTACACATATGGCACAAACACTATTTACATCAGCGGCCCTGAGGAATTAGCTCATCTGACACAACTAAAGAGAAAAAAAAGAAAATCACACACACCTTGTCCTTTCTTTCTGACCTACATTCCATGACCGTGATGATTGCTTTACCGGAGAGGAGAAGCCTTAAACACCAACATGTGTGTGTCCTGGCACTTACAGATTTGTCTCATTTAAATATCAGCATGTGAGCCTGTTGTTTAGATACATAAACCCCGAGTGTGTTATGAAGAAGATTAACTGACAAGTGTTCCGCTTATCTGCTCTCAAGCAACTCAATCTCGCTTATTCAGTGCCACATATTATTTTCTCAGAGTGACAACTGACAGTCTGACAGTGAGCAGAGAGGGTGCTCACATGCTCTACACAGGGACAATGACAAACACCTTATGTTGTAGAACATCCTGAGACAGTGGGCTGTCGTTGTTGTTCTATGTCTGGTGAGTCATTGTAGTGTGTGTGAATGCGTCTGGCGCCTCTTTTCCACAACACAGGGAGCTGTGCTGACTCTGCCTGACACAGACAGATTTACGGCCTTTTGCAGGGTGCTCATCTGTGCTGCTGACTATGGCCTGTGTGTATACACTGCGGTGTGTGAATATGTGCAGATCCTCCTTGCATACTCTCTATACATTTGTACTTCTGTCTATGGATGCACCTATTGTAGCCCATGCATGTGTTTGTGTGTTTGAGGGAGAAAACACCATATGGCTACAGAATGTCCCGACAGATTGATGGCACGAGTGGATTTGAGAATGAGCAAAGCTGTGTTTTTTGCAACAGGAAAAGACAAAAGACTGTCGAAGTTGCCGGAGCAGACTGCTTTCAGCTTACAGATTATCACGATAACATCCCATTGCATCACACACACAGATCTCTACAAATCAGCATGTTGTTCCTACAAGCCTGAAAATTAATACCGTAATATTGTTTATGGCAGCAGAGACCAATTCATTTCACAACAGATACACATAAACCTTGTGTCACTTTGCTATCTTCCCCCTCGTCTTTTACCGCAGTCACCTGGAAGTGACTGGAAAGGAGGTTTAGGAAAATGAGGAGTGGGAAGGAGCGGGACGGTTGACTCAGCTGTAAGAGGAGTTGATGTCACCAACCTAAACAACAACAGTGGAGATTATTTTTCCTCTGCCTGCAGAGGAGAGAGACAACAGGGCCAGAATATTGTTTGCTCAGTGTGTGTGGCTGTGTTAGAGAGAACATTTGGATTAATTAAATACATATGTTTTCATATAGCTAGTGTACTAATGAACAAATAAAGTGCAACAGTCTGTAAACCCAAGTTTATACAGCATTGAGGGAGAAAGGCTGGTGGGCAACATAATGATAATGTGTACAATATGACACACAGACACTGTTGTTCATTACCTTCAGGATCAAATGACTGGAAAACCCTCCTTGCCTGCTCTGATGGAGACTCTGCACCTACCAGGGACATCTCCTATCAGGAGGGAGACAATGAAGGAGGAGAAAGATTAGAGTAAACTGTAAAAGACTACAGAGGCTTGACATAATGGTGACCATGCAGATATTTGTGACTAAAGTGAGGAAACAGGGAGGGATGCGGTACAACAGAACAGAACAGAGGGATAGGAAAGGGAGGAGATGAAGATTACGATCACATTATGGGCTTCATCAGTGCTGAAACATTAGAACCACCATCTAGATCTACCCACAACTAACTTTTACGTTGATTGCTCTTGTCGAGATTTAGCAGCACTAATGTACAACACACTACAGTGAACAGCCAACATACACTACCCACTGTGTGTGTGTGTGTGTGTGTGTGTGTGTGTGTGTGAGATGAATTGCTAATGTACATTGCATGCATGTGACGATGTGTAATCTAAGGGACCAGAGCAATCACCGGAATCCACTGGGTTATTAACTGATCTGCTGATAAAGTTAGACAGCTTGTTTTCACTCCAAACACACAATCAGGAAATCAAGTCTTACCTAAACAACCCGTGACTTATGACAAGCTCGACTGTGTTTATTTGTTGTTGAAGTTTAGAAAGAGTGTTGGCATTGAGATCAGAAAGAGCTGTGTGTAAATATGAATGTAGAGGAAGGTGACTGACAGGCCTACAACATAGATGCTGATTAAATGAACAGCTCCTCGTTCTCCTTGTTCAGCAATTTTTGTGATTTTCTGAAACAGAATGTGAGAAACATCACTTCTGCCTTTTTATATGACTGCTTCCATCATGACTAAGTGTGCAACTCGTAATAACATAAATGCTACCAAGGAGAAACTGAAAGAGTGAAGACATAAAAGAAACAGAGATCAGAGAAGCAATGTGACACAGTCAGAAGGAGTGTGGTCATTTTAAAAAGGTATAAACATTTTTCCTTCAGATTGAGTAAGATAAAAATCATCCTTTATTCGGTCCAGATGGGGAAATTTGCAAAAATGAATGACATGTTAAAATTATCAAGTTTGGTTTGAGCATACTCAACAGTTTACACACTAGAGCCACAGACAGACTTCAGGAAATAGGAATGCCTTCTTTTAAGCACTGTACAAGCTGTCAGAACTTGTTCAGAGAATAAGTTGGATGATCATCAGGATCTGAAGTTTACGATTCTCAGAGAAGATGGGGATATTTTCCAAGAAAAGATGAAATTAGACACTAGGAGATTCTTAAGAAGATGGCCTTAGCCCTCTCACACTCACATGCACACACAGTGTGTAGAGGAGAGCCAACGGGTTCACGCTGTTATTCAGGAAGTGTATTTGTGACAACTAAGCACTGGACAAACACACAATGTTTTTGGAGACCAAATGAACCCTGCTCATCTCCTTGAGCTGCCCTTTATTAAAGCTTGAGCCTCAGATCCATACAGGCTGCCATGGTTTCATGGTCCACTTATTAACGTATTCAGGGCTAATTCAAGGAAAGAGAGAGGGGTGGTGGTGGTGGTGGTGGGGAGGGGACACATCGAGAAGAGATGACTCCCAGCTGCCGGCTCTTCAGATGCAAAGAAAAACAGGCACAGGCCATGAACACACACTCACACACAGTTCTGTCACAGAGTATAGCAGGGTCCTGGTGTGTTAACATTACAGGCTCCATAAATCTGACGGCAGATTTGTCATTCGCTAGATATGTTGGTTCTTCTCTTACAGGGGTGGACAAGGGTCACTTTGGAGTCCCAGGAGGGAAAAGTGCCAAAAAAATAAAAGTACCTCAGCAGTCTAAAAGATGATGATACGAAATGAAGATGTGACCTGACCTGAAGACATGACCTGTTTAGATGAACTGTTTCTTAACATTACATTTATTAACAGTATGCCTGAAAAAACATGCATCTTTTCCCAAAGTGATGACAGGTTTCATCAAATAGGCCAGATATATTTATAGTATAGTATCATCAGATAGGCTGCCATATACAATACAGCTGCTGTTAATTCCAATGTGCCTCATGAACAAAGATCAGTTAACTCAATTAATCATCATCCAGAGCAGAATGGACAGTCAGTGCAAATCACGCTGCAATACCACAGTTACAAGCTGTCAACACTTCACCTGAAGACAAACACTTGTAAGTGGTCATCGACAGACAAAACAACACATTATTGCTAACCTGTGCACGGTAAAATTAGGCGACTGAACACTCGGAAAAGACTTACACAAGCATAGATCATGCATGTACACACAGACACATGTAATGGCAGCAGAAATTACGTGATTGTGTGTGTGCATGTGTGTGTGATGACAGGTCTGCCTGTCTGTCTTTGATCTGTGTTTTATTAGAGGCCTGAGGAAGATGCTGCTGAGTTGGAAAACATGTCATGGAGCTAACACACTCCACAGGGAAGGTGTGTGTTTTAAGTGTGTGTTTTTGTCTTAGCGTTTCTTTCCTCTTGATCCCACTGTGTTACAGTATGTGTGAATGTGTGTGTGTGCCTGTCCCCTGCCGAAAGTTGTTTACTTACACTCAAATACAAGCCAGCAGCCTGTTCTCTCAATGTGCACAAATGTTCATACTCATGCAGAGGTGCAGTACAAGACACACTCACAAAAGACCTGACATCAAATGTTTCAGTGGGCCTTATAAAACAAGGAGCACATTCCAGTCTCCACAGTCACACACTTGCACAAACCCTTGACCCCCTTAAGAGAGCAACAAGCTACCCTAACCCTAAGCACGGACGGACGGAAAATATTTGCTCTGAGCAAAACAAGAATACATGTATTCACATCAAACAGGTCTTCTTTAAACAATTTCAAATGAACAAAAAGAACTTTGGCCTCAGAAGAAATGTTTGTGTGCCTTTTCAGTGAAGTCACAACTACTAGGTTGGCACATCCAGTCTTGTCCCAAAGCACAAGATTAAAACTGCATGGTACTGTATGCACTAGTGTGTGTGCGATCCTGGTTTTCTTATCATCAGACCAGATATCCTGCATCACATCCTCCTAAAAGAACCACACTGTGTGTGGGGAGGCTCTACTGACTACTACCTAAACCTTCACCTCTAGCCATCTGCACTTCTGTTGCTCTCTCATTAGACTTAGTGGCACTCGTTTTACCTCTTGCCCAGGTCCTCCCCTTTTTACCTCTCGTGCTAAGTGCCTCCTACAATCTTGGGAGTATTTCCTCCCCTCGAACCCTTGACTGTTTCTTTCATTCTTCCTTCCTCCTCTTTGTCCTTTATCTCCTCATGCAGGTAGGTACTTCAGGAAAGACAGGTAGGCATAGTACTTTACTAGAGTTACACTTTCTTTCCCTCCGGTCCAGCCAAAGAGCTATTGTGTGTGCTGAGAGGCTCTGAGTGGCCATAGAGTGCGTCTGAAGGGATCAGTTTCGAGACAACAAAGCAGAGGTCTCGGACAGTGTCTCCTGCCTTGTTCTAAGCAGGCAGTGACAGCCTCACTACATGACAGGCTGAGGAGGGAGTCTGTGTGTGAGGGCTTGTTATGCTCCTTGTATGTGTGTTTATTGTTTTCACCCTAACTAGCCTATGTTTCATATGAATATGAGAACAGAAAACGGAAAACTGATCTCTTTTGCTACATTAGGAGTGTCTGCATGATCTACTGTATCATGTGTGCGTTTCAGGTGTGACAGGTTGGACAAAGCAGTGATTTATGGAGCTGTCTTGAATGAGAAACACTGTCTCATCATAAAAGAGAGGTGACACCAGAGGATGGTTAAATAGTGGGTCCTATAACAGAGAATGACACACAGGGGAAAAGGAGGAATAATGCAACACACACACACTTACACAGACAGCTTTTCATTCGACTACAATGACCCATGGTCTGACCTGTCACAGATTATTGATGACTGTTAATGTACACTGCTTTGTTATTTGGTGTTTGTGTGTGGCCCGCACCCTCTGATCATACCAAGAACAGAAAAGAATCCCCTTTAACAGAAAGCAGTCTTTTTCCAGCAACCTATCAGTATACTGGGAGGTGAGGAAAATTCAGTATTATTGCATATAAACTCACTGTGTCTTACTGTGTTGATACAATCAAATTTATGTTGTCCAAATAACTGTTTCTCACAAAGCTGTATTGAAAAAATAATTTAATTTGGGTCATAGAAGTTGTTCGTTTTATAAATATGAAAAATTGGTCACATGTAACACCCAAAGGTGGAACATAGTTTTCCATATTATGATATATCATTACTGAATTAATGGTGGCTCATTATTAACAATGAGAACACAGTTCCTCTAGTATTATATTCCATACTCTAGATCGTCTTTCTCCTGACAATAGGAGGAGAAATCTGTTCTTGGATCTTGGTCAGTGCAGACTGTGGGCCCAGATTCTGGTTATGTGTGTTTCCATATTCACAAACGAGTCTTAAATCTCACAAACTGTCAGACTCATCAGGGCTGTCACACATTTGATGTCTGACAATAGCCAGTGAGAAGTAGCAAATGAATGTGAAATTAATAGAAACTACAATTAAGTATTTCTAATATTAGAACAACGATTTTCAATGATGGTCCAGCCCTATAAGCGATACCATAACTTGACTGTGGTTTTGCTGATAAAGCCACAGTAACCTGGGTCTGCATTTGAATTTTAGGTTCCTACTGCTTACCAGTCCATGAAGGACATTCTGCAGACAGGAGCTGGAGTCTTAAGGGACACCAAGCGCCACAGCGGCTGCTTTCTCTCCTAGTAAATCACTGACCCAGAACACAACTACTGTACACACACATACATGAAAAAAAACACATGGAAGTCCCTTGAGAAGCAGAGATACAGCCTGTGAACCTCATCACTCAGCAAAGGGAGGAAAGAGTGATGAGAAATGTCACAGGGGATCACTCTCCCTCCTTCTCTGAGTGACCAATGTACCACTCTTAAAAGTACATCCTTCCTTTCTAGCTTTCTTTCCCTTCCTGTCTCACGAGGGACCAATAATCTGAAGAGGTTGGCTGAGGTGCCCAAGAGAATCTTGTACTTGGACAACCTACTGTACACTGGAGTGGATATTTACTTCAAAGACAAGGGGAAAAGGAAGAAAAAATATTTTTTAAAACATATTGCACGGTATGTCGCTCATACATCACCCATCCCTCTTCTACTTCACTGTCTGCCTTTCTTCCTTCCTCTGGCGTCTCAGAAACTCTTGTCCAAAAACAGATCCCATTACATGCCATTATACACACTCAGCCTTTCTCACATGTGCACACACACATTAATACAACAGAGGACAGAGTGTGGGAGGTGTTGTGGGTAAGCATCAGAGGTGGAATGGCCTTTGTGAATGTATATTAGATAAAAAAAAAAACACTAATGCTATTAAGCTGATGGTCTGAAAGCCACAGTCACACACTGACAGGGACTCGGGGGACCACACACCCGTCCCCAATGGCAGACAGAAGGAACCGCTGACACATCAGAAGCAGGGATCAGGTTTTCTGCTTTTGTGGGGATGGCTCTATATCTGCGCTAAAAGCTACATAACCAGGTAGCGCATATTTTTGTATCACCTAGCCTGGGAAATCTCAGTGTGCTTCAAATTAGCTCTAAACATAGATTCCCTTTCAAGGAGGACAGGGTCATACTGAGAGCGGTCTACCAGCAGAGCGCCCTTGCCCCATGTCTTCCCCTTTCAGCATGTAGAGGCAGCATGGTGTAGCATCAGCCATGTACGTCAGTACATATGCATGTCTGTGTGTATGTTCCCAGTCTCCGATGGGACAAATGGATCCAGATGGGAACTCTGGAATCACATTCCCTACAGGAAGTCATCCACCTGAAGACACACGCACGTGCACACACAGACACACACCACCAATGCTAATCAGGATTAGGTTCCCAGTGCTCTGGAATGTATATGTGTATATGTGAACATGTCACTAGTGCCTGGGGAGTTGTAGCAATCGGTAAGTCATCAGCACATGCATGACGACTTTGGTTCATCACTGAACCAACACATGATCCACTTGCCTAGCAGGCCTGAGCTGATGCATGTAACCGAGCTTTTAATCAATGGTATATTAAGGGTGTGGCGTTGTGATGAGATGATTGCCTGGGATTTTTTCTGCCTCTCTGGTGCCATTTTCACAACAGCAGGAAGAATCGATTTGCTACAGGCAAACCCACCAGCTTTACTACACCAGCTACAGCCATGTATTATGTTACATGTTCACTGATAGCGATGATGACGAACATGCTTGTCTATGTGCAAACTGGGTGAATGTGTGCATAACATATCCACACTAGCACAGTGATCAGGTCATTCAAACTTCTACCCAAGAGACAAAGTTTCTCTCAAAATTACCCCAGCAGGGTTGACCTCAATCATTATACTGTATGTGCATTACATACCTACATACAGCTGATGCTGTAGGAACAGGATTCATAGACCACTTTCCAGGAACCCTTTTAAGAAATCTAGATATCATTTCCTGCATTTTGACCACATGAACCTGGTTCCAGTTTTGTTTCCTTTCACCTAAAAGCTACCTTCTCTGATGTATTACTTTCTGATGGCTCAAGGGTGCATTCTACAGCACATAATGTAGGAAGTATAGTTTTCCTTCTCTTTATTGAGATGAAGATCAAACAGGAATACACTAAAGTAACTGTCCTAAAGACACAATTGCCAGGACAGAAAAATGTGTGATCCATATTGTTAAAACGAACCCTTCAGTGAAGGCAGGCAGAAGTGTACTCTAAATGGATGACCTCAGTGGATTCCATATTCAGCAGTTTACATCATGGTCATGCATTATCAACTGCACATTGTTTTGCTGAGCACAGATGGTTAAGAATCTTGTGAGTCTTGGTGTGTGTTAGAGTGAGAAGAAAGCATGATGATGAAAGTATATGTGTGTGCACTTGTTATTTGGAAACTGAGCTTTCCCCTCGCCAAGACACAGAACTGGCCATATATGACGATCTCCAGGGCAGGTTTCCCCCTCCCCTCCCTCCCTCTCTTTTTTTCACCCCACATTGATAGCTGACCTGTGCTATATTAAATCTGTTAAGCACATTCCACATTTTGGTTTTTCAAACCTGCTGTGGACTCTGGCTTGTATTACAAACTGTGCATATGAGTAAGTGAAATCTGTCTTGCTTATGGATGACTGTATTGAACTTGCCTTGGCGAAAAACACAGTGAGGTGAGTTTCACTGCCAAGGATCCAAATAGGGAACTTTGGAGACTTGAGGAATGCCCCGACCTGAAACACACACAGCACGCACACAACACACACAACACGTCACGGCACATTAACAGTATAATACTTCTCTGGATACTGACCAAACAGTACAATACAATGGAATGTTAGAATTAACAATGCAATAATCATCAATGTTAATGTTGAAATTATTTTCATTTGGATCTTCTCTTATTAGAAATTAGATATGTTGGCCTCTTAAACCACTCTCACACTCTTTGACGAGTATTTGCTTATAACTCAGATTTATAGAGTTGTGTTGTGTCAACTCTACAACAATCTTTGTTCATCAAACAATTTTTTTGCATAATGCATCTGTACCTTGCAGTAGCGGAGGGATTCCATAAGTGTGAGGAAACCAACTGATGCCTGTTTATGAATACCATGCAGTTCTGAGAAGAAAGAAGGAAAAAAAACAGCAACAAAATGCGAATTAGTTAAATTGCACCAAACTGGCATTAATTTGTGCCTTTTGTGCATTGCTGTGGAATATAAGAATTATGGCCCTCTAGTGGATATGGTTTAAAGCTGGGACTAAGCTCTGAATGTGATGTATGTGCATGTGTCAGTTTGTGTCAATATGGAGTGTCTGTGGGGGTATGCGGTGGCTTCCAGGAAGTCTTACTCATGCCAGAGCACTCCCTGTCTCCATCCCAGACATTAGAGACAGCGTGGCCAGTTACAAGGAGGTTAACCAGGCTCTGACTGAAAAGATAGAGCAGAAAAGAGGCATCAGGAGAAGATAATACATCACAACAGAACCGCATAGTCCTTTTTGTGTCAGTCTAAGTGATGAGGACAATTGAAGAGGGGGGGGTTTATATACCTGCCATGGCCATGCACAGGATCTATGAGAGGCTCCAGTGTGTCCTGGATCTCATTTCTTATATTTTCAATGCCCTGCAATGAGGAGACAAGTCAGGAAAACACAGGAAAAATTACCTTAAATTATATATTACAATGATTAAAAGCTTAATCCAAATCACTTATATCATAAACGACAACATCACCAATGTCATCATTCCCATTATTCAGTATTTCTATACATCTATCTAGCTATTCTCTTATACCTTGGTGAGGATGACAGAGTAGAGGAAAAGCAGAACTCCACAGCACCCCCTCCAGGTGTGGTAGAGAGCCAGCACCTCCTCTCTCAGACCAGACACTGACATTACAGTCCGCTTACTGGAAGGCAACAAATGTCAGGTTGATTAATGAAACACTCAAAGGCAAAGGATTTGTTGGGTTTCAGGATCAATGAGACTGTATTAATTGTATTTGTTAAGCCAGGCTGGTAAAGATAAATTTCACAATGGGGCAGAATTCTATTAAATGCATCAGAGGGCAAAGACAAATCTGATCTTGTCTATTTGGAGCCATTTGGAGTCTTAGTTAGTATGCATGTCTTCACAGTGAGTCACCACTGCTTTTTGCTGACTGTGGTCTCAGCTGTCAGTATGCTGTGTGATGAAATATCAATAATGCTCTGGCAAACCCAGCACTGCATACACTTAGTTTGTGCGTGTGACAAACAGTATGCGTGAAAGAGAGGCAGGTAGTTTCTCTACTTTCTCTTTTTTTTTACTAGGCAATTGGTGAATGAGCTGAGTTAGCAAACTGCGAGCAGAGTGAAATAGCCAATTCAACGCAAAAGCCAATTCTTGCGGACGAGATGAATCCACAACTCCCTTCCTCCTCCCTCCTTCCGATGATACTATCTTCTAAGAAATATGTAGTTCTCTATCTCAGTACTGCATACTGGCAATTGTAAAACAAGGAATTGTGGGGTCTAAATCTCTTCTAGAAATACATTACATGTCAAGATCATCTGCTTTGAGGATGAGACAGTTATGAGTATAAAGATGCGAGGTGCTATTTGCAGTGAGAAAATTAAGTGTCACTTACTGGAGAACACTGTGAAATCGCTCATAGCCAAGGGCCTCTGCAGCTAAAGCAGCTAGGCACAAGAAAGCATGCATCCACTTTAGTATCAGAGCAGGCACAAAAACAAACTACACAGCCAAATAGTTCATCATTAAATGTTGCTCTTTTATCATAAATGGTAGACAAGACTCCAATGAATATGTGAGCCTTCATGTTCACTATTCTGAATGTGACAGACGGAGGACTCACAGGGTTGCTGCTCCTGTGGCGGCTGGCTGCTCTCTGGCACTGGCATATCCTGTGTTTGCGACTGTGACTGTGTGTTAGTATGTGTGCTGGTGTGTGGGCCTTGTCCCTTGGCCCAGGTCACCAGGCAGAACCCTGTGGAGGGGCTGGAGCAGGCAGTCTCCAGGATTTCACTCAGCGTAGAACACAGTGCTGTTTTCTGTTCCTCCTCTTACATACACAAACGTAAAAGATGAATGATTTAATAAGCCAATAGCAACAATGGTGGATGATGGATGTTTTTTTTATCTACCTGTCATCTGTCTCCAGTTGGAACTTTCTCTGTTGAAGAGAATGTTCTTTAAAAGGAAAGCCTGTAAAGAAACACAAACTCATTCTGAAATTTGCAAGACAGTATTCAATGATCCAAACACTCCAAGTACAAGTATAGTTTGCCCAAAGTCTTTTCTCACTGACAGGCAATCATAATATGATCAATATTGATTTTAGTTAATTAAGCATTGTCACCAATACATCAATACAAGTCAGTCTGCAAGCTATAAAAGCTGGCTCACTTTATAAATCCCGTAAATGTGGCCATTCTATTCTTCACCATATTATTTCATAGATTTCATCCATTGAGCAGGTCTGTGAGGGCTAAATACTTACGACTTAAAATACTAAAATTCTGGAAAATGAGAATATGATCTTATAATACTGTTAGGATAACTGGACCATACCTGGACAGGCGCAAGGACAGCACACGGCCCTCCTTCAAACTGCTCCAGTGCTGTTTGCTCATTCTCACAAAAAACAAATCCTGTGATAGAGACATAGGCAAGATAACCTTAGAAATATTCACAGTAATAACAAAAAGGGCATGTTTTTAGACACTTTCAACCTGCATACATGAGAAAGCCAGAGGTGTAAACTCAAATGGAAGGCTACACAGTAAATCCAGGCTTAACTCTAAAGCAGGAATGGCCCTGTGCAGTATTCATACTAAACCACAGACATCTTCCATGTTCTGCAAAAACTCTAATTCATTTCATCATACCTTGGGTCCATCTGCGGAAGATGGAGGGAGACACTCCTCCAGTAGATGGTCTCCCCCAAACCAATTCCACCACCTCTTTATTTAATTCTGACATGACAATTTTTACTGCTGGTGAGTTCACAGGCACTCCCTCTTCCCAAAGGGACAAGAGGGGTCGGTTGAGGCCAACTTGGTAGCTCTTTCTGAGGTTGATGGTTTACTTTTCTTGGCAGGTCGAGCCTGTGGCATTGGCCACAAGCTACCTGAGTTGCACGACGGTCTCACGCTAGTGGCTGGCTGCAAACTGGCGGGTAGGCATGACATGAACGTCGCACACTAACCTGTAAAGTAATGGGACAGAAGCATGCAGTTATGATCTATTACGGAGCACAATACTTAACGCAGACTACTTAATTGCATATATAAGGCGACAAAGCTACAGGCGACAAAACATAGCTTGCATAAATATATCAGTGCAATGCCATGTAGTCTACTCCCACATATCAAAGATGCTATCACTAACAAGCGAGGAAGCTAACAGTTGCGTTAACAACAAATGGTTAACGTTATAGCGGGTGGTTAGTAACAAAAATACTGACAGTAGGATAACGTTATATTTTTGTGTTGGCGTTGTTATCTGTCATATAACGGTGTCGGTGACAGGTTTTAAGAGCCGAGTTGGTTGGTAATGTCAGCAGTTAGCATTAGCATTACTACTAGCAGCTAGTCTTTCATTGCTTTGTCATTCAATTACTTCTCACGCTACAGCAATGCCGATGGCTGGTGTATGAATTCGTATTTTTGGTCATCAGCTAGATGCCGTTAAGGCTTAGTTACCTTGAATCACAGTTGAGTAATGGGAATCCGTGTTGATTTATATATTTTGGTTGCAATTTCACTTCCAGCACCGTCTCTGTCATTCGTTTATTTACAACAGAATTAAAAAAAAAAAAACCGTGCGTACATTTGACGTGGCCGCCCATTGGTTTAAATCCAGAAAGTTCCAGACGCGTCAAGCGGCACGGCTTGAAGACGTTACCTCAGTGGTCTACTTTCTTTTCAATCATATAGATACCCGCCTACAAACAGGAAACAGTGTATTTTATTTAAAGCCCGCCTCATATATTGAGCGCTTTGGCGAAAGATAAAATGAAATTAGATAATGTTTAACTATATTTATCATACGTCAAAACGCAGATGTAGAGTGTTGTCGGACCCTATAAAAATCTTGTGTTCTTTGCTTCCGCGTAAAAAGTTAGTTCTTATCGCACAAATTTTGTCCATTACCCTTCTCCGTAGCAGCTCCAGTCATTGCTTGGAGCATGCGCTCTGCGCTCCTCGAGCTCGCGTGCATCCACACTTTGGGAAAGTCTGTCTTGACGACAGAAATTCTGAATATCTAATCCACCAGAATGGGAGGACAGGCAAAGAGCAAAAAGAAAAGCAAGCTGAAGAGGAAAGACAACCGCCCAAATAGTAAATTTGTACATATGTTCAACATTTAGATAGTTATTTAACGTTGCAATATGGAACGTCAACGTCTTTGATATCAGTTTGTCGAAATGCAACTGTTATGCTTTCATTTCAGCTATTTACGAGCCCAAATGAGACAAAACTAACATTCATTCTCCCCGCATTTGTTACAGCAGATACAGGATTTGTTTGTTTGTCACCTCAAGAAAGGATGAAACTAAGACTGCATGAAAAGGCCAAGAAGAAAACAGCTGAGAAGTACTCTGTGCAGCAGCTACTGGAAAAGGTGACACTGACAACATATCCACAACAAATACATTGCCCAGAATTATCACGCACTTTGAAATGTATTCGTTTTATTCTGATCATCTCCTGCATTTCTGTTATGTCATGTGTTATGTCTGTCTGTCGTACAGACAGAGGAATGCATCGACAGTTTTGACTTTGAGATGGCTGGCCTTTTCTGTCAGCGAGCCTTGGATGTGGAGCCCACCAACCTGCAAGCTCTAGACATGCAGGGACATATATGCTCAGAACTAGGAGACACACAGAAAGCTAAGGGAATATCCTTTGTGCGTGTTGATTCTTTCTTGTTGTGTGTATGTCAGCAACTCAGTCTCTGTTCATTTTGTTCATTCACATTGTTCATTTAAATACATGTTGCATGAGTGTTGTGAATGTCCTTGACCAACTATCTCTAAGCTTTTCTGCGTGCAGTGGAGCTGAGCCCAGATGTAGGCCACAGTAAGTACATGTACTTGGGACAAATCCACACAGGCCAGGAAGCTGTGAACTACTACACCAAGGGAATACAAGTCCTGACGTCTGCGCTGGACACAGTGAGTGTACTAAAGATACAGTTATACATTCTCTGCATCAACTGGGGAGAAATGCCTTTGCACTCAGGGCTGAGTCATGTAATGGTATTTATCCTCACAAGAGGGTGCCATTGAGCAATATCTGAAATACTACTGTAATTGATTATCTATTAGATGTATACATTCAACTTGTCATGATAGGGCTCTGTTGAGTTTCAGTTAAACTGGATGTTAATAACATGGAAAGGAAACCTGCATAAATATTATGGATATTTGTGGTGTTACTGTCACTCATGATTCCTTACTTTATGTCATAAAAATGTTACTAATCTCATGAAGTCACTGACCTGCAACTCGACAACCTGTGACAATTCTTGTTTAGTCACATATAGCTTATAGTTTAATGGAATACAACACAACATGAAAGAAACCCTCAAGCCTCTACCTATGAAGTCTTAAAATTTGTAGTTTTCTTCAGAAATTCTAAGTCACGTTCATTCCAGTCATGTAGTATAGTATAGTAAGGAAAAAGCATGAGCTATTGTGTATAATTCAAATCTTCATAGTCCTTTTTAACAGGGGACATTTTGAGTTGTCATAATAGGAAAAATCCAGCTGTTACTAATAACATTAACAATGGCTCTAATTCTATTCCAATTGTCCCGGTCAGCTGACCGGTGACAGCGAGCCAGCAATTACACTACCAGGACCTTAAAACCGAAGCAGCTGAAAACAATTCAGTGAAATTCAATCTGAATAAAATTCAGCCACCATTGATTTTGTAATTTACACCTGTGCTTTTACTGTGATGTGTCAAAATGTTTCTGTAGGAAAGTTTTGCAGTGTTTTCCTTTACTGGATAATGTAACAAATGTCCATGCTATCTTTTTATTTATTTACCTAATATAACTTGTGATGCTTTTCTGCTCTTTAAGCAGGCTTCAGCTGGAGCTGCTGCCCCACCAGATGAGGACACTGAGCACCCCACAGCAAAGGATGTTTGTGTAGCCTACTGCTCCATGGCAGAGATTTACCTAACGGACCTCTGGTACTAGAGCGCAATCTCTCTCTTGAACGCCATAGCATGTTGCCATGATAATGAGTAGATATTTTTGTGTGTGTACACATGTGCAGCATGGAAGAGGGAGCTGCAGACAAGTGCAGAGAGTCCATCGAGAGAGCATTACAGTATCACCATGACAACCCTGAGGCTCTACAACTCATGGCAAGTTACCTGTTCAGTACAGAAAGAAACCAGGTCAGTTGACACACACACACACACACACACACACACACACACTCTCTCTCTCTCTCTCAAGATGGGTTATTGCCACATTCTGGGCAAATTGAATTTTAAATTCAAATTGAAATTTAAAAGTGATAAGATGTCGTATCTTTGTAATGTATCCTTGAGCTGAGTAAAGTACATAATTTTCATCCATTTACCATTCTCTTATTGAATAAAATGTGCTAGTCTCTTATTTCATATTTCATATATTTTCTACAGCATTTCCAGTTTACAGCTTTTCATAAAATGTTAAATGCTGTGAGAGCCACAAATGAAATTCAAGACTCCTCCTTTGTATTGGCAATATGTCACCAGTGGAGCTCTCAAAGCCTGAACAAATCACAGTAAACTGTCATCAAAAATTAGCCTTCATGTTCTTACATCACCAAAGTGTGGAAAAACAAGAGGTTGTGTAGGGTTGAAGTGGATCTGTAATACTAAGTCTAATCTATAGGGGTCAGTCTGGCTCCAGCCACTTCTTAGCAGCAATTGTCTATTTAGCAGTCAGCTGGTAATAATGTCGAATAATAATAAAATTCACTTCAGATTAATCAAAACATAATTGACATTTATGCAGTATTCAGGATCCAGTCTGTTAAAATGAAACACATTTTTATTTATATATTTATGCAGGTTTAGTTGTACACATATATAAATATATACATGTATATGGTGTTTTCAGGAAGGCAAAGAATACCTGTTGAAAAGCGTTGGATTATGGCTGACTGCCCAGAAACAGAGTGCAGCTTCTTCCAGCACTGAGGAAGACACACAGGTGAGTTGGATCTGTGCTCAGTATTTCTCTGACAGCAACCACAATGCTCATAAGATCCCATTTTATTTATAAAACACTTTCAACTAACAGGATTGTCACTGTGTGTTTTGCAGTGAGCACAAACATAAGGACACCAGTGCAGATAAAAAGTAGGAGATAATGAAATGAGGGATAATAAAAAATAAAAGATGGAACAAATACTTCACTCTGTGTGTGTGCGTGCGTGCGTGCGTGCGTGTAAAGACAGAGCAAATATGAAAACACAAGGCAAATCCAGGAAGTTGTAGAAATGATAAATAAGCAAATAGCAACAGAGAATTTGGTAGAGAGGAAAGAATGCTGTAGTGTCAAAGTAGGATTAGGTTCAAAATGATGGCATCTGAATTTACATTCAACTACTGAGCAAAAGTGATATAAGACAGGTTGGGAAGATGAGACAAAAATCCCAGTGGCACCACTGTTACGACTCTTATCTTCAGGAGCAGGTTGATCTGAACTCAGCCTGCCCGCATCTGTGATTAACAGCCACATAGCAGCAATATGTTTTGTATCTTGAAATTGGATTGTATTATTATAAGACAAAGGAAGAACGATGCTCGTGTAAATGCTGTAGAAGTGACGGACGGTGTCATTTTTTTTTTCCTCCAGAATGAGATCCCTCCGTATGAGTCTCGCCTCACCACAGCCAAACTGCTCATTGAGTCTGAGGAATACGAGGTAAAATGTTGGGCTCAAGCACTGTGTGTGTGTGTGTGTGTGTGTGTGTGTGTGTGTGTGTGTGTGTGTGTGTGTGTGTGTGTGCGCGCGCGTGTGTGTGTGTGTGCGGGCATGCGTGCGTGGGCGCGCGTGTGTGTGTGTGAATAGCACTGAAGTTGGGAAGGCCACGCTTGGTCTTTATCCCCTCCAGAGTTCAGTGTCAATAATTAAAGAGTGGTATTTACAGGGAGGGACAGGGCAGGGGTAAGGGTGTGCAGAGGAGCAGGGATGTGAAGAAGGGGAGCAAAAAAAAGCTCTCGTCTGATGAATTGGCACACTTCTAGATCACTCATGAATTTCCAGTATTAATGGTCTTGATTTTAGTGGCTCACCGCCTTCAGTTCGGTGCTAAAACCCCTAGCAGTCATTAACGCCTGGAGTCATTTTCTGTGATTACTGCCACACCAACAGTGGTTCAGCTATTTTCTGTTGTGATCCAATGATTAATTTGTAGTCACTCTTGTTGAGTGGTTTATGGTTATTAGAGACAGGAAATGAGAACAGTGCCCCCCCCCAAATGGCGCAGTTGTGTGTGTGTGCGCGCGTGTGCGTGTGGACGCCTGTGTGTGGGAGATGAGCTGTCAGGTGTATCAGTAAAATGACAACGTCTCGGTCCACAGTTTCTGACATGTCGTTTGTCTTCATCCTCCTCATGGTGTCATCAAGTCCGAAACACAAACTGTGGTGCTTTATCTTACTGTATGCACACATATGCATATGCGCATCCATGCACAAGGTTGGTCATATTTGCTTTTAGCCTACAGCTATGTGAAAGTTTCTGATGGAAATTGAGCTTAAGGATGGAAGTGGAGAGGAAGCAGACTGGCACTCAGCCGGATTTGATCGTAACATCCTCTCTTCTCTTTCCTTCCTCCAGCTCTCTGTCACACGTACACACACTCACTCATTTTTGTGTTCAATATCTCTCCCTGTGGACTATAAATCTATTCACAACTAAACTCTGTGTCAAGTCGTGTGCTTCCAGACTGCAGTTTGAAGGCTACCTTCTTAGTGGGGTGCCAGAGTGCAACGATTTGCCCGTATTTTTTCCCTATTGAGTATTGTCTTCCAAACTGAGCCATGGCTTTGGGAATTTGATTAATATATATGCCAAAGAAAAACATTAAAGCATTGTGTTGTGTGTTTTGTAGCTGCATAGAGCTATTTCTGTATATACAGCTATTTTTGGTAAGTAATACTTAATTAGAAGCAAAATTATTCAAATAACTATCATGTTCTTTGTCAAAAAGCTTCTGTCTGTCTCTCTTATCTTATCTTAAACTCTTTGTACATTTGTCTCTGTCATACTGTCCATTATGTGGATTGAGTTTGAATTGGAGTGAATTAAGCATTTGGCAAATTAATAGTGTGACTGCATTGCCAAATTATCTGGGCATATTAAACATACTGTGTGACCTCTGCCTTTTTTTTTATTTTTTTTACGGCAAAGGTTTCTTTATTTTTATTTATCATGTGTATTATGGACTTGTCCGGGGTGTACCCTGCCTTCTGCCCTAAGACAGCTGGGATAGGCCCCAGCCCCCCCCGCGACCCTATGAGGATAAGCGATAGATAATGGATGGATGTGTATTATGACCACAATAATGGCAGCCTCTATTAGTTTCAATGCTGGGTAAACCATCTTTTATAATGCAAATTCTATGGAGACCTTGACTTCTGAAACCATAGTGACGAAAGAATTTTTAAAAGACAGATTTTCTTTCGATTTGTGCATGAAATGTGAAATATAAATATGAAAAAGTGATTAGTGATACCTGTTTTATAAAAAAATATTGGTGTTAAGAGCATGGAAACCATCAAGTGATAGTTATTATTATTGTTTTGTATACGTGTCTTATGTCGTTTGTAAAGCAGTTAGCACTGGGGAAAAAAAACTGTGCTGCTCCTCTTCTTTTCAGTTGTCTGTCAAAGCAAGAAGTGGATCTGTGCCACTCAGTTTAGATGAGGGAAAAACGCACCAAAATTAGCTTTTCGAGGTCTTTTTTCCCCCCTTTTGATTGCTTTTGAGGAGAAACACTTGAATGCATGCCAAATTTGTCTCTGAATTCCATAGCTGTAATGGAAATTTAGTAGAAGCATGAGAGATGCCTGAAAGAAACACAATTGAGATGGCTGTGAACAGTGATCACTATCCAGCGTGGTGTTTTGTGTTTCTGAGCTAGTTGCTGTGGTGCTGAAAATCAACTAGTTATTGAAAATGGTCTTTGGACAGAAGATGAATTGACAACAGTTTTCATGAATTGATTAATTATTTTTTAGTCATTTTCGTGATTACAGCCTCTGGTATGGGTGAATGTTCTGTTTTTTTTTGATTCATGTTGCTGTAAATTGAATATGTTTTGGTTTTGGAGTGTTGGTTGTAGAAAAGAAATTTGATGGCATCACAGTGAGAAAATTTGCAATGGGCTTTTTTTTTTGTTGTTGCTCTTTTTCTGTTCTTTATAGACTTCACCAGTGCTAAAATGATTGGTTTGCCAAAACAGTCACCTGCATTTTTGATAATCTAATTTATGGTCATATTTTTAAATTGATATGAATTTTTATACCCCCTATATTCAGTCCCACAAAGACAACCATTTCCTCAGTCTAAAACACAGAACACAAATCGTCATCATCACCCATCACCACCTCTAATTCACTTGCCACATAGCAGACAGACAAACAGACGGATTTCCCTGACAGCCATTAAGGTGTCTGTTGGTGTAGTTGTCACAGCAGCTGATGCTTGGTAACTGTCCTTGTCGGTGTCACTCTTATTTGCTTTCATGTTCTTCCTTGAACGTTTCTGTTATGAAATTTAGCTCACGATGGAGAGCAGCTTGTACTTACCAATGTTACTTGCAAGTACAGTTAGCATTGACATCTCCAGGATTTATTTACTTAAGTATAGATGTCCCTGTTTGTGTGCGTGCGTGTGTGTGTGAGTTTCTGTGCGTTAGAGATATGGCTTGCCCTCGCTTGTAAAGTGATTTGTCTTTCTCCTGTCTCTGCTGCGCGCTCTGGTAAAATGATTCTGTTAAACAAAATTGCCTGAAGATCACACACACACGCACGCACAAACACGCACAAACACACACACACAGAAGCTGCAAGCACACACAATGGCCATTATAAATGAGTTCCTCCCCAGTGTGCTGCTTTTTTTTTAATCTTTAACAGGTTTTGAAATAAAGAGGACAGCATGTACGTAGTGTCTTTGCCATGTGTGTTTGTGTGTGTGTCTTTACGGTGCGCCGTTGTTCTTCATGGTCCAGTTTTGCATTGTTTATTAAGATACTTTTTTGCACTCCTCCTCCCAATATTCACAGTTTTTTCCCCCTCGCAGTACCCCTCTCTTTCCCTTATCTTCATGTGAGCATTAATCTTGTTGTTGTTTAGAGCGTGAAGCGGCTTAAGAATCTCTGAATCTTTAATCACTTGCCCCTGGGTTGACCAGTGTAGTTAGGAAGGAGTACAGCTGGAGATGATATAATGGTTATCAGTGCTCACTTATCCTGGCTCCCAGATATCTCTTGTTCTATTTTTGTTGCTCCAAAACTGCCTGTTCTATCAGTTGTTTAATACTGAGACAGATCTTTGCTCCTATCTCTTCTATCTGGTTCTTCACTTTGTGTGTGTGTGTGTGTGTGTGTGTGTGTGTGTGTGTGTGTGTGTGTGTGTGTGTGTGACACATTGGTGTGATACAACGAAAGTCCTTTCTGATGCTGGGTGTGAATCCATTCATCATCAGTTGGGATTAGGTGTTTTTGTTTGTGTATTTTTAATTAGTCATTCATTAATTAAATATAATGGGTTTTTAGTTGATAATTGGTCAAGCAATCAATCAGCTGACTCCCTGACATGCACATTTGCACACTCTTAATGAGAAACTCTCAATTAACCGGACTCTCCCTCAGTCTGCATAGGCATCTGACCTCTTTATCGCCACCCGAGGCATGTGAGCGTAATGAAAAGAGAAGAGAGCTCCAAAGAGCGGGAGGGAAGAAAAAAATTAGGAAGCTCTCCAGCTAATAAGACTGCCTTAACAAGAAACAAGTGCTGCTTGTTGTGCTCACTGTTGTGTGGAGCTTTGTTATAGTGTGTGTCCGTGTGTCCGTGAGTGCACAGGTTCGTGCGTGTCTTTTATTCTTGCCCTTCACCACGGGTGATTGGCTAACAGTCGCCTCCAACCTGAAGTTGACAAAAATCAATATATCATCACCTGGAGCCACACACACACACACACACACTACAACCACAGAATGAGAAGAGAGGCAGAGCAAAACAACCACACAGCCTACTTTAGTCAAGGTCTGTTTTCTGTAATAGAAGCTTCCTGCTGAAAGTGACCCAGATGGTGATGCTCTATGGCAAAAGGTCACCGAACATTAAATTTATTTCAGTTCTCAAAAGGAGAAGGAGGACTGAGATGAGATGAGATGCTGGGTCATGCTGATATTTAAGTTTATTATGCACCCTATTGAGTGGTGCTAGTTAAGAATGTATTGACAGTGTTAAAAAGATTAAAAAGGCTATTGAACACAGCAGCCCAAGTGACTATTGACTGTGCGATAAGCACTGGTGTCTCTATCGACGGCCATGTCTGTTGTCTTGTTGGTATCGAGGTTGTTGTATATGGGACACTGACCTCATCGAGGCTTATCAGACCCTCTGATCACTCTGATTGATCGGGCTGCCTGGTAGATGCACAACACTGCAACAACAACGTGTGTGTGTGTGTGTGTGTGTGTGTGTGTGTGTGTGTGTGTACGTGCGTTCTCGCTTGTCTATGGAGCAAGACTCTATCTATGAGTGTGTAGTGATGAATATGTTAAACCTAAAAAGTTATTTTCTGGTATGACTATTCTCTGATGATTTATACTGTATTTCGTAATCCTCTATTCTCTTTCTCTTTCTCTCTCTGCATTAGCTGGCAGTTGATGTGTTGGAGGGTCTTCTAGAGGAGGATGATGAAGTTGTTCAGGTAAGCAATGAAGTGATGGTGGACTGCATTGCATATATGTTTGTATTTAGTATTTGTGTACGTTCTTCTGGAAATGTGAAATCTGGATCTGATTCCTCTCTCTGGTTTGTTTTAACTCGTTTTGTATTTCCAGCGTGTCCGTCTCTATCCTGGTTCCAGATTTGTCTGGTGTTGTGAACATGGCTGTAGAAAAAAAATAAGTGTTCAGAGCTACCTAGCTACAAGGTTTAAATCTGCATGTTTCTTCTGTCATCTTGAAAAACATACAGCTCATAGCAACCGCTACCATAGCTTCATCAATTCCTTCATGAAACAAAATATCCCACCAAACTAGCGCTGTCCTCAACCAAAGAAATCCTTAGTCGACTAACATTATTTTGTCGACTAATGGATTAGCTAATTTAATTAACAGATGTAAAACCGACTTTCTCTAAGTGTTTAGTTGACAGTTTGAATAAGAGGGGCAGCCCTACACCCAAACACAGGTTGTCATGAACACAATGCCAGGCTGAATGACTGAAGTGAAACTAAAACTTTTTACTCTGTTCCAACTAATTGATGATGTCTTTTTATGTGTCCCCTTGCAGGCAGTCATGTTATTACAATACAGTAGCCACTAGCAACTGCTGGATCAGAGCAACTTATAGGCAAATCTTTTATCACCCCAATGGGAAGGAGAAAGCCTCTCTCTGTGCACTTAGTTTTCTTCTGCTGAGCCAGTGTTTGTGTGCATGCACAATGAAGTGTCAACACACTTTGCACGTCTCACTCTCAACTCACAGTATGACTGAGATCTTAAATGCTTATTAGAGAGTGATGTAAATGGCAGTATTTTCTGTGCTTTAGTGGGAAGTTTGTGCTGTCACTGTGCTCCAAATCCCCACCGTCAGTGGCAGATGAAGTGAAGGTGTGCCACTGAGTGTCAGATTGAAGAGCATGGCAGTGTCTCTCTCTCTTTCTCTCTCTTTCTCCCCCACTCCCCCTCAGGCTCAGCCTCCCACACACACCCCTCAGCTGACAGATTGAGAGCAGTCATCAGGGGGCTGAACTTTTAAACTTGCTCCAGAGACGTACAGCTGTGACACTAGATTTGAGCGTGCCTGCAACCAATCACACATGCATACAGTCACCAGTTGGAATGGTCAGAAAGTGCCTTGTCAGATCTCACCACAGTTACTTTGCTGGAGTCACAGTGGTGTTGATGTCAGAAGTGTGTGACAGACACTTTTGACTGCTCTCTCTCGTTCTCTCTTCCCTTCTTTGTCTTATACTCTCTTTCTTATTTCCTCTCTTAAGTGCAGCAGATATGTTATTAGCTTTCGCTTCCGTCTTCTTGCTCTTGCATATCTCAAAGTTGGAACCTTTCTTATAAAATGTTAAGTCTGCACAAACAACTGAGCTCGTTCCTTGCAAATCTTGTTTCAAAGGTATTCAGTTGATTCATGATGCTTTTGTTCTTTCTTAGGCAGCACCATATGGGAACTAAGATGTGCCTTCACTTTGAAATGACAATAGTCTCAGTGATTTGATTGACAGACTCAGAGTTTAGTTTATTATGTGTGCTTCTGTCTGGGGCTGTGGTAATGTAGAGAAGATTCTGTAAAGTTCTTAATTAGCTAACTTTTTTCATGTTTTAATTTTGAGCGTGGACGCACCCACCGTCTTTACCACATACACCAATATTTCATAGTGGACCATCTGTAAAGGATTTTCTAGCCTTGTTCTTGCTGTTTTGAAGACATGCAGGGGCTCTCATTTGTGAAGAAGTTAAGATTTTGAATTTAAGTGACCCAATTTCTCTCTCTCTCTCTATCTCTCTCAAATATGCACACATATACACCAGAGCACATTTCTGCATTCACAGAAAGTGTTCCAGTGATATAAATGTCATACCGCTGGTTCTGCAACATTACTACATTTATCCAGCGCTGCAGTTGTTCTGATAAGTATGGCTGCAGGGGGTAGCCACCCACTCAGCATGCTTAGTGGCAATTCTGAATTCAATGTGGTATGCCTTGATGTGTTTGTTAGCTAAATGGTTGATTTGGCAGAGGTGCAGATCCCTACTGCCTCTGTGCCCTCAATCAATAATGAATAAAGGGAATATTTGTGTCTTGGTGCTTGGAGAACAGTGGGTGGGTGATCTTTGGCCTTAGCTCAGAGGCACACACACCTCCAAGTTCACTGAGAGTTGAACGGGTTTTGTGTTTAGAGGCGGGAGAGCAAGCGTAGCACAGTGTATTTAATTATGTCGCAGGAGAAAAATATGATTATGTAAAAAACATTTTGATATCTTTCAGCATACTAATTTATAGTTAAAAATATGCTTTTGCTCACTATTTGAACTTTGTGGAGCAGCGGGATTATTTCAAAGTGATTTACCAGATTTTGTTTTGTTTTTATTTTACATATTTTTATGAGGTGCCAAGTTGAGGTCAGTCACCCAGATAACACCTAAATCTTCATGTTTCATGTTATGTGTCATAATGTTGCGAAGCCTTGTGCGTTTGCAACAGAAAAGGCTAAATTATTGCTAAATATTCATGAATACATTGAGCTCCGTAACCACTCTGTATTACCAATGTTAGTTTTGCCTATTCTAGTATACTGAAGGACAGATTGTCTGCTGAAGCAACACACAGTGACCAGTTATTCCTGACTATTTATTTAATCTCCCAGTGATTGATTGGATCATTCTGTGTTGGCCCAGTTCAACCCACCTGGTGTGCTGTATGAATGAGGCTTTTGAAAGAAAATATCCAGTTATTTCTGACACATTGATGGATTGAAAGCTCTGCTGATGAGACTATTGGTCTCATGTGAAAATGTGGCAGTTGTGAAAATATTTGATCAAAAGACTCTGTAAAACGGACTAGATTGTTAATTCTTCTCTTATTAAGTAGTAGTAGTGGTAGTTGTTTTGTAACCTACATTTTTATTTTCATAGATGATTCCCGAAGAGGGGTAGTGTTTTTACATGTTTGCATTTAATGTCCTGAACAAAACCAGCTCTGTAGAATAAAATAATGAACAGTTAAATAAAGAGAAACAATATCTCCCCCTCTGAATTAATAGCAAGGCTAATATTGTACATAACACAACCTGTGAGTACATTAAGATTTGAAATGCAGATATTTGCCTGGGGGAATATCTTTTTCATTTTATTATATTATGTTTGAACAAAGTAATTGCATTTTTTTTTTTTTTTGTGCTGCAGAAAGATAACAAAACAAATTGGTAGCGACATATGGTGAGAGTCACAAGTCAGGTTTGAATTAAATGTGAGCCTACAATATGCATCATTCATAAATGAGTACAGTATATGTCAGGATTAGATCAGGTTAACACTTGTTATGTGAGTGATGGATTGCTGATTGCTTCTGAAACCTGTTTGTTAATGAAGGGTGGGGGATTTCGTGCAGACGTGCAGATCTCTTTCCCTTGCCACAGTTTGCTTACTGCAACAAAGAACACTTTCCTCATGTATGTCTGTGCCTCACGCACACCCAACCCAACCGGCCTCTCTTTGTCTGTGCCTCCCAGGTGTGGTATCTCTCTGGCTGGGTGTGCTACCTCCAGTTGGAAAAGGCAAAGGACCAAGAAAGAGAAGGAAGAGAGGTGACAGAAGAGGAGATGGAGGAGTGGAAGGCATTGAAGGAGGCAGCCAGATCGTATCTGACCAGTGCTAAGAAGGTAATACATGTCATAAAATTTGCCCACAAAACAAAGATTGCTATATTTTCATGAATATGAGTGAATGAATTAACTAATACTAAGTATTTCCATTTTTGGATAATGTATACCTCTGTTTCACTGTGGAGGGAAATAGTTACCACTACATCTAGCTGGTTGCCATATTTACTAGTTACCATGGTTCCTGGTTACCCCATAGGCAAAAAAGCCAAACATATCATGGTTTCTTCTGATCAAATGTCACATTTCTGGATGGATTGGTTGGACAAAAGAAGACAGCTGAAGGTGTCACTCTGAGCTCTGGACAGTTGTAAGGAGTGTTCTCACAATTTTCTTACAAACCAAACAAGTACAGCATTCATCAAAAGATTCACTAGTCATGAAATTCATTAGTTGCAAAATTATATGAAAGAGTTAAACTCCACCGAACACATCAACAAGGGTTTAATGCTGCTTATATAATAATGCATAGCAATACTGTAATGATGTAATATAGTCTAACACATATAGGGGCGGTTTATCTGCAGTACTTGTACTTATTTTCTATTCCGATAAAACCTCCTTACTATTCCTGAAATACTTTGGAATGCAGGACTGTTACTTGTTGTTGCATATTTTTACAATGTAGTGTTAGTATTTTTACTTAATTAGAGGATCTGAATATGTCCTCCACCACAGTGCACAGCTGTGGGTACATCCAGCATCCTGCCACAATAAGACTCCTAAGAACCAGTTATTGTCAGAGAAGGAGCACATGCAGTACTGTGAGAACATTCTAACTAAGCTCCATTGTTGCCACGGAAATGTGTCTCAGTACGATCTCAAAGAGGTTTAAATATATGTATATTTAAATATATTGCTGTCTCTCTCCCATAACACACACACACACACTCGGAGTGATGTGTCTCATTCATTCTGTCATTCTGTCAGTGAGCAATGCCTCTATGGGGCTGTGATTCATGTTAGTCTAAAATCCAATAGGCTTGTAAATCAGACAGCACAGACTGAGGGTTGGCAGGCACCACCTACGATTCTTTTTTATTCTCTCTGCTTTCCTCTCCCTTTCACCTCCCCACCCAACTACCCACCTTCCCTCCTGCTCTCCTGCCACATTGCATTCCTCTACAGATGAGTAGGGCCAGCAGAGTGGTGATATATTGATGTCTGTCTCTGGCCAGCAGTATAGTGACAGGCCTGTCTAACCAGCATCCATTCGGGATGTCCACAACTGAGACAGGAGTGTGGTGGGCTTTGAGCTGCCAAGAGGGAGTATGGAAGAAACTGAGGAGGAAGGTAAAGGCACAAAGCACGTATAGACAGGAGTTGCCAGATCTACGGTGAGATTTAATGATGGGAAAAATGGAAATTGAGAAATGGGGAGAATTTAGTACTTAACTGTTTTTGCATGGAGAGAAAGAATGCAATGGAATAAAAAGGTGGAGGAATTGGGTGAGGCGTCAGAGCGTGACAAGTAAACAGCATAGCTGTTTCTTTGTGAAGTGAGTGAAGCAACGGGCGCAGAATAATGTGAAAGGTAAATGCATGAAGACCTTGAAAAGGTGAAGTGGAATGTGGAGAGAAAACAGCCCCCCTCGTAGTTCACTTAATTCCTCATCTTGCCGGTTTGGCTTGTGCGTGAGTGTGCATCTGTGCAGTGTGTAGTCGAGATTCTCCTTTGTTTATATCAGAGCTTTGTTTCTGAGCGTCACTGTGAGTGTTAATTATTAATGATGAGTCAGTCTGCTAGTTAAAATGGACTCCAACATGGAAATGAGGCCTCAAAGCCCAACGGCTTGTTTTGGCGCCAGTCCACTCTGCTGCATACTTTATGACTTTGTTAAGTGTGCGTGTATGTGTGAGATAGTGAGAGAAAGTGGGGGTATGTGTAGGCACACCTTATGTGGATGCACATATTTAATTACGGTTGTGTGTGCCAACTTGCATATCTAATTATTTGTCAAGAAATGTCTTCGTTATTCATCTCTTCTGTGATCGATACTTGTGCACGGTCACACACGCACGCATACTGCATGCAGCTGAGATACTATAAAAAGGAATGATGGTATGGGTGGGTTGAGAGGACACGAAAGAAGTGTAGGAGGGTGAGCAAGAGGGGGAGAATGAAAGGCGGGAAGCGAGAGAGGGAACAGATTGGATGGCGTGTGTGGTTGTGTGGGTGCAGGAGGTGTAGCTGGTGAATAGTGGCGAGGGTAAAATCAATAGTAAACCGGACGTGAAATGGAATTTGAGTCTCAGCCAGATTGGGTGCGATTGAAGAAGGATCTGCAGTGTATGCACAGAGGACAGCGTTTTATATATATATGTGTGTGTGTGTGGGGGTGTGCGTGTGTGTGTGAATACACAGACAGAGGCAGCTAGGGCAAACGGAGGTCAAAAGCTTTACTATTTGATGCGTCTGAAAGGGTATCCCATGAGCATGGATTGTGGGTAATGTTGTTCCAAGCCAAAGTGTGCCAGTCATGTAATTTTAATGCCTTTTCTAATGCCTTGTGTGTGTGTGGTCAGCCCTCAAGGGGCATCCATGCCCTGTTCATACTCAAGAATGTCTAATCTCAGCCAGGGTCACACCCTTGCCAGTGAAGAAGTATGTCTGTGTTTTATGATGGAGTGAGACAGAAGTTAAACAAAAGACAATGTATTGAAACAATGAAGCTATTAATGCTCTCTTCCTGATGAAGAGATGCACAGAAGTGCTGTAAAAATGGTGTTGGTAAGAGCAGGATTGAGGATGCAGAGGGAAGGTTTTTTATTTTTTATTTTTTTGCCAAAATGGAAGACACTTGTGTGAGTGCATGCGAGTACAAGATGTTAAAGTATGAAGCACTAACTAGGTCCTTGACAGGAAGTTTACGAGTGTAAGTGGAGGAAAACCAAAGACAGTGCACAAGGGGAAAATGGTAAGGAGACAAGCTGGGAGATTGAAGGCATTAGGAAAGGAAATGAAAGAAGAGGTGAAATAAAAGGGGAAGTTAAGCAGAAGTGTGGAACAGAAGGTGAACAATGACAGAATGATGAGGCTTTCACCACATAATCAGCCTGTCTCTATTATTCTATAGGAGCTGTAGAACCGTGTTTCTATTACGAGATGCGAGAAAAAGAATCAATTTAGGTATGAAGGGTACATTAGTGCCTATTATTACATTTTTGTCCACTGCACATTGGACAAAAGATAGTACTTACAGATGATATGTGCTGGACCACTCTATACTATGTATTCAATTCTAAATAAATTAAATAATTGTCGAGTAAGAATTTGAAGGCAAACTTCAGATGTATGTCAAAGTTTCACTTTCCTCACTTTCTGTCTGTAACCCTTTAAGCCAAGCAGAAAGTCCCTGCTGGCTGCCATATCATGGCCATAAACAGGATTAGACCTCATTCAGCCTGCATTGTGCACCTTACGTTACCCCCGTCGCCAAGGAGGTTATGCTTTCACCGGGGCTTGTTTGTTTGTTGGTTTGTTGGTTTGCAAAGTAACTCAAAAATTATGTTTTTTGACGAAATTTTCTGGATTGGTGAAAACATAACCTCCTTGGCGGAGGTAATAAACCGTTGAATTGTATTTTTTTATATTATTTTGAGACGATTATCCAGTGTGAGGAACAGACTTGCATGTCAGAATAAACACTAAGACATGTAAGATTGTATAGTGTTATTACCTCTGATTCAATGGCACCATTAAAAATTAATCAGTTTTAAGTTCCTGAAAATTTTGTCAAAAACCGTCCATAACTTTTTGAGTTACTTTGCCTTGGCGGCGACAGTAACTTTCAATAAAAAAAAAAAAAAAGTCACCGCCTTGGCGGAGGTCTGCACTCTCTGAGTGCTTTTCTAGTTTGCACTAAAACAAACTACACCTGAGGCCGTTAGGAATGTCATTAGTTCAGCAGGTATGGTAGGTAGGTAATTAAATATTAGATTTATAATGGCGCTCGAGGAAAAGTCAGGGGATCAAAAAGTTGTTATAATTCATCTTCTAGACAGCCTGAATGTCTGTATCATATTACATGACCATCCAATAGTTGTTTCACTCTGAAAGTCAAATGTCAAACTCATTGTGGCGTTCAAGTCAGGGCATCAGAGTCAGTAGTTCTGGACCAAAGTGATGGATCAACACTGCCATTCCTAGAGCCATGGCGCTAACATGGCTGAAAAAAAAGCAAGCAGACAGTGAGAACAAATGTGTCCCTGAACCCCATTCGTGTGCCAGTCTAAAATATTGTCTGTTTGTGTTTGGGAGTTGTTGTCGTGGTGGTCAAGTGAGCTTTGGACCATGACTTAGGTCTTCAAAGTAGAGCAAAGTGGACCATGAAAGAGTTATACGATTACATAGACGCACACTCCCTCCCTCTCCCGGCAGCTCTCTGGGCCGTGAAAGTGAGAAGAGAAACATAGGCTGTTCTAAATGAGAAATGCCTGTGTTTCTTGTGACGGTGGTGCTGATCTCAGCAGCGTTCGGTGCAGAATGTGTAAAGAATAGCTGCTGTTTGTTTAGCTCGCCGAAACCATCACAATGAATAATCACATCCTATTCAGCAGACACACTGTGCTATTGATTCGTAGGAAACATCACCACGTAGAAATACAGTTTTCAAATTCCAAGCATTCAGTGTTGTCGAACATACAGTATTTTTGCACACTGGTTTCACTGAAATACGTACAGTATTTCTCTAATGCAACTCTTACCTCTTACCCAAGGCTGTAATGTGCAATTATTCTGGGTACTGAGCCAAGCCCAACTTTTATTCAGAGTGGTTGTTGTGGATAAACATCTCCAGGCATTTCAGAGTGACGTTGGCAGAATGAAAATCTGTGTTTTTTTTTTTTTTGTTTGTTTTTGTGTGTGTGCGTGTGAGAGACGCTGAGAGGGTCACCTCTCCCAGTATCAGACCCTGTGCCTGGACCTGGGTCACGCTTCACCTCCCTGGAGCTCCAACCTACGGAGACAGCATCCACTTAAATATACACACACACACATACGTACACACACGTACACACACTTACACACGCTTTTCACATTCTTACACTCCAAATGAGTTCCCATGGGACTGCGTGTCTCCTGTCAGGACCTGCTGTTGCTTAGAGACTGGTCCTGGGGCAAAGCAGTCACACACACTCTTCTTCACTCTCCTGGCCTCGTTACACTTTTAGTAAGAATGATGGCACTCAGCTGCTTATTGTCCACAAGCTCAAGGGACTGTGCATGTGTGTGTGCAAGTGTGTGTGCGCGCATGCATGCTACACTAAATGGAATATTATTCCTAGATCTTATGAACCGTTCCCCACTCACCATGTTTTTTTTCTCTCTAGTTTCGTTTCTGGAAAGAAAAGCGTAACTATAAATTGCGGTATCAGTTCCCCTTACTCTAAACTGTATATCCACACATATCCTTTGCCGTAGCTCCAGCAGTTTTTATCACCCAACTCCTCTTTTAGTTCAGTAATTACACACAAGCAGAGTATTTTACAGAGATAAATGTGCTGGCTGCTTTAAGAACAGAACTTTATTTTTTATCTTGCTCCTTCACGGCATATTTCACGAAGATAACAACTTTGATTTGTGTGTGTGTGTGTGTGTGTGTCTGTGTGTGTGTGTGTGTGCGCGTGTGTCTGTGTGTGTGTGTGTGTGCGCGTGTTGCAGCAAAAGGAAGACAAATGGTCTTTTTGTCTTGTGTGGCTGGACGGTGTATCAAATGTGCTGATTTGCCAAATGAAAGACAAAAACTGTTTAGCGGCGTTTTGTGAGCGTGACTGTGTCGCTGACAGAATGTAGCTGCTTTTGGATATTTCAGGCAGCCTAACCAGCACTTGGAGACTTAAAACCTCAGGGCTGCTCCCCTTCCCTCAACTCCAAGCTGCTGCTTACTGATGCTGTGGTGGTGCTGTTATCTTCAGTGACACAGTGGAAGGACTTCATTCGAGAGTGTTTCACTCACCCTGTCTCAATTTGTGTATTGCCTCTGCAGTATAATTTTCAGTCTCAAAATTGTGGCTGTATGACCTTCTTTCTATTTAAATTTTCCATTTTTCCAGTCTACTTACTAGCCCACTTGCATCATATTTTTTTCCTCTCTCTCCCTCTTCCCCAGCTGTACAGTAAGCTGAGATGTGATGACCAGCCAATGTTGGAGCACGTGGAGCAGCTGCTAGGCGATCTCGGAGGAGAGTTGGAGAGAGAGGAGGGAGACCCAGTGCTGGATGAAGACTATGAACCCTGTAGTGATGAGGAGGAGGGGGATGTAGAGGCACCCATGGAACACTGACCACAGCCTCCTTGTTTGTACTCTGTGATTTTCCTTTTCCACCGTCATGCTTCACTTTAGTAAAAAAAAACAAAAAACAAACTCTAATACACTTTCTAAAGTGCTTTTTGTACTAGCTATCCTTCCACACCAAATTTGAAATCATTCGAGATTCACAAAAAAGAGTGGCATTAAATACTGCTGTCTGCTCAATCTCTTTCAGTCACTTGTTTATCACTTTTGGTGAAATAAGTGTCTCCCATAATCTCCTTAGTAAGAAATAGTGATTTTTTTTTTTTTTTAGAACAGCAAGAAAAACACCTTTGAATACTTTTACCTCTCATCCAAGTATTGGTTTCTACAAGCAAACATACAGGGATCATGTGTGCACACAAGCAAAATCAGCAGTGTTTCCCTAGACAGCAGTAAAGTGTAAGCTCTCAACAGGAAGGGAGCATTATCAAAAACTGCATCTGCCAACAAACAATAAATGATCTTAACATGTAATGGTTGTAATGTTCCAAGTTCATGTGCAGTTCTTCTGAGTTTATTTTCCTGCTCTGGGTTTTCTCTTTTTTTTTGTTAGCTCATTCAATTCAACCAGGCAAGACATAATAGAGAGAATTTGACATTAACTTATGTAGCATGCATTTCTCTGTGTGCTGTTCAAAGTGGTTGGAACAAAGCCTTTCACAAGGAGAAACGGGCAAGTCTCACTTCTTTTTTTTTTAAAAACATTCCTGCCTTTAAAAATTCTCAGACAAGGCTGTGTAGTGTAATGACATGACCGAGTGTGATGGAATGACAATAATGGGCCAGTGCTTCCACTTTTTTTCAGGTTTTTCACAATTGACTGCAGCAAGGTGAAGAGCATGAGGTTGGTAGTGTAGGTTGCTACACATGGAGATTTGAACATGATTTTGCAAAATATGTCCCTCAAAGACATTCACAGCATGATTAACTATTGGTTCAGCCCAAAGTTGACAGACTGAACATTACACTTCCCTTATTACTTTTTAAACATAAAACAGTTTCTATGCACATTGCAAAACATATTGGACACAACAATTTTGTCTTTTCTTGAGCACTGATATATTTTTGGTGCATTTGAGTTCTCTTTTTATTTCCACAAACATTTTCTCCCTAGACCGTCTGTGACGTGGGTGCTGTAACACACACACACACACACACACGGAATATATGTTCATGCACCATGCCTGTTAACAAACACATCACAGGCGTCAACTGCTGTGCGGCCCCTTTGAAGAATTTCATAACTGGTAAATAGGAACATTATCTGAGATCCTGCTCCTGATAGTGACCCTGCTACAAGCTGAGAGACCTGTTTGGGAATATAAGGGTTCAGTTATCAGATTGTGTGTGTTTGTGTTTAAGGAGCATAAAATAAAGCTCAGGAGAAACACGTCCTGTGTGTGTTTGTGTGCACACCTGCGTCCGTGCGTGCAGATATTGATAACATAATGTGATATGATGTGTGTTATTTTTGGCCCTGACTTTGCTCAGAAATATGCATGTCTGTGTGTAATGTATGATAATGCACCAGGAGTACAGGCCTAGAGGACTGACTACCTGGAGCGAAGCTGTCATCTAGCATTTGGCTTTATAATTAAACTGGGCTCTAGTGTGTATGTGGGGTTCCACATTTCTGTGTGTGTTACCTTGTGTGCATGTGGCTCATCTGTAGTGCTGTGTGATTAATGACTCCAGGGGTGAGTGAACATCAGCGGTCAGCCCTTTCTGGTTATTCTGAGCTGGCCTAGTGTGAGTGGGCCAAAGTGGACACAAAGCCTCGGGTGATCTCAAAATCCTTGGCTATTCTCTCACCTGTACATCAGCCTCAGCACTGCTTGCTGAGAGAGGGGAATGCAGTCTCTACACAAGGACACACATTCAATCACGGGGGAAAGGACACTCACTGTTTACTTGCATTCTTTCCCTCTTCATGCTGAAAATCACTTTCCAAAAGACCAGAAATGCTCGGTGAGAGGCCAAAGCACAGAGGTAATCAGCTATGAATAAATACATTGCTATGCCGCAGATCTGCAAGGTTTGGTATTTCATGCTTTTGTGTTTCTAATTTCCATGAATTAATAGATACAGTATGTGCATGGGCACAAAAACATTACATTACATAGTTGGATTCGTACATTAAAGTGATTTGTAGCTGTATGTTGAGGGTGTCTGGAGACCCTGGGAGCATGTGTTCCGTCTCCAAGGAAACCAACCCATAATTAGTATTTGCGCATATGTGTGTGTGTGTATTTTAAATAATTGACATAATGAGATGAGGAGGGGCAAATAATCCAGGATTAACATCATAAAAATGCATGCACAACTTTCTGATTGAGGTTCGGTCATTGAAATACACAAATGCACACACACGCAACAAATACTACAGGCTGTGTGTGCATGTGCTGTTTATCCCGTGTTGATATACAGTATGTGTGTATCGTGGACTTAATTAGAGACTTAAGCAGGGTGCTCCTCTGAAGGGATTAAGGGGGAAATTATCAGAATCTGGAGACTTAAAGCTGAAACCAGTTAAACGGAAACAGGAGGAGGGAGATCAGGACTCAGAGGAGAGAGCCATTTGAGAGGCAGTTCTACTGTTTATACACACATTCACATGTTCATTTGTGTAAATTGTCCTCTTGTCTCTCACAAGCACTTAAATGTGCTTGAAGTAGTGTATGGTATTCTTTCAACCACAGCTGCTATTTCGGTGTTTTGGAATCATGGACACCTTGTTTGGATGCAGGAGAGGTTTAACTGATATTCAATGATGCTATGTGGCAGAAATTCAGACAAGCGCGACAAAGAAGACCAAGGACAAAATCGACTCTGCTGACTTGAAGATTGACAGATAGGAGCTGCATGCCACTCTTCCATCCCTTTCTTTATGCTGTGGCTGTGCATTCAAACTCTGAATTAACGACATAATGGGAGTGATAGTTATCTGACCCAAGGGTTTTCCTGACAGCCACTGTGAGAAGCCATGAATCAAGTGGCCTTTGTCCTCTGCAGTGAAACCCTTTCCTGTACAGGATGGATTTCCTGGGTCATGGATGCAATGCATCTGATGTGGGAGAAGCTCTGCCGATGATTGATTGAATCAAAGGGTTAATACTCACAGTTTTATGGGGGTTAAAGTAATAATAAAAAATGTGGTTGTCTTATTTGGAAAATGTTTGTCCTGTAATCAGTATGGTAAAAGGTCAATTCATTTGATTGTTTGAAACAAAATATTTGTCGAGGAAAAGTTCCTGTGCTTTTCTCCTCATTGTGTCCTGCAGACACTCATTAGGAATACTCATAATGAACTCATTTTCATCATTGATCTGTGTTTTTTTTTGTCAATATGGTTATTTTAGACTATCCTGCTGCTTCTATTGTCTGAGGATTGGATGTGTTCATGCATCTCTGCATGTACACAGTTTGTGTGTGTTGTTTTTGTTTTGTGTGTGCGCATAATCTTTGGAGGGAACATCTGTCTCTCAGAGATAACATAACTGGGGAATTAGCTATGCTGTCTTACAACCAAACAGCACATCTCACTATTACAGCCTCCCAAATTATACCCTATTACACCTCTGTGTGTGTTCGTGTGTGTGTGTGTGTGTGTGTGTGTGTGTGTGTGTGTGCGCAGTGTAAGCAATGTGCTGACAGTGTCATGTCCTTGGGGCGCCTGCCAAGTTTAAGATTTTCCCAGAGCCCACTACCTCCCATAATCCTTCAGTCCATCACAGAATGGAATTCGCATACATCACCTCTACATGATAAAAAATTTCCCACAAACAGGTCTCGCCTCAAAACTCAGCCCGGCATACAATAAGTGAATAGAATAAAACAAAAAATAGATGCTGTTTTAAGGGATAAAGGTGTTTTTTCTGGCTCAGAATTATCCACAGTAATATGACCTTTTGATGTAAAAGCGTTAAACAGCTTGATGCTACTTAGCTTTCCATATATGGCACCTGCAGCAACAGCAATAGTGTCTCCTGACACACCAGCAGTGACAGATTACTCTTTGAAGTGTACCTTTATGAAAGTTCAGAAGCTCACAAAAGTTAACATTAAAAGTTAAATGATGCATCAACCAAAAATCAGAAAAAGGAGTAAAATATGATCAAATGTGATGACTTAAAAGACACCTGACTGCGTAACTAATGGAAACTATCATTTCTGTTAAGTTTTAAGTTTTACTCTAATCTTGAGAGGCTCTGTCCCCTTGAACTTTATTTCAGTACAGAGAGTTGAAATATTATCCTTGCTGTAACTACTATTCCTAAGAGGCACAGAGATTCAGTTGAAAGATGTAAATTGGAGTGGAACAGTCTGGTACTGTATGTCACACTCTGCCACGACTCAAGAAAACTTTTAATGAATGTCACTGCGAGAGGAAAGGTATGGGAAGGGCTTTCTCTGTGCAATGATAATTCTGCAAAGCACACTGTGCTGTGAATGTCGGTGCTGTACAGCGTTCAAACATATGAAAGAAACATATGTAGACTCTGAATTGGGGGAACTGTGAGGACAAAGTGTAATGGTGCCTTTTCTTCTGCTCAGTCAGAGAACAGCCGGGGGAGCTGAACGCAGCCCCACTGACCTGGTTGAATCAAAGAGAAGGGTAAGAGGCGCGACCACAAAAAAAAGGGAAAGAAAGGCAGAGAGCAAGAGATGGGAAGTGTCTCGTTTATACAGAACTGCAATTTGGGTCGATGGATCGTTTCAGTAGCCGTGAGGGGCTCTTTTTGTTCAATGCAATCTATACCCACAATCTAACAATCAAATGTGCTGCCAATAGAAGTGGACCTGTCCCAGCAGTGAGCTCTCTGTGACTGCTGGCGTATTTGACTGAGTGCCAGCTTTAGTTTTTATACCTCATTAATTCACCGGAGCGATTGACTGAGGAAACTGCTTCTTCTCTATCATAAATCAACCCACACCTCTGTGTGTGTACACACATACATATATACACACAACAGCAAAACACAAACACACCAGGGGCCAAATCTCAGGGCTAAGGTAATGATTTAATCAGTCACTGACAGAAAGTACAGTAATATTGTGATCACTTATTTCTACATGACCCCTGTGTGAACAACTCCTGTGTGTATATGTGACTAAATAACATTCTTGGTATCCTGTAATCACTTTTAAGCCTTCCATTCTGTTACTCTTATTGTGCCCTAGACTTTGAGAGGAACTTATATGCTCATGAACCAGAGAGAAAAATGGAGCAAAAATGGAATGACTTTGTATCATCTCCATGATTATCAATATTGGAGGACAGTGAAGTTGCAGCATTTGTAAATCTGTAAATTAAAGTCTGGGATAAGAATTGAGCTGTGTGTGTGTGTGTGCATGTGTGTGTGTGTGTGAGGGAGAGGTAGATAGAGAGGTTTGATGCTGTAACAGCTGCTAATTATTGCTGCTCTATATTTCACACAGTCTGTTTGATCTCCTGTCCTGTGGAGAGAGATAGGGATTCTCTGTTTCTCACAAACTCACGCAGACACACACACACACACACACACACACACACACACATCCACACAGACCAAGCTCTGGGGTCACAAGGAGGAGAGGGAAGAATGGTGCTCTGATTACCGAATCTCTGCAGGGGTTGACTTATATTTCTAGCCAACACCTCGGGACTGAGAGTGTACATTTTTTGCCTTATTTTTGTGTCTGTATTTATGTCACCGCTTGGGTACACCCCCAGTGCGCTGGGCTGTGTTCACTGATATCACTGAGGGCAAATCAATCCAATCTCTCAAAGCACTCTGGGTAGTCCAAGTCCATAGACCATCTGGATGCTGCTCCGTCCTCTTCTGCGTTCTGCCTCCTGAGTGCTTCTGCTGCTGCAGTGATCAACTGTTGGCAAGCAGCTTTAATATATCTGCGCATTCACCAATCACCATGGAGCATGGATGCATAGCAACAGTTACTAACCACCATAACCTTTGGCAGGAGATAGAATAAGAAACCTTTTCAATATGACATAAATGATGGAAAAGTGTTTTTTAAACCTTGCACAACAGTAGTTAAGATTAAGAGTCTTAAAACTGGGAGGACATTTCTTAGCTTGAGCTATTGACATTCCCAGTGCAGTGAACCAAAGGTCAAACTGGATGTGACATGTGGTCAAGGAAATGTATGTCTTTGGCCAAAAATTAGTTTGGCAATAAAAATGAACATCCAGGTCTGTGACCAACACTGACATAGACTGATCCTTGTGTATTTTACAAATGTTGAATGAAGAAAGTTTACGGCATTTAAGCTCGGGTTGGTGACACTTCAAAACAAAATCTTCAAAAACATCTTGCTAAATTTGCTGACCTTGTTATTTCAACCCGATAGCAATCGATTTTGGTCTTGCAGAAAAAAAAGAGACATACGAGGAGGAAAACCATTAAAGCCTGTTTATTCTCACACACATTTTAATGTAGCAAATCTGAATCATTCATTGCAGTCTCAACAACTGATTTTCAAAATGTTTTGTGGTGGAAAAAAAAAAATCTAATTTCATATGAATATGCAAATTTGTTGAAGTGTCTGTATCATTGAAGCCATTGAGTGTGGAAAAAGCATTGTACCACTAGTCAAGGTTAAGTCCTCCTTTTGATTGTTTCCCATGATTCTAATGTTATTACTCACTGTCAGAATATTTACACTATAGAGACAAAACAGGTGTTTACATGTGTCAGATATGGAAATGAGTTGTTATCCTTTCTACCGTGCATGTGTTTGTGTCAGTCCAGACTTACCTTTATCTTATACTGTACTCACACGCACTAACACACAATACAGTACACACCAAGGTTAAAATGGATGTGCTACGCCCCTCGGTTCCTGGAACATTATTTATGTTTGTTGAAAGTCATACTCTAACTCAGATAACCCGTATGAAAAGGAGATAATAGTATTATCACTCTTTCTTGTCCCTCTGTCCCTCCCTTGAAGCATACTTCAAAGGGCAGCTAGTCTTTCTGTGGTTCAGAAGGGAAGAGAGAGGATGACACAAGGCCAGTTCGTCTTTGAATAGCAGGTGCACCTTTCCCTTTTATTCCAGGAATGGTGGAAATCAAAGTCTGTTTTCTCGATGTCTGCTGCAACATAGCAGAGGCTAGACGGAGAAACAAATTTTCATTTGAAAACAGTCAATAGCTGGGCTTTTTGTGAGTATTGTATGTGTGAGGGCATATGTGAATAAGAGTTGATTCTAGTAAAAGCACTGACACATCCCCATTTCAAATAGCAGGTTTTTGTCCCAACCAAAAAAAGCATTCTCTTGCTCTCAACAGTATGTTGCCAAGGAAGATTAATAAACATGGCAACGATCTCCTTGAAAATCACAATGCTTTCTGTTGAAGCCTCAATGGCCATGCTCTGTCCATGAAAGACTGAGGGCTCCTCAAGGGTTGCAGGGCTGCTTGGGAGAGTGGAGTAAGTGGGGTTGCGTGAAAAGCAGGGGACTGGTGGATGAGAGGGATGGGATGATGGGACAGCAAAATGGAGGGAAACAGGGAGGATATGGAGAAGGGTGAGAGGTGTAGGTGATGAGGGAGGGAGGGATGGACAGGAGGCAGGGGGTGAGGGAGCTGAGCTGGGTGTGGGTGGATGGCAGGAGAGGTGGATGTGGTGGAGGAGGATGAAGAGCAGGGGGCCATGGAAAGGGCTGTGTGTTGTAAAATGATATGATGGAGGCTGGAGAGAGGGGACAGGTTGGGGACACTCAGAGTCATGGGTTGAGTATAGTTCCCCTGTGGGGTCATATGTTGAAGTGGGAGGCTGACCTGGAGGCTGTGCTGTGATCGTGTTTGCATTGTGTCTGTGTGAAGTGACTGAGTCTGAGGCTGTGAAGGGTTGTGCAAAGGGCCAGGTGTGTATGACTCCTCTGAAGTCCCACAGCTCTCTGTCTGTGTTGTGTGCGGGTAGTTTGTCTTTCTGTGTATATGTGCGCTCTCTTGTGTCTCTTTCAGGACTTTCTGCATGTGCTCTCTTGCCTGCTCTTGCAGGAGGCGATATTTGTCCATCTCCTCAGCAGTAAAGCTGATTGGCGGAGCTGTCTCTCCACCTGTCTGCTTGTCATCAGTCCTACTCTGTGACGAGCAAAGATTTGGCATGCTGTTGAGGTTTGACTCAGCCATGTCCATGGGACATTTTTGACTGCTGACGACCCCTCCAGGATCCATTCCATTTCCCCTAGCCTCCTCTTCCTCATCTCCCCCTCTCTCCTGACTCTTTTCCAGCAGCCCTTTTTTCCATCTTGCCTTTCTCTGAATTGCAGGCAGTTTTCCTATTAGAGGAAGAAGCATCCTGGCTGGCTTCTGTGGCAGAGACTTACTGTTGGATATTCCTGGAGGACTTGTGCCTGGCCTGCTTGCAGAAGGTCCAAGGTCACACTGTGAATTGGGCTCCTTAAGATGAGAAGGGCTTGAGTCAGAATGGTTAGAGTTGAGGCCCGAGACTGTGGGAGCAACAGTGGATCTGTGAGGTGAGGAATGAGAGATGGAGCAAGAGTTAAGTGCAGATGAAATGGATGTGGGACTGCTCTGCTTCTTGGCTTCCTGTGGGGCCTCAGGTCTTGGAGCTCCTAGGGACGACCTGTGGGAGCTTAATGTCAACCCATCCAGGGTGACACCTGAGCAGGTGCTGCTCCTGCTCCACTCCCAGCTTAGCTCAGACAGACTGGTGCTGCTGCAGGGGCTGCAGGAGCGTGGGCTATGGCATCTGCTGGCCTGTGTGTTGACCCCACTCTGGGGGCTGTATGCCTGCCTTCTTGTCCAACACTCAGGGCTGGAGAAGTGTCTCGAGCTTGAGCGTCTGGTGCCTGCACATGTCCACACACAGCCCGGACTGTCTCTGCTGTTTGCCCCTGTCCTGGAGCCTGACGTAGATCTGCGTCCCCCACTGTCTTCCCAGCTGTCACTGCTACCCCATGTCCATCGGTCCATGCTGCACCTGTCCCAGTCTACATCTTCTGTGCTATGACGTCTGTCTCTTCTGCTCCAGCTGCTAGGACTTGGGCTTAACCTTGCCACTCGATCCCACTCCTCTGTTCTGTTTCTTGAGCTCCATCCACTCCTTGACCTGCCCTCCTCACTACCTCCAAAACAGCTCCCTCTCATCCACTCCCACTGCTCTGTATCGGAAATCAGGCTCCTGTCTCTGCCACCTGAACGCCCTCCCATTTTCCTGCCCCTTTCTCTCTCCTCCCAGACTTCACAATGCTTCCAACTCTTCCTCTTACTATGAATGAATTTCCTGTCCCTGAGGAGGGGTTTTCTCTTTCTCATCGAGCTGCAACCACAGCTGTTGTCAGGGTAACAGCAGTCAATGAAACTCCTGGGGTTGCTATGGTGACCCCTTTCCCAAAACAGCTTTGAGTTGCATCCTGGTGAGAAAGAGTGGAAGGAGAAGTGAGACCGCCAGGGAAAAGTCACTGCATCTCTGTCTCGCTTTCCCTCCCCCTCGTTGTGTCTGTCTGCCATGTGTCTGGTGAGCTGGGAGTAGGTACTGCAGTGCTCTGCCTGCTCTCTGTCTGCCTGTGACGGAAATTCAGTACTGTGGCTCCTCTGAGGCCTCCTCTTCCTGACAGAGACTGATACAGGCTCAGCCTCACATCTCCCCAGGAGACAGCTGCTCCCTGCTCCTTGCACCCTCCTACTCCACATCCTTGTCTCCACTGTCTCCCTTTGCCTCCATTTCTTCCCCCAGCTCCCTCCAGCTTCTCCACTCCTCTCTCTGCCAGTGGAGACTGTGGAGACTACACTCCTCATTTTGCACCTTGCTGATTGGCGCTTGTTTGAAGTTTTTTCCTTTTTGCCCCTCTTCCTCTTTCCCAGCTTGTGTTTCTTTGTGCTGGCTTTCCTCTTTTTGCTTGGCACTTCTGAGACACCCACGTACGACTGTAGCGTGCTGGCACACTTGCACATTGTCTCACTCCCACACTCACACCTGGACGGACTGATGCACATCCTCTGTGTGCCAGGCTGGGTGACAGACTCTAATTTACAGCTCAGGGCTATAATGGCTCTCTCCCTGCTCCCTCTTGCACCCCGTAATCTGCCTCCCAGAGGATTCTGGGAGTTTGTGTCAGATTTGTCAGTATGAGTGGGGTCAAATGGATGGGACGCTGCCCTCAAACAGTTCTCCATACTTAGCGTGCATCGTCTTCTCTCTGGTCGTGTTTCTGATAATGAAAGGTTTTGGTTCTTCAGGAACAGGTGTGCTTCTGCCTTCACATTGGAATGTTGCTCTGCCTTGGTATTATTCTCAGCTGTTTCCTGTCTGTGTGCTTTCAGCTCTTGTCTTGTCTGTTGTTGTAAACAGGAAGGAGCGTCTGGTGTAAGAATAGCTGGCACACACAGATCTGATGCATCTGAGAGAGCACACAACTGATTTTGTTGTGACTCCTGCAGATCCTCTGTGAGTTGTTCTGGTTGTTGTGGGATCAAACAGAGCGGGTTGCAGCTGTAGGAGATGTGTGGTTGAGACTTGGTGAACATAAGCAAATTGACAGGCCATCTAATATGGGTAGAGTTGTCTTTACCCAGCACACTCAAATACTTCCTTTCTCCCTCTGTTTCTTGCTCTCTCTCTGTCTCACTATCTATGTGTTCGGGGTCCTTGTGTGCCCCTGCTAGTGTAGCACTCAATAGGGCCACCTTGGTCTGTGATGGCAAGAATATTGAATCATGGCTCTGATTATCAGGTTCTGCTGAGGAAATAGTAGAGTGTGCTTTCACTACATCTTTTTTGTCAATCTCCTCTTCTTCTCTGGCAGCCTCTCTGGAGATCGGCTCTGTGTCCTTAAGTCTAACACTGTTAGATCTGGACTTGTGCTTTTCACTCTCACTGTGTTTCTTGTCCTCTGCTACCACAATTTTCCTGTCAATATCTTCCATCATCCCTTTTATTCTTTCTTTCATTTGTTCTCTCTTCTTTCTCTCCTCCTCTTCCAGGTCAGAAAAGACGGCGGCAGAAGGCTCCAGTCTTGGCCCCCTGCGTGAGAAGCAGAAGGACACCCCAAGCCTGCCTCCCACTCTCCCCTTCCCAGGGAGTGGCAGCTGGGGACACAAGCCCAGACAAGACTGGGTGTACACTGCAGGAGTGTCTGCATTGGATATGGGACGTGTGATTTGTGGGGACTCTGCTGGAGTGATGGCCAGTGGATTCTGGGAAGGAGATTGGCATAGATTTTCTGGCTGGTGGCTGAGACGTGCTGTCCTGGGTTGTGTAGGAGGGGGTCTCTGGGTACTCTTGAAGAGTTCAGGTTTGTGGTCAGGGCTGAGATCTCTTTGGTGCATGTCTTTATCTTGCTGCTGTCTCACAGCCCTGACTGCACTTCTTAGTCCAGAAATCCTTCCTGGGACACTAAAACAGAAAGTGAGAGAAATGATTTAACTTAAGTTTGGCTTTATAAGTTAATTTAATTGAACTGAAAATTGGTATATACATTTAAAAGAAAAGCTAATGCCAACATGAAAATATGCCTGAGTCAATTATTAGTTATTCATTTATTATTATTATTATCACAATTAGTATGCCACTAAAAGACTGACAGAAAGAAAGACAGACAGGGTGCTGGATAGTAGCTGCCCTCTGCTCCTTATACTAGGGGCCCATTTACACATACATGGGTATTTGTAAAAACTGAGTCTTTTCCCTTCGTTTGTGCCTTTCATTTACACACAAACAACGATTTCTCCTCTGAATACGATTCCTTCTAAAAACTCTGGCAAAAGTGGAGATTTAGCACTACCGATGAAAATGTTATGTTATCTCTTTTAAAGTTCTACATTAATAAGACACCTTAGATGCCAATATGTGTACAGTATGCATCACTCTTTCCTTGTTGCATTATTTTTTACACTTTTCTTTATTTTAAAATACTCAACACAGACATTTGAATTCGATAGAAAATAATTATGCAATGTATGTATGTAATTATATGTATACATGTAATGTATACATGTAATTTAAAGGAAATGATAAAAACAAAGGTTTGTGAGTATTGGTATATGTGTGAAAACAGCTATCCTTCTATTACTGAGTGCTATAATTTATACCCCAGGAGTGTCACTGTTTGCAGTATTTATTCCTCTGACTTTTTGTGTTGCTACTAGCCACTTTCCACAAACAACAAAAGGATGAACTGGACAAATTAGGGGCACTCACAGCTATCCTTCATCAGAGGTGCAGAGGTGGTAGGTCTTTTAATTTAGAGGTGGTAGGAAAACTCCGGTTTCGAGTTTAAATGTAAACGTGGAAAAACAGAGCACCAAAAGTGTGATCTTTTTTGTGTTGTACGGCCGTCAGAGTAATCTATGAGCAGTCGAGCATTCCGGGTATCAGTAGCATTTCTGTTGGTGCAAGCACTTTTTAAGTGTTTTGCAAATACAGCTCCTCTATTACTGTATGTACAGGAGCAGAGACGTATTAGGGCTCGGAGGAACGGGAAGTCGCTCATTTTAGTTGTTGTTGTTGATGAGGCTGATTGGCTGCATGGCTTTCTCCTTCTTCCTACACTGTCACTCATTGGCTTGCCGTAGTTATGATGGCTCTCGACAGCGTATTTATGCAACTATGATGTGTACGATGTTATTTTGGAAAACAGAGGGAAGGAAATATTTGTTTATCAAAATGCCCTGCTATGTGTAGCCTACGATCAGAGAGCAAACGGAAAATCATTCAGCTAGATTCACTTGTTAACTTCTGCCAACTCTGCACAGCTGGAATGACAACAGTCTTACGACCTCTAACAATGACACAGTGAGTCAGTGTCTGAAGACTGGAAACCAGGGTTAGAGAAAGTCTTCACACACCTGATCCTCATCAGGGACAATTAGGCTCCCACAGCTGCCCCTCCTCAGAGATAATTAACCCAACCAGCCCTTGGGTGCTGTGCAAGTGCCCTTCACAAGGACAGGTTAAATTTCACTGTGTGCTGTGCTACTGTAGATACAATATGTGACTTTGAAAAAAGTAGAGGCTTGGTATTGGTATTCATAGTAATGCTGTTCACATATCAGAAAAACACATTTAATTGCACAGGAAATAGGTGCAATCAAGATGATTATTATGTGAACTATTATATTTTATCCAATGTTTTGATTGCTTTATGCAAACCTGGAGGTAAGTTTCATCCTTCAACTTGTTTCATTCATTTTAATTTCATGTTAAAAATTTCCTTTTCTATAATTTTTTTTCTATCCGTTGTTCTCTTAAACTGGTATCTCCTTCCCAAAATCATCTGCTCTCACAGCATCAGCTTATGGCTTCAAATTATATCTACTTCACCTGTGACCTATCTAGGACAATTGGGTGCTCATAACATCTGTGGATACATCCATCAAATGTAAGAAATGTTGACTGGATATGACACTCCCTAACCCCTCTGGACTCCTGCTGCCCCTGGTTTCATTACACACACTCACTGACACACACAAATATACTCTCCTCCCACTCACTGCTGGGTTTCCTGTTGCAGCTGTGCGAGCTGGTGCAGGCGTCTGAGAGCTTTCTCCTGTTTGCGTTGGTCCTTCCAGGATTTTGAGGCCACATTGCGAGCAAACTCCCTGTGCTTGAGTTCCTTCAGTCTCTGCAGGAAATGAAAATTTAAGAGGGTGGAGGGGGGACCGAAAAAGTATGTGAAGGGTAGTGAGAAGCACAAGAGTGGGACAAAGAGAGAAGAGTGAGTGAGAGATTAGTTTTGGGAAGCTCTCTGCAGGCAGCTGTCTTTCAAATCATACACATCAGTCAGCAGCGTTTGCAGATGTTCTCCTCCTAAGCTCATTTCTAATTAACTCCATTCAGCCTGGAAGAAAGTGTCTTTTCTCCAACACACGGCTTGAGAGCAAACACAACCCAACTGGTGAAAAGCAGATTATAGACACAGTTGAGATGAGTGACATGAGTGATTTAATGACGATGATGCTCTTTCTACCAAAATTTCAAAAATATTCAGCCCCTATCCAGAGAGACTATCCGATCCAGTGACATCTGCTCTTTAGCTAGAGTGTATGGTATTGATTTGCTGACGCTCAAATTATATGTCAGCAAACACAAAGGCACAGCCAATTATGAAATGATCATCTGCGACATCATAAAGACCAGAGGTATCAGTTGGAAAAACGTTAGACCATACGTGCTTAGTGTGTGCACATCACTGTGTGAATACTGATTTCATGAGTGATTCAATTTTGAGCAAACTGGTAGGTCTTCACCTTCATCATAATGCATAAAAATAACAATTATCTCCATTTTGTGTGTATTTTTTTGTGAGTGTGTATTTGTGTGAAACTATGTGTCTATAGCCATAGGTGCCCCAGTCCTCGCAGGGAAACAATGATTCATGCCTCTATCTCCGGTTTCTTTTTCTGACACACTTTAATCCCTCCTTTATCCATGCTTGGCAGATGTGTGCGTGCGTGCATGTTGGTATGTTTCTATTTGTCTCTGTGTCTGAGGAGTTTGGGAATAGCTGCAGTATCGTGAACCACTATCTCCTGTCTGATTCTTTCTCCCTTCCCAGTATATTTTTCCTCAGTGTGCAATCCATTCATGGTTTATAAACTCAGAATTTGTAGTTTATTTTATATATATATATATATATATATATATATATATATATATATATATATATATATATATATATATGTGTGAAGTTATCCTGTAGCATAAGTTGCAACAGGATTACACCACTCTCACTTTTAGATTATGTGATGCTATTATTCACCCATGCAGTATGTATCACACACAGGCACATCAGATTAGCCCCTCAGACATCAGATTTATTTATACACTCACTCTCTTTCACACCCAGATCTTATGCTGGAGCTGACAGTCATCAGGTTAATCTCTGCTGAGACTTACACAATCGGGTGTCTTTTTACATTATCGCTTGATGCTTAACATCCCACTGTCAGCTCACTGAAGATGGTGTGTGCCAACAGAGCAACACTTGTGGGTTTGTATCCCTTAAACGTACAGTATAGGTGCTTGTGCATTATAGATATGTATGCAAGATCACGTGTATGTTTGTTGGTGTGCGGTAAGGAGCTTTGAGGGGCTTTGATGCCAAGTGCATTCTATGGGAAATATTAGTCATGTTCAAGCAGAGAGGCATACATAATAAACAACTGTGGACAGATCCAGGAAAGAGGAGGAAGAAAAAGATCAGAGTGGTTGTGCTCTAGCTGTCCGTGGCCATAACTGAGAGAGAGAAAGAGGGACAGAGACAAAGCAAGTCTTTAATAGATGGAATATATGAAGATGCATTCTTCTTCTGTCCTCTTGCATTTGCTCTCTGCCAGGTTATTGTTCTCCCTTAAAAACAGGTCCCACTGCAGGGAAACCTGTAGCTATATTTAGAGCCAAACAAAGTACTGCACACAGAACCACTTTCACTGAGCACACAGGGCAGAGATATTTCCACTTCACACTTTAAAACAGACGCTTTTGTCTTCAAAGATGATGTCATGTCCCCAACAGTGGGAAGTGGTGTTACTCTCCAACACGCCAGTCGAGCTATGCACTATGAAGCTCAATCCATCTGTCAAAGTCTCGATCAATATTCCTTTAGATGTGTTAAGGAGTGCTCAGGCTGAGGCAACTGTGGATGAGTCAGAGTTGATTCATATCCACTGGGGCCTTAGAATGAGGGATGGTGTATTCTTAGGTAGCATTTGAGGGACCATGCTAATGGGCTGATTGCTCTTTTATTTATAAGAGAGCGTAATTCTCTTGTAATGAGCAATTTCTGTAATCAGCAGTAAATGCTGATAAAGCATCGCATTCAGACATGTTTATCCTTGAATCAATGACAAGGAAAGAAGACAGAGACAAATGCAATCAGCTTCCATTCTCCAAAGCCAATACTCCTGCAGGGAAGCTGTCTTCAGCTAGAATTTCATCTGTTGTCTGCTCACTAAGCAGTGAGTGCATGCATGCCTGTGTGTGTGTGTGTGTGTGTGTGTTCCTACAGTGCCAGTGGCTACTGTCAGCTCAGTGCCTCATGCAGCTTGTTTCATGTGCCTGCCGCTGGCTAAAACAAAGCATTAACATTGGCCTGCAGTTGCTTCGATTCATTTTCAAAGAACAATGACAGTGAAGGAACAGTCTTATTTAATGTTTATTTCATCTTGCACAGTGTGGGCGTTCAGAAGTGGGAAGTGGCTTGGCTCGGTTGAGAGATTGCCTGTGTTTGAGGACGAGTGTGTACATGGGGAAGTGCATGGCTGTATGTTTTTGTATGTGAGTGTATGTCTTGGCATGACAACAGATAGCTGTGAAAGAAATGTGCCATCAGCAGAACTTTCAGCCTGTTAGTCCAGAGTGGAGGTTGCGTATGAAAATGAATGTGAAAGCAGAGCGCAAGAGATAACCTGCTGCCGGCCCTTTTCCTAATGGTCCAATGGCCTCATCTTGTCCAAACCAGAATAATAGATTCATACTTGAGCTGAGACTAAGAGATCCATGTTTTATTTGGAACAGGATATTATTTTTTTTCTTGAAGGAAATACAAATTAACAAATAAAGTCAATGTTTTAGCAGCACTCTTGCATGTACCAAACAAATGCAAATCAAGCGCTCTAAATTTTGAACTAGAGAAACCATATAATGGAGTCTGGATGTCTGCGTGTTTGTCAATCTTATCTGAGTGACTTCACACTTCACAAGGAAGTGCAGTGTTGAGTGTGAGCTCTTGAGATTTAGGGGACATGTATTGTGTTATGTACACACTGTGTGGTGTATTGAAAGGGGACCTATTAACTGTTACACCACTGAACAGCATGCTGGGTATATCATGTGAGCGTTGGCGCCCAAATGATGCACATACTGTAGCATTGGTAGATGATGCAACTATGTCAGATGTATTGCTCAGGACCCAAGGGTGGTTCTTGAGAAAGCAGCAATATTGGAGGCTGAGCAATCAGACAGATATGTTTGGCCCATTACTTCTGTTTGGGCACTCAGAGACCCCAAAATTAAAACATGGTTAAATACAGTATATTTTAAGGTGTTCTAGATCTGTGATTGGTGTTGACAGTATGTTTTACACAGGATTATCTCTCCCAAATAACTCAAACAAAAATGATTCATGCATCACCTTTAAAACACAAAACTTGAATTATGTCCTTATTAAGGTCAGAAAAAGAAAATGTCTGACTTGCAGTTATAATTATTATTACAGATACAGTGAATTAAACACAAGGATTGATGAGACCTTCTTATTTAATATGACTATGCTATGTGCATTGTACTTCTGTTTCTATTTTATGCTTGATATTAAGTCTGTATAGTTTTTGCACTGCTGTTGTGCTACTTATGGCTGCTGTCGAATCAATAAAATTTATCTCAAGAAATCAGCCTGTTAAAATGGAAATCTAAAGAGATGATGTGAATGTCATAGACCTGCTGTTACCTGCTGGGAAACTATAACCAAAGAGCAGATTTAACATCAAGAAAAGAGGGTTTCTGTCAATGATGCCAACACGCCCAAATTCCATGACAAGAGATCAGAAAAAACATCCGCTTGTGTGCTATAACATAGCATGTGTGTGTGTTTGTGTGTAGAGGTGCATCCCATGTACCTGTTTGTGTGCGTGGTCGTAGGAGTTGATGTGGTTGTCAAACTCCTGGTGTCTGAGGTACTGCTTGTGACATAGTTCACAATAGAAGAGAGCCTTCAGATCGTCCACTGAGCAGCCAACAGCCCTCTCTGCACGCTCCTGGAGAAAGAGAGAGCCAGAGAGAATGAGTGAACATGTTGGAGGGATAGGGAGAAGAGAAATGAGACGGATAATCGAGATAGAGGCATAAACAGACTGAGACATAAAGGGTTAAAGGGGCAGAGATAGAGCAAGAGAATTGGGTGGAGGGGGGTTGAAAGAATGGCAGATTGTTCGCCATTTAGAGCAAATCTGGATCCCGGAGACATCAGCAGTAATAGCCTCTACATGTGCTCTGCATAAAGCTGTTAAACGGCTTCCCATTAAAGTATGCTGCCTTTGCTGCTGCTGGAGGTTGGACAAAGGCACTGAAGCCTTGTGCTCATGGCAGCTTGAGCCTAGGGACACATTTAATACAACCCCTGTAATAGAAACCTGTGTGTGTACTATAATGGCAAATAGTCTGAGTCTGACTGCAGAGAAAGTGGCTACTGTAGCAGACGGACAGAAAAACTGAGCATTTAAAATGGACAACTTTTGTACACTTGCAAAACTGTGCCTGAGAAGTTCCAGACAAATACTCACATAAATGTGTGTAGCGCATGGGCAGACAGATACACATGCACTGCGCAAATGGCACCTGAGGCGATAAATCGCTTGTCTGCATGCTCCCATCAGCCAGGGGGGTTCAGGGGTCCGAGGACATGCACAGTGTTGTGTAGTGCAGTGTATGCTTGCTTGTGTGTATATGTGTGTGTGTGTGTGTTCAGAGGTGTGTGTGCATTCATGCCATGCTCTGCTTCAGAATGTAATTTCCCTGAGGCTGGGGGCTGCCAATAAACACTATTGAATTCTGTTCTACACTGACATGATGGGAATTTAATTTGAAGTTGTCACTTCTTTCTTTCTTTCTTTCTTTCTTTCTTTCTTTCTTTCTTTCTTTCTCTGTCCTCCTCTTCTTCTTTCCTTCCCTCCATTCATATCCTGATTCTTTCTCTCTCTCTTTGCTAGCTCGTTTGCTGGGCTCTCCCAATCTTTTTACCCTTCCTCCTCCTCCAACTTACCGTACTATTTTCCTCTTTTTCTTTATCTTTCCTTTTATCCCCTCTATTTGCCTTTTTTCCTCTCTGTCTGGTTTGTTCCTTTCCTGTTTGGTGAGCCCTGGGTCATGCAGTGACAGAGTCTATTGGCCCCAATTTGCTTCAGTTATATGCCTACACAAGACCAGGGGTGAGAGGAAAAGAGAGAGAGGATAGGAATGCAGGTGACAAATGACCTCTGCCTGCTCTCACAGAAACATAGATGCACACTTCCTGTTGTTATGACCACAGATTCTAACAATTTGTTGTATGCCATCTCTTCATACAAAATTGCTATATCAAGGTAATATTTAACCACACACACATTTATATACACATACAGGGGGAAAAAACAAACCAAAAAAAACCCTTTCTCCCCCTTTCTGTCTGAGTTTCAGTCATGAGGTGGCTGAAGTAACGACCAGACTGACAAGACTCTCCTATACTGAAATCAACAGAAAGGTAACTACTGTGCATTGATCCTGTGTTGCTCTGTGTGTGTGTGCCATGGTATCGAGCTTCCTTGCATGCCTAAGTCACAACCAGGAAATAATCCACTCACACAGAGCAGCCTTACTTTGACTGCTGCCAGGGTGATGAGATTGAGCTAATAAATGCTGTGTATTTGTAAACCTTTGGGCAAGATTACGTAGCACGTCTTCAAATACTCATTATATGTGTATTTCTGTGTGTGGCAGCGTTTGTACCCCCTAACCCTTTCTTCGCACCTCTCTGTGTTCTGTCAGGGTAATTATTTTGAAAAGAGAATAATTTATCTGGAAAGAGAGATGTATGTACATGAGAAAAGTGTGAATTCATGGAAGCAGAAACTGTGGACACAGGAGCCATTTGTTTATGTCGAAAACATTACGACATGCCATAGCAATAGCTTTCATGCACCGTATATGATTCCTTTACCCTTATTGCACAAATACAGAATGTGTAGACACACTTACAAAATTACACAAACACACACACTTGCTTATGCATGCAGAGTCACACACAATCTGTCAACCTGATATACCAGTGCTAAATTAACCTAGACCTCAATTTACCCCACTAGCATAAATCTGTTTGCAGAGAAAGCACCACTGGTATCTGCAGACCTGAACGGACAGTGATTGTTTGGATGATTATGTGTGTGAGTGTTTGTGCGAGGCAGTGAATGTGAATGAGTTTCCATGCTCTTTTTCCATTTGCTTATCCTCAATTTATGGGAGATGTACCATGTTATTCCTCTTCATAGCTGAAATTATTCCCAAATAAGAGTTGTTATGAACCATAACTGGAGTTTCAGACACACACTCACGTAATGTGTCTAGCCTCTGTAGAAATGAACAGGTCACGCTTGAAGTGTTTTGCACACGTGGTATGTCAGTGTTTGAAAATGTGTGCACTGGAAAGTGACAATGTATTCATGAAAAACTCTTAAGAAAGACAAAGTCCCTTGAGGAACCTCTGGTATTTCTGCATATTGAAACTGTGCCGCCACCTCTTTGATGCAATCACAGAGCCACTGTAGTCCTTCGTCGTAACTATCCCTTTGTCTTTTTTTATATATAGCATAAAAAATAAGAAAAGACACCAACATTCTTTGTTGTAAACATGTTGTACAGAAAGATAAGCATAACTAAGAGCTTCTCAGAATTCCTTCAGCTTCAAAACCTCAGATAATATGCTTATTGCTGTCATAACTCCCAACTGACTGAAACCTCAAGGACAGAGAGAGAGAGAGGCTGATACATATGATATCTACTTAAAGATAAAGACAGTAGTCAAACAAAACACATTGTCTTCTGTTAATGAAATTAAAGTGAGTAAAGCTAACAAAAGCTTATTTTAATATTCAGAGTGATGGAAATACATGCATTTTCATATACAGTGAGTTGAACATGTTAAGTACATATTATAGTATAGTTCAAGTTTGGCTTAATTTGTTAATTCATTTGTTAATTACATTCAAATAAAGCAATAAATTAGAGTACAGACAGCTACTGTACTTGGGCAAAAGAGTTTCAGTCGTCTCGCTGGTTGTAATTAAATGTTGAACAGCATTTTCATGGATGGCTGGACTCCTATACTAGAGAACTAACAGACTGATATGTCAGTACAAGCACTTTGGCAACATTTTGAAAGCATTTGGCCTCTTTAATTTGATGTATTTCCTGTTAAAACATGTTGTTTGAATGGAATATAATGTACAGAGTGATCAACTATACTTAAACAAATGGGATATCTCTGTGTGAGAAAAAGTGAAATAGACAAACCTTCAAAAAAGAAGCTATTCAGGCATAAAAGTACATGATGACCTCAGGACACTTAAGAATTAGATAAAGCTGCATAAACCCAAATCATGCTGAGACAAGTCTTGAGTACCTGAATACCATTTGCAGAAGAGTGTGAATTTGTGTGTCCTTTGCCTTGTTACATTTTTAGCTTGGACTCATCAGGACGAAACTGTTCAGATGAGATAATTGTTAACACCATGGCAACAAAATTTTAATTGCAATCTTGGTTCAAAATATATCCACAGTTGCAAAAAATAGGCCTCAGCATGAATAATAAATCCAGAGAGAGAGAGAGAGAGAGACAGTAGTAACATAACTGCTGGTAACAGTTTCGCTCTGTTCAAATATATTAACATGAGAGAACTTTTACTGCAAGGGGAAAATAAAGTAAAAACTTCATGCATATGGCAAATAACTTTGAGGAAAGCATTGTTATTGTTTTTTTTTCTAAAATGTTGTCTTTTTCCAGCTCTGTTAATCTACTCATGTTTCTATAAAAGTATTGATGTTATTACGGATAAAAGCATCAATCAACTGACTCACATTCACTTTATTTTGTGCATCATCTACATTTACTGCAGAGGAGAGGAGAGGAGAGGAAAGGAGGAGGAGATGATAGTGGCACAGCAACAAACTGTGAATAGGAGTCATTTATGAATTCAATTCAAACTTCTATTTGCTACTGTGCCATGTGAGGACAATTCAATAAACAATTCATAACTGTTTATCAAGCCCAATTAAGTCTCTAATTATCTCCAGCTATAATTATCACCCTAACTTGGCCACTGTAATGAATAGAAACATCTCCATTTGTGGTAAAAAAAAAAAAAAATTAAAAAAAAAAAATCAGCAAATCTGTTTGCCTCCCGCTTTGTCCCCCTCTCACTCAGCCTATTTGTTGCCTCTCTGTTTTCTTCTCTGCCCGTTTCTAAAGCGTTCCAGTGATTCTCTCCGTCAGACACGCATGCATTCACACATGCACAAGTGGAAAGAGTCTGGCAGGATGCGAGTCTGGCGGTGCCGTGTTGATTTCTGGCCATTCTTCTGTATCTAATGACAGCTGACCTGAGGGCTAAGTTACTTGTTACTGTAATGACCTGTAAATCTCGGTGGCAGACACACTTGCGCACACACACCAACACAGACTGTCAGGCAGGATAGCTGAGTGTTAATGAGCTGATATTTGCAGCCCTGACGCACCCGTGTTGTCTGCCTTTAATATGCCTCTATGGCCAGTACCTACCCATTTATTCACTTGATGTGTGTGTATACATCTGCATGCATGCCCCAGCTTGTATTTTGTGTCTATAAACCATCTGATGGTATTTGTTTATCTTTGTTTGCTCCAGATCTTTACAGCCAGTTAGAAGTATGGCCAAAACAAACGCAATCATGGCCAAAAATGCAGATATGTTGACCATAGATACGGTCAGAGGTTTCTTTCCGCCAAAAGCACAGATGTGTTAGTAGCAGTGAGTGTCGTCATGTTACACACCGCCAGCAGAGTACCACAACATACAAAGAAAAGTACAAAGTGTATTCCAGTAATCAGTGTCAGGTGTGTTGTGACTCATAAACTGTATGCTTTCTTAAGCACCGACCTCTCCATGATTCACCAGCTTTTGCCTCTTTCTTTGTGTCTTGCTCAAAATATAACTAAATGTTCTGTCTCCCTCTGACCTTTTAAGATGAGCAGCATGCAAGAAAAACAAACTGAATGAATAAATGATGAAGAGATTATATTTGCTAATTGCCCTGTGCCCTTTGTTGTCTCATTGAAATGAGGAGCGCTTCCCCCTGGATTTGATCCTGGAACAGAGTCTGTGTATTTTAAAGAGCTGTCTCTAGAGCCACAGACATAATACAATTGCTGCAGGCTGAGTAGTACTTATTTCTAAAAACTTCAGGTGCAAAACCCCCTTAATGTAAGGCTGTCACGTCAAAATTAGATGAAGTGTACAGTAATTACATTAAGTACCTGCACTATTACAATAAATATCTTCATCATATATTTTAGCCCATAGACATCAGCATCAGGTAAATACTCTGTTGAGACTGTACTGCAGAAAACTCTGAGACCTTCCGCTTTGACTGAAAATGAACTATTATTAAAATGGAAATCTCTCACATTGATCGTAAACACACAATATGTTTCTGCTTAAATAGTTCAGCATCCACAGTAAATGCTGCATTCACACTGTTTCCAGCAGTGTTAGAATCCCACTGTTAAAAATATATCTGCTCTAAACACATCTGTAGAAATCTATGCTGCTGATAGACATAAACTTGTCTATAAAAAAGAGAAAGGGTGTGCAAAAGCCTGTACTGCTTTTGTCTGGGGCAACAGCAGGAAGAATGTGGCATAAACAAATCGCACTGGCCTCCCGTTCGAGTCATAAATCTATGATTGGTCACACAAAGCCTGACCACACAATCACTCAGCGAGTGATCAAAATATAATTCTCTGTCCATCACAATGCAAGGCCGAAGATCTGTCCACCCTCCCTGCCTCTGTTCTCTCTATCTACTCCTTATTCAACAGGACGCCCTTGTTTTCACAGAGTTGTTCATGCGTTGTATCATTGATCAATCCTATTCGGTGCCACATTTAAATCTACCCACATCTCAACATCCTCCCCCTCCTCTCTCAATCTCTTTGGGTTGGTATAATTCTGAATGCAATGTGAGCTCAGCCTCTGGCACGTGCAGGACAAGTTAAAGTGATTCAACAGGGGAGAGTACAGCTTTTGGATGGAAAAAAAAGCCGAGGACATCTTTAGATATTTTCTCCACTTGAACAAACATGACCCATAGTCGTTTTGTGGATAAAATTTATGTTGGGTGGGATCAAGGCAAGAGCACAAATGCATGAAAGCATGCATGCAAATTCTTAAAATACCCTGTCGTTCTACAAGCTGTGGTTTCCTCTGTGACTTTGAATGTATTTTTATGATCCTACCACTCACTCCCTGTACTGTTCAGGGATTTGCATTTGTGTCTCTAAAAGGAGGTTTTCTTTCTATTTCAGTGCACTTTAAGGAAAGCATCATAAACCAGTTACAGAGAGACTAAGGGTCGTAAGTAAAAAGGATAGATCGATGGACTTTACTCTTAGTCTCTAAAATTTCTACATATACTACAATCAGCACCTTTTGTTTTCCTCTTTCATACTCTCCCCACAGCTCCTCCTTGAGAAGTGAAAATGACATAAGAAGAACCTTATAACTCAATTGGTGACATCTGATCATCTCTTATTCTTTTATCCTCTTCTCTTTTCTCACTCCATTTATTTCAGGTAGTTATTTGTATTAATGTAGTAAATAATATCTTTCAGTCATACATTATTCTTCAATACATTAAACGCCCTTGTCAGGTATGTGTTTCCTTCCATCTGCACACCTAACAGACTCCTCTCTTGCTAAATGTCACCTCCAGTATTAAATGCTTTCCTGTCCCAGCTGGCAGAAAAATGGAATTATATGGACCATACACTTCTGACATTTAAATTGGAGACACAATTGAAAACCCTACATGGATAAATGGATATAGTGTGTAGTTAACACACACATACACGCACCAAACACATTATATACAAGACTCTGTCTGTCTGTCCGAGACGAGGAGACTTGAGTGACTGCCTCAAAGAGGATTGCATCTTTATCTGTTGAAGTGATCAAGCTGGGACTGTAATCTTTCAGGGTGTGATGACGCAGATTAGAGTAAAAGACAAGTTAAGAAGATGGAGGTAATCAGTTTGGGAAGTGACAGATTTAAAGAACAGGATTAATGTGATCATAGATTACAAACTGCACTCTTAACGCTTGGCTAAGTCTCACCAACTCAGAAAATGAGGGAGAGCGATGGGTTGCTGATGGGTTGCCGGTGGATTGAGGAATGAATGGCATTTATGATCGCAGTATCTTTTGAAGCACGGGTGAGCATTTCTGTGTGTGTGTGTGTGCGTGTGCGTGCATGTTCGCTCTGTGTGGTCCAGTGCTTCTATCAAGGGATACCATCAGTGTGTCCAATAAGAGTGAGTGATCTTTTCTCTGGCACATTACAGTGCATGGATAGTAATGAATGATCCTACAGATGAGAAGACTGGGATGAAATGTTCAGTACAACATCATCGCACCGATCAAGAGGATACACACATAACCTCAATGAACTCGCTCTGTAGTGCACGTCAGTCCGACTTTGTTAAAGCTGGTTTTGCTGTACTCAAAGATTGTGTAGCAGTTAAGACCCTGTGCTGGCCGGGGATTGAAATCTCGCTAGGACTCACTCTGCTTTCAACATCCTGCTCTGCCTCCTTCCATCGCTCAGCTCTCCACATCTCCTTCTTTCTCAGTGTGTCCTCACTATCATTCCCAACTTCTATCCAGCCCTCTGTATGGCTGCATTAGTATGTATGGCCGTGTAGCTCAGGGTTTAGAGGTTTATGTCTCCTAATAGACAGAGATTTGTCTTGTCACACCAACACCCACATACAGCTTAAAGACAGAGAGAAAACGACTCCCTCCGCTCTGTGTGGAGGAGAGAGAGAACATTTATGTTGCTGTCTTATCTCCTGAGAGAAAGGTTCCATTTCTGTACAGACAAATTATAAAGCGTTCATTTGTGGCTTTTTTTCTCCCAAGCTTTCCATCTTCCTCTTTCCCGCTCTCTCTCGCTCTACCCCTTTCTCTCCCTTTTTCACCAGTCGTGATTGGATTAAGACCAAAGAAGAAGAGTGAGGAAATGAAGAAGGGATGAGAAGCTTATTAAGCATGTGAGAGGTGAGCTGACATAAGGCAGTACAGGAAGAGATTGAAGAAGAGGTGTGTGTGTGTGTGTGTGTGTGTGAGAGAGAGAGAGGGGGGTGTGCATGCATGTACAGCACATTCCTGTATTTATCCTCACAGAAGGTATGGGTGAGCGGAGGCAGGAAGTGAAGCGTTTAGCTGTGGAGCACTTTAATCAAGGGGCGAGCAATCCTGCATGACCCATTCTGTCATCCATTATTGATGCCTGCCTCAGCTAGGGCTGATGAATCATTAAGCCACTCATCAGGCCTGGGAATTCTGCCTCCTCCTCGGCCGATGACACTCATTTACATAAATCTCACGCTGCTATTTTTCACACGCTCACACATAAACACAAACACACGCCCACATACAGCCACACATACAGAGTTCATTGATTTTGGCTCGCTTTGTGAAGCGCATGGCTCTTTTTTATTTATTTTTTTTACAAAGATTTTCCAAAAACACATACCTCTGACATTCCTGGAAGGAACAAGTTAACTCAAGCTGTGAATGCAGAATTTAGAACAGGGCTTATGCTGTTCATGACAAGCAGCTGCAACACCTGCACACTCAGAGATGAAAGACAATATGCTCCACGTCCTCCAGACTTGCTTCTGACAAGACATGCTGTGCATATGTAATCTGAATAATTATACATACGAAACATACACAGATGTATAGCTTGCTTTACATGTGGAACCTGAAACAGGAGGAATGATGGAGGGAAAGAAATCTTACAGAGTTTGTGTTTATGTCTTGCTTCTGGGTTTTTATGGCAGAGGAAAAGTGAAGAATCTCAGGGAAATTGATGAATACCCATGTCATGCAGGCACGCATGCACTTACACAATCCACCCACGTTTCCTCTCATCTTTGAGGGGTTTCCCTTCTCCTTTCCACTCTTTTCTTCTTCCTCTTCCTTTCAAATTCCTCTTTTCTCCTCTCCCTATCCTATTCCTCTCCTCCCCTGCTGCTGTTTTCATTTCTTCCCATTCAGTGTTGTGACTAATCCCATACCACAGGGTAAGAATATACCTCACAGCAAGGGTAAAAAGGCCCCATTGCAGACATACACAGAAACACAATAACACCAAACATACATACACAAATAGGTAGGGGAAACAGGCACCCTGCCCATAAAAGGAGGTAGCCAAGGCCCGGTGGCTGGTAGCTGGAGGCTGGTAGCTGGAGGGTGCTTGCGGACCACTGTGATCCTGCCATCCTTGTAGTGCGCAGCCAGGACATTTCTGCACAGCGCTAAGCTGAGCGCCTGGCATCTCCAATCTGCTAAACACAGGAATGCTGCTGCTCATGATAATTGCGATGGGTTGTTCTCTGCATCACAGCTGATGTGAAGGCTGGTTGAAGCAAACGGCATGAATTATTAGTGTCTACATCGTGGCTCGCGCTGCTGGTGGAGGTAAGTCTGATATAATTTGATGCACTGTTACTGATGCATGACCGACCCCGTGCTATCAGAATGTCCTAGTAGGTCCTATCTGCTTTGATAAATAAACATGAGGGCACACCAGAATGAACACACATGAGAATGCACACAGCCTTATTATAATATTACATTTCTTATACTTGTACTCTGTCTTTGTCTACCTTGTGTGTGTGTGCATACTAGGGCATTCTATGGTATGATACTGTATGTGCATACAATCAGTATATTCCCACAGAGATATAATAAGGTAATAGCTAGATAACACCCTTTTCACCTCTCCGAATCCTTGACCCCAACATTGACCTTTTCATCACATATTTTTCCCCAAGGCTATCTGTCAGAGGTCAGAGGGGAATGGTGAAAAGTTCAGGGGTAAGACACTGTGGCTGAAACAGCAGAAAGATAAAAGCCTCACCTCGAGATTCAACAAATCCCCTCTGAGAGAAAAATGCTTACAATCAAATTACAATCACAGTGTTGACTGAATGATACTGTGTAAGTGTGAAATTTACTTCACTCACAGATTTATTGTAACATCAAGTGCCCTCATGACAATACAAAATGCATTCCCATTTTTACAGAGAGCAGACATCCAAATGAAATTTTCACCCTATTCCATAATTGCCATGTATTCACATGTTATATAATCATTATTTCAGTCTCTCAGTTCTCCTAATTCAGACTATGACTTAAAGCTGTCTGCGTGAGTGTACTGGTCTTCTCAGCAGTGCGCTATGCACCAGAACAGCCTATTCTGTGCAAAGCACAGCAATGCAAAACATGGAAGCCTTGATCTTATGTCAACCATTTTAGGGAATCTTGTTCATATGCATTAAAATTCTTCTGTCACTTTGATCTATAAATGCAATGGGTCTGCTCAATTTCTTTCACAGTTAATTTTATAAATCTGCCTCATGCACATGAAAAGTGGAAAAAAATATGATCAAACTGAGGATGAAATCCAAGTTTCCTTTTGCAGAGAGAGGCCCCTTGGTCTATGCTAGGCAGGGAGTAATTCCTGGGCTTCTGCTCACCCATGAGTCGCTGGTTCACAGCCTCTCTTTCAGTGAGTCATCTCTCTTCCAGTGAAGAGATAATTAATTTTTCTGAGCTGCTCTTAACCCTGGCCCGGTGTGTCAGTGGTGGAAACACATGCAGGTTTTCCGGCACACAGGTGCAAACATGTGAAATCTGCAGACCCACATGTGCATGCTGAGTTAACGGATATATCATTTTATCCCAAAGCTACTCCTAATACATGAAGGGTGATAGGAAGCAGAGTCAGAGAGTAAAATGGAGGTTATTGAAGAACAGAAATACTGACCAACAAATAAAGCACACACTCTATCTTCTTTCATTCCTTCAAGGATATTTCAGCAATATTGCAACTGCAATATTACTCCCATCGCCTACACACACAAACTCCCATATAGGCATAATGCAACCCCCCCAACACACACACACACACACACACACACACAAAGATTTAAAGGCCTAAACAGTTGAACCATTGACCTGCTAAAAAATGAATGGGCTGTAGAGATGAGACGAAAACCAATAGGAAAGGGAGATAAAGAGAGCATCAAGGAGAGGGGGAGGGGGGTTTGGAGCAAAGGTATCACCTCGAGACATAGATAGAGGAAGAGACAGACAGGTAGAAATGATAGTTTAAAAGAAAAGAAAAAAAATCTGAGATAGAGGATGACAACCTTGTATGAAACATGACATCCTAATTAGTATGAAACAAAACCTCTTTCATCTCTTGATCTATCACCTGTTGTCTCACGATCCGTTTTTTTTTTTTTGGGAAGGTCAGTGATACTCTTTTGAAAACAATGATTTGTGTTCTATGTATGATTTTGTTTAGAGCGTGTCTTTCAGTTTCTACCTGTGCATGGTGTTCCAGGTGGTTCATCAAATATCCTGTAATTATCAAACACTGACTAATTGTATGTGAGTGTGTGTGTGTGTTTATGTGCTGGTGTGTCTCCAGGTAATTATCTGATGCTGCGATCACTAATGATCATACAGACAAACATCTGTCCCAAGGTAACATACAAAATGAGAGTTTGGCCATCTGTTGTGTCCGTGTGTGTGCGCATGTACGCCTGTATGGTAACTTCCATGTCACTCGTGACATACTAATACCGGAAAGACACTTTACCAATGTTTACAAACCTTGTGATAAATATTAAATCAACAGAAGTACACAAACTATTACCGAACAATCTACTGTAAGCCAACGCTTTCGTGCTCTCACACACCCACACAGAGCTCAGACAGGTCAGCACCACAGGCCTCTCAGGCATCAGACCCAAACAGAAATTCTTCCAAATGACAGCATCTTAAGTCTGACCTAACCTGTAGTCCAAATAGTGGGTTGCAAATGTGAGGAAACACAAGTCCTCTGGGTGAAAACATCATCCTTTATGTGACTGATGAAATAGCACTTGGAGAAGTTTTAAAAAATGGTCCTTCAATTCATACAAGTTAGGGTTGTGTGTGTTTGTGTGAGTGTGTGAGTTTTGAGTGAGAAAAAGGTCAAAGACACACAAGTAAAGGGTGACTCAAAAGTCAGTAAATTGAATAAAAGATCACTTCCATCTCTGAGGTGAATAAGCACTACAAAGTCAGAGAGTACGCTCAAGCAGAGGAATAAAGAAACCTATACATAGGATGAATGCACTTGAGCATCTCGCACCTTCTCCATCATTCCTGAGGGCGTGCTGCGCTGTTGTTGAGAGACACCAGCACCTCAAACAGTGTTCATTTACAAGTTACACAATACAGCACAAACAAACAAGGAGGGAGTTGCTAGGTAAAAGAAAAAAAAAAACAAGTGATGGTGATGGTGTGGGGGGGAGAATGAGTTTAAAAAAGTCAGAGACAACAGAGTCAAGACATCCTCTGGGGAACCATCCTGGTTATCAAGTAGAGGTTATTATGCTATGAAGCACTAATGCATTCATTAGCTAAATGAAATGTCAATAAAGGCTTGAGAGAGTGTTAAAATCAATGCCAACTGTCTGACTCTCCCCTCTGCCCTCCTCTTTCTCATCATCCTATCTCTCCCATCTGTCCCTATTATACACCTTTCTCACCAAAACACACACACACACACACACGCACACACACACACACACACACACACACACACACACACACACACACACACACACACACACACACACACACACACACACACACACACACACACACACACACACACACACACACACTCTCTGTCCGGTGTGTTGAGTGTAAACTGTGATGGAGGACATTAGCAGTGATCAGTAGGAGCACTTTGCAGTGGTCAGCAGGAATGGTCCAGTCATACAGGACTTTAGTATTCAGCAGTACTCACCTGCTCACTCTCAAACTGCTCTGTTAGGGCCTGATGGCTGAGTTGGTGTGTGTGTGTGTGTGTGTGTGTCTGCATTACTCTATGAATGTGAGTGACTGCAGCATTAGGGGCCAAGCCTCTGAAATAGCTCTTCTGACGATACAACACTCTACACAGCTTGTATGATAAACACTGTTTTAAAATCAGATTTACCGACTCTCTTTCTGACATTTGTCCAACTTCATAAATGTCAAGACGCTATTACAAGCTTGGTCGCCCCCGGGAGTTCTTTGATGCTGAGCCTGTATCATCATCATATTATTATGATCATCATTAACAGTGCACAAAGATTCCTGGGTATCGTGTTTACGCCCATGAGCAAACTGGCACAGCAAATGGTGAGCCAGTTGGCTCGTCTCACCTCTGTCCCTTCATGATGGTTTAATATTTGAAGCTAAGTACTTGACTCACTCTGTACACGGCCATGTTTTTATGCAGCTAAATACTTGTTTCAAGATAATTGTTCAGGGCATATGTTTTAAATGCCACCTCATTTACATAAACACTGTTCAGCTCCCTGAGGAATCAATGAAAACATGAGGGTGCAAATGTAGAGTCGCATCCCCCACACAAACACACACACACACACACACACATACTCACTTTGACACTGTGCGGTATAGCCAACGATTCATCTGTTTTTTGCAACGGCAGTGAAATATACATCAAAGTGGTGTTCAGTGGATGAGCAGCTAAGTACTCACACACGACTGTAATACTACAGAGGCAGGCGTTTCTACAGGGAAATAGAAGGAGAGGGACTGGGTGATATCTGGACATGGCAAAATATATGAAAGATGTGCTTCAGTTTGAACTGGTTTTGAATGAAGGGATGAATAATGGCTTTCCTCTTTTCACACACCTTTCTACATCTCACCTCCTGTCCTGTCCTCCCTCCATGCTGACACCAAGAATGAAAAACCTTTGAAGTGTTAATGAGAGTTTGAAGAATGACTCACCGATGATGATTAAGCACTAATATACATATGGGAAACAAAATTTAGACACGTCCGACAGACCTATCACAATGACTAATTAGTGATGATAAAGTAGTAATGAGCAAAATCCTAATCTAAACCTACCGCAGCACTCCACAGGGAAGCTAACCAAACAACAAAAGCACAGAACTCTTAACAAACATGAGAGGATTTGTTATGGAGGAAGAAAAGGGGGTAGCGTGTCTAGATGCCTGTTCTTTACCAATCGCAGGCGCCCAGTGTTTTCTTAGTGCTGCAACGCCTTATCAAAGTGAAGACACAAAAAGTTACCCCTGACAAATCCCAGTTGTGATATCCTTTGTACTCCACTGATCTCAGCTAAATCAAAGAGCAGCTAGCTGTTGTGCCGGCTGTCGCAGCATCCTCTAGAATGGAGCGGACAGAAGCAAAAGATGTTGCTCAGCATGTCTAACAGTCTTGAAGAGGTGCATTAAACTCGCCTGTTCTCAGCTGAAGGACTTTTTCTCCTAACACAAGAGGTCACTTTTGAACTACTTGACCACAAGTGCTGACTGTTTATCATGCTGACAGGTCCATAAATTGGGCTATGTCCAAAGTAATATGGATGAATCTGAAAGCACATCTTTTTTTATTGCTCGACCTTCCGTACCTACTTAGCCAGCATTTTCCAGCACCAAAACTTTCCATGTGTAGATTTATCTATATTACTTATGACATGGAGGTAATTGATGTCCTTCCTACCATGAATGACACCTATTACTGAAAGCCTGCAGCTCTGAGACAATAACACACTCAACATTTCCATTTTACTTGCCGTCACTACATGGAGGTCAGTCATAGTTATACCATCACACCTTGAGTATGAATTCAAGGTTTCTCTCGAGGACACTTCAACAGAGTAAACACTTTAAGGGTCTCTATATTAGTTTCAATAACTCACTGAAAGGAACAGAACTTAGCCTCAAAAGTAGGCAAATGCATTCATCAGCAGTGAAAAAATGTAACTTACAGTTAGTGTTTACTTCATTCAAAAAATAACTCAATTACTTAATGTTGATTACTTACATCAAAAAGTATCGCATTACTGTTAAAAGTAACTTTTTGGTTCCTCTTCAGGAGCCTGGGGAGTTAGAGTTTGCTTTATGGTGTGTTCATGGTAGTCAGAACTCGAAGCTTGCATCAACGTAACCCCAAAGTTTAGTGCTCCCAGCTCTTCCAGCCTTACAGATGTACGACAAAGCATGTAGCTACTGTTTACGTCAGTAGCGGATAGCATGAACTCTATGTCAGGTTGATTAAACCAACTTTCAGAGTTGGAGATCCGACTTCACTGGGGTTCTTATTCAAATTCTGACTTGAAGTTGGAAATTCTGACATTCGTGTACAATTGAAAGCACCATGAGTTGAATCACACAAACGCCAGGTTCCCAATGCTGCTGCAGTGATATCAATGCTCTGTTTTAACGGCAATGTTTGTCGCCTTATGCTGGGAAAGTGGAGGGACGGATTGATGTCTCTATACAGTCTATAAAGTCTCTATGAATCCGAGGGGGACATGTTCCCCGTCCCACCTGTGAGCATGAATGAAAGCAATTTGAATTCATCAATCAGAAAATCATTTACCAAGTAACCGAGAAACACACCATAGGGTAAAGGTAACTGTGTTTACTTATTTTAAAAGTAATGCGTTAGAGTATTAGTTACTGTCAAAAGCATTACTAGTAAGTCAGTACACTCCAAGAGCATCCAAATTAGACTGATTTCTGAGACAAGACAACTTTTTATAGACACAATACAAATGAGCATTTGATGAGAGACAGATGATTCAAATGATAAAGTTTGGGAGCCCTTATAGTTCCGATCTATACATACTGTATGTATACAGTAGAGTGTGTGTGGTAATTGTGTATTTTGCTGCTATTCTTTCAGCCCATCTGCATAATAATGTGTGTGTGTGTGCATGTTAAAGTTTGTAAGTATATTTGTTAATATCTCTTTGCAGCTTATCTGCCAGTCTGACTGAGCTTGCTCAACACTGTTCGCTCATTCCCATCACATAGCGAGTGCGGCCCAAACATGACAGACTGGTAATGACTTGAGTATGAACACACACACAACACACACACACACACACACACGCACACAGACAAGCTCGTACACACATACCAGCTGCTCCTTTCCTCCTTTCTCATCAAACTTGTCATCAGCTCCGCCAGTTTGTCTCGTCTCACATTAAGAGCTCATGAATAATGTGTGATTACCAGAGACCCTCCAAGCAGCTCCTGAATCTACGACACACACACACACACACACATATACATTCACAGAGTCCAAAGTATCATGTACATATTTACATGTTCTGTCATTTTCCTACTTTTTCTGTCTTCCTTTCCCCCCTTTCTCTCTCTCTCTCTCTCGCTCTCTCTCTCACACACACACACACACACACACACAAAAATGCACAAAGCCAGTGAGTGCACACAGAGTGAAAGCCTGTTTGCAACTGTATGCCAGTTTGGTGGCTCAAAGGAACCACAGGCACCAGAGAAAGGTCAGAGAGTTGCCCCACCAAGCAAGGTAGGTCACACACACTCATATGCACACATTAACAGACACACACGCAGACCAACACACACCTAACAAATGCTCCCCAGGTAATTAGTGCTATTTTCAGATGGGCAACTCATCTCCTCCTGAAAGCACTAATGTAATTTGATTCCTTTAATTCCCATAGCCGCAAGAAAGAGAGAGAGAGAGAGAGAGAGAGAGTAGCAGGCTGGAGGGGCAATGGCTTCATGCTTGGATACCCAATTTCTTCTGTTTAAAACATTCACATCTAACTGTCCTCTACCAAAAAAAAAACTTTATTTTATGGCTCACGAAATGAAAAGGATCACCCCATAAAAATATCCAGTAGATGACAGTGCCACTGAGTTTCCTGTGACACTGTTTGGAACTTCCCATGAAAACACTGATTTCCTAAACCTTATGTTGGAGAAGCTAAAAAAAAGCGGAAAGGTGTCTGAAATCGACTCTCACTCTTGCTATCTGACACACACACACACACACACGCACACGCACACACACACTCACACACACGCACGCACACACACACACACACACACACACATAATCTATTAAGACCTGTGTGTTCCCATACCGGTGAATCACTGGTTGCAGCTGGACACAGCGGTCCTCTGAAGACCCCCTTGACGCGCCGAAAGTGTCCATTGCTCAGGTGTGTGGAGCTGATAACCAGGTAGTAGCACGCACTGCACGCCATCCCGGGGGCCTCGCGAGGCTTTGGGCCCATATGCCACGGGGTTCCTCACTTTTCTGTGTAGGATGTTGCGCAGGTGAGGCGGAGGTCGTCTCACTCCTGTCCTTTGTTGGAAAGTCTGCAGCTGCATTTAAAAAGGGGAGACAAGGTGAGAATGGCTCGGTAGGAAGACCATACCTGTTTGTGTGTCTGTGTAAGAACTAGAAACACGAAAAAGCGCAGAAGGAATAAGAGGACAGAGCTGTTGTAGGCTATACTCACCGAGCTGTAGTGCTGGAGTCTGCGCTTGGCATGCCGTCGTCGGTCGAGCTTAACTAAATGAATGAGCGCCTGTGGAGTGCCAGTGCCATCCAATCTCTGCTTCACCCTCCCCTCTGCTTCGCTCTCTCTTCTGTCTTTTTTCCCAGTGCACTGGTCCAGTCTGTAAAGTGTATGCAGCCTCAGCCAAGCAGCAGCAGAAGCCCAATTTGGGTTCTCAGTTAAGAAAAGAGGAGCTGGCACTCTCGCAGGTGCGTCTCCGCTACACGCACGTCGAAGAGAAATAAAAAGAAATCATCAGTCTCCTTTTCTCTCTCTGTTTAAAATCACCCGTTTTGTGAATGAAATTCCGGCGGTTCGAGGTGGGAGAGACAGTACGTTCATCCAGAGCTGCCCTGTAGTGATTATCGTGCTCCAGCGCAGGAGAGCTGAAGTCTCTCTCTCTCTCTCTCTCTCTCTCTCTCTGCCTGTCTTCTCGGGAGCTGCACCGGACCGGATTCCTGTCTGCTGTATAATAAGCAGCCCGTTTCCATGCGTTGGTCTGGGATAAGGGAATCACTTCTGTCCACGCTGTGTTTAAGTAACTCCGATTTGAGGTACCCTTCGTCCTCCTCTTCTTCCTCCCCCATCCCTTCAATTTATCCCTTCTTTCAGTTTCTTGACAATCAAAGGGGATAAAGTTTATTTACAAGGTGCTTGTGTGCGATTTAAAAATAAGCCACCGACAATATGTCAGTCCCTCTCCTCCTCTCTCTTCTCAGTCTTTTGGTCCACTCTCACCCATGAGTCTCTCTTTTTTTTTTTGCTTTTGAGGGCATCAAAGTAAAAGCCTCGTGTTTTACAGGGGAAAGGGAACCTCGCTCAGTTGCAACCTCGGAGCCAATGATTTGATTACAGATAAAAGGGTCTTTCTCCGGCTCGGCCTGTCAAACTGCGCCGGCTGCCGTCAAAGAGCTGCTCGGAACTGGCTGCAGCTGAGCCTCAGTGTGTCTCAGCGGCGTATGGCGCTGTTCACCACCAAGGTGCTGAAACTATTAAACTGCGAGCAGCCACAGCACCACGGCGCGTCATGCATATTCAATCCGGGATTAGGGCGCCTTTTGTGCTCAACGTCAACACTGAACGCAGTTTAGGGTTTTAGAGGTAAACACGGATGGAAGGACACAGAGGGACAAGCCACAACCTGGGAAGAAGTTGATGTATGCGCGCACAAAGAGATATATCCGTCAGGTTAGCACAACTTTCATTTTGTTATCAAGGCCAAGCTTTATTTAAGGTAGGGCACCTGTCACTGGCGGTAGAATTATGTCTCAACAAACATGGCTGGTTCTGATAGGCTACTTATCCTCCCAGGAAGTTGTTAGATTTAGTGCAGCTATCGATTCTGCTTTAAGTTTCTTTAAAAATCTGCAGCCATGCGGTGACTAAAAAAATAACAGAAAACAAAGGTGTTTTGATGCACAGAAAAAAGGAACCTCAACTAGTCTTTCTCTTATCACATCTTTTATTCAATAAATAGCCAAAGGACACCTTGAGAGAACTTTTTTGGTTTCTATTACTGTTTCGGAGGCAGCTGAACGTCCAAACACTTCTGTTACAAATAAGGCTGACCCTTGTCCCTTGTGGCTTTTACAAACATGCTATTCACGCCAGCCTCCTACTCTTTGTCAAACTGTTTGCAACGGACTCATTCTCTCATTCTGCAGCACTTTCTGTCCAGTCCTCGAGGCCAGGTGCTGCCACTTTCAGCCTTCTGTAGCCAGTTTTCGTAGCTGCCTGCATCACTACATGGACCAGCCTTGGAGCAATGTTAGTAATGGTGCATTTTGGATTTGATCTGTTATGACTGTAAGAGTGTGTGATTTTATATGGTCTATGCATGTCCTCCTGTGTGAGAGGGTTATTCCTCAGGGCTACCATACTCCTCAGATATGGGCTTCTTAATGGACTATTATATGCAACACACACACACATATTGTTAAACTAATATGGTGACCCTCAGGAGAGCTTGGACAGAGGTTCCTCAGTGATGGATTTCCACTCTGCTATAATTGTTTGTGTATACTGTGTACTACGATGACTATCTATCTTACATAATCTTTAACTGAACAATATATTTCTGTTTTTAGTAGGTCTGCTCCCAATAAAGAACAGATGAGACCTTACTAACTTTGGATAGCAATCCTGTCATGTCTGTCAAGTTAAGTTATGTTTATTATGTCTTGTCATTTCCTGTTTCATTTTGAAATTGTCTCCCTCTTGTTTCAGCCACATTACTTCCTTCCCTTGACCACTTGTCTCCCATGTCTGGTGATTGTCTTCCCTGTCCCTGATTGTTTCCAGCTATTTCCCATTCGCTAGTATAAATGCCTGCATCTCCTATTGTCCTGGTCCAGTACATCTAGTGTTATGCCAACCAAGCTACCAGGCACTTTCACGTCAATGATCCTTGTCCACGTTAGGTCCCTTGTCAGTATGTTTCTGTCTGTGAGCTGTTTTGTTAATTTGTTACCTTGTTTGTTAGCCATGTGTTGTGCCATTAGTGTAGTCAGTGTTTCCCTTAGTGATGGAGAGTGTTTTTTGTTATCGCTTGTCAGATCTGTTTTTGTTTCCTCACCGTTGGTGAGTTTTTTTCTTTTTTCCATTTAGATTAGATTTTGTTTTATTTTCATATCCTCAGAGTGCCTCATTTTCCAAGTCAGTTTAGATCAGTGTTTAGAATCAGAGATTTTCAGTTGTAACTTTTATAGCCCTAGCACCTGAGTCGTTTTGTTTGATTAGTTAATGTTTGATAGCCTTCTCAGTGAAAGGATTTTCTGTTTTGTTTCAGTCAGTCAGGTTAGAGTGTTAATCCCTCCCTGTACCGTTTTCTATCTAATAAATCCTTTGTTGTTACTTTTGTTTCTGAGTCGTGCATTTGGGTTTTGTTTTTTGCCACATTCTTACAAATCCAACCATGGATTTAAAAATACAGGCAAAGCAGTGTTTACTTAAGTCCCCATGTTGCCGTAGGACTCCAATTTAAGCTAAGCATACAAAAATCTTTCAGTTATTACAGTAGGTTACTGGCTTCTTTCACTTCACATCTTAGTCAATACTGCCTCTCTTGGTGATTGGTATGGATTCAAAAGAGGAAATCGAGAACAAATAACAGTTCCTATATAATATTTTATATTCATGTGAAGGACCGTGGCTGCTATTGAGAACACAGTGGTCTTGTTCTTGATGTCTTTCTTGGAATCTTATGGGTTTTAGGAGTCTTGGGGAGTTACTTTCATTTGATTCATTAGGAGATATTTTACAGTCTGTTTCACTCGTAAGAAAAAAAATGCACCTAAAACTACCTTGTACCTTGTAGCTCCCTGTGTCAAATTGCTGTGCACTGAAACCTTTTAGACAAAAACAATTAATGATTAAAAAGTATTGTTATGATGTTCTTGAATGGCTGAATTTGAAAATTCTGTCGATCTGAAAATACATTGTCACAAAGCTGATGTATCTTTCTTGGGGACGTGGACACATGCTTTCAGTATTTCTAACATGCTAGCTACCTGTTGTACTGAGTTGGTCAGTCTGCACACCCCCACTTAAGTATAGCAGTTCATACAACTCACACTCTCTCCAGCAATTAGCTTTCTGCTAAACTGTCTGGGATCATCTGCCAGTTCACTGTACCCCAAAGTTCAACAGTGTGTGGCTGTTCACTCTGTACTGATACTGCTCTGTCCCAATAGCCAACATTGTCACTTTGTTGACTGCTCAGTCTCAACTCTAACATCAACCTGTCACTCTCCAATTTCTTCCTGGAGCCAGTGGCCCCAACCTCGGCGGTTCATATCAGCACAACTTCCTAATGATGATAAAGCCAGGATGCCTCCATCTCCGTACAGTGTATGAACACCTACAGACACTTGTATGTGTCCAATGTTAGTGAAACATTGTCTTTATGCTTTTTCTCAACCACTTACCACCTGGGAATACACTTCTCTCACATGAGGAAAAGGAAACCAATTTTACGCAGGAAATTACCTCTATACTATCTCCTGGCAAAAGCTTTAGTTAATGTCTCATACACTTAAGCACTGCTAGGTAATGTATTTTCTATGTCCTGGAGTGCTACTGAGAGCGAAGCAGCAGCAGTAATGAGTGCATCCTGAACAATCAGGTAATGCAAAAAACAATGGCACAAACACTTAAGGCTCCTCGATGGTGATTGAAAAAAGCTCCTCCATATTTCTTAATAATGCTCTAATGTCAGAGATCAGAAAGCACCTAGTACAGGTGTGTGATTCAGTACCTTCAGGATATACTGGCAGTAGGTTGTGTGTGTGTGTGTGTGTGTGGGGGGGGTATTATTTGCACTGATCATTTATAAGAGGAAAACTGTTGTGTATATTTTAAACACTTTAATTCCCTGAAGTGCCTCCACTCTCCCTTGCTATCTGGCTGCTCCTGGTGCATGCATTACTGTTGGAAATGATGCAGTAATACTGAGAAGGTGGGGTGGGTGAGAGAGAGTCAGGTCGAGAGACAGACAGGGAGACAGAGATAGCGAGAGAGAGTAGGCAAAATCTCTGTGGTATCTGTTTTCCCCAGTTGCCGCCTCTGGCTCTTTTTCCCTCTCTTCTCTCCTTATAAACTGTTGAAATATTACAGTTAGGTTTTGGGCGCATATTGCTCTCTTTTATGTGCAGTGGATGAGATTGCATCTGAATGTATTATGATCCAGAAGTGGGTATGTGTGTGTGTGTGTGTGTGTGAGACAATAAATGTGTGCGGTATATCTGTGTGTGGTGTCTTTGGTCTCCAAAGACTCACTACAGCATCACTGTGAAAATAGAAAGAAAAGGATTTGTATTAAGTGTGGAGACATAAATTTTCTTACAAAAAGATTTCTTTACTGCTTATACAAACAAAACCACAGCTCCACAGGGTGGAGTGAGGGTGGATTTCTTTTATCAGCTAAATATTGCACAGTTCAAGGTACATTGTGGCATTTGTCTAAAAAAAAATTCAATATATAAACACAGTATGACAGACCTATCATTTCGTTTTAAGATACTATCAGCTATGAGCAGTGTGTGAGCACTTACTGTAGCAGGGAAATTAGGATTTACCACCCTAATATGTGCATTTGTCCATGTGCACTGGTGAACATTGAGATTTATTGTTCAGTGTGTTTGTGTGTGCTGTGGGTATATGTCCTGCATGTCTCGGTGTGCAGTTTGTGTAAGTGTATATCAAAATGTGAGCGAGTGTGTTCATCCTGTGGTGTGAGTCCATACATGCACCAATAAGAATATAAAAACACCAACATTTGTGTCTGCATATGGGCAAAGTCATGTACGCATTGGTCTTGTACTGCAGATTGATGGGAATGAAATATTCTGTAATCTAAATGTAAATGGAAGTGAAATTTACCGGTGAGTTCTATGTAATTACCAGTGCCACAATTTATTAGAGTTGTGTTTGTGTTAGGTGGAAAGCAAGAAAGAAAGGGTATGAATTGTGGGGGTGGTGGGGGGGAGAATAAAGAGGACAAATGAGAGAGTGTGGAAGGACTACCAGAATGACATAGTAAGAGAAAGGATGATTTATATTTAGTTATGGTTTCATGGTTGAGCAGCAAAGGCTCACTGCATAGGGCGAGGGAATAGAAAGTAAGGAGCTGGTCAAATCTGGTCCGTTGAGACAGGAGAATAAGAGTGGGGTGGCTCTGTGCATGAAACAGAGAGGAGAGGAGAGGAAGGTAAAATATGGGATGGTGGTCAGACTTGGGCCTGTCAGAACTGTCAACCTGCCTTTGGATTTTGGCTTGATCTCATGGGTGGCGGTCAATTAATCACTTTCAGGTAAAGGGTTCTGATATATCTTTGATATATCGACAGTGGATGAGTTATTCTCTGTCCCAACCTGAACCCTGCTGGCCCTGCAGTTAAAGTGAAATGGTGTCAGAGGCAGTTGCACCGAGAAAGATAGGGATCATTAAGGTGCGCTGCTGCACTAACACTATTAATGAGATTGCAACTCTCCCTCATACATATGCTGAGAAAGTGTGTATTTACAAGTGTGTGTATATTTTTCTCTTTCAGTTTTTGTGTATGTGTGTCTGTTTGCATCTGACATGGATTTGCTCCTTCTACTAAATTCCAGTGGTGTGGAGATTCAAGATGTAGTTTTAATGCACTTCTAGCAATTCATTTCACATATCTCAACATCCTCTCCCCTTCCTCCTTCCTTGTTGCCCTCTCCCTTCTGCAGCCCTCTCCCCAGCCCTTGGCATTCTCCCTGGAAGCTAATCAGCATATTTTCTACTGCAGATCAAAGTAATGGCCCTCAAAAGTGTTAGCACTAACACAAGAAAACACGACACCATCCAGGACGGGCTACATCAGTCTAATGTGTGCTTGGACTTACACATTTCTCTCCCTCTTTTGTTTGTGTTTGTAAGCATGTGTGCTGTGCTCTTGATCACTCACTTGTTTGGCATTGTGAAGGCCGATACAAAATTCTACAGGCTAGATCGAAAAGATGATGCACCAGAAACATATGACTATGTTTTCTCTTGTTCATGACAGTAGAAAGTTGTTTGGAATGGCAGTTAGCGTATTTATTGCAATATCAGTGGTGCTTTGTAAATAATAGATAAGGTCTGTTGATGGGGTCTCTGGTTTGTCCCAGAGGACAATGGGAAAGACACTATGCTCAGCCAATTTTAGTCAAACACAGAAGCACACTCAAGAGTCCTCTCATCTTCAGTTATTGTACTTCAAAGCTATGACAGTTAATAATAAATATGGTGTTAGAGAGAGAGCACAGGGAGGAGAGCAGAGGAACAGGTTGAGAAAGAGGCAGAAGGTAAAGAGAGTAGAGCGGTTCAAGCTGATTTGGAGAAGCCCTTATCTGGCCTGGCTCGGTGCCCCTCTGCTCTTGGCGGTCAGCCATGTCGAGGAGTACCTAGCAGGGTCAGAGGAAGTGAGGTCATGTGAATCATGGACGCAGTTAAAGATCCACTTGGCAGAAATGGCAAATTCACCACTGAAGGTCAGACATACATCACCTATCAGAGAGAGATAGATGTGCTGCTGGGGCAAAAAGAGATAGTGAGGGGGGGTAGGGGGTGTAGAGCAAGACAAGAGAAGGGGAGATCTCCCATCTTTATTGTTGAGAGAGAAGTGTGAGCAATGCAGAGGGCAAGATATAGGGCCCGTCTTTGCAGTATAGCCTACCAGAGGAGCTTTATTGTTTTGTGCATGGAAGCAGAGAAGCCATGCAGATAAACAGCAGCTGCTCCTCTATTCATTTTATCTTCTCTTCCATCACTGCACATGCACAAACAACTTTTAATCTCAACAAAAGACGTATTTCCCACAGAATTAAACACAGGAGAGCAGCCATGTCCTCTTCCTGTTGGTGGGAGTGGGTTCCTCTAGCCAGAAGACCAGCACAGTGACCCATCTCTGGCCACTTTAATCTAATCAGTCTCTTCTACTTCCTAATAGGCTGCTTTCCCAACCACTGGTATCCAAACAGTCTGCTCCACTGGGACTGTTGCTGCCTTTATCTGTTTTGTGGCTGTTTACTGTTCAGGGGTCAGGAAGCTGCCTCTCTTTCTGTTCAAGAAACCAAAGCTACATCACAGGACATTACAACCACACTCGCTGTGATTAATGGGCTGGGGTGTCCACTCTTGTGTTTATTCCATGCACAAGTGTGTGTGCGTCCCTGTGTGTATTTGTGTTTTAATGTGCTTGGCCAGGTCTATCAGCTAGACTTTAATCTAATCTGGTAGCCAAGCCTGCCACGATGACCTGTAATGATTTAGAGCTGACCTCAGCTCTGTAACTCAATACACTCTTTCCCACTCAGCTGCACCACGCATGTGTGTTCGTGTATAGAAATGTGTGTATGAGCGCATGCTTGCTTCTGTGTCACTGCAATGCTGTTAGAGAATGAGTATGCATTTGTGTGTCATGATGCCATCTTGACGTTGCACCCTAGCACAATCTTTAACCCACGTCTTAACAAATACACACTTGGAAATGCAAAAGCCACACAAAGACATCCCCCATTCCTTTTCTCTCCATACCAGACCCTTTCTCTCTATGACCTTCAGTTTGAGTTTATGGGAATAGCCTCCACTCCTATAAAGAAGCCACAGTCTAGCACATACACACACACACACACACACACACAGAGTTATTGGATTCATAACTGGGATACTCCTATCATCCTGCTCTCTGTGCAAGATGAGAGGTGTTGAAATGAAATTCTCCTGCAGAAAAGCTCTGCTCTTACCTGGGATTTGACAAATCCCTCTCTCTCTCTCTCTCTCTCCTCTGACACACACTAAAAGAGAAAGGAAGAGAGTGAAAAATAAGTAGACTGAGTGAATGAGTGTCAGTGAAACAGAGAGATTACAAGGGGGTAAACTGGGAATGGTAGCAGGATGACAGGAGAAGGAAGAGGTGCTATGAAGGCATTCAAAAAGAAAAAAGAAGAGAGCTGAGTTTAAAAAAGAATCAATCTGTCTATCCTGAGATTGAAGAGATGTGGGCGAGGTGACCACGGTTGGTCAGTGGGGTAATGGAGATCTCCATGGGTTGTCATGGCAGAGCTGATGTTGCTGTATTTATTTTAATCGACACATAAATTGATAAGAAGCTTTAACAAGTTTTCCCAGAATGACTGTAAAAAACAGTTTCATACTTACCACATGCTCCACATCACCACATGGAGTGAGCCTACTTTGTATTTGTTTTAAGCAGTGGCTCTCAAACAATGGAGTGCACATGACGATGCGTATTGTTTTGACGTTGGAATCATTTTATGGCGAAGCAGTAAATAAACTAGAAAACAAATCATCAAGAGATACATGAGAGGGACAAAAGGAAAAACAAATGATGCTTCAGAGACGAATGACACAAAATACTCATTTGAAAGTAATCAAAAGAAAATGTGGCAAAGTAGGGCTGCACTGAATAGTTCTGTTCATAACATGACATTCTAATTATTCTTATTAAATTAACTCATAGAAGCATGACCACGACACATTCTGTGTAGCGATCTGTCCATTTCTAATTGCCATCAACATAAATTACTTTGACATACAGGAATATAAATAATGAAAAAAAAGCTGTCGGAGACGAGGAGATGGCTAAAAAGAATTTTTAAGATGATATTTAGAACCATTACATCCCGGTCAACATCTATGAAAATGACAACAAATCTGCTGAATATAAAGGACTACTGACTGAATAAACTACAAGAAAGAAAAAAACAGAAAATGTAAACATATTTCATCTCAAATAGTAATAGTTTTGAAATGATTTCTTTTTGTGTAAATTGAAAATAGGCAGAGAACGTGTGTCTCAGAGAGCTCCTACCCCCAACCTCTGATCACCCACACAGGTGTTTCCACTTGCTCTGGCTGAATAGAGATCTGCTCAGGTTGAAAGTGGGCAGAGCTTTGATGGCACTTAATTAACTAATTGAGTGCTAACCCTTTTTTAACAACGAAAGTGCCTTGTGCCAGCCTTTTTGGCCATTTTGTGTCATTTTCACGATGCACAGAATATTTTCTACTATGACTTTGAAAATACTGTGAAAGAACAGACTCTCTATTTCATCATGAAAAAAATGTTTGTTTTTACCTTGTACCATTCTTGTTTTATCTGGAGGAGAGTAGAGCCCATTTTCACTAATATCATCATTTTTTGTCCAGATTCTGTTTGTTAATAGCAATCGTCTCCACTTCCTGCTTTGATCTCTGTGGCGTATACTGTCTCTTTATGTCCCGACTACAAATCCCAGAAGCCCCAAAATTTCTAACAGGCTGTGTGAGAATGCTCTTTTGTACCTGCTGCTGAAAAAAAGGAAAGATGTATTTATACTTTTATGGCACTTAAGTGTTGTATTTTAAAGAACATACTTATAGGTGTTTGATACTGAAAGAGTTAATTCACAAACCTTCACAGATTTATTAGTAGTACAGCTTTGAAGTCATGTTAAAATGACCTATGTGGTGTCATAAAATCTTTTGGTTGATTTGCTTGCTTTTACACCACAAACAAGCTACAGTCCATTTGGAAGTGGACCAAAATCCACTTTTCAGTCTCAGTTTGGTTGTTTAATCTGCACCGGGGTCCAGTTGACAGTTTTTACACCAATCCAAACAAACAGTAATAATCTGGAAAACAGAGGGCCGCTGCACAAAATTGGGATAAGGGATTAATCCTTTAAGGTGCTAACTATTTAACCCCTACCCCATAACCCTACCCCTACCGTACCTCTACCCTAACCCTAACCCTCGAAGAAGTCCCATCAACTACTAATTACCTGAAAACACCTGTGTGGGTCTGTTAAAGATGACTTTTGACTCCTCTAGTAATAAATAATTCTAAAGTATGAATTTGTCTATAAATTTACTGTGGAATCTTTCTCTTGATCAGTCCAGTTGAACAGCTTTTTTAACACGTATTTATTGATGTTTCTATTTTCAGCAACACAACAGCACAACACAACACTACATCACAATACATTACAAGACATATGAGGCAGCAATCAAATCAAAAACAAAACAAAAACAAACAAAAACACAATACAGGTGAAGATGTAATGTATGTTAAAGTGATTTCTATTTCTCACTAATGCAAAGATAACAAAACACAAAATAGACAAAGACTTTAAGGGAACATCTTACAGAAAAACGTCACCTTAAAAAAAAAAACAGCAATATTGAACCCGCACATTTTTTTTTTAATCTAAAACAGAAAAAAAAAAATCTATTCCACAATTTTATGCAAGTCAGCAAGTTTCTTGGGTAACATGCAAACATACACATTATCTGCTTTTAGGTAACAGAGATACAAATCATAGTAGCCATAATTACAGCAGTACAATTAATAACTGTTGTAACAACTCCCCAGAGAAGTTTACTTTGGTTATATTGAGACCATGATAACACAGTGAACCTCTCTATTCTGAGCCTGAAGCAATTAAACGGCTCCCATGATTGCACCCATAAAACATCCCATGTCTTTAACAGGCCTTTTTTCTGTGTTGTTAAGCAGAGTCATTATGTCTGAAACATTATTTTGTTGATGGAGTGAGTGTGGTTGAAAGTGAGGGAAAAACTGCAGCTGGATGAATCCTGTGAATGATTTCATAAAGTCTCTATTTTAATTATGTCAGAGTGGGGAGAACAGAGATGAGGTCACAATGGCCCTCTTGCTCTCCCGTGCTATCGGCCTATCTTTTAATTATCCACCACTCCTGTCTGGAAAGCAGAGGGTTGGTATGGAAAGGCAGAGATAGCAGCAGCTTACATTCCCTCATCAACTGCCTGCCAGAAGTGTATGATGATTTGATGATTGAGTCCCCCCTCTCCTGTCCCTATCTTTTTTCTTGTGTCTGATACTGCAATAGAAGATTCATCTCATTTTAAAAGAGTCTCTTAAATACTTGTCTCTCCTCCTTCTCCCCCATACCTTTACAATCACTCTTTTACATGCTATATATTCACTATGGGGCATTGAAATTCATTTGAGAAAGAGATACTAACATGACCTGCTATATCTTTTTTCCACAGGGAGTAGGTATTAATTTTTTGTGAGAAAAAAGGAAAATGCCAGCACAAAGTACCAAAAAAATCCATCAGAGGAACATACTCTGACACCTGATTCTCTCTTGCAAGGGTACATTGACGGGGAGCATTACGAAATGTGTCACCATGCCATGAATCACTTTCAATGGTTTGATATTCGCCTTGACCCATGAGACACTGTAGCTTATCTACTGTGCCTCTGTTAAAGAAGACTTGCCTTGGCAAGGTATGTTGAAGGAAAATAACCTCTTTTTTCCAGGACATTTTTCCAACTTTTTTTTTACTCCAAGGATATCACATACCAACACTTTGTCATGGCCATCTGCATTTGAAACCAATGCAAGTGGTGTTATGGTTCTGTTTTGTCTTTAGTTTTTGTTTCTTGAGTTCCCTTTGTGTTTTTTTTCCAGGCTAGATGTGTACGAGGCAGGAGGTGTGGCTGTAGCTCCTGACAGCTGATGAGGCAAACCTGACTCTCATCTCCCAATCAACTCTCCATAAAAGCCTGGTTTCCTCACCAAAGAAGTTCAGTGTGCCAAAGAATTCTGTTCAGTATGAAAGAGCAATCCTCGTGGTTTCCTTCTGATTTTCCTTGCCAACTTAGTGTTTGTAGTTTACCTTGTTTCTCAGTACCTACCTGCCACTTAGCTTGTTCTCTTTTGTCTGCCAGATTCTGTTTCTAGTTGCTTTCCTGCATGTCAGATCTTCTCATGTTTAAGTTTCAGACCTTCACTGTCTCAGCCATTGTCTTCAATCAGCCTACCTGCCTCCAATGTCCACACCACTGCCTTTGCATTTCATTATTGTAAATAAACTCCACACCTGCCAGTCACTCCTCTCTTTGCTTTGGGGGCTGCCAGTAACAAAACACCAGGCCATTAATTACAATGTAAACCCCTCTGCATCTGTATTAAACACTGAAGGGAACTGCTGTGGTGTGTTTAAAGAGTGGAAGAAAGACACTGGGCAAGTGGATGGGCCCAACAAACACAAGAATTAATCCAGGCAGTCATTTAATCTTCATTTTCCAAAATATGTCACGGACAGATGTCAATGTTCGTTTTGTTAAAACAGAATCTTTCATGAAGTTTCACAGGCTCATTTAAGTCCTAATGTCTGAAAATAACTGTTATGTTTGTGCAGTATATCCCTGGCAACCTGAAAACTGTTTTGTATCATTAAGGCCTGTACATTATTTCAATGTCAGTTGGTTTAATTTTGGTGCTCTTACACATCCTAGTCTCTTTTATAAAGGAGTTCTGTTAGTTCACTCTTTATTTCAGTGATCTGAATGACTAATTTTATTATTTGGATGGGGAGAATAAACTGCTGTCTCTTTTGACATGTGGCCTTTCTCTATCGTACTATGACAAGAAACACTTGTCTGTTTATTGTAATCTGTAATCTACAATAAATCAATCATTGTTGCTGTCCCAGAATCTGTGCTTTTTGTTACACACAAGTGTCTTTCTTCCCCTTTCTTTCCCAAGGGGAGTGTCTATTTTAGGAACCTGATGTTCTCTGACAGCTTTCACATATACTGCCCTGGCATTAGCGCTGTGAGTGGCACACACAGACACACATTATAAGGGAAAGCATACACACTTACATAAAGGAATATTGAGTCTCTCTAATACTAAAATGTTCAGACATGCAGCTTGGGTAAATTAACCTTAGGACATACACAATGAAATGCAACACAATACTAAATCCTCTAAAAGGCACAGTGCATTACCATACACAATACATGCCATTAGCATACAATCCAACATGATGTGATACAATACAACTCTGTTCAACCATCTATATTTCTGTGTGTGTGTGTCTGTGTGTGGATTGAGTGCAGTCAGACTGTCTCTGTTAGGGGTCTGTAAGCCATGACGGTATGATATCATGTAGTGTTTTCTGCTATAACTTGCCAAGTAAGATTATGTCTAGCTTCAGACATGACATAGAAAGGGGTGGATCACATCCTGAGGCTCTTGTACAGTGTGTGTGTACAGTATGTGTCAAACCAATATGACTGATTATTATATGAGTTATAATAGTTCTGAATATGGCACAAAACCATAACACACATTGAGGCAAAGGACTGCGAGTGACACTTAAATGTCAATATATAGCTTGGAAAGTGTAAGAGCCTAATTACACTGCTCTGCTGACACAAAGACGCTCCATTGGCTCTTTCTTTGAATCTCCACGGCTACCTGGCAGTTTATGTGACATGGGCAAAGCTAGAGGGATTAGCGTCTTCAGTAACACTCACACAAATTGACAAAAACACTCATGGAGAACCAACATTACACAAAATGATCCCTGTCACCCACGTAGGTATTCACACGTAAAGTATGTTGCCATGTTGGGCTATTTTTTTTTTTTTTTTTTTTTTGTCATTTTGAAGCTGGTGCCTAAGCTTTTCTTTCTTACTTTCTAAATCTATGCTTTTGCTATAACAAAACCATGTGTAGGAAGGAAGCACCTAGAATTGTACCAGTGAATTTAGTTGCACAGATTGAAAAAATGACTAACAAGTACTGAGACACCATCTTCCTGGCAACGCTGTGTTTGTGCTTTTGTCTATACATGTGGGCCTTGAATGTATTCTTCAGAATATGGAGGTCATCAGCAAGGGTATTCAGAGTAATTATACATTTTCTCTTCAGCAGGCCAATCAGAGAAGGATATGCCTGACCCTTGACAGGTCAGAGATCACTGCTCTCAGCGTGGTCACACAGCAATTAACCTACACATACCGTGCAAATGGTATCTCCTCCCGTCTGGTTCTTAAACACACACGCACATTAATGCACACACGCATGCACTGCGACTGATCCAAATGTGAACAGCATGTCTTCCTCTCTGCTCCTTTTCCACGTGCCCTTCTGAATGAGGTCAGTTTATTCAAAAGGAATATTTTATCAGTCATTTGCATATTGGAGGGTATAGAATGCAAAGTATTGTGTACAGCACGTTTCAGCCTTGGTCAAATATTGTTGCTTCATCCCATAGTCTCTACCTCTGTCTAACCCCTCATTTCCACTGGATGTGGAATGACGCCGATGTCTGTTAATATCCATCGGCCATCGTCCGTCAATACCCACCAGATCTGCCTGCTGCGGCTCTTCCAGGCAGCTGAGATTGCAAGAACGACTCTCTGACTAATGAGATCTCATGAATTCACATATAATCGCGCAATATAGTGGGTTGTACCGGAACGTCAGTGAATTATTTTATTTTGAAAATAAATCAGGTGACAACTTCCTGTCCCGCACAATCTGCCCAGTGCTAAAATCATGCTCTGTGTGTCGACGTCCGACAAAAATAGAAACTCTGTCGATTTTAGATCTGTTTAGTTTCATCTATCTTAGCTCGCACAAAGAGTGACATGGAGTGAAAGGCGGAAGGAAGAAGTCAGATGAGGCAAAAAGATTGTCAAAACTTGCTTTCCAAGGAGGGGATAAGACAATCCCATGCAAGCATTATCTTTGTGGAGATATTTTCAAAGTGTCACAATCCCCTGTGTTGTTGAAAAGGCTGAATTCTGAAATAAGCAATATAATTTAGCAGCGATGTGTGTCGGACGAAAGAGGAAAATCTCTAAATCTGCAGTTTCATGTGTGTCGACGTCCGACAAAAATAGAAACTCTGTCGATTTGTTTCGGCAGGCTTCAACGCGTCAGTGGCGCTCCGTATTCAGTGGAAATTAGGGGTACACATAAACACACACGATTCATGCTTGTATGTATCTGATATTTGATTGCTGTCATTTATTTTTTACATTCCTCTCCATCACACACAACACTCAAAATCATCTTAATTTTAGCTTTTTCTCAACTGTTTACTGCAGGCCTGATCATTGTGGCAAATGATGATTGTAAATCTGTACAAATAAATTCAATGATAGTATTAGAAAAATCATTTAGAAATAGTATTATAAATGCTAACGCACACATTCAGTATCAGCTATAACAAACTGTATATTTTCTATTTTAAAACATGTTACACTGTATGTGCTGCAGATTACATACCTCACAATGGAACACACACACAGTCTTTTATGGCAGCTTGGCAGAATGAATAGTAGATATTATGCCATCATTATAACATTTATTTATTCATTTATCTGCAAAATGTCTGTTTCTTATCGCTGCAAGCAAAACATCTGCCATTTGGAAACCTAATGTTGAATGTAAGTGCAGGAATATTCAGCACAATAGAATATAATAGAATCACATAGAATGGCAGACAGAAGTACGGCCTAACAGATTAGTGGAGAAGACAATGAATAATGAATCTCTCTCTATTAAAAACCTCACATGAGACAGTAGAATGCACAAGAAGCTGGTGTCGTATCAGTGCTAACAGTATGGATGGTTATATTTTCTCCAGAGAAGCACAAAACAAGGAAGGTTGGTTGTTTTTGGTTGTGTTTTTTTTTTTTTTTTTTCCCAATTACAGAAAAATGTAGGTAACAAAGCATTCACATTAACATGACAATACACTTCAATTCAAAGCTAATCACTGGAAATCAGGTTTCTCCCTGAGTTATTACATCTGCTGGTGACACAGAGACAGACAGGTGACTCACAGACAGATAAACAGACAGCCGAAAGTACACACCAGTAGTGTTAGTGAAGAGAAAGACACACTTTTTACTGAATGACTTAGTAGGCTTATTTAAATTCAATGTCGTTAATCTCTTAGTTTGGTTTTTATTCAGACTGGGGTGGCACTAGGAGCCACTCCACAAGCAGGAAATGCAGGTCGCCAACACCTTTCAAGCTAACGTTATTGCGGTCTGTTAGAAATTACCACAAAATATTTTTTTATGGAGGTATGGAGAGAGTCGTCTGACATCAAACTTTCCCATATGAAACAACGCACAGTTGGAACTGATGTTCACATGCATATTTTATGGCACTTCAAGTAATCTTAAAACCAAAGGAAAGGTGATTCCAGGCAAAGCCATCATTCTTTGTGACAGGTACAAGCACTGAATTCAGATTTACCAACATTTTCTGCTTCCACATTCTCACAAGACAGCCTTTATAGGTTTATAAACATTTGAGTGTTGTAACAAATGCATCATTAAAGAGAGCTTTTATGCCCCTATGTTTTTTTTTTTCTTTCATTAAGTACGTTGCATTGTTTGTATTTTATTGTATGCACAATGTCTGCAAACTGACAAAGCTTAAAGTTCAAGCCAAAGGGAGTATCCCCTACTGAAGCACTGCACCTGATGTGTCCGAAGTGCCTCGCTTGAAATCCTGCCTTTTCTGCTGTAAAGTGCTGATGTCACCAAGTAACACATTTGCATAATACCTGCCTAGAGGCTAGTTTGGCATGCTCTCAAACAAAGCTAGTTAGAGCAGCTGATGGAGCGGAGTCTGAAGAGTTTGGTTGATCAGTCACAAGAGAGTGGGTCAGCTGACCAATCAGAGCAGACTAAGTGTTTGAGACAGAGGGTGAAAAGAGGTGCTGCAGCAAAGCTAGTGCATGTTTTTTTTTTGAGCATTAAAGCATGTAAATATGGAAATCCAAAATACAAGTATATACCTGAAAATTAGCATAAAATGTTTTCTTTAATTATAATTGTTGAGCTGCTGTACTGAGATGTGCTATTATTAAAAATGTTAGTTTCAGGACAACAACCACTTCGCATGGCAGAAGGATGTCCTGTTTGCATTAGCAGTATTGTACAGCTTCAATAAGGTATGTAGAGATGAACAGAAAACAGTTAGGCTAATATTATTGTTATGTGAAGAGATAATTTAAATCCAGTGTGGGAAAAACAGACCCTGCCAGTAAATATTAAGACATACAAAGAACACCAAGACAGAGAGACGGGCAGACGACTAGACTGACTTGACAGACCAGGCCTCAATTAAACATAGTAACCGTGGTACTGATCTAACAGGCCTGCTGCAGGCTCGTAATTATTTTTCACAAATCTTGGGTCTATGCGAGTCGCCTCGCCGTGGCATTGTATCCCAGAAGGCAGTCTGAAGAGGAATGAGAACAAATGGCATCCTCCCTTGTTAGGACAATTTTTCCTCCTAGTTAACTATAGATTTGGTGTGAGCATGTACAAAGACACAACAATTTAACTAATTACCAGTGTGATCATTAAATTTTTGCAAATTGTGTGTTGCCTAATCCACACTCCTTATTCCTTATATCCTTCTTGCTGTAAAAATATAGAGCAGAGAAAATGCGTCTCTGATGAGTATGAGTGTTTCATCCTTTTAGAATTAGACTTCTGTGTCAGCTTTTTCCCACCTTGTCAGCTCTTTCACTCGACTGGAGGTAAGGCTGAGGAGATGAGGCGAAAAATTCTTTAGGCCTATTTCAGCCTCATAATGGGTTGCCGATTTCCTTGCCGCAGCCACGAGGGAGGAACTGTGTGGATACATGCTATTTGCAGACCACAGCTGTTTGTCAAAGATATGATTATATAGAATGACACAGATCCATCAGAGATTTTCATCTCAACTCTCACAGCATGGCAACGAAAACGGCTCTGTTTAGTTTCATCTATCTTAGCTCGCACAAAGAGTGACATGGAGTGAAAGGCGGAAGGAAGAAGTCAGATGAGGCAAAAAGATTGTCAAAACTTGCTTTCCAAGGAGGGGATAAGACAATCCCATGCAAGCATTATCTTTGTGGAGATATTTTCAAAGTGTCACAATCCCCTGTGTTGTTGAAAAGGCTGAATTCTGAAATAAGCAATATAATTTAGCAGCGATGTGTGTCGGACGAAAGAGGAAAATCTCTAAATCTGCAGTTTCATGCAGCTCCTCCCTGCCTCTGATTTCTGCCGCTTGGTTTGCCAGATAAGATTGTGAACTTCAAACATGCAGTCAATGCTCATGCTGTTAAAGCAGAGAAAGAGGATGGGGCTCTCTGAGTTCAGAGATGTTTCTTTGTGGTATGTAGGCCTGCTGTGGAGATGGCAATATTGTATACATTGTATATAAGCCCATACTGTGTCATTGCACTGAGCATACACAATAACGCACGCAGGAAAAAACTTGCAGAACAAATCCCAGAACACTGACATGCATGTGCATATAGAGTCATATGAACTATTCACTTATCTGATCAGCACTCATGTAGTCATTTCATCAAAGACAAACACCTGCAGAAATAGGTTACACTTTCATCCAAACTGTTTCTGATTCTCCTTAAACCTATTCTAAGTGTCTCATAATGAACTCATAATCTCAGGCGTGTCTGTCTGGAAAGCTGGTAATGGAATATTTATAGAATATTGCTGGGAATTCTTGTGGGAAACCCTCATTCTAACAAACGTCTTTGTTCTACTGGGGCATGATTTCAGCTTTCTTTTTCTGTGTCCTGTCTCTCTCTCTCTCTGCTGTTTTCTCTCTGGTTCTGTTGTTGTATCTCATTGTATATACAATATCTTTCTCTGCACCTTCCTCCCTTTGTCTGTCTGCTTTTTCAACAAGCTCAAAACCTGAGCTTAGTCAGAACCTCAATCTGAACCTCATACCTAATGCATTACAGTAGTAGCCATCATATAACAGAAATCCCACAGAACTCATCTATCCTGCAGGCTTATCCTTGTTCATTGTAGCAGCAGGGAACTACATGGGCTACAATATGCATGCCGTAACTCAAAATACTCTGTAATAACTGTGCCTCATATAATTCTGTGTGCCTTCTGACAGCTGGAAGCAGCTGGAAACTTCCAAATAATTGCCCTCGGGAATTGAACCTCAGCACCACAGCAGTTCATTCTTGCCTGCAGTGCACACAATGCACTATTGTCAGTGAGAGTTACAAATGAGATTCTTTTTGTCTCTTAAACTGGCAGAATAAATGTTAAATAATAAATGTTCACAATTGCAACATTGCATGTTCTTTCAGTAATGCATGGCACGCTGATCCAACACAACACTGGTACAATCTGAGTTTAGTTTCTCACATGAGCTGTAAACTGTAACTTCACCTTGACATTTATAAAATGGTGGTTCAGCATGTGTTTGATGTAAACATATCCCAGAGCGCATCACTGCTAAATGTCGCAAGATGTTTTCGGATAAGCACAAAACACTCACATGCTTTCGAATCCTCTCTGGACTGCACTGGAAACCTTCAGGGATTTGAAGTGGCGTGTATGTGTGTGTGCATGAGTGAGTTTTTGCCTTGCCACATTTGGAGACACATTTTGGGCTACACACTTGCTGATTAGGGACTAGGGAGGACTATTGAATGTTTCTAGTAAAAATTGTATGAATACCTTGTTCCAGTGCACCACTGTTAGCAAGCTCCACCAATCAAAGATTGTTTTGTTTAGATTATGGCCGCATTTAACGTTTGATATGTTTTGGTTACAGATAAAGTTGTAATTATTAATGCTGCTTCACTCTTTTTCTATTAACAAGAGATCAAATGAATAAACAATATTAAAGGTGTACATAGAGAATTATCACCTGACCCTGCAGTGTACTGCACCTGTGTTTCCTGATATGATCACCATAACAATAAAAGACATGTAAATGTTGTATTTAGGGCTTGTTGTGCTGCCTGACAAGTGGCAAAAAGCAGGTTTAAAATGTCATTATGCCACAATAATAACCTTTGATGCTATTTGTGCCAGTGGGGAGAGGAGCGTCTTCTCTATTGAGAAAAGCCTATTGCTGTTGCAGCATCTATGCTAACCTTTTGTTGTTGTGCCATACACACCTAAACTGCACCCATAGATATGGCAAGAATCCAGCTACCATGTGAGGTAAGCAAGGCCTTGCATAAATTTTGAGGAAATGATGCATGCACATCCCGGATGTGACGCAGATGACAGAAACCATCCTCTATGGTATTTCTAAATTAATACAATTTGATAGAATGAGTGCCGTCTGTTTTTTTTTTTTGTGCAAAATAGAAGTTGCTCTTTCTCTGTTGCATATTTGCTAGATGAGCCTCTTGAAGTGTTTGCTTCCCCCAGTGGTTGATAAGTGTAATTTCATGTTCCTCTGTGCATTAATAAATCTCACCTGTTACTACCAGTAAACACAAGTCTCGCCAATTCAACCTCAACTGACACTTGTGTGTTTCTGTGTGCGAAGGGGTAGATCCTTCAGAGTAAAGAGTGATTCCTTTAGTTTACTCTGTCTGTTAAAGACAGTGGAAATAATTACAGACAGCTTTGCTCATTTACTATGGATTTCAGTAGTCATTAATTTAAGGGCAAACTAGAAAAGAGAGGTGACGGTGCACAAGGGGTCAAGTGAGACAGCGTAGGGAGCAAAAGGAAGACTGTGAGAGTGACTTTTAGGCAGATGGAGAAGGGAGGGGAGAAGAAAGGAGGGATGTCCTGGAGGCAGAGCGAGTAAATGAGTCATCTGCTATCAGCTCTATTCTAACAGCGCTACAAGTGAATAGATGCCTTAAAGGTTAGGCATAAAATGATTTCTCATTTTGCTGCGATATCCCCCAAGGTAGACATTAATGCTTTAGTTATGGACTTGACTGTAAAAGCTCCTGAGGTAACGCACTGCTTGTCTTCCATAAATATCACTGGCTATCTACATGCACATTGTGATTCAGATGAGGCTGCTTTTATGGTGAGGAACATATTTTTGTGCAAATAGTCAGTAAAGTTGATGTGATGCTGTGTGTCATTTCCACAGACAGGTAGTCACCCTGTTTGCAGAGCCAACTCCCCAGGTGCTGCAGATCACAGCTGAGACTCTAGTCCCCTGCGCGCGCACACACACACACACACTGATACATACACTGATCAACACTTGCAAGCAAAGCTGCCATGCATTCATACAAAGTAAAGCAGCCACACACAAAACACGTACATATGTGCCAAGCTTCATTTATGCTCTGTTGAGTCTGTTCATGTCACAACTTTGCAGATGTTTTAGCCATGGGGATATGAACACTATTTGAACAAATTCTTCTTCCCACTCATTTTGGTTGGAACTCGAGGTTTTGAAATGATAATGAATCTGTGGGCCAGAATTTCCCACATGGCATCACGTCTAGTGTAGAAATTGAAGAAATAGAATGAGGCAGCCTCGGAAAGCAGCAGAATATTTTTATGTCAAATGTGAAAGTCAAATTCTGGCTGAACTAGATATCCCCTTTAAAGCAGTCTGTGTTTCTAAAAAGCAATAAAAAGTTAAAAAAAAAAAAAAGTGAATCTGAGATTACAGCTGCATCCACAGAGCACAGATGGTTCCCCATACAACTGATTTACAGTTTAAAGTCCTGCTGTATCAATCAATTTCTGGTACACTATAGCAGTAATAAAAAGATAGAAGCCCTGTTGGGTAGGGTGATCACTCACACTGACAAATACACAATCATATGACTTCATGCTGGCACGCTCCTACACACGTGATATCTGACGTGGATTGCAGGTGTAATAAACTAATCATCCTCTCTCTGACACACACACACACACACTCTTAAAGCTGGCAGACACGGGTTAAAAATCCCATGTTGCTGTGCTTACTCAAAGAGGGAGGGGCAGTGTACAGGTCAGATTCCACAGCATTATCAAAACCCATGAGGAACACACTGGCCATCCAGCATGAACATAACAGTGGTGAAGGTATATCGAAGATGTTGCAGCCAGGGAGCGTGCCGCTACACCCTCTGGGCATGGCAGCTGCCCCTGAGCAGGAGCTGCTGTGCATCTTCGGGACGGGGGACTTAGGGCGCTCTCTGGGCCAACGTCTGCTCCAGTCTGGCTACAGGGTGGTGTACGGCAGCCGCAGACCTCACAGCTGTGGCCCCTTGCCTCAGGGAGCTCAGGTACAACACATGGCCTAGCACTTTCACTCTGTCAAAGTGAGTATGTACGAGTGTGCAGCTCAAACAAGTTGTGTGTCTTAATGTGTATTGGTATGTGTTTTGTGTGTTTTGTACAGGTGATGAGCCACACAGCAGCAGCCCAATCAGCCAGTCTGATATTTGTTTGCATTCACAGAGAACACTATGAATTCCTGGAAACATTGGCACCTCATCTCAAAGGAAAGGTGATTCAAGGTTTATGTTACAATCTGCAGCAAGGAGGTGCACACACTCCTTAGCAGACAGGGAACCAATCAGTAAAATTAGTGCAGATTGCTGAATCAAGGAATATATTCGATGTTGAGAATTTACCGCGTATTTGACTGGAAGATATTTGTCATTGAGATTTTACATATTGAAAACAAACCAGATGCTCCCAGAAACCTCCCATTAGCATTAATACATACATACCATATGTTATAACATACGGTATTAGGAATGTTACTCTTTGATCATCTTAAAATCAATGAATTTTCCTGTAGAACAAGCTTTATATTGGTTTCACTTTAGATAGTTATACCATTGTGTTCACTTGTCATTGCGGTACCTGTAAATGCCAAAATCAAGATTGAAACATTTTACACAAAAGAAATAAAATGTGGACACAAGATGATGAGAGATGTCATAGAATTAAATATACCTTCATAAAAATAAGATATGCAAAAAGAATGCAGATAAGGCAAATTTCAAATAATTAGTAAAGTGATTACAGTAATGCCTTAATTTATAAAGCATTACTGCTGACACTGTATAATCAGCAATTTTTTGTCATAATTTCTGAATGACCTCACATTCTCCCTTTATTGTAATAGGAATGTGTATTGAATAAGATAAGAGTTAATTGAATTGATTGAACTCCTTCTTTCTTTTGTTTCCTTCACTCATTCTATACTCCTGGGTTGATTACAGGTACTGGTGGACCTCAGTAATAACCTGAAGAAAGACATGTACCCAGAGGCCAATGCGGCCTATCTGCAGAGGTAACACACCATCAAAATGAAATGAAGGATGCCCCATTCATAAATATAAAATAAATAAAAACATGCATTAAACACAACCACATACATGTTATTTTATGTCATTTTATTCTTGGCAGAGTCTGAAAAAATGGAGCCAGTATTTCTTTTCTAGAGACAAATTTCGATTTAATGTCAACATTCACTTTGTAACAGTTGGTGCCACCTTTTTCAATTCTGGCTGTCTTTTTTTTTTTTTTTCGGAAAAGTGCTCCTAAAAACACTTAGAGCATAAGACATCAAAACCGAATCCAAAAGAAATGAAAAATTGCATGGTTGCAGCTCCATTGGCAGGGCAGCCTGCTGTGTGTCTATTCATTTGAAGTGGAGACATTGATTCTCAGTTTGAGGCCCTTCCTTCCCTCTTTGTGTATTTGTAGATATAAACAATAGCAACTAAAGTCCTTGCTGTATGTTCCTCAGACTGGTCCCTGGAGCTGCTGTGGTGAAAGGCCTTAACACGTTGTCTGCCTGGGCCCTGCAGAATGGACTTCTGGCAGGAAAACAGGTGAGAGAGGAGGGAGAGTTAGGAATCTGTTAGAAGATATCAGTGGGATCAGTGGCAACAAAGCCTAGATGCTTCTGAGCCTTAAGGAAGGCTTTAGTTGACTAGGGTAAAGACACAAATCCAGAGCAGTAGGGGAGATACTGTAAGCAACTTGATCTGTTCATGATGTTTGACTTCAAACCTGTAGCAAAAATAACGGTTCTCAACATTTTCTGGAATACGGTGGTATAATTGTCCCTCATTAATAAAAAGAGATGAATGCTTCACCATACTCCAGTGCAAAATTTACAAGGGAATTTGATTTAATTTGTATGCAGATGATTGATTTTGTCATCTTTCCTTCACAATGCAGGAGTAAATAAGGACAGTGCTTGTTTAAACATGCAAATAAACAAACAAACAAACACAACTTAATGATGTTACAGAGCAGAAAGACCACTGTTTATTGCAGCTTCCGTTTCACAGCTACAAAGGGAAACGCAAACATGCTGGAATCTCTGGAGACCAAACCTGAATCTGCCTTGAATCCTCTTCAACACCCCCACCCCCAAAACACACGCACACGCACACACACACACACACACACACAGATACCACTGCAGTGCTCCATTTTCTTTGAAAACAGGTAGCTGTGAGAGAACAGGAGTGTTTGAATATGTGGGGTACAGTACGTATGCACATGCTTGTAAGTGTGTGCTATTTGTCGGCCAGCTATTTGATTAGATCCACAGCGGGGCTGTGGTTCTATCACATTTACATTCAGATGGAGATTTAGTCTGTCGGCCGTCCCCTGCTGTTACTGGTGCAGTAATGTAGGGAGACATGGCTGGCTGCCCGGTCCACTTACACACACACCTTGGGGAAAAATGCTCAGTCCCACTGACTCCACCACAGTATATGCCTGTCAAATTGCTCTCTCTCCCTCACTCTAGCGCTCTGTGTCTCTCTTGCTTTGTATGATTCATTCTCTCCCCTTTACAAACAGCTTAATCTTCTTATCATAAAGCTGTGATCTAGAAACAGGATTACACACTGAGCAGCAGTTGTGTGTATATATAACATGTATGTGTCTTTGAATATCATACACTTCCCAGGGCCTTATCTCCAAAATTACTGAAACAGCACCGTAAAAAAAAGTTATTTTGCAAGCATACACTTGGGGTTGGTGAGTCATCAACAATAATCTTAGAGTAATTATTAGCAACTGAATAACAAAAGATGAGCAGAATGCAGCAAGAGCTATGCTCTTATGCTAAGGCATTGTTAAAGAAAAGTTGCAAACAGATAATGTCATTACAGATTAAAAAAAAAATGGAATAAGATCCCTTAGCTAACTACAGTATACATGCTGAAATCTTTCTGATTCTTTGAAAACAGTGCTTCCCAGGTAATTAAATGGAAAAAGTCTTCTCCTGCATTATGTTTTTCAATGAGCATGGGCCCTGTAGTTTATTTTCAGTCATTCACCAAGGTCGCTGGATTTTAAGAAAACAATTTAGCCTTTTTCAATGCAACTATATAATTTCAGTTCAGCAGGAACCAATGGGCTGAAAGATGAACCATTGTTGGTTTTGGTTATTTTATGGTGTTTGTTGACAACAAAGAAATAGAACATCATGACTCATGGCTGTACTGCAACTCATTTTAAAAATAACCCACACCTCCTTGCTCCAGGTGTACCTGTGTGGGAACAGTGCAGAAGCAAAGCAGACAGTAGCAGAGATGTCCACCAAGCTGGGCCTTACTGTTCTGGATAAAGGGTCTCTGTCAGCAGCCAGGGAGCTGGAGGACTTCCCCCTGCGGCTGTTCCCAGAGTGGAAGCTGCCGCTTCGTGTGGCCGTAGGCCTCACCGCCTTCTTCTTCTTCTATCTGCTCATTAGAGATGTCATCTATGCATATGTTGAACAGGGGAAAGACATCTCCTTCAGGATCATGGTGTCCCTGGGCAACAAGGTAAAGATTTGCCGCTCTCTGGTTAAGGATCCTCTTGATGGTATTTTGTGTATTTTCAAGGATGTGTCCTGTGCTTATCCCCCATCTCTCAGGTGTTTCCCATTGTGTCACTCATCATGTTGTCTCTGTGTTACCTTCCTGGTGTCATAGCTGCCTTCCTTCAGATCTACAGAGGAACCAAGTACAGGTCAGGCATCAAACAGGGACAGAAATGTCCAATACTGTTGCAATTTGTTGTAAGAAAAGTTGTATAATTTTTGGAGCGTAAAGTGCCTAGCTCAGTTTTGCATGTTCCAGGCGCTTCCCTGATTGGCTGGATCGCTGGATGCTGTGTAGGAAGCAGATGGGTCTGATTGCACTGGGCTTTGCCTTTCTCCATGCAATCTATACATTTGTCACTCCTACTCGCTATGCCGTCAGGCACAAACTTATCTCGCTTGTGGTGGATGAGGTACAGTAGGCTGGTTCAAATCCTGTAGTGTTTGTAGGACATAAAGTTATCCATACTTACAGCTCTGTCTCTCCGTCTCCCTTAGATGAAGAACAATAAAACCACCCCGTTTTACTTCGATAACGCAGAGGCATGGGGCCAAGACTCGTTCTATGTGTTGGGAATCCTGGGCTTCTTTCTTTATGTCCTGCTAGGACTAACATCCCTGCCCTCTGTGGGAGGCTCTCTCAGCTGGAGAGAGTTCAGCTTCATTCAGGTCAGAGCACAGCTGGAAATATACAGTTCTTTACGTGCATGTGTTTGTGTGAGTGTGTGTGTGTGTGTGTGTGCTTGCGTTCACCTTAAGGCCTATAGACGTTATCAGTCACATGCTTACTATCAGTAAAAACAGCTTTTAGGGTCGTGATAATCTATATTTGGGGTTTCCAAGTCTTTATCAGAGTTATTAAAAGTGTTGTAAAAGCAATATGTCACTGGCAGTCATATCCCCGGAGCCTAGTTAACTAACTGCCTAACACAGGCACTGCAGAGTGAAAGCCTGGCTGACTTTAGCCCAGTATCTTAAATGTTAAGTTATTCATTAAATAGAATTATGATACCTGATATAATCCTCAGGGAGGAGACTTTTAATACAGGTCACAGGTCCATTTGTGTAAAGGTCAGGTCCATAGGTGGACCTCAGATAGGGAATGAGACTGAGATAGAGGTCCATAGGCCAAGAAAATTCTTATGATATATAAAAAGAGTTGTGAAAAACATATCAACAGGCATCAATTTACAAAAACTGTTTTTCAGGGGTTGTCAACAGAGGAATGTAAATTGTTGAATGTTGATGCTCACAGCAGAATGTGTTATTTTAAACAGGTTAAGCAAGATCCCTTGCAATAGGGCCACCTTTCATTATGGTACTCCATTAATATGTATGTTACTTTATTGTGCTGTTAATTCTCAGTCAATGTGAATGAGAACATCAGCAGCAAAATGTAAATTAAAGTGTGAGTAATTAACAATAACCAAGCCTCAAAGGCCATTGGTTCTACAGAAGCAGTTTCTCTTGAATGGCTGTGAAACAAGGCAGCTTATTGATATGATTGGCACCTGATATGATTTAGCTTATTGGTGGATTCCTCAAGTACAGACAACAGCCAGATACTGCTAAGAAAAATATCACAGAAAAGTTCATAATGTGATGGGTTTGTTATTAAAACCAGTTGAAACGTATGAATTTTGAGCATTAGAGGTACTGGCAGTAGCTTTTGTTAGCTCGTGCTAACCTAAACTAACTGGCTTTGGGTTCTGTAGTCTACCCTACAGACATGATCTTGACATCTAACTCAAAGCATCAACAAAGATATGTTTATTTCCTAAAATTTCTTTCTATAGTTTTAACATTTACATTTTCTTCAATTTTTTTGTTTTCTCAGTCAAAGCTGGGCCACCTGACCCTGCTCATATGCACGACACATGGCTACATTTACGGGTGGAACAAATTTCTTCGTACTTCTACCTACAAATGGTACACGCCGCCTGGCTACATGCTCTGTCTGATTGTGCCATCTGTGGTGCTGGTGCTCAAGGCACTGGTCCTCCTACCCTGTGTGGATCAAAGTCTAACTCGAATCCGACAAGGCTGGGAGAGGACCCAGCCAAGGGAGGAGGAGATGGTTAAGGCCACTAACCTGTGACCTCTGACCTCTGTCATCAAGCTGATTATTTAGAGTTTCAGTCCTTCAGTAATTTTTTTGAGGGGGGCATCTAAAACTTAATTTATACATAGCCATGCATTAGTGCAATAGTATTAAAAATACTGATGATTATAAAGAGAAAATATTAGTATTTTGTAAATAGTCATAAAGGATGCAAACATATTTAGCAAAAAACATGTCTACTCTAAAACAATGAAAAAATATGGTTTATTTAAGCCAATTGAACATGTCTCCATGGATATAAATGTTTTTAATATCTATTTCCTTTGAGCTTTGATTTCATGTTTGTGCTTTATCTTTTTCACGGAGTGAGAGGAAAAATAGATTGACATCCCCTGCTGACCCATTGTTTTGATAAACATAGGCAACAGTTTCTGCTTTCCTCTCTCCTTGTCTCCTTTCAAGTTGTGTAATTGTATCCCTCTTTTCAGGATGCTATTGATCTTCCTGTTTTCAAACACAAATACCTCGCTGTCCAAACCTGTCTGCCTCTGCCTTAAGGGCTATGCACATGTGCACACTAACACACTATGCTGCATGTACACAGTGTAAAGGAAATAAGGTCAAGCTAATTATATTACCACATGCAGAGTCAACACACAGATGCACACAGATGTACACATAGAGGTGCCAAAACCACAGTGAATTACATATCTGGAAGTCAAAAGCGGATTTGGGAAGAAGAAGATGTTAGATGTTCTAAAAAAGTATTTTATAAATCTAAAACAGGGCAACAGGGTGCAGAAAGTGTGGAACAACAAGAGATGTTAACATGTACAACACTAATCAGATAATCGATAGTCAGAGGAAAAAAGAGAGGATGGAGCAGCTGTCGCCACGACAGACTCTGGTGCTACAAGAGAAATATTGCTGTGCCTTTTTTGCCCAAAGCAGAACATTTAGTCAGAGGCATCCTGTTATCTAGCATCTAACAGCATTATCTGCACACAATCTGCAATACTTAACGCCCTCTCGCATTGTATTGTTCTCCTTTTACCAAAGAACTGATTTTAGCCTATTTCCTTCCTCATTTTGTGTGTGTATGTGTGTGTAAATGAGATATTTCAATATTGCCCGTGGAAAAAAATAAGATCTATCAAAGTACATAAATGCTGTGAAACAAGCTATGTTTCTACTTGTATTTAATTTCACACACCAAGGTTACCCTGAAGCTCATAATACAGTTCTGCTTGTGTCTGAAGCTCACTTCTATCGTGCAAAAAAAAACAGCTGAATTTGAAGGTAAAGACAGAAGAAGAATTCACTTAGGATGAGGATTTCTGTGTGAAACACACACTTGGAAAAATGATATACTGCTGATATAGCTTGAGTTTTGCACTTTTGCTTTTTAACAACATGATCTTGACAAGTCAAGTCAATTTAAAATCTGTACAGGATACAACATCCCCTTCTTTACAGTACTATCCTCTCATCAAATAAGGAAAAACTACCCCCAAAAACTTCAAGAAATTGAGAAGAAAGAAGAAGAAGAAAAAAAAATGGAAGAATCCTCAGGAAGAGTAATAAAGGACGAATTCTTCTTAGATGGTGTGTGTGTGTGTACAGAGTAACAAAACTACTCAATTATTACTCAAAATTTTTGTCTGTTTTAAGAAAATATTTTTGTTGAAGCTTTCAAAAGTTTTTGAACGTTGACTACTTACTCATTAACAGTGTGATCCTGCAATATAAATTTTTCTGTTAATTTGGTTTTGTCTTGATGTTTTGTCTTCTTTCAGTGGTGGTTTCATTCAGACAAACATATTGTGCAGATATTTAACATCCACAAAAAGTACATTGCAAGTGGTTTAGTTTATAGTTTAAAGTATAAAGTCTTTACCCATATGGTAAATCTTGACCTTTTTTCCACACAGATCAGAAAGCCCAACTCTGTCATACCTCAGAATTGCATTTATGACTATGTAGTTCCACACAGCATGGAGCACATGCACCGTGGCCCAGGACATCAGGAGGGCAAATGAATTCCCAAGTAACAGTGTCTCTCATTGTCACTGGGGAATTAAACTTTTACAATATGCCCAAACTCTCAATCTCTCAGCCTGTCGAGGTAATAGTTGCCCTCCATTACATCAGCGAGCAGCTTGCATACCACAAGGGGCTTTTTCTGAGTTCTCACGCAGCACATACTGCTTAATTGATTCAGCAGGAATGTCAAAAGAGAGGCATTTAAGGTGAGTAGTGTTACTGCTACAGCTTCAATCGTGCAGTCTAATTTATTGTAGAAGTCCCTGGACATTTGCAAGCAGCCTGCAGCATCACTAGTGCCATGCAGTGTGAGCAAATGCTGCACTTCATTCAGAAAAAAACATGGTCAAGCATATGAGGATATTAAGAGAGCAGGACTGCTTCATCTTGCAACTGGATCACATAATCCACCACACATCTTGTTGACTGATGAAGCAGTACCCAGTTTATCAAACTTGCACACTTGGGATGCATTTTCTAGTTCAACAAAGATCAGCACAAAACAAGTCATAGCAGTCATTCAGCTGCAGACGTTATTGAGTTTTTTTTTAAGCAATACTGAGTATTCATGGCTGAGTTCATTTGCTATTAAGTCATTGATTTATAAAACAGACTTACGAGAAAGGACAAAAACCAATTGAAATCCTAAAATGTAGGAGAAAATAAGGAGGACACAAACCATTAATTTTAATAACCAGGCACTGAACTTTCCTGGGGTCCATTACGTCATAATACAGAAACACTTGACTATGATAATTTCACCAATGCTCATTGTAACATTAATAAACTCACAAAGACTTGTAGAAAATCCCATTCGATTTTAAAACCATATACTCTTCATGCAAACCCAGTATCCACAGTGGAAATGATTCCCTTGCAGATACTGAAGCAGCAACTCCAGCAATACCCATGTCTTCATGGGCTAACGTCTCAATTGCCTATAGGCAAAAGAAGACAGACGTAACGTACAAAGTCAAGCTCTTGTAGCACCTCGGGGACTCAGAGCAGGATTGGGCCTCTGCAACATGTTAAAGATTAAAAGAAATGTGTTGCATCAAGGCTTGTTGAGCTGTTATCAAGGGGCCCAAAATTTCCAGGGCACCCCTGCCTTCCACTGATGTGCTGAATATTATTAAATGATTTATGTCAGAGTGAAGGACATCAGATGAGACTGCATGCTTAATATGCCGTTTTAATGAACTGCAAGAAGAACATCACAACTAAAACAGCAGATAAGGCGGACCCAGGGTACATCACAAATGTCACATAATTACATGTAACTATTGTTAATAACATTTTACATTGAACATGGTTATCAGTTAAAAGGATTGTAGTTTGTAAAAACCTGCAACCTTTGTACAACACTATTTAAGTCTGCAAGGTGTTTGCATTTCATACTCAAAAGAACAGGCCTTTTTTGGAGACCTTAAAAAGGTCTCCAAAAAAAAGGTGTCCTCTGTTGGAATGACTTTCACAGGCCATGTGTTTGTCTTCTGTCAGCTCTCATGATATTCTCGCTCTCCACCGCTCTCCGGTTGAACACATTCCCTGGGGTGAAGTTATAATCATCTATGAAGCACTTGATCTCACATGGTGAAAGGACATAGCTCCACATGTGGACATCATATATCATGACAAAAAAAAGGCTGCTGAATCCTTCTCTTCTGATCAGAGAGTTGAGATAAAAATCACTATATGCTATATAATTTTCGCTCCATAATCAATACTTTATAGGCCAAAAATTATTCAAAAATGTAATAAAGAATTTTTCTATTAATTATGTAAACTATAAATTTGTATCAATTTAACTTACCTCTCTGAGGATATTTGTGAGTGGTAGACCAGACACAAATCAAACATGATACTTTTATAGTTACAGAGTACAATATAGTGAGTAATTTCATGCATTTTGCGCTTTAAACACTACCTGAGACAGACAGTTATTGAACTGAGATCAGATTCTGATGGTGTCAGATGAGCTGTCTGGAATAAAGTAAAATTGTTGTACAGTGAACATATACATCATACCTCACACTGTGCCACATATTTATCAGATTCTCTTTTTACAGAAATTTAGGAACAAGCACGCATATGAACCACTGACTCGAAATCTGAAGGGATACACCAGGGGAGCACCACTCCCCATGAGGCCGCTTCATCATTTAAGATTCATGAATGTTATGAAGTTTTTATGAAGCTAAGTAAACATGTACAGTTAACAAAATCCTTGTTCTGTTTGGCACAGATCAAAAGGTGGGTTATTTTCTCCTGCAAACAGAATAATTCATTACTTGCTTCAAGTTGAAACAACTAAAGCGTTGTTGTCACATCCGTTAATTAAACAAATATATGTCCAGATATATTATATAGAATATACTGTATAAAGTAGTTAAGTAAAATCCTCTTACACTGTTAAAACAATTTTACTTCCCATAACAGTCACAAAAGAGATACTCAACTTCTGTAATTTAGACACAAACATGTTGTATGTTTTCCCACTAAACACTAAACCAAAATAAGGCAATTTTGATAATTTGAGCCAGACAATACGCTACCTGACCATGCTAACAAACACAAACATAGTTTTCTGAATTAAGTCTTGTTTTTGTCAGGTGCCATGCTCTCGATAAGCTCAAATGATTTGCTACAGCACAACATCAACTGCACATATACTGTCACATCCAAATGTTATATCCTCTTTTTGGAGGACTTCGGTGATGTGGGGAGTCAGTCAGGGTGCTCCTCTTTCCACTGATGTGATGAGATCCTGTAGTGACTGGAAAGAAGCCTGCAGCCTGCAGAGTGAATGTTTCCTGGAGAACGGCATCAGATCAGCTGGAAGGATGAACCCTGGAGAGGGATCAGACTGAGACGACTAGACAGAGCACGCTCAACTCAGCAGGATGAAACTGTTTGAGTTTGATGGAATGTCCTGACAAGATAAGATGTAGCTGTGGTGGTCAAGAGAGAGAGTGAAACACTCGCCGATCACACTAAAGTTTACTTTGGAGATCATTTCCCATTTGTTAAATTGTTGGTTTCAAAAACATTTTACATCTGCTGTTGTATACTATAGTATGCACAATGCAATACAAGAAGTGAGCCAGATTCATCATTCTCATGCAGTGCATTGAAACTGTTGCAATTTGCTTGCAGAGGAATGCTACCCAACCTAGTCAAAAACCCATACAGGGTTATTTTGAAGCTTGATTCAAAGATACCAAAGAGTAAAAAGATGACAGGTCCTGGTGCCAGAAATCAGGGCTGTTTCAAGGTATTTGGGGGCCCTGGGCAAAAAGTGGGACCTTCCTTACATGAAGAGACAGTCATGTGCAGAATGTCTACAACTGCTGCTTGTGGGCCTTGGCTTCAGCAAGATCTTGGCTGCTGCTGTCAAACTTTGGGGGAGGGGCCCCTTCGAGGGGGGTTTCAATAACAGTGTCATTGCACTTTTCAGTCATAGAATTTAGGGAGGTGCTGCCATGCTCACTTGTCATTGCTGTTGAACACATAACCAGTTGTTATCAGGGGGCCCCCTTTCAGGTGGGGGCCCTAGGCAGTTGCCTAGTCTGTTTACCCGGTTGCAACGGGCCTGCCAGAAGTACAGAAAAGTAACAGAGATGATATTAGAGGATCTGAAATAATTAGCTGATAATAACTTGACAGTGCAGCTGCCAAAGACATGTTACATGTAATCAGAGGACCGCTGTACTGTGTCAGTGTCACTGCACAGAGACCTGCATAAAGAACTTGAGGCAGCTGTCAGAGTGAGAAAATCCTCCTAGCTGTAGTACTGTATAAACCACTATGCTTAAATATGCCAATAAAAATCATGTTTAAAACGTTTCAATAAAGTGACAGGTCACGCTAATGATGGTAACCAGAATATTAATTATGCATTATATTTATCATATCATATTCAGGACAGGACAAGAAGAAAACAAGCTGCTATAATATCAGCATACATACATACATAGAGATGTTTTATAAAGCACAGATCTAATCAATATGTCAATATGACTGTCATATTCATTAGCCCTGTAATGATAGAGTGAAACTTAAAGAGGCTTTCAACCTTTCACAGCAACATATGTGTGCTGCTCATTTCAGCACAGGATAGGTGCAGCATGACAAGTGTGGGAGAACAGGAGAAGTTGGTTTATGCAGCACAGATTAATCAGATGATCGATATGCAGATGAGGAAAGAGAGGAGGACAGAGCAGCTGTCGCCATGACAGACTGGTGCTACAAGAGAAATATGCAGCATGTTCTTTGCCCAAAGCAGAACATTTAGTCAGAGGCATCCTGTTATCTAGCATCTAACAGCATTATCTGCACACACAATCTCCAATCCTTCACACCCTCTTGCATTATATTGTTCTCCTATTACCAAGTGCTTCAACTGCTGTTGAATTTTTTTACGGTATTTTACTTTTTTTTCTGTGTGTGTGTGTGTGTGTGTGTATGCTTTGATGTATAAATTAGATAGAGTTTTCCAACATTGTTGTAGGAGAGAATTAAGATGTAGCAATGTCCATACATTAATCATTTGGACTCATGTTTAATTTCACGCAATGAGGAAATTCTGTAACCCATAATATGATTATGTGAGCCGTGAAGGCTCACTTACATATAAGCATAAATAAACAGCTGAAATTGTGGATAAGGACAAGCCATGAATGAAATTTAACGAAGAATTCATGCGGTTCACTCAGGTGTTAAGTATTTCTATGAAATATAAATATGCACTGATATGGTTGTAATAATTTCTCTGGTATTTTAAGGTCATCAAGTTAGTAAGACCATACTCTGCTAAAAATCCAGTGGCATATGATGGGTCAAAGTTCACATACTGCATATATGCTATTGAGTGTGTTAGTGTAATTAAAGGTGAAATTGAAGCAGTAGTGAATTCTAGAGTCATCAATTAACCTAACCTGCATGTCTTTGGACTGTGGGAGGAAGCCAGAGAACATAGACAGAACCCACATCACCATGGGGAGAACATGCAAAGTCCACAAGCTATAGTCACTATAAAGTAGAAATAATAGAAATAAAGTATAACAAAATATAGTCACAAGTAAAGGCAGTGGTTTAATTTTTATCTCTCTTGTTAGCTGTGTACAGTTAGTCTCAAAGTTATAAGGCAACAACCCATATCAGATGTAATATCAGAATGTAACTGTAAATTGAAAAACAAAATATTAAAAAATTGTGATAATAATAATGGAATTGATTTAGAAAAAATGCAGAAACAAATAACTAATTAATTAATTGATTGATTCAGTTTGCACTGAAGGACTGTGAGTTAAATCTTTCTGCAAGCAAAACAGGGAAGAGTCCTCCTGGAAATTAATCAAGTTTGACCCAGTAGGGTGCAGAGGATATCGGAAACAAGCTGACAGAGTCCATCCATCCATCCATTATCTACCGCTTATCCTCGTGGGGTCGCGGGGGGGCTGGAGCCTATCCCAGCTGTCTTAGGGCGAAAGGCAGGGTACACCCTGGACAAGTCGCCACCTCATCACAGGCTGACAGAGTCACAGCCCTGATATTATCTCCACAAACAAGTCACATTTAAAAAAATACCTACAGCAATTAATTTGGTAAAGGGTGAGAACATCTGCACCAATCATCACTGAGCCACCATTCTCCTGTCTGTTTTAGTTAATTGTTTTTTTCTCTCGTGCCTGAATGTTGTCTTGTCACTTCCTGTTTTATTTTGTGGTAATGCTGTCTCCCTCTTGTTTCAGGTTGTTTTGCTTCCTGCCCTCCTTTGTTCCCACCTGTGTGATTGTCAGTCCTGTCAGGCTGCAGTCTGAATGTACTATAGCCTTAGTTTCCTGCCAAATAAAGACTGTCTTTTCAAGAGTACTGTGGATTGAGTCGTACATCTGGGTTCTCACTAAAAACAAATCCTCACATCTTCCGTGGATTTGTTTGTTTTGATTTCCTACTTTGTGTTTAAATGCATCCTCTCAAGACCTGCACTCACATTTTTCCCCCATGCATGGGTCCCCAATTTGTTAGGATACAGAACTTCTTTGATCATAATTTTTACATTTTGAAAAGCTTGGAAATGAGAACAGACCAAGAAAATAATGTTAGTGAGCATCAGTTGTATACACAGATTGCAGGCTACATGTGTATCTATACTTTGTAAAAATATTTTTAAGCTACATTCTTGCAGAACACAGTATTGTAAGTAGCCTACAATAACCACTTAAAGTAGAAATACTCTTGCATTGTCAGCTAATTTTTGCCTCCTGTCTTTTCAGAATAGCCCTCCCTGCCTTTCCACTGTCAGCTTGTCTTGGGTGTGTCCCTCCTTTACCACATCAGCTGACCTCTACACCCTCATGCTCTACCATTATACCATTATACAGAATAAGCAAGCCCATGTAGCTAATGTTCCATGTTTCATGTGCCTGCTGCCAAATATTTCGTGTTCAACAAAAGCATTGAAACAACAATTTTTCTGAACAACTTTATTGCGATATCTGCTAAACCCACTTGGTTACCTCTTTGAATACAATGGGGACTGTTTATTCCCCCCATCCTCTACAGTACAGTCATGTTAGCAAAAAACATTTTTGTGGAATGGACATGTAAAATGATTACAGCCATCAAAATCTTGTAATTCTTGTATCAACATAAATCAGACAGAGAATCATTTGATTAATACAACAATTTGTCATAGCATATTTAACACCAGTAATTGGTAAAACTGGTGACAGCAATGCAATGATTTGTCGTGAAAGTTATCAATTATTATTATTATTTTTTTTAAAGTTTAGTAGCACGTCTCTAGTTTATCTTCTATCAGCACTCTGTCTGTAATCTGGAACTCCAGTGCACTCCAGTTGAGCACATTTCCAGGAGTGAAGTTTAGTCCATCCACGTACTTCTGGATCTCACAAGGAGAAAGAGTGTGGTCCCACATGTGGACATCGGACATCATGCCAACGAAACTCTGCCTCAATTCAAACCCTCCTCCATGGGAATCCTGTTCCTGTAGATTGCAGAGGTTTTAGACAAAGATAATAAAAGCTAAATTGCACAATATTTGTATTGGAATCTTCTGTATGCATACATACAAACAACAAATCAAAGACAACTAGCTTTTGTTTTCAGATAATTACGATGTTTGTCAAAAAAAACTGTACCTGTCCTAAAATTATGATAGTGGTTCCTCTGATGGTTGATCCAGAGCTGACATATTTCCTAATACAAGGTTGTCCATCAAACCACAGCTGCACCAGTCCAGACGTAGAGTCCCATGTGGTACAAATGGAGTGCCACATGTTCCTCTTGTAGTCCAGCCATCCATATTCTGACTTTGTATCCTTAATATGAGGCTCCAGCTCCTTGTTTGTTTCATCCCAGAAAATTAGGAAGGCATTGTTATTAGAAGGTGTGGCCATAGAGAAGAGTATGTGGTCTCTTTTGAGGTCTGTAAAGGACCTGTAGGCATTACAAAGACATTATCATATATGATGCACAGTCAGTGATACTCTTGGCTGTGTAAGGCATTTTGTTCAGTCCTACCTATGACAAACGGTGACAGCGCTGAAATCCTGGCTTGATGCAGTCAGCCTCACATGAGCTGTTTTGGTTTGTTGTGGGAAGGTAAACATTTTACCTGACAGATCTGAAAAAGAGAGAGGGAAACATATTTGCTGATTACCATAGATGACCATCTCCATAACCATAATGTAAAGCTAGGAGGTGAAGAACTTCATGCACATGAAGCATATGTTAACATATGACATGTGCGATACGTATCTTTTGGATTAAAGTCATCTTGCACAAATTTAGAAACAGTGCCATATGATCCACTGACTGTAGAACTCACACACCATCATTCAGATTTTATGAAAACTTTGAGGAAGCAAATACTTGCTGAGATTTTTACTACAAATCTTACACAGAGAGAAACACTCTTTATGGTTCTAAATAATCTTTTTGATAGTCAATTTTTTTTTGGTTTTGCAAGTTCAGATGTACTGTAGGTAGTTTTCCTCTGCAAATGGAGAAGTTTCTAATAGGTGATGTCAAATAAAGAAAATATCCAGAATTATAGAGTTAATCAGTTATGAAATCATAAAAACTTCTAAGTCTGATAATGAAACATAGTACAGTAGTACTCTATTGTTTACCTGATGGAATGTTAGCTTTGTTTAAAATCAATTATTGTAATTTTGAGGAACTGGTTTGCTGAATATTACATGAGAATGGAAAATGATAAATACATTAAGACAATTTTAGTAACAGTATAACTAAAAGATATGCTTGAGGACAACAATAGGGATTCAGGTAAAGATATCTGACTTATTTGCCCAATTCAAAAATATATGAATTTAAAACCTTGTTTCAAACTACTGAATTAACAAAAAATTTTAATTTTGTCTAAAGAGTATTAATTTTGTCTAAAGAGCATTGCTTGACATGTGAGTAAGGCAAAATTAAAGGTAAATGGCAACAGGCAGCTACAAATTCTATCATTTCCCTTTGCTGAATAAGTACATATGTTTACCTTGAGGACTTGCAGCACATGCTGTGAGCATCACCAGCAGCAGGAAAAACTTCATCTAATACAAGGACAACAAGCAAAACACTCACTGAGTTTTTGATCTAATGAATCCAAGACTTTTGAGTTGCTACTAACACTTTGTGTACCCAAAGACCACAAATATATTTACTCATATTTATCTTGTTCTGCTACAATATATAATAGAGATGGAAAAGATATTTAAAAAGTTTCATATGATTCAGTCACTGAAGTTTCTTAGATTTGCAGTTGGACATGTATCAATCTTACCTTCACCTCTACGTCTGGTTGTTGTGCGCAGTGTGAATAGGAGTTTGAGATTTGTGCACTCACTGCTTCCTCATTTCTGTGTGTGTGTTTCTGCTTCCTTCCTTTATCTACTTCTACATTTTTAACGCTTCAGATTCCTGTCATGTAATAAGGCGTTATCCCGTACACAGTGTTTCCAACAAATCAACCAAATTTACAGTGAAAGTCATATTTATGTTAAAATAGTTACAGCTCTGTATTGTAAATGCACATTAATATTATTATGCATACATAACTCCATAAATCTGAAGTGAAGTAAGAATACAAGTGGACATTATTTGTGCTTTTGCATTTTATTTCAGAAATGTCAAAAAATGGAATTAAGTAGAAAAAACATGGCAATGGAAGTGACAAATGGCAAATTCTGTCTGTTTTTCAATATTCTAAATACTCTCATAATTCTAAATATTGAAGACAAACCCTTCCCTATAGAATGCAATATTTTCTCACGTAGTTTCCAAACAAATATGTGTGTGTTTTGTTTCATGTGCATCAGCTGTGCACAACAATTAATCTGTGCACATCGGAGAAAGGCTGATCAATCTTGACTAACATGTTCTCATCCCAGTGCCTCACAGATTGCATCTTTGTCATTCTCTTTGGTGTCACTTTACTTTCAGCATTGTCCATCCACCTCTCCTCCTGAAAAGTGAGCTATTTTGAGTTTTATTTGGACTTTGTGTCATGTAGATATGATGTCACTGAAAGGTGACAAAATGAAATAGGTTTGAACATTCTTGGAAACATTTAGGATAATGTAACTGCACTGTAAAAAGAAAATAATATATGTACATTTTTTTTGACATTCTAATGCAAAATTTCTTTTTAATTCCGAAGAAATGACATGTGTTGACATGATTTAATAGTATCCTTTATGTTACAGAGGATCCGATTTTTGACTTTACAAGAAATTTATAGTTTTGTTTTAAAGGTTTAGTAGCACGTCTCTAGTTTATCTTCTATCAGCACTCTGTCTGTAATCTGGAACTCCAGTGCACTCCAGTTGAGCACATTCCCAGGAGTGAAGTTTAGTCCATCCACGTACTTCTGGATCTCACATGGGGCAAGGGTGTGGTCCCACATGTGGACATCAGACATCATTCCAACAAAAGACTGACCAAACTGAAAGTCTCCACCATAGGAATCCTGCTCCTGTAGATATTGTAGAAAAAAAAGGATTAATTTTGTGTTTTTTTTTTAAATCTCAAGACAAACAGTATATTAAAAATGGTGCTTAATAACACTGTACCTGTCCTAAAATTATTATGGTGGATCCTCTGATGGTTGATCCAGCGCTGACATATTTCCTAATAGAAGGTTGTCCATCAAACCACAGCTGCACCAGTCCAGACGTAGACTCCCATGTGGTACAAATGGAGTGCCACATGTTCCGCGTGTAGTCCATCCCGTCATAGTCTTCATCTACATCTTTGATATGGGCCTCTATGTCCTTATGTGCTTCATCCCACAAAATCAGGAGGGTATTGGAAATATATGGTGTTGCAAGAGAGAAGAAGACATGGTCTCTTTTGAGGTCTGTAAAGGACCTGTAGGTATTACAAAGACATTATCATACAAGATGCACAGTCAGCGATACAGCTGGCTATTTCATACATCTTCAGTCCTACCTGAGACAAACGGTGACAGCGCTGAAATCCTGTTTTAATGCAGTCAGCCTCACATGAGCTGTTTCGGTTTGTTGTGGGAAGGTAAACATTTTACCTGACAGATCTGAAAAGACAGAGAGGGAGAAAATTGTAACATGTATATGACAGATGTACTATGGAAATAAATTAGATAGAGTACCATATGAACCACTGACTGTTGAACTGTGTCACACGTAACATATTGCTCCACAGCCATCATTCAGGATTTTAAATATTTAACTATTGTTCCTAATTACGTCGCATCACTGTGTACAAAGGTTATGGGAAATGGAATGTAAAAAGTATGCTTAAAACTATAAATCTAATATTATTTTGCCTAACAAATTTAGATACAGTTTATGGCTAAAGACGTTATAATATATTATATTAATATGTTAATATTTAGCAGTACACCTTGTTTGTTCCATCCTAATGAATTTGGAAAGAAGATTTTGCGTGTGGAGCAAATCTATCATTATGGCAGCAAACATTAACATTTCGTTTTTATTTTGCCTTTCTGCTCAATAAGCACTTTGGATTACCTTGAGGTATTGCAGCACATGCTGTCAGCATCACAAATAGCAGCAAAAACGTCATCTAATACAAAGAGAAAAAGGCACCAAGAAAAACACTGGTTGTTGGATTCAATGGCTCAAAATCACAATTTTGAGTTACTACTAATACTGTGTGGCACAGTCACACATTGATTTACTCTTAGTTACCTATATTCCTACATCTTGCAGTTTAGCATGCATAGATCTTACCTTGAAATCTGTCTGGATTCTGTGCACAGTGTGGTTGTGAGTTTTGTGCGCTCACTGCTTCCTCATTTCTGTCTGTGTGTCTTTGTGTTTCCTTCCTTAAAACACTTCTAGATTGTTTGGGCTTCAGAATCCCAGTACTTTGATTTGATTGCTTGAGAAAGTTCCGGTCAGAGAGTTCTGATGTTATGAACTTCAACTGTTAACAAATTTTGATACCTCACTCAGCCTTATAGATCACGTATTCTTTTGTATGTATGTACGAATGTCTATTTACATAAGTATGTACATGAATGGACAGTATATGTATGAGGTGGCTGGATATGGTCCTATATAGTGCATTGTATGGTGTATTATCATTGTGTGCAACTCGGTAAAACCTACTCTCAAGATCTTGTTCGGTAATGATAATTTCCTGTTATTGTCAATGGCAATAAAATCACAAACAAATGTTTGCATTTAACACAGTTAATTTCAATTTCTCTGGTGATGGATTTGTAATAGGTGTGTATGATTATGAGTTGTATATCCACTTAATGTTTCTTCATTAATGTCTGTTTACAATGTCTTTCTGTGTCATATTATGTGCTCTTTCTGCATTAGGATCCTTGTAAACGTGTCATCCCATTTCTGTTGACTCAACAGAAATCTTGTTGAAATATCATGTTCTGCATTTTTTCCAGTCTTTTTGCATTGCTCTGTTGTCACTTAAGGCTCAAGATCAGATAGCCTAATCAATACTATATAAAATCAATGAGCCCAGTGTGCCAAGAAAATATCCCCCCACACCATTACACCACCAACACCAGCCTGAACCATTGATAAAAGGCAGGATGGATCCATGCTTTCATGTTGTTTACTCCAAATTCTGACCCTACCATCTGAATGTTGCAGCTGAAATTTAGACTCTTCAGACCAGGCAACATTTTCCCATCTTCTATTGTCCAGGTGTGGTGAGTCTGTGTGAACTGTAGCCTCAGTTTCCTGTTCTTAGCTGACAAGTGTGGCACCAGGTGTGGTCTTTTGCTGCTGTAGCCCATCTTCCTCAAGGTTCCAGTGTTGTTGTTCACAGATGGCATTCTCCATCCCTTGGTTGTCACCAGTGGTTATTTTAGTCACTGTTGCCTTTCTATCATCTTCAACCACTCTTTAGAGAAGACAGCACATGCACTTGATTCCATGCTGTTCACTTACAGGGCCCACAGAGGCGTTGAAGATGCCATACTTATGCTGCTAAACCTTTGATTTAAACATCTGGTGAGGAACAAAGCCCATACGAGACTGACTTACTGATTTTTTCATCAGCTTTTAACACCATCCAACCTCCCATTTTAGCCTCAAGGCTTCTTGAGCAATTTCAGCTGAGCTATAATCTGGTGGGTTGGATTTTAGATTTTTTAATTCAAAGAGTCAAAGCTAATGGCTTTTTATCTGAATCACTAAGTTCCTCCACTGGCTTACCTCAGGGGTGTGTTCTCGCCCATTTACTTTTTATCCTTCACACAAACATGTGCAGGAGCGTTTATGAAAACATTGCAGACGATACTGTCATTGTGAGTTTGTTGCACAACAGTGAATCCAGTCATGGTCCACTCTTGAAGGATTTTATCAGTTGGTGCAACCTTTCTTTCTTGGAGCTCAGCACATCCAAAAACAAAGGTCATGATCATTGACTTTAGGACTTAATTCCACAGTCATTAAAGGTCAATCTGTGGAATGTGTGGAGACCTACAGATATCTAGGGACTGTCACTGATGCCAAACTAAATTTTAACAAGAACTTTGAACAGTGTTTAAGAAGGGACATCAGCATCTGTTTTACCTTTGGAAATGTTTTAATATTGACAAAACAATGCTGACATGTTTTGTCAAGCTTTCACTAAGTCTTTATTATCTTTTGTCCTGGTGTTCTGGTTTGGTAACCACTACAGGACAAAAACCAGATTATTAAATGCTATGTAGGCTAATTGGGGAGCCCCCACTCACCATGACAGCCCTTTATGTGGCACAGATGCAGCACAAAGCCAGCTCTATTCTTAAAGACTGCTTTCAACCCTTGCATGGTGAGTTCCAGCTCCTTCCATCTGGCTGTCGCATTGTGGTTCCTAAGGGGAGGACAAAACTTTACAGAAGTAGCTTTGTACCCATAGCAATTGGAATGCTGAAAAGCAAGGCTACAAGGTGATCTTGTTCACACTGAACGATAATAGGATACAGAGAGATGCTGTATCATTTTTTCCATGACTTTTTAATTATTCTGTAGATGATTTTATAATTATATTATTATGTGATGTAATTGTTGTGTCATGATGTCTGCTGAGTGGCTGTCATTTTTTTTCTTATTTATTTTTTGGGGATTACTGAGTTCCCTGTCTGCACTACAAATTTATCATTGGTACTAATGAAGAACTTTGAACCTTAAATCAACCGGTCTGCCCATTCTCACAACGGCAAGGCATTTTTGTCCACACAACTGCTGCTCACTGGATATTTTCTCTTTTTTGGACCATTCTCTGTAAACCCTAGAGATGGTTGAGGTGAAAATCCCAGTAGATCAGCAGTTTCAGAAATACTCAGACCAGCCCGTCTGGCGCCAACAACCATGCCACATTCAAAGTCACTCAAATCTGCTTTCTTCTCCATTTTGGTGCCCCGTTTGAACTTCAGCAAGTTGTCTTAACCACATCTACATGCCTAATAATAAATTATAATTATACATTTTATTTGATGGCACCTTTCAGGACACCCAAGGTCACCTTACATAAAAATAAAAACATAAAAATATCAATATATTACACAAAAGCATAAAAAAATATATGAAAATATTAACACCAGGTAATGTTAAAACAGAAAATCAATAGAAAAGTGTAGTGCACAGTCAGAGTGAATATACTAGTTTGAACAGATGGGTTTTGAGTTTGGATTTGAATGTAGTGATGGAGTCAGACTCTCGTGTGTGTGGGGAGGGAGTTCCAGAGTCTGGAAGGCAAGCAGCTGAAGGCTCAGGCACCCATGGTACTGAGGCGTGATATGGAGATGGTTAGTAATCCAGCAGAGGTTTAGAGGAGGGTACAGCAAGGGGAGTATTCTTGGAGGAGGTTGCAAAGGTAGGTGGGGGCTAGGTTGTGGAGAGCTTTATATGTCAGGAGCAGGATTTTGTATTGATACGGTGTTGTACAGGGAGCCAGTGAAGTTGTATTAGGACAGGAGCGATGTGGTCAGAGGATTTGGTGCGAGTAATGATCCGGGCAGCCGAGTTTTGGACCTCGGTACCTCCAGAAGCAGCAGATCAGCTGACGGGAGGCACCAAGCAGGAGCTAGGGGTGAAGAAGCTCAGAGAGGTAAGGGGCCAGTCAATTTAAAGATTTAAAAACAAATAAAAGAATCTTAAAATGAACTCTAAAGTGCACAGGCAGTCAGTGGAGGTAGGCCAGGATGGGGGTTATGTGCTCCCTCTTAAGTACTCCAAGTAGCAGGCGTGTGGGTGCATTTTGCACCAACTGGAGACGTGCGAGGGAGGACTGGCTGACAAAAGTGCATTACAGTAATCCAGTTGAGATGTAATGAAGGCATGGATTACTGTTTCAAAGTACTGATACTAAAAGTTTCAAGGAAATCAAGGATAAGTTTGACTTTAGCCAGCTGTCTAAGTTGGAAAAAGCTGGACTTTGCTACAGAGCTGATTTGACAATTCAATTTAAAAATCACTGTCCATCTTAAAACCCAAGTTTAAAACTGTTGGCTTTAAAAACTCTGCCAAGGGCCCAAGTCAGGGGGGGGTTTAAAAGGTTTAAAGCCATTCAGCCTTTTACATCCTCAAGACATGCCAGAAGTGGTGTGAGGGATAAGGCACTCTCCTTTTTTAATGGCACGTAAATCTGACTTTCATCAGCATAAAAACAGAAGGAAATGCCATGCCTTCTCAGGATGGATCCCAATGGCAGTAAGTATAAGGAGAAAAGTAGGGGCCCTGAAATCAACCCCTGTGGAATCCCATATGGCAATGGAATAGAGCTGGATTTAAAATCGCAGAGGTTCACACTCATAGTTCTATCAGCCAGATATGACTTGAGCCAGTCTAGTGCAGTATGACGTGGCATAGCTGAGCCACCAGAGTATTGTGGTCCATAGTGTCAAAAACTGCCGTCAGGTCTAATAAAACAAGAATAACATGTTGACATGGGGGATGTCATTAAACACTCTCAGCAAAGCTGACTCTGTATTATGCAGACTTAAAACCTGACTGGAAGACCTCCAGGACATCATGTTCATCTAAACATGACTTGAGTTGAGTGTGTACAATTTTTTTTTAGGATTTTAGAAATGAAAGGCAGCTTAGATATGGGCCTGAAATTGGTCAGCATGCTGCCATCAATGCCGGGTTTTTTAAGAAGGGGCTGGACCACAGCATGTTTAAAACTCAGGGGGAACAACACCAGAGGACAGACTGTAGTTGATGATGTCCAGAACTGATTGTCCTATACTAGGAAAAACATTTTTCAGGAAACCAGGAGGGACCAGGGAGAGTTTGATGGCTTAAGGCCAATCAGGTCTTCTAAAAATGATAGAGACACTAGCTCAAACTTCTCAAAAATTGCAGAGCAAGGTGCAGGGACAGAGGGGTCAGATGCATGAGCTGAGATGAGAGCCCTTGCAGCAGCAACTTTATCAATAAAAAAAAAGTACAGGAAACTACTGCAAGTTTTAGGAGACACCTCCAATAGTGTCAATGTCAATGTCAATGTTTTTCAATAATAGACATGGGTTATGGTGATTTGACTCAATGAGGTTTGCCAGGTATTTTCTTTTGGTTTCTTTTTGGTTGACAGTATCCTGACAGCAGCACCAACAGTCCTTGAGGATTTGGAAGGAAACCTGCAACTTGTCCTTTTTCTACCTCCGCTCAGCTTTACGGCACTCCTGTCTAACTGCACTAGTTTCCTCATTGAAGCAGGGCTCAGGTTTAGACTTGGGGTGCACAGTTTTTATTGGAGCCACAGAGTCTAGTATATTTCAGCAGGAGGAGTTAAACCAGGAGCTGAGCTGAGGTCGGTATGTACTGTATAACAGCGCGCAGCACCGGGTCACAGCAACCCACCTCAAAAAAAGTCACTTCAAATCTGGAAAGTGAGGATAAAATGGTGCGCTGCTTACATTTAAAAATATATCAATGTCATTTTGTTACCTTTATAATGCAGACACTGGAGACTGGCTGTGCAATGTGGTCAAAATATCATATCCTATAACCTCTTCAATACAAGCTGCACCTAAGACCGGCTTACACCCACAGAGAAGCTAACGTTAGCATTGGGCTAATATGCGCTACAAAAGTAGCAAAGTTGGCAAACATTACATATTTCATGAAAACAATATTTCCCCCGAAGCCAAACAAATAATTACTTGTCCTTGAAAGAAACTTCGGCATCTTTTCAGTCCCTTCAGATGCCTCAGCGTCTCCACCGGTGTTTTCTCTGGTTTGTCCTGTTAGCTTTATCCAGAGTTTTGTCTCAGTCTTTTCTGCTCCATTTTCTCTTCTACTTTCCCTACTTCTGTAGGGAACAATGTATTCTCCTGCTAACTCTGTATTTGTGCAGAAGAGTGTGCTGGATATTTCCAGCAACAGTGGGGAGGAGGGATGAACAGATGGGGACATGAGCAGGACGAGACTTTAAGGCATCTGATTGGTTCTTTCATTCACAGCGAGTGGGAGTTGATTGGTCAGAGTTTTTCCAGTCCCACAGCTGCTACAGAGGTCTGATTTTTTTTTTTTTATATTCCTTTTTCTGAACAAATCATGTATTGCCTGTTCTCAGGATTAAAGGACCATTTCACCCTGTAGAACAAAAAGTGTTTCTGAACAGAATGACAGACTACTTTAAAGCAACAACTTTGCTCAACAACTTTATTGCAATATCTGCAATACCTCCTCCACCCCCACCCAATCCTCTACAACAGTCATGCAAAAAAACCAAAACATTTTGTGGAATGGACATGTAAAATGATTAGAGCCATCAAAATCTTGTAACATAAATGAGACAGAGAATCTTTTAATTAATAACAATTTGTCATTGCATATTTGACACCAATAATTTGGTAAAAACTGGTGAAAGCAAGAAGTTTACAAGAAATTTATAGTTTTGTTTTAAAGGTTTAGTAGCACGTCTCTAGTTTATCTTCTATCAGCACTCTGTCTGTAATCTGGAACTCCAGTGCACTCCAGTTGAGCACATTTCCAGGAGTGAAGTTTTGTCCATCCACGTACTTCTGGATCTCACAAGGAGAAAGAGTGTGGTCCCACACGTGGACATCGGACATCATGCCAACGAAACTCTGCCTCAAGTCAAACCCTCCTCCATGGGAATCCTGTTCCTGTAGATTGCAGAGGTTTTAGACAAAGATAATAAAAGCTAAATTGCACAATATTGGTATTGGAATATTCTGTATACACATAAATCAAAGACACACAGCTTTTGTTTTCAGATAATTATGATGCTTATCAATAAAACTGTACCTGTCCTAAAATTATGATGGTGGATCCTCTGATGGTTGATCCAGAGTTGACATATTTCCTAATAGAAGGTTGTCCATCAAACCACAGCTGCACCAGTCCAGACGTAGAGTCCCATGTGGTACAAATGGAGTGCCACATGTTCCTCTTGTAGTCCAGCCATCCATATTCTGACTTTGTATCCTTAATATGAGGCTCCAGCTCCTTGTTTGTTTCATCCCAGAAAATTAGGAAGGCATTGTTATTAGAAGGTGTGGCCATAGAGAAGAGTATGTGGTCTCTTTTGAGGTCTGTAAAGGACCTGTAGGCATTACAAAGACATTATCATACATGATGCACAGTCAGTGATACTCTTGGCTGTGTAAGGCATTTTGTTCAGTCCTACCTATGACAAACAGTTAAAGCGCTGAAATCCTGGCTTGATGCAGTCAGCCTCACATGAGCTGTTTTGGTCTGTTGTGGGAAGGTAAACATTTTACCTGAGAGATCTGAAAAAGAGAGAGGGAAACATATTTGCTGATTACCATAGATGACCATCTCCATAACCATAATGTAAAGCTAAGAGGTGAAGAACTTCATGCACATACAGCATATGTTAACATATGACATACAAGATATGTACTATACATTTTGCAAATTCAGATGGACCATAGGTATTTTTCCTCTGCAAATGGAGAAGATTTTGATTGGTGGTGTTAACTCAAGAAAATGTTCAGAATTAAAGACTTAATCAGTTATTAAATCATAAAAACTTCCAAGTTTGATAATGATGATAAACATAGAACAGTAGTACTCTATTGTTTACCTTATGGAATATTAGTTTTGTTTAAAATCAATTATTGTAATTTTGAGGAATTGGTTTGCTGAATATTACGTGACAATAAGACAAATTTAGCAGCAGTGTGCCTAAAATATATGCCTAAAGACAACAATAGGGATTCAGAGGGATTCAGGTAAAGATATCTGACTTATTTTGCCCAATTCAAAAATATATGAATTTAAAACCTTGTTTCACCCAATGAATCAACAAAAAATGTTAATGTCCCTTTGCTGAATAAGTACATATGTTTACCTTGAGGACTTGCAGCACATGCTGTGAGCATCACCAACAGCAGGAAAAACTTCATCTAATACAAGGACAACAAGCAAAACACTCACTGAGTTTTTGATCTAATGAATCCAAGACTTTTGAGTTGATACTAACACTTTTTGTACCCAAAGACCACAAATGTATGTATTCATATTTATCATGTTCTGCTACAATATATAATAGAGATGGCAAGTATATTTAAAAAGTTTCATATGATTCAGTCACTGAAGTTTCTTAGATTTGCAGTTGGACATGTATCAATCTTACCTTCACCTCTACGTCTGGTTGTTGTGCGCAGTGTGAATAGGAGTTTGAGATTTGTGCACTCACTGCTTCCTCATTTCTGTGTGTATGTCTCTGCTTCCTTCCTTTATCTACTTCTACATTTTTAACGCTTCAGATTCCTGTCATGTAATAAGGCGTTATCCCGTACACAGTGTTTCCAACAAATCAACCAAATTTACAGTGAAAGTCATGTTTATGTTAAAATAGTTACAGCTCTGTATTGTAAATGCACATTAATATTATTATGCATACATAACTCCATAAATCTGAAGTGAAGTAAGAATACAAGTGGACATTATTTGTGCTTTTGCATTTTATTTCAGAAATGTCAAAAAATGGAATTAAGTAGTAAAAACGTGGCAATGGAAGTGACAAATGGCAAATTCTGTCTGTTTTTCAATATTCTAGTCTCATAATTCTAAATATTGATGACAAACCCCTCTCTATAGAATGCAATATTTTCTCATACAGTTTCCAAGCAAATATGTGTGTTTTGGTTCAATCAATCAATCTTGACTAACATGTTCTCATCCCAGTGCCTCACAGATTGCATCTTTGTCATTCCATTTGGTGTCACTTTATTTTCAGCATTGTCCATCCACCTCTCCTCCTGAAAAGTGAGCTATTTTGAGTTTTATTTGGACTTTGTGTAATGTAGATATGTTGTCACTGAAAGGTGACAAAATGAAATGGGTTTGTTGGAAACATTTAGGATAATGTAACTGCACTGTAAAAAGAAAATAATATATATACCGTTTTTTTTGACATTCTAATACAAAATTTCTTTTTAATTCCTAAGAAATGACATGTGTTGGCATGATTTAATAGTATCCTTTATGTTGCAGAGGATCAGATTTTTGACTTTACAAGAAATTTATAGTTTTGTTTTAAAGGTTTAGTAGCACGTCTCTAGTTTATCTTCTATCAGCACTCTCTCTGTAATCTGGAACTCCAGTGCACTCCAGTTGAGCACATTTCCAGGAGTGAAGTTTAGTCCATCCACGTAATTCTGGATCTCACATGGAGAAAGAGTGTGGTCCCACATGTGGACATCAGACATCATTCCAACAAAAGACTGAACAATTTCAAAGCCTCCACCAAGGATATCCTGCTCCTGTAGATATTGTAGATAAAAATGATTAATGTTGTGGGTTTTTTTTATTTGAAGACAAATAGTATGTTAAAATGGTGCTTAATAAAACTGTACCTGTCCTAAAATTATTATGGTGGATCCTCTGATGGTTGATACAGCGCTGATATATTTCCTAATAGAAGGTTGTCCATCAAACCACAGCTGCACCAGTCCAGACGTAGAGTCCCATGTGGTACAAATGGAGTGCCACATGTTCTGCTTGTAGTCCAGCCCTTCATAGTCTACCTTTATATTCTTGATATGGACCTCTATGTACTCATGTGTTTCATCCCACAAAATCAGGAAGGCATTGGGAAAAGAGCGTGTGGCAAGAGAGAAGAAGACATGGTCTCTTTTGAGGTCTGCAAAAGACCTGTAGATATTACAAAGACATTATCATACATGATGCACAGTCAGCGATACAGCTGGCTATTTCATACATCTTCAGTCCTACCTGTGACAAACGGTGACAGCGCTGAAATCCTGTTTTGATGCAGTCAGCCTCACATGAGCTGTTTCGGTTTGTTGTGAGAAGGTAAACATTTTACCTGACAGATCTGAAAAGACAGAGAGGGAGAAAATTGTAACATGTGACGTGACATATGACAAATGTGCTATGGAAATAAATTAGACAGAGTACCATAAGAACCACTGACTGCTGAAAAAAATATTGCTCCACAGCCATCATTCAGGATTTAAACTATTTACATATTGTTCCTAATTACTTCACATCATTGTATACAAAGAGTATGGGAAATGGAATGTAAAAAGTATGTTTAAAACTATGAATCTAATATTATTTTGCTTAACAAATTTAGATACAGTTTATGGCTAAAGACATCATAATATATTATATTAATATGTTGATATTTAGCAATACACCTTGTGTTTGTTTCATCCTAATGAATTTGGAAAGTGGAGTGTGGAGCAAATCTATCGTTATGGCAGCAGAGTAGACATTAACATTTCATTTTTATTTTGCCTTTCTGCTATATAAGTACTTTGGATTACCTTGAGGTATTGCAGCACATGCTGTCAGTGTCACAAATAGCAGCAAAAACATCATCTAATGCAAAGAGAAAAAGGCACCAAGAAAAACACTAATTGTGAGTTTTAGGGCCACTGAATCCAACAATTTTGAGTTACTACTAATACTGTGTGGCACAGTCACAAATTGATTTACTCTTAGTTACCTATATTCCTACATCTTGCAGTTTGGCATGCATAGATCTTACCTTGAAATCTGTCTGGATGTTGTGCACAGTGTGGTTGCAAGTTTTGTGCGCTCACTGCTTCCTCTTTCTGTCTGTGTGTCTTTGTGTTTCCTTCCTTAAAACACTTCCAGATTGTTTGGGGTTCAGACTCCCAGTACTTTGATTTGATTGCTTGAGCAAGTTCTGGTCAGAGAGTTCTGATGTTATGAACTTCAAATGTTAACAAAAAGTATTTTTTTATACCCCACTTAGCCTTATAGTTCACTTATTCTTTTATCTAATGTCTTTATGCTTGGCAAAAAATCTTCTGCAAATCACTCCTTGTTGAAGAAGAAATGTGCATTAATGGTTTGTGTTCTTTTTTTTTTTTTTTTTATCAGCACCTCTTCCCACCATAAAACACCACAGTATGACAGGTGTCAACTTTTTATGGGATTTGTGCTTATTTTTATCTTTCAGAAAAGTATGATATTTTGTGCATTTGTGTGACTGGCCCCAGCCCTCTCTGGAAACTAAGCTATCATTCTTTATTAGAATTTCTTATTATGAGCCAGAGAGGAATGTGCTGCACCTTTTGTGAATTGAGGGGGAAAACTGATGATAGACAGGATGACATAGGATGGATGGGAAAGGGGTACAAACATGCAGTGTTATCAGGAATATGAGATGCATTATTCCTAGCAACCAATCTCCCCGAAATAAGAAGAAGACAGAAAAGATAATAACAATAATAATTATGATAATGACAATAATAAATAAGTAAATAAAGTTGGGCCCTAAGGGGCGAAGGTGAGATGTAAGAATGTATAGAAAGCATGAATTTGATGTGAAGTCCGAAGAGTGATTTCACCCATTCTGGCGGGTCCCATCAGTACTCAACAATGGGACACGAATGGGCACCGAAGCCCAGAGCAGCTAAGACGACTGAGCAGGGGCCCGCTGGCTGAGTGTCCGTCCCGCCCAGGCAGCGCCTCGCCCAGAGAGCCAACCAGAACCACAGAGAAACACACAATTCCAGGGACCTAGGGGAGGCACAGCCAGACGCCCCCACAGCGCCACGAACAAGCCCGGGACAAGAGGGCCCACCCGCCAACCAACACCCACCCCCAACCCCCCCACTTACTTACTTTTAATGTGTGTGATGGACCACCAATGAATGTAATCATACTATATTTCTCTTGTCCTGCTGAAATATACCATAGAGGAAGCCACACAAAATATTTTTATTTGATTTTGTGTCATGAAATAACGTCTATATGTATTTCATGCCAAAATGAAAATATACATGTATGTATGAATGTGTGTTTACATAGGTATGTATGTGAATGGAAGGTATATGGATGAGTTTCTGGATATGGTTCTGTACAGTACAGTGTATTCTCATTTAAACTGTATGTGCAGCTATGCTCGGTAAAACCTACTCTCTGTTATTGTCAGTGGTAATAAAGTCAAAATCAAATTTAACACAGTCAATTTCAATTTCTCTGATGATGGATTTGTAATAGGTGTGTATGATATGAGTTGCTGCATCCTCATTAATGTCTGTTTATCATGTCTTTCTCTGGCTGTATTATGTGCTGTTTCTGTATTAGGATCCTCGCAAAAAGTGTTATCCCATATCTGTAACAGAACATAACAGAAATCATTATCTGCATTTTTCAGTCTTGCATTGCTGTGTTGCCACCAAAAGGCTCAAAAACAGATAGTCATTAAATAAATAAATTAGCATATTATTGCATTTTTAGAGTATGTCTACATATTGATCACAGTCCATGGACTGCAACTTGAAAACTTAACTCTGAACAACACTTTATATATAGAGTTCATAGCAGCTGGTTCTCTACCCAGATATTTCTTTGTGTGGATTTAAACATGCTTTACAAATTTCAGAATAATTTTTAAATTATTTTTCAATTGAGTGTTTTAAGGCAAAGACAACCCCAGGTGTGGGTTTTTGTGTGTGTGCCCAGTGTTTTGAATGCATTTATGTATGTGACAACATAATGTATAATCAATTATATGATTTCCTTGCTCACAATCAACAAAATAACTTGCTGCAGCACAACAGCCTGTCTGTACTGTCACATCCAAATATGATATCCTGTCTGCAGAACACTTCAGTGATATGGGGAATCAGTCAGCACACTCCTCTTTGCACTGATGTGATGAGATCCTGTAGTGACTGAGGAGAAGTCTGCAGCTCAGAGTGAATGTTTCCTGGAGAACGGCATCAGATCAGCTGGAGGGATGAACCCTGGAGAGGGATCAGACTGAGATGACTAGACAGAGCACACTCAACTCAGCAGGATGACACTGAGTTTGACTGAGCTTTCAGACAGGATGATATGTATGTCTATATACAGGGTTTGGACAATGAAACTGAAACACTGGCCAATTTAGTGTTGGAGGTTTGACCAGCCTGGTGACCAATCTTCATTGATTGCACATTGCACCACTAACAGCTGCCCAACTCACTGCAGAATTAGATGTGCACCTCAACTCTCCTGTTTCCACCAAAACTGTCCATCTGGAGCTCCACAGGGTCAATATACATGGCCGGGCTGCTATAGCCAAAACTTTGGTCACTCGTGCCAATGCCAAACATCAGTTTCAATGGTGCCAGCAGCGAAAATCTTGGGCTGTGGACAGTATCAGGATGATAATGCACCAATACACACTGCAAGACTGGTGACAGAGTGGTTTGATGAACATGAAAGTGAAGTTGAACATCTCCCATTGCCTGCACAGTCACCAGATCCAAATATCATTAAGCCACTTTGGGGTGTTTTGGAGGAGCGAGTCAGGAAGTGTTTTCCTCCACCAGCATCACGTTGTGACCTGAACACTATTCTGCAAGAAGAATGGCTCAAAATCGCTCTGGCCACTGTGCAGAACTTGTATCTGTCATTCCCAAGATGAATTGATGCCATACTGGCCGCAAAAGGAGACCCTACACCATACTAATGAATTGTTGTGCTCCAGGTGTTTCACTGTCCAACCCTTGTATATGTATATATATATATATATATATATGTGTGTGTGTGTGTGTGTGTGTATATATATATATATATATATATATATATATATATATATATATAATTGCATGTTGTGTGGATTCATTTGGATTAATCATGATTTTTGCATGAGCAAAACAGACTCAAGAAAAAAGGGAATATATCGGCACTGAACCTGTTTATTAAACACCTTCAATAGTTTCCACAACATAACTTGAAACAACTTAACAACTTTTCTCTCTTTGATATAAACAAACATTTATCAATGACCAACATGCGTCTATCTGCTCCACTATACTTGTGCTTAAATGATACGTTGCACATCACCGCCAGTTGGAGGCAATAGAAGTGGATATTTGGTGACTGTGCAACTAATCACGTGTGTGATCTGGTTAAATAGATCAGAGATATAGTAGGTTGTGGAAATCTTACCATTTTTAAAAATGAATTAATAACACATACACATAAGCTAAAATGCTACACCAATGCTTTAAAGTGTGTCTTTGATTCTCTCTGCAGTTCTAATGTATTTGTATAACTGGTGAAATCCTAAACAGTGGGATTGTGCCATAAATGAATTTCAAGATGACTCATAATAAGACACTGAAAGGAAAGTACAGTTTTAGATCTATGACATCCAAAGCAATGTCCAAGGATTATCTCATGACCTGTCCTGTGCATACCTTTGGTTTTGTATCTGTAATTATCTACGGTAGCAGTGCTTTCTCACTGCCGTCCCTGGGATCGGTCCTCTCCCAGCCCTGTCTAATGCGGGTGAGGCTGCGGTCCACACAGGGAATGAGGAGCAGCAGCTTGAGCACAATCACAACAGAGGGCACCACCAAAGAGAGAGAGTAGGCTGGAGGAGTGTACCATTTGTAGTATGAGAGTCGAAGGAATTTGTCCCATCCATACAGGTAGGTGTGGAATGTACAGAAGAACAATGTCAGGTATCCCAGCTTGGACTGGAAGAGAGAAACAGTTAAGACATTCATTTACACTGATAAACACATAACTAACTACTGTGTAATAGACTCAGTTATAGTGTGACCTATACAGAGACACTTCATGCATATACCTACATAGAGATAATTCAACTACTGAGTGTAGAGAATGTGCATGCACACTTGCAAATTTACATGCATGTAGATCCATTCCGTACGCATGACCTAAACCTGAAGACTGTGGCAAAGGATAATGTATGGCCCCCAAATTATGTTTGATGAATAACTTAACATTTAAAGCACTGCTCTAATTTAGGCTGCAATAAAGGGGAGGGGTGAGGGAATGAGAAAATGAGCTTGACATGACCCAGTTACATTTATGAATGAGTTTGTTCCCAGTTGTGAGGCTGATTTAATTTTCTATTGGTCAAAGTGGGAAAAAATTAAACATCTGAGTTTGCCCAAGTTAAAAACAATCACAGCAAAAGACTGAGCATGGGAAGCATGGAAATATCACAAACATATTTTCAACAGATTACCTCCAACAGGAAGTTGGAAACAGCTTTGAAATTGTTTTCCATCTGGGCTGAAGCACCAAAACATCCTCATCAATCATGGCTTGAATCCTGGCTAATGGACATGATGTGAAAATTGTTGCAAGTAGTTTTTCTGCCAGTATTCACATATTAACGGTCCAGTAGCTTATCTGTAAATTTCCAACCTAACTTAACCTTAGCCTAGAGCATAAACAGGTGCAACATTTCATACTGTACTTTAGAATACCTCCAGCAGACATATTATGAGTGGATACCAACTGACTCTATTTAATATGTTGAGCATGTATTCTTGTGTTAACTGAATCATCAATCTGGTTGTCAGTTGCTTTTCAAGGCCACAGTGTAGAGGTGAGATAATCAGCTGTCTCACATTATATTTCCCAATGAGCTTGTTTGTATTCATTTTATCAGAAATTGGCTCATGAAATATCTTAGAAATGTCTCTGGAATGGTCAACAATTTCCTTGTCTGACACAGTTTCCTTTTATTGTAGGCTATGAGTGCCAAATCTGTTTGCTACAAACGGTGTGAAGCCTTCTTTCATTTTGTTAAAAAGCGTGCATTGCAAATCTACAAGCATGCACCTACTTAATTTGTGGGCTGTTCAAGATTTTTCAAGTTTGAAGATGATGATAAGATCCAAACAAATCTTTGGCACAAGGAAAAGTTTTGAAGCTGTTATTTCATCCATTGGGCCAGCACCACTGGGAAAATGTAATAAACAATTCCACATTCCTCCAGTTGGAGAACGCCAGTTTTTTTCTGTGTAAACAGGATGCAGTGATTCAGCCAAATTTGGAATTCTCAAGTAGAGTTCTGTAGCCCTTGTCCACAATGTGTCACTGTGAATGTGTGGACACACTGAGGCTCAGACACTTTAACACATCCAGAAACTCACAAATCATATGATTCCGACCAACATGCCAGTATCTACCTGTATGAAGCTGAACTCTCTCCAGCTGAGAGCATTGCTGACAGAGGGAAGAGAAGTAATTCCCAACAGGACATACAAGCCAAATCCCAGAATCCCCATAGAGTAGTAAGAGTCAGTACGCCAGGCCGTGGTGGAGTCAAACACAGATGTTCGGTTCTCCCTGATCTTAAGGTGACAGACAGGGATATTGGTTGTTTATAAAGTCATTTTTATACAAACCCAAAGCTTTGAATTCATCTTACTTACTCTACAGCTGCATATCATACCTGTGAGATGGTACTTGCACCTATCTTGAATCTCACATAATATCTGGGAAAGGAAATGACAAAGCTATTTAGAAAAAAAAATCAGCAAGCCTAATTTGTTTAAACAAGATAGTAGGTATCCAAACTAAAGAAAACAACAATTAAAACAATTCTTGTGTTATTAACTAATGTGTCTTTTGCCAGTGTAGCATTATAGCTAAGAAATAATGTGCAATGTTTTCTTAATGATGGTAAGATGGTAAGAGTTCAAAGCTTTCATTATTTGCTTTGGTTGATATTTAGTTGATATGTATTGGATGAGTGTGAGGAAGTATGCTCCTGTTGCACACCTTATGGGAATGACGAGAGTATAGAGCACATGTAGAAAAGCAAAACCAAGTGCTACTAGCCCCAGCTGTTTCCTGCACAGCATCCAGCGATCCAACCAATCAGGAAAACGCCTGAAACAAACATACTTTGACTTGTAGGATACCACATTTGAAATACATTGGGTTTTCTGCATGCACTCAATACCAGTTCATCATATTTTAATGTCTAACCTGTACTTGGTTCCTCTGTAGAGCTGAAGGAAGGCAGCTATGACACCAGGCAGGTAACACAGAGACAACATGATGAGTGACACAATGGGAAAAACCTGAAAGACAGGGGATGAACAGAGATGTGGTAACTATGAGGACTACATGCCAAGTGAGTTACTTTCAGAAAGGAACATATGGTAATGTCTTTACCTTGTTGGCCAAGGACACCATGATTCTGAAGGAGATGTCTTTCCTCTGGTCAACATATGTATAGATGACATCTCTAATGAGCACATAGAAGAAGAAGAAGGCAGTGAGGCCTACGGCCACACGAAGCGGCAGCCTCCACTCTGGGAACAGCTGCAGGGGGAAGTCCTCCAGCTCCCTGGCTGCTGACAGAGACCCTTTATCCAGAACAGCAAAGCCCAGCTTGGTAGCCACCTCTGCTATGATCTGCTTTGCCTCAGTACTGTTTCCACACAGGTACACCTGGAGCATGAACACACCCATAGTTTTAAAACACTGTAACTGCCCCATGTGAGGAGTATATGTCTTCATTATTTCATATTTATGTTTATGCATTTGCACAAGCAATGATGAAAGAATTATTTTGACTCCAGAGGACTAAACATAAAAGTACCTGGGGAGGTTTTCTGCATAAAATACTAAATTTAGTTGAAGAAAGCAGGTAAAGGCTAACAACAATGCTCAGTCAACACCTATGTGCTGCTGATTGTGCTGCAAATACATCAGTCCACACACACACGCACGCACACACACACACACACACACACACACACACACACGCACGCACACACACACACACACACAGAGTGTGTGGTTTTTTTTTACAATCCTCTGGGACTCCACAACCAGATCAAACTGAAACAGAAAAACCCACATATGCTGCAGCTTTGCTTTACAGAGCAAGAGCACAAAGCATGTGATGGAGAGCTTAGATCTAAGAGAGACTGTGAAGCTAATTGATTCAAGGATACATCAGAGATTGCATTCACAGCAAAGACATGAGGCTGACTCCTCAGATTTGGCTTCTTTTACTTGGATTTGGTTTGATCAAAACTTCAAAATGAGTTAATAAAATAGTTTGGACTGAAATACTTTCCTTTCTGAAAGAGATTTTTAACTTGTTGGTCAACGCTGCACTGTGAACACATCAGAGAATTGTAAAATGTTTGTAATTCTGCACTGGGGAGAAACAAATTCATTCATTCCAAAATGAGACTTGTCACCAGTATAAAATAAGATCAATCCTAAATTGCAAAAGACATGCCTAGTGTCAAATACACTACCAACATGTATCCAAAGGGTTTTTTTTAGGGAATATGTTGGAAATTTCACAAACATATTCAGTACCTGTCTATTGGCATCTGAGGGTCCATTCTGCAGGGCCCAGGCAGACAAGGTGTTAAAAGCCTTCACCACATGAGCTCCAGGGATCAGCCTGGACAACAAACAAACTGTTTGCTTTGTGTTCTTGGTAATTCAAACCACATTATCCATGAGATCTCCCAATATTTTGTGTAACTGCATTATTGTCTGAATTCCTCTCACCTGTGCAGATACTCAGCATTGGCCTCTGGGTATAGATTCTTCTTGAGGTTGTTGCTGACATCCACTAACACCTTCCAATCAACAAAATCAGCATGTATTAATGTATGAAAGGTTACAAGTTAACCAACTGCTATGTTATAAGTAACAAGGTACCTTCCCCTTGAGTTGAGGTGCAAGTGTCTCCAGGAAGTCATAGTGTTCTCTGTGAACACAAATAAAGACTACAGCGGCTGACTGGGCTGCTGCCTCATGGCTCATCGCCTGCACAAAACAAAAAACACATGTGCACACACACATTATCAGTGACCTTGTTTAGTGCAACCACCTTTCAAAGCCTGATAACAACTGCCCTGTTTTCCCAGTTCTAGTTCTGCACTTTTATCAGTGCAGTTAGAGTTGGTTCGTGGAGCACATGTTCTGAAATATTAGCTATCGATTACAAAAATGATTGTCCTAACAAAAGCCGTGAAAAAAATTCCACAATTTGAGAAGATGTCATGTTATGCAACATGTTGTACCTGAGCTCCCTGAGGCAAGGGGCCACAGCTGTGAGGTCTGCGGCTGCCGTACACCACCCTGTAGCCAGACTGGAGCAGACGTTGGCCCAGAGAGCGCCCTAAGTCCCCCGTCCCGAAGATGCATAGTCGCTCCTGCTCAGGGGCAGCTGCCATGTCCAGAGGATGCAATGACACGCTCTCTGGCTTCACCTCCTCTGACACGCTGCTCAGTCTGTCAGCCAACATGATGACTCCTGCGGTTTTAACAGAACAAAATACTCCACCAGCTTCTTTGTCAAAACATGTAATGTGTCCAGATTCAAGGCAGATGAAACAAAATAATAGTCCTAAAAGTAGAAGCTCTTCTGGATGCTTCTGGAAATCTTAGCAAATCAACCATTTGCTCCTCAAGCCCATGTGTCTGCACTTCTAACTCTTTGCTCTTTAGACTGACAGAATTTTTGGGCTTGATTCAGTTTTTGTACTGGCCCACCCCCTCCCATGGCTCAGGCTGAAGAATGTCTAAACTGGGAAACTCCATGGTAGCAGTGTGTGTCTCTGCTGGCACATACATCAGGTAAAGGTTTCTCTGTCTATGCCTGAGTGTGCTTGTGTTGGGCTGGGAAATATTGTGGCAACATTACAAACCAGGCCTTCTTCTGGGAAGTCAATGAATCAACTGATTATGCAACAGTGGAAAACACTACTTAATACATTACAGTCTGCCAAAATACTGAAGTTTTTCTGTTTTTACCAAATTGCTGTTGTAACTGAAACACATACAGAAGAGAAAGTCCCAGTTAATCTGAGGACATGAAGAAAATACACATCTAAAAACCAGAACAGGCTCTCTCTGACTGACACAGATTTTTAAATTGTTGCTTATCTAATGTTAGCTGCTCAAAGACCATCATAACAGGTTTAGGCATGTATACAGATTACAAACAAAGAAATGAAAACATAATGAAATCTTAAATGTGTCTAGTGTCCTAGATGAAGTGCAGTTCAAGAACACTGTGTGAAGCAGTAATACTGGAATTTCTACTAACACACAATCTGGACAGAGTCGAGGTCACGGTGTGCAAACATGCGCTGGAATGCTCCCAACCCCCATCCTCTTTTACCCTGCATAGTCACCATTATATGACCATAATTTATATGCCCTACCAAGTGCATAATTACGTTGACGTGTGTGAAAAAAAAAACACATTTTGAATAGCAGGAGGTTATTTGTTGTGCACTTGAAGTGAAAGAACCCAGTCCTTATGATCAGTCACTGATATGGTGGTCAGTAGAGGTGTTCACTGATTCAAGTGAGCAGCCAAAACTACCAATTACAGTCTAATCTTGTGCTGACCCCATAAGTAATTCATGTTCTTAGCCTGGTAACTGGCCTCTGAGTGTAGCCCTTCCTATTTTCCCAGAGGACGAGAATAGCTCTAGTGTTCAGGGTTGAGGTGAACCGCAAGCATAGTGACCTGTCCTACACTATAATTACTCCCTCTGCTCTGCTGCTTCTTGAAGTGGCCAGTGTGTGTTTGTGTAAGACTTCATGTGACACAAATATATGGTATTTTACCAGCACACACACATACTCAAGATAATGTAATGTAATTTGTTGCTGATCTGGTTACTCGGACAGTAATTATCCTGAGACCTTAACCGCAATTAATCTGCTGTTTAGTAAACAATTATTTGCTTACTTTTCCTCCCACAAAATCATAAATGCTTAAATAAAGTGATGTTCATGAGAAGAGGGTCAGGGTTGATAAACAAAGAAAAATCATGAGTTGTTGCATCAAGAAGAAACACAAACAGAAACGTCTCTAACAACACAAGTTGAATCTGGCAGGTCACTGTTATTTATGTACTGTGGTGTGGGGTTTTATTTTGAGTGGTCAGTTATAACTCACCCAGAGTTCCTTGCCCTCTAGTTCAAAGATCAATCAGTAACAGCTCGGGCACAAATGAGCAGCGCTCAAACCTCCGTGATCACAAGAGCTGCAGTCAAGAACTCATGAGAAAACACACCAAACAATCCAGCCTTGAACTGTGTGGGCAGTTTTCTGATGGTTGTTACGGCCCAAGCCGTTTGGTCTGTTCTTTGTCGTATGTGTATGTATGTGAGTGAGGATTCAGGAAAAGCTGGAGGAAAAACGGACCGGGCAAGCCCTGCTGCAGTCAACCAGCAATGGCCACGACCAGCTTCAGATGACGAGTGAGCCCCGGGCTGAAACCAATCAGGGAGTTCTCCTATAAGAAGACGTCCATCTGTGCGCCCGGGGCGCGCATTTGGTTGAGCCACGGTGCTCCATTGTTCTCTGGTGTAAGCTGCGAACTGTTATCCTCCTTTGCCTGTTGCCTTTGTGAGTTTGTTTAGGTTCTTGTGTTTTTTGTTGGTTGTAGTTTACTTTCTGGGATATTGGCTTGGGTAGCCTGGGTTTTGGTTTGTCATTGATTCGTTTGTTACTGACTGTATCCGCTTGTGTAGCGTGAGTTTGGTTTTGGTTTTTTTTTGTTTACCATGTGTTTTGTTTCAGCAGCGTGGCTAAAGCCTGTCCCCTACCAGTAAGCCCGTCTGCTTGTTTTATATTGTAGTTTTGGTTTCCTTTTATCAGCTCCAGTAGCTCGGTTTTTGTTATTTAGGATATATTGTGTGTTTACGGTTGTTCGTTTAATTTCACTTGATTCAGCCCTTTGGCCTTGTGGCTTGTATGTGTTTTTTTGTTAATCTATTTACAATAAAACCTTTTCTTTAAAATCCCATACCAGCGGGAAATTTCTTTGTTACCCCTGCCTCCCTAGAGTGGGGCGTAACATGGTCAAAATAAAACTGAATAGAAGTGCAATCACATATCAAACATCTAGAAAAAGGCACTCTCAGGCAAGGGTGGTGATGGCCATCCAGTGCTCCCAGGCTACAGCCATTACCATGATTGGCTTTACACTGTGCAATATCTGATCGTCTAAGCAAAACAGCATATGCATTAGGGCCACAAGTCTATGCCAATGAAGTCTAGTGCATGAAATGAGGCTCAGTGAGACAGTAACTGCTTTTTAGATCATTGTACTATATAATCAGAATGATTGATTTTAACTGCATGTATTAATGGTGGAATTTAGACCACAAAGTTGAAGAGAAGAAAGAGGTAGGTTTTCTGCAGTGATAGGGTTCAGAGCAGATGCTCCTCAGGTAATGGCTTGTCAGATACATGAATAACTATAGCAATTATTCAGTGGAGAGCATGGTCAGGGGGGTGAATTATTAATAATCTACAGTTGAAAGATTTGTTGCAGAGTATGATTTGATGTCAAAAAGAAAGAGGGAGATGGCATAGGGGTAGGGGTGTTAGAGGTCCTGCTACAGAATTGCTGCACATTACTGCAGGGGTTTGGTGAGTAGAAGTAGCTGGATCTGAGATGTGACCAAGCCAAGGAGCTGCTGTGCCGCAGGGCAAAAAAAGGAGAGCAAGAAACATCCTGGTCTGAGGCAAGACATTTGGTACACTGACTTTTCCCTCCTCTCACTTCACCTCCTCCACACGACACATCTGCTGTTTGTGTTTTCCTTGAGGCACAGAGTGTCCTCATATGAGCCCCCAATGAGCTATCTTTTTGAGGTTACGCTTTGGGTGTGCAGGCTGTGACCTGACACAGCCTGAAAGGCCACATCTAAAAACAGCTTTTCTTAAGGCAAAAACACGAGAGGGCTCGACTGAAAAACAACCCCACATGTACTCATCATTTGCTCAGAAAATGTCTAAGCTGGCAAAGCCTTGTTGTTGTAGAGCATTTAGATGAGTAACAGAAAAAAAAATAAAGTCCAGCTGGCTGGTTGGCAGTAGATGGCATTCTTAGCGAAACTTATCTTGGCTTTGAACAGAGTCAGGAACAGTGTTACAAGCTGTGCCTCTCTCTCTCTCTCTCTCTCTCTCTCTGTGATCGGTGTAGAGATTTACAGTGAAATCTCCCTACTGACCCCTGCTGCACCGGTACTCAATGACTGGCCTGTTAAGTTAATGGGTCAGATTCAATCTTTCCTTGTCACTCCACACAAACACACACTCACACAAACGCACACACACACACACGCACACATATGCATAACCTGACTTTCTATCCTCTTCAGACCCATGCACACATCTTCCTGTCTCTCTATCTCTTTCAATTCAGTGCAGCATCAGGACTTGATCTCAGCTTTATAGGGGCTCTAATCACGGTATTATAAAACCTGGCTGAACGAACAAGCAGCAGCTCTGTGGTAACACTGATATAATCGGGACCCTGAACTGAAAAACTGGATATTGTGTGTATTTATTTCAACCTATTTAGTGTATGCAGATGAGTCAATTACATCCCCAAAAACTAGGATAATGTGGAGGCATTATAAAATAGAACCTTAAAGTGGCTTCACACCCATAGCCCACCCACACAGGTGCTGTCACATATGTCGCTCTTCTCAGGACTGTGTGGGTGTGTGCAGGCTAGTCTTAACTGACAGCTCCCTCACTCTCCTGTTAGTTCTGTTGCAACTGTTAGGGCAGAACAATATGTCCTGTAGTCATACTTGTTAGCACATAATGGTTGGTGATAATTCCTGACATAGAGCTGCAAAATGGAAAGTCCTATTTTGGGCCATTCATGTGTCTTGTGGGGCTCAGTTTGGAAAAAAGTTTTGTCATGTACATGCAGGATGAATCAGGATTGAACAACATTTAATAATGTGTTAACTAGTTATAAATATTATGTTATGGTGAAATGTTTCACGTCACGATTTTAAAGCAGCAGTTTATGTAACCAAATGTCTGTACACTACTAGATTATGACATAACCTGCTGTGTGTGGGTCAGGCACTAATTGTAGACTTGTAATTGTACACTTGTAGCTGAGCCATAAAGCAGCACAAGCACACCAGGAGTGTAAGCAGGACTTTTGACAGATTAAACACATCAATTTATTACAAAGGCCCCGTTCAGTATTGCAGCTAGTAGAGACTCACATGTGAGTGTGGCAGCACACCTTTAATTGTCTCCCTGAATTAGCTCTGCAGGCTTTACTTCATTTATGCCATTAAGGGTTTAATTTTATTACACCATACCGGCTGAAAGCAATTACAACATACAAATTTTGAAATTACATGAGAACTGTAATAATATGTTTCATAAACACACCAAAACAAGAACTGAAACTAAAAAAAACTGGAAGCAGCATGCTCTGCTCAGCATGTTTGCACAGAGGATGAACATGAATCATCACATATCAGTGAGTTATCCCTGACCAGAAATGACTACAAATATATAATATTAAGTAAAAATATTGTGATATGTGATACAAAAACAATCCTGTGGTTGGTAATCAGCTGAGTCTGGCAAACATCTTCATGCACCAAGACGAAGACCTCAGTGAGCTGCAGAAGTAAAACTTCACTTCCACCATGCCTAACCTAATCTGCTCTCCCTTCTTATCTTTAATCACTCCATTCAATCTATTTTCTGTCTTCTATCTCCATTTTACTCCAGATCCCACTCCCTCATGGCCCTTACAACATCAAATCCCACTCTGAAACAGAGGACCTGATGGTAGTGAATATATAATTTATCCCCATGACCACACATCACTGAATTTTTCACTCTGACAGTCGTGTATAATTATAGTTGACTCAGTGTCAGGCTGTCAGTCCGCTACCTCTCTGGTAGGTTTTCCAAACAGCCCTTCAGACCTCAAAAAAAGCAGTTTCCTTGGCTCTGTGGACTGCCTTTTTGTATTTCGGAGGCAGTGAATTGCTCAATTACTGTCAGTCGTTGACTAGCAAACTACCATTCACACCTGGTCCCGCCCCCGATGGAATGCATAATGACTCAAAATAATTACTGACAAAAATTGTGTTGTACCAAGCAGGCATCCACAGAATACATACTGTGGTGTTTAGGAAATGAGATAAAGCAAGCAGTAACAATCCTCACGAGGGTAGTAATGAGACTTAATGGGAGTTAATGGGGTTACAGCGATCAGGAGAGCAAAGAGACCCCAGGTTAATACAGCAACTAACAGGACAGAGACTGAGTGTGAGGGGATGTAACATACACACATACACTCACATGTACACTGAGACAATATAATCTCAGTGCTCGTGCAGTAGCCTGAAATCATATCGTTAAAATATCCTCAGTTTAAGAATTATACATGAGCCTTCTGGAAGGTTCCTGTCTTTGATTCACTTGTGCTATGCTACCATTAGGGTTATACAAGCTGGTGTGTGTGTGTGTGTGTGTGCATGTGTGTGCGTGTTGAGACAGTGTGTTCTTTCAAGTTTTCTGCACTTAGCAGCGGTTAATGAGATCAGGGTGACTGTTACCTGTGAGGAGGCCTTTGATGAAATATGTTCAGAAAGAGAGGGGGTTGTAGAGAATGAGATAGGAGTGAGGAGCGAAGAAAGTGTCAGGATATGCGTGCATGTATGTGTGTGTGTTTGTGTGCAGCATGAAATATAGAGATGGTTTGAAGTAATTAGAGATTATATAGAGGAGATAACAGTGAAAAAGAGATAGACCAGGAAGTGCGAAACATGACGGAGAGCATTCGTTTTTAATATTAAGAAAACGTCATCGTCACCACAAAAAGACAGGTGGATGGATGAGGCTCATTCACTTCTTGCATTTCCAACAAAAACAAGACTTTCATTGAGGAGACTCCTGTTCATGGCTAGTGTGTCACATTACAATCAGTTGTTTTTTCATGTTCAAAACATTTAGTTAAAAGTAGTAGTTATTATAAGCCCAACTATTTATTTTCTTTTTTGGATCTAACTATAGTGTTGTTGTTGCATGAACTTCAAGTGATACCCAAGATGAACTAGGTTTTAATGATAAAATCTAAATTAATTAAGTGATGCCAAGGGGTGGCAAGAGGTTGCAGACCTCCAACGTCAGATCCCTCTCAGGGGTGGTGCATTCAAAAAGCTGGGGAGTAAATTGGCATGTGCACACATGTTCACAGCAGTCAACAGCAAAGAACTGTTGGTCTATTTAGCTTATTGTATATTAGAAAGAGTGGATTGCACTGAATTAAAAAAAAAAACTCATGGGAGTATTTGGATTATAGTTTTTCTTTCATCATAATCAGACACAAATCCTCCTTTTTAACTCTAATACTTTAATTCTAATTTCTCCACACAGGCTTCAGTGAGCTGAAGACCAGGAGGGCCTTTATCCCTTGGGAGAGAAAGACTGAGACAAAGGTAGACAGACATAGCCAGAGAGAGAGAGAAAGAAAGGCAGAATGTGAGAAATAGAGAGTTGAAAGTGAAAAGACGAAGGTACTGTGGAAATAAACGAGTAAGGATAACAGTATTGCCTTGCAACACTATTTCACTGAGGGCTTTAAAATGCTTTGTTTTCCAACTGACAGGGACAGAGTGAAAAGCACATTTTTCACGAGGTGCATGGCAGCAAAATCACAAACATGCCTCTTAAAATCCAGCAGGTCGATTTGGATTGGAGAGGCCAACCTTTTGTTTAGTGGTTTGCCTCAACAAAACAACAATGCTCAGTTCTTCTGTGGAAACACATAACTACCAATTTGCACCTACACCTGTTGACATCACACCCAAAATCTATTTTATATGCATTAAAACATGCAGAGCAAAATGCTTTCATTCAATCCCAAAGCACCCCCTAAAGGCAAGTTTTGCTACAACTTATGCTGGGTTTTTATTTTTAATCGCTTCGTTAAAGCCTTTCTTTTTTCTTTTTTTTCTTTTTTTTTGGGGGAGGGGGGTAGTTCCAAGAGGGCATAGTCAAGAGAGAAAAACAAAGATAACACAGATTAACAACAGTCTTGATCCAAAAAGGTTTGAGGGAACAGAGACAGAGTGTTTATTGTCTAATAGCTGATTGTGACATTTTATCTTTAATGATATTAATGATGCTTTAACTGATGAAAGGTGAGAAGGTATTTTATGTATCACCACCATAGAGACATTCTCTGACAACCTTTTCTTTTGTTTTTTTTTCTCTTCTATTCTTCTAAAAAGGAACCATTTGAATGACCAAAAACCAGTCCACCTGGTGCTAGAGATAGGAAAACACACACTAAACACCAAAAAGACATTTACAGCAGGTTTTTTTTACCCTGAGCAGCAACAGTATTTAAATGATTACCCTGAGGTATTGCCAACCTGTACAGAACATAGATAGATGCTCAGTGGGATCTAATAACACTTTACTGACCACTGGCCCAGTGGGATTCCAGTTCAAACCAAATCTGAACATTAGAAAAACGAAACAGGAAGGATGTTTCATTTTCCCCAGAGGGGTCCCTCTAGCTCTCTTTCGTGCATTCCCTGGTGTTATCTCTATTTTTCTCCACATTCGCCGCTTTCATCCCGCTCCCAGAGTTGAGATGGTACAGTACACAACATACAGAGGGAGAAACACACAGACACACAGAAGTTAAAAAGCACGCACACACACACGCACACACACACACACACACACACAGAGAGAGAGAGAAGGAGGAAGCATACAAAAGAGAAATGTTCCTTCTCTCCATATATACAGACACAGTGGGCCCTATTTCAGGATGCTGTCAGCAAGGGGACAGAGGCTAGAGGAAACACAGGATGAATTCTCCCCTGCCTCAGTCCATCACACCGCCATGACACCCCTATTTACCTCTCCCATCTATCTCCACACTGAGTGTCTACCACCTTGCCTTGCCTCCATGTGTTTCTGTTACTGTGTGTGTGCATGATTGAAGGCACGTGGGCGCCGTGCGGTTGTGTCTGCACATGTGCAATTCTAAGTCCATCAGCACATTCACAGTGATAGAGTGAGGTGAGGTGGACACTGTACTGTCTAGTGTGCTCTCTGCGCATTTGGCAGAATCCTTTTGTGTTTTGTGTAGACGGTTGTAACACTGACACTCAGTCCCACATAAGAGAGACTCAGGAAGTTTCTTCATTAAAGTTTACAGTGGTGCCAGACCCGAGGTTTCTCAAGCAATCTCCTCAACTGATTTCCCCTTAACTTGGTTTCAGAGTTTTTTTTCCTTGTCATCTCTTCAGGCTTGCGAGCATTCCTCTGCCCCTGTCCTCATCTGATGGGCTTGCTTCACACCCCATATGTCCTCCTGCGAATATGAGCGAGGCACTTTCATTGGGGGGAACGAAAGTGTTCTATCCAATTCCCCAACCTCATTTTGGCTCTGAGAGAAATGGAGCCTTTCTTTGTCTCCCACGCATGTACACAAATACACACACACACACACACACACACACACAAATGGTTCCTACCGTGTTGTCCTTCTACTCCCCAAGGCTATGGTCATGCATTTTCGCTTCATATTAATTTTTTTTGTTTGCTCTCCCTGGCCTTCTATGATCCATGACCACAAAAAAGAGAGAGAACACACAGTGAGAGCAAATAAAATGAATATTAGCAGTACAGACATGCAGTATTGAGCTGTCCTGTGGCTTCTTTATCCCTCAGCTGAAAATAGTATCAAACACTTCTCAAGGCAAACAAAAAAATAAAAGTGTATTCAATTTCTGCTCTTTTGTGAGTGCTCTGTATCCTTGTAGACTTCTCTGTTTGTAATAGCTCAAGTAGTTAATTTAATTGTCCTAATGCATACATATTGAGAACCACATGACAAGTCCATTCATGTTATGTTAGAGCTATATGTTCCCATTCACAGCATTTTGACTTTCATTTATCCATTACCTGTGGTACCTTACTGGAGTCATTTACAATACATAGTCATATATAAAATGAACTTAAGGTATAAAGAAACAAGATCCAATAGGCATTAGGCATAAACTCCAATAATTAGTTAGAAGTCTATGTATTAGACTGTTAAAGCAACTTTTTCTACCTACTTAATTCTCTACAGTGCCACAAGGGGGTTGTCACTTTACAGAGTGAAGCATCGATATAGTTTCACATACACTAATTGAGATAATTATTTTCTTTCTGTTAACATCCTGAGATATTTCCTTAAATGTGCAATGCATTGATATGTGTTTGAAAATCTTGTCTGCCCAGAGGTTACTATTTTCATCATGAAATATTCATTAGCATGTGATATTTGAATACCCCAAGGACATATGTATGAATTTTCCAAAAGTGCTTACTTGCTGTAATGTGGTTTAAGCTGTAATTGCTGCTGGGTTTGTAGCAGTTCATTTGATTAAATTCAGCGCACTAACCCAGTTTATAATATTCACACTCAGTTCATGGCAACACCTTAAACACTACAAGGAGACAAATTGTTGTTCATGTGACAAGGCTTAAATGAGGGTATAACCATGTGCATACTATGCTCTTGAGAATACTTGCATACTGGTTGGAGATTGCTTGTGACCACTGGCAAAAAAAATACCTTTCATATCTATCACACATGAAAATGTGGAGTGGCTGACAGTCAGCTGATGGGCTAACAGCTTTTTTGCTGACAGCCTATCCTCCTGTGTCGTCTCGCCAGTGCAATGGAGTCCTCCTCAGCATGGTAAACAATACACACCTACAACACCTCCCCCCCGACACACACACACACATTCATAAGCACAATCTTGTTCACAATTCTCATTCAACAGATTTGTGATGTGTTGACCCAAAGCAGCAGCTTAGAATTCCCAAGATGAGGACAGAACATATTATTTACCAATACAAACACAACAGCAAAATAAGCCAAAGAGGCACCATCCAGAAATGCTATATTAGCTTCCTGCCCAGTCCAACCACAAAAACCTCCCCAGATGCTGAGGAATGCTCCTTCAGGGACCCATGCACAATGCTTAAGGGTGGTTAGTTATTTTCAGAAGCAATAATTAGCATCTATGGTGTCAAAATTTCGCTGTGGCTCAAGAGCAAAATAATATTTTGCATGACAACTATTAAATAGCATTAAATCAACTTGAAGAGCTTATTAGTTACACTACTATGACGTAGCTGTTTAAATTTGAATATGCATAATGCAGCATGAGAAAAGAAGAAGAGTTGAAGAAACAGGCAGCAGGTCTAAATGTCAGCCAGGATTACAGAATCTTATGTACATAGCGAGAATAAAGAGGACAGTGACAATTAAGTTGTAATAGGTGGAAGAGTGCAAGAAAATTCTAAAATGTTTCAATTTCCTTAGGTAAATCAGTGGGAAAATGGAGACACAATTCTGAGAAAATGTTATGTTGCTCATTTCAAGAGGAATTTTTACTTAAGAAAATTTAAATTTTAAACCTCAGAAAACATTCATTATTTGTAATTATATATGTAATTTTATACATGTTGAACTTGAAATAAATTGTTACAGAGAATTCCAGTTGAGAAAAAGGAGAAACCATGGACACTGTCAGAGTTGCTCATTTGTCCTCAAATGGATGCATGGAGACCTGCAGCATGTTGGGGCACTACAACAGCCACCAAAACAACATGCCAATCAATGTCAAGGTTAAACAATACTCTTACCAGCACTGAGATCCCCCATCATCATCCATCTTTTATATTCTCTTTATTCTTTTTTCTCTTCTTGTCAGGTCAGGATATGGTTCAACACATACTTTATGTGAACATGCATGCTTGTGCATGTGTGTGTGTGTGTGTGTGTGTGTGTGTTTTTTTAGGTGTGTGTGTGTGTGTGTATGTATTAGAATGAGGATGTGAGGATAATTTAATTATAGACCAGATAGAGCGGGTTACTGAGGTTAATATCCTGCATGCACTCTGCTCCTCTCCGGACACAGTAATTGCTTTAAGCACATTAAGAACTTTATTGACTGTGATGGCCTTTTAAGACATTACATTTCTGCTGCTTAGTGTCAGACAGGAGTCGTCCGGCTCTGCTTACTGTCTCTGTCTCTCTCTGTCTCTGTCTGTCTTCCTTCCTACCCTCTCAGCTTGCCCTCTGCTCGCCCCGTCACTCTCTCTTCTCTGCCTGCATCTGCTTAATTGAAGGCTCTGTAAATATGATGAGATTGGTACAGAGCCTCATCCGTAGAGGCAGCTTGATGAGGTTTGATTGGCAGGTGATTAACTCCTCTTAACCCGCAGAATCATTTGTCCTCGGTGGAGCAGTTACACTAATGACACCATAAAAAGGCCTCTCGATGTGTCAAACTCTGGAGCAGAGCTCTGGAGAGAGAGCTTCCAGCAACTCCCTCGAAAAAGTACAGCCCCCTCACTTCTCTTTCTCTCTGTTGAGATCAATCCTCTCAACACCCCTTTAGTAGATCTTTCCATTTTCACTCAACTAGACCTCTTAATGAGGATGGAGGTGAATGGAAGGAGTTATTAAAAAGTCCTCACCTTCCTCCTGGGAACGCTAAAGAGGAGTTATATGCAACGAAGTGCACTTACAGCCCCAGTTAGAGTTATTTCACATTTCTGTTGCCATAAATCTATATCCACTTCAGTCATGACAGGAGTGGAAAATTATTTCTGGCCCAGAAAGAATTTGGTGTTCCTTTCTTTTTTTACAAGGGATGTGCCAGAAGATTTTTATTAGGGCTACAGGTAAGGAAAAAATGAAAATTACAGATTGGAAGAAAGGTGGGGAGGGGATGAGAGACAAAGTGATGGGGAGGAAAGGAGGGTGGGGGGAACGGTGTCGCAGCTGACAGGGGAGGAGAGCCAAGCAATAAGTACAGCACATATAGCCAATGTGCAGAGATAAATGATGTAATATCTGCATGGATCGATGTCTGTACTGTCCCTCTAAAAGGCGCTCTCTCTATATATCACCATCCCTCCTACAGCATGTGCACGCCTCGTACACTTGAATACACACATTCACTCTGCAGATACACATAAAATACACACACTACACAGCTATCTCAATTGGTATGAATTAAGATGTATGGTTGTAAAGTCTCAGAGTCTCGAAACCACTCTGTTAATGTCTTCTTCCAGCTGTCCAGTCCCATCACTATGCAGATGGTAGGAGGAACCAAGGAGGAAATCAATTTGTTAAGATAGCACTATCCAACTAATGAGAAATCAAGTGGCTTGACTTTTCACATGAATCCCATCATGTCCACTCATATTATGAAACTAAGATGTCATTAGTTGCATTTAGTGTGACTAATAGTCCAACCACATCCATGCTCTGTATCTTTGCTAACAGTCCCACCTTGTGGCATCTTTGATAATTACATTTAAGTCAGTGATTGACCCCAGGAAATACTTGTCTCGTACAAATTTGGCCCTTGGATAATAATTAACAAGGGAACTTATATACAGAGTGTTGGATTAACCAGACAAGAGGTATTTTAATGCATATAGTGGTGCATGCACACAGACACACACACAAACACACACACACACAGTCTGTTTATAGCGTCATGACTTTTTAGACCTTCTTCTTTCTAAACTGTGGTGCTTTGATGCATCACTAGTTATGACAGTGATTGCCACATGTTTCCTTAAGACACCAAATAATCCAAAATGATGATTGTTAGTACATAGTACCGCAAGCTGGCATTCAGCTCAACATTTATGAAGCTGTCTTTGGAATTATGATTTTCAGTTTCATCAGAGCACTCTGATGCTGACATAATGACGCCCTGTTGATTTTCCAAAGTGTAAGAAGGGCGTTTTCTATATGAGCTGTATACACAAAGAGGACAGACAATTCAAAAGTTGAGTTATGAGAAGTACAGTAAAATATGAGGTAATCCATTTTAGGTTCTGTTGCTCACCTTTCCTGCCTTTGTTAAAGCAGGTGTCCTTTTTTATTTGTCTAAAATGATAGATATCCCAGTTCGTAAATACCATTAAAGCACAGAAGGAGGCATACCTCATACAGGCTAAACAAATAGTAGAAACCTGTTCTGCAGTATGATGAATGGTGATTCAGCCTCTTTCTCTCTCTCTGCCAACCACAGTAGGCAATTTGTTCAATCATTGCATTTTCATGCTGGGTGGAGGTTATGGGATCACTTATTTACAGTTGGAAGACTTGTGTGTAACTTACTGATCCAGAAGAACTGGACATTTGGAGATAGAAAGTCTTTTGTAAGGTTTTCTAACCAAAGCACCTTGAAAATATCAGCATTAATGAGTTCTTAAAAAGTGAGTTATGCCAGTTCAGGAATAACAGTGAACATCATGCATGCCTACAGTAGGCTACACTCTGTATGGCCTCATCTCAGAGTTTACTATTATCTTCTTCAGTAGCAAAGCACAACACTGAAACATGACAGGGTGAATTATGAGGAGGGCTACTGTCCTGGTTACAGCTGCTAAGAGCAACGTTCACTTTGTCATAGTTACCAAGTTGCAGAGTAAAAGAATCTCAGAGCCATATATGGGCATGTGTCTCGCGGAGATGATGTCACCAACGTCTGCAAGGGCTCCCCTTTCATTTGTGGGAATGCAAGGATTCAGAATGGGCGGGTGTTCCTCTGAGCCATAAAGACATAGGGTGTGCAGATAGTAGGGTGTGTGGCTTCAAGAAAGACAGGCAGGATTAGTTAAATAAAGTGAAACAAGGAAGAAGCATGTTACGAAATGATCTCTAACTGATAAATAGCTAAGAGGGACAACCTCTGTAGGTTCAAGATGGAATGAGACAGGAATTGAAGAACAGGCCAAGAAATAAGGGCATTAGCAGATGCTTCAAATTGTCAGCATTAGCAATAAAAATAGAGAGACAGGGAGAGTAAGCAACAGTGAAAGAGGCAGAGAGAAAGAGAGCAGGAACAGAAAACAAGACAGGGGAGAGGCTGCATTCGAACAGTGCTAAGCCAGTTACTGAGTTACTGAAGGCCTCCTGTGTCAGCACCATGGGAAAGTCAGGTAAGTGGAGACTGCACCCTGAGGATATTAACTTAGATTGTATTGATTTGGTCTGAGTGAGAACTTTTCCTCCATGAAGCTGAGTGTGTGCATGTGTGTCTTGCTTGTTTTCTGTATGTGACTGTGAGCTTTACTCTTTTTGAAATGACAGAGGAAATGCAAAATTGCAAAAAGAAATTACTAACTTCTTTTCCTCTCTAACAGTGCTTACAGTGAAATTTCCAGATGGCCTTTACTGATCTTTATTTAACATTCATCTTGCAACATGCTGAGTGGATGCTAGCTGTTAGGCAGTATTGGTATTTGTATTGTTTGTGTGAGGCTATTTCAATGTGCCTATTGTGTGAGCACTCAAGAGATTGTGGGACTTATGAAAAGGCCAGCTAGTGATAGGCACCGTGCAAACGGGGGTGATGGATGACGTTTTCTACTCCATCATCTGTCATTGAGTTGTACTCACTGTCTGAGATCAGTCAGTATTCAGGTGGTTAACTTGCATTTCAGCCTGAGTTCTGCAGCTTTGCACAAATCTTCAAGTTGCATCATCACATCTCCTTTGTCAGTTTTCTGTCTCAGGCTGTCTAACCCTTCCCGCCTCTCTCTACTCTGTGTATTAGCCTCGAAGCAGTTTTCTGAAGAGGTGCTGCGGTGCCATAATGAGTACAGGAGGAAGCACCAGGCTCCTCCACTGAAGCTCAGCAGCAAGTTGAGCGGAGAGGCCACCCGGTAGGTTAATGCACACACAGATCAAATAGGAAAGCTAATTAGCAAGGACTACATGTACCAGTCATTGTCATACTGCTCTGGATAACGGTGACACTTTCAGTCTAGCCCATCAAGTTAAATAAAAATGCAGTAAGAGATTGAGGGTGTCACTGTGTGAAGTAAATGCAAACTGATGATGATCAGTGCTGTCAGGATGGATAGATTCAACCAACTCTTGCAAAACTGACCTTCCTCAACCATGCTTGATGCAATATCAACAAAGCATTGATTTGCGAGACAAATTTTATGATACCTGATATGTAAATGTACAGCATCAATAACAATAATGTGGGAAAAGAAATGTTTAGTTCCCAATTGATTCTGTTAAATATATATAAATATAAAAGAAGATACCTTATCATGTCATAACTACACACTACACTGTCTAACTAGTTGATGGGAACATGATGAATAATGTGTTTGCCTCTTCCTTTGCATCATTTGACATTTGTAACAAAGAGAATTTCTGTTAGCCCTCTTTGTTCAGGAGGATGTTGAGGTATCGTTTATTTATTTACAGCTGGCTAGTACATAATTTGTAGTTCTAGAACATAATCCAACAAAATAATAAGCTCATTGGACATGTAAAAAAAACTGGAGAGACTTCTGGGGAGCCTAAGAAATAATAAGCTTTAAAGTATATGCCACTCACAGTGGCAATCGCTCCTGTGCATGAGTGGATTTATGTGCTGCAGGACTCACAGCAAAGAAGATTGTTTCGGAAGTGCTATCTTTGTCTCTGTCCACAGTTATGCTGAAAGTCTGGCCAGTACACGGATCCTGAAACACAGTGTGGAGTCCAGTAGAGGGAGTTGTGGAGAGAACCTAGCATGGGCCTCCTATGACCAATCAGGTATATACACCTACAGACATAGCAGTATTCTGTTTATAAAACTGAATCATTTTGTGCTCCTCCTGAGATATACCACCATACATACAGTAGTTTAGTCTATGGGGCTCAGAGCAGACTGCCACCCCGAAAGTGAACAGCTGGGATCTATTTCCCCCCCACCTCTCACTGTGTTTGAGAGCTCAGACATCATGACTCACTGCAGAAATATGTCAGCGCAGGACGCTGTGATTCATAAAACGTCTCCTACGGTGCAGCACTGGATGACAAAATGTGCAGCATTGTAAACAACATGCCCTACAGATGTATGACACAAGACTTATTTATTGTTCCTTGAAGTTGAGGTTACACTTTGTCCCATGCACGTGCAGGAAAGGATGTTGCAGACCGTTGGTATGATGAAGTGAAACAGTACAACTTCAACCGTCCTGGATTCTCCTCTGGCACTGGTAAGATTTATACACAAGAGTGTCTCTCTCACTTCCTTTCACATTTTATTGCATGTCAAACCTATTCTGACACACACTGTAGTAATAGCAAGATTACTAAATCCAATACCAAAATAATTATATGAAATATGGTTGTAAAATTATTATAGCCTACAGTATATAACAATTAAAATTCCAATTTGGAAAGCACTGAGCTTAGTTGGGGAGGTTAGAGAGTTGTGAGTTCGAGAGAATTAAGATTCCTTTGCCTGTAAATATTTAGAGCAACTGTACTCAGCTTAAACCATGTCCTAACAGTCTGTTTCCCTCTGCCTGTTCTGCCTTTAATATCTTTCTGACTTTTATTTCTTGTTTCACTCACCACCCAGGCCATTTCACAGCAATGGTGTGGAAGAGCAGTAATAAGCTGGGTGTCGGTAAGGCCATTGCATCAGACGGTTCTTCCTTCGTGGTGGCCAGATACTTTCCCGCTGGGAATATCACTAACCAGGGACACTTTGAGAACAACGTCCTCCCAGCTAAAACCACCACCTAATGATGTCTAGATCCCTAACACTTGACTCATGCCAAAGGCATTTATTCCATTTTCCAGGAGAGTCCGACATTATCTGCCTGCACTGCTATGAAGAATACTCAGGAGAGCGCCACTTCTTGCCTCGTAGAGTTCCATATCTTGTATGGATTTTAAAAGATGAAATGCACTCTGGCTTAAAGTCCTATTCATTTGAAAAGGGACTTCTGTATGATACAGTGTGAAATGAAAGAAGCACTACTGTTTGCTAACAAAACATTTTCAGTGACCATTGTTTATTTGGCCATTTACATTACCTGTGACAGTATTTCATTCATTAATGCCAATACTTTATGTTTTCACACTGAAATACATCATAGCCTCTGTATTTTAGAATGGGAATTAAGTCAGTCAAAGGGTGGTTTATGTGTTTTGTATTCTAATTGGATTTGTAGCAATAAAGTTGATAGATAGCTAGAAATGTGTTTGGCATCTGTCGAGTACGCCTGTGTAATCTGTATTGTGTGACATTATAAGAGAGTGAGACAAAACAGAATGAGGGTTTAATTTCATCATGACTTTTGTTTTTTGGAAAAATGTGACGTCTGGATCTGTACGGTGCTGACTAAGTGTAACTCCATGGAGTAGCATTAATATAGAAAATTTTTAGACAATATTGTACATGAAAACAATGATTAATGAGCATTTTTTTCCTGAGGATGGTATTAAAGGGTATGAATAATTATAAGACTTGCATAAATCTTCAGGGTCCAAAAGAACAATTTTTGCACATTGCCTCTGTAAAATATCAGAACAATGTCATTTTACAATGCAGCAGTAGACTTGCAATGTTTCATATTACCAGACAGCACATTTTATACATCAAACGCTTAAGGAGAATATATATTTAACCATATAAATAACAGACATTTTTTTCATGAAGCGTTTGAGAGATTGATGAGAGTTTAAGGAAAATTAGCCTTTTTTGTGTGTTTGCTGACATTTGTATCACATATCCCTTGTGAATTTGTGGCATGTGAAGGACTGCTGCTCCAAATGTTAAAATAAATTATCCCAAACCACCTGCAACCCTTTAGTAAAATCAGTCTTACAATGCAGTCACAGCCTACATTGGAACAGATTTTATTTAGCAGATATTGGGGATGCAACATACAGTAGCAGCGATATAGAAGAGTCAGTGATGTTTAGGCTTTATAGGCTGGAGAAGGGGGTCAGGAGTCAAACTGTCCTCACCGCTCACATGGTCAGCTCCTACATCAAAGAGGAAGAGAAAAACAGAAGAGACTGAAATACAAAAGAGATTCAGGGAAGAATGGTACAGCCAGTAATAATGAAAACTGTCATTATGAATAAATGTCACTGAGCTGAAGACACTGTAGATGTCACACTGATTAAATAGGTCAATATGAGAGGCCCTCCTTTCATTCAGCGAACTTTTGCTAATGCTCTAAAGGCAGCTCCATCTTGCTGCATCCCATCAAGAATCTCAAGTAAAATCAACTGCGTCATTAAAAGAACTCTGTTGCTGCCACCTAGTGGCCATCAAACTGCACTGATGACCTACAGAAGTGTAGAGGTTGCTCAGTTACTGGGGAGAAACTCTACTTGTCATTTGTCCTGTGCCATCACCCCCCTCCTCCATGCTCACTGGCTATGACTCATTATTTTGTTCACCATCTGCACTCCCTCCTCTCCCTCTTCCTCTCCCACTACGTCATTTTCCCCCTCCTCCATCCTCACCATGATAGCATTGACAATGTCATTCTTGTTGTGTTTCAGTGCACGGACTGCCTTGGCTCGCGACACATTGGCCTGAGCCATCACCAGTTCAATATCCCTCTGCTCAAGACCTCCCTCATCCACCTGATGTATAGAAAGAAAAAAGGATAAACACAATAAAATAGTTTACAGAAGGCCACAACATGATCTACTGACATACTGACGATGTTCAAAAACAATAGTTTAGAGAGTAAGTACCTCTTCTTCCTCTTCTTCACTTTCTTCCTTGATGCTGAGGGTGGGTGGGACAGGTGGGGCCAAGGGAGAAGAGGTCACAGGCACCTTGAATTTCTCTGCGGCTGCTTTGTGAGCCTGCTGAGCTAGGTCCTCAATCTGAGAAGACAGGAAGGGTTCAGAAGAAATACAATGCATGCACTGAAGCTTGAATAGCTGAAACAGAAAGAACTTACCTTTGCCTCTCCAAATACAATGTAAATGTCTGATGCAGGGCTTTTGAACACATCTGGTCTGCTGATGACAAACAAGATACTTTTGGACTTCCTAATCGTGATCCTGGTCACACCATGGACCGGCTTCAGGCCAAGTTTGGACATGGCCTAACCAACACATACAGTAACACAGAGTGTAAAGGAGAAAGACAAAATAACACAAACATTGTGTCATATATACTCAATTTGATTGATTCATTTATTTTTATACAGCCAGTAGTCTAACCTTGCGGGCCTTCTTCTCACTGCGACTCTGTTTTGGTCTGTTTAGCCCTTCATCTGCAAATGAGAGAGACTGAAGGGAAAAAAAGAAATATCAATTATTTCATTGTTTTTCCTGATGCCAGATATTTTTGTAAACATGGAAATTGTTGATGCTTGATATTTCAATAATTCCATCTGCTGAAAATATAAGCAAAAGGCCACCTCTGCTTTTAATTTTAGCTTGTGATGTCAAGATCTCCACATGCTTTATTGTTTTCAGTATGTCAGTGTGTATGCAAACAGTTTTCAAGATAGTATATCAAGATGTTAAACAAGGTATGGAGGAAAAGTGTGGTATGAAGTTACTCACCTGGGGTTCTGATGGTCTCAGTGACTCTGGCTCCTCTAGCTCTGGCACTGACCCCTCACTCTCAGACTCATTACAGGAGGCCAAAATGGAACCTACAAAAGCACATATTCAACAGTACATGTAAGTGAGGGGGTATCATCTCCTTATTATCATAGAAACTAATCGCCATAGTAGAAGTAATAAGGGCATTAGTGACTGTCTCATTAATGTTATACTGATGATGTGTTGATTTAAAAAAACATCTAAAAGCTCATTTAAAAAAGGAATTTAATTAGCCCATGGAGAGTACATTTAATCATCTCTCCATACCATGCAATTTTTACATTAAATGCCATGCAGTATTCGCAACAACAGGGCACTCGTCATCTGTGAACTATATAATGGACTGAATTTATGTCACTTGTGATGTCATCTGTCATAAAAGCAAAGCCAATGCAGGCTTTATGAGCATTTTGTTCTGTCCAACATCATCTGTTTAAATTCAAAAAGATGTACCACAGAATAACAGGAGTTGTGAATTTACTATTGTAGAAACAATAAGAGAGATGGAAAAAGGACGAGTATAAAGGGATTCCTGATGTTGAATCCTAGTTCCCATAGGAGGTCAGGAACAACTCACAATTGTTTTTGAAGGACAGATCAATCTCTTCTGTAATCTTGTGGCTGTGGTTGACTGGACAGCCTGACTGTCTGTCAGATATTTGTTGGGCAGAGAAAGATTCTCGCTGACTGGATGGATCAGACTCTCTCTGCATGGCTCCGTTTCTGTTTCCTGTCACTCCTCTGGCCTGAGACCTGTGACCACGTCGAGGCAGACCACCATCATCCTCACTGTCGGTCTCCTCCTCAGCCAAACTGGGACCTTACAGAACACACATTAATTGATCATATTTGTATTGGGGAGATCACATTTTACTTTCACACAGTTTAATACTTTTTATTGCTTAAAAAAAAACAGCAGACCAGGGAAATATGGTGGCCATATTTCTTTTTGGCAATTTCATTGTAGCCAAAACTGACTGTAACAAATATGATAAGGGATTCATCAGTGTGCAATGCAATCTACTATCACTCTAAAAAAATCTTCTACTTTTACATTTACTCACCTCTGCACCTGTCTTGTGTGCGCCATGTGCAACCTTGCTTGATTTGTTTGTGAGGCTGGATGTTGAGATTAGGCTGAGACTGGGGATGGGAAATAGAATCTGGAAAACATGCTGAATCTAAAGTGCCAGGCACAGGTGAAGACGACTCCTGGGTAGGTTGGGACAGGCTTAACAGCATGGAATTGGAGAATGAGGGTGAAGAGACACTTGTCGTGGATGTTGCAGAAACAGCAACCTCTTGGAGGTTGTTGTTAGGAAGAAATGGAGCATTAGGTGCTTGTTGTGTTGTGGGGGAAGTAGAGCAAAGCTTTGGGGTGGTGTGACACATGGACTGTGAAGGCTGTGGCTGGGCTGAAAAGACAGGTTGGGACTCCTGCACAGGAGTGGGAAGATCATCTTCTGGCTCTGTTGAGGCACATGGTAGAGGGGAGGAAGAGGAAACAGGAGATGGTGAGGAAGACAGTGGAGTCAATGACAATGATATGGTATCATGGGTAGGTGGGCTGTGGCCAGTGTCAATGTTGTCATTAATATCCACTTTGATTCTTCTCTGACAATCAGATAGTGGTCTGTTATCAAGCACCTCCTGTTCCTTGTGGGATTCTTGGTTCATTGCCAGTGCAGCATTGAGGTTGTCTGGGGTATGCTTAATAGAATTGCAGTATCCATAGCCAGGACTTTTGACATCAAAGCCAGTAGTTTTATCCCCCGGCACCTGTGAACCAAGTTCAGCTTTGTTTGTCCTCTGTTGACAGTCCAATGATGAAGCTTTGTTGTTTGGCTTTTGACCTGTCTTCATTTTAGAATTGTCTGCAGCCCCCTTTGACCATCCATCTACTGTTGTATTTAAGGGAACAGAAGGTTTCTTTGGATCATTGACATTTTCATGGTTAGAGTCAGCATGGCTGCCTGTCTGAAACACCCTGTGTTTGTTCTGTTTCCCTCTCCTCCCTTTCTTAGCAGCAGTTGGTGTATCTGTGCAAAGTTCCTCTTCAGAGGTGTGACACGCAGAGTGGTCTGGTCCAATCTGTGCAGAAGGGCTTTTTCTTTCTTTTTTGTTCTTCGTATCTTTCTCCTCACCTCTCTTTTTTGCTTTCCCTTCAGCTTTTTCTTCCCCATCTTCTCCCCCTGAGTTACTAACAACACACTGTTGTCCTCTAAAGGCATCCTTAGTCTTTGGTTCATCAACAAGTCTGTCTGTCATGAGACTGACATCACCTTTTTTTTGGCCTTCAATCTGAGACTCCACCATCACTGATTTTGACTGAGAACCAGTGTTTTCCAACTTGTCTTGACAAGGTCTACTTAGCCTTGATTCAGTGAATTTACATTTAGGAGTAAAGGACCCAAAGGATCCATGTAGCAAAGAAAATGCTGTATTATTCTCAGGAGTGGTAGTCTGACTCTCTGGAAAAGTGTGACTTGATTTGGTTTTATCTGGTGAACTGAGTTGCTCGTTTGTCACAGCTTTGTCCACACCTTCCTTTAAGGATGGTGACTGTACTGTGACTGATGCCTGGTTGATGGAGTGTTTTTGTTTCCCTTCATCAGGAGTTGTGAGAGGTGGTGACATCTCATCAAGTGGAATATTAGACACAGACTCTCTAACACTGACACTAACACTCTGGGGTCTCACTTCCTCTGACAGAGCATTCAGACCTCCACGCATGGCTACTTCTAAGGAGTCAAAAGCAGAGTCATTGTTATTGTTAGAATTTTTCCAAGTGTCTTGTATTTGTGTGTGAGTGTTATCTCCATCATGGTCTGGAATTAGATTACTGACATCATCCTCTGGAAATCTGGAGCTTCCATCCTCCCCTCCACCTGCTTCTGAGATCTCCTCAATTGACTTCCAGCAAGCCAAGTTGGACTCAGAAGCTCCTTCTCCTACCAATTCTTCATCTGCAATCCGGTCTCTCTTTCCACACAGACTGTTGTTGTCTTCCTCATCCAGAACAGAACCTATAACATTATCATAATTTTCACACACTTCACTGCTCATATTGGGATCCATGGCAGTCTGTGTGCTTTGGCCCTCTGTGTCACACATTAGCAGACCCTCTGCCTCTAACTCATACCTCTTCCCCAGAGACAAGGAGAGAGACTCCCCTGCTCCCCAGACACCAAGCTCAGCCCCTGACCCTAATCCTAAACCAAAGCCAAGTCCCATCCTGTCACTACACCACGCCCCAGCTCCATGACACTTCTCCCTGCTTCCACCATTGCTGTCTATTTCAGAATTTTCCCTTTTGGGTGAGATAGCAAGGGGGGAGTGTGGAGATCCAACAGCTCCCAGCACCCCTTCGTCAGTGCTCAAAGTGTTTTCTCTCAGGTTCTCCTGGGCAGAGTCACCAGGCGTCAGGGCCAGATTGTCAACAAGTTCTGAGATGACCTCTGGAGAGGTAGACACAGGTATATTACTGGGGCTGGGACCAGGGTCTTTGGGGCAGGAGAGAAGAGGAACACCTTTATTCAAGTCATTGGTGGCTGAATCAATATGTCTGCATTCCACACTCATAGACCCAGCTGAGGCATTCCCATTTCTCTGGTCAAGCTCAATTTCTGACTCTCTGTGAATACGGGTCTTACATATGGCTTTTGCCCTTCCAGGCACATCAGATTTATTGGCGAAAGACTTTGACAATACAAGTCTACTTGCTCCTACAGCCCTGTGGCTTTCTGTCTGATAATGTCGAGGCTTGATGAGCAATTTGAAAGAGTCTCTTTCTGGTTCTTCTGTGGGTTCCGCCCTTGAATAATAATTGCTTTCTTGCAGATCTTCTTCTTTAATATCAGGATTTTCCTCAGTCAATTCTTCTGGAGGAACTGAGGTGTTAAGGTCCATCATCTCCTGTGCAGACGTGACAAAAAGAGGTGAGGTGTGGGACTCAGCAGCAGGGTCAGGTGGAGCATGACTGACAGGAGCAGTGGAAGGGTTAAAATGAGAGCTGTCCATCATTTTGCTCTCACTCCCACTCTTGTCCAGATTATTGGATGACTCTGGTGGATCATAAGTTGCCTCTGAAGGACCTGATGGTTTCTGGTGATTCACTGGTTTGTCCATGCTCACTTGCATGTGTTGAGATTTTGTCTGACTTTTTCCACTGGTAGAGTCCAGTTCATGGTCTGAATGGGGTTCAAGAGGGTCTTCTAGAGTAATGGCTTTAGAAAGACAGTTGATTCTGTGGTGATCCACAAGTTTGTTTGTGCTCAGTTGTGTGTACAAAGGTTCAGTTTGAGGTGTTCCACTGGTAGATCCCTCCTCAGGTTCTGTTTGGACTTGAGTTAGATCAAGTGCGTCCATTGGCGTGGGTTCTATTGATTGTGCATGCCTCTCAGTGCTGTATAGACGTTCGTCTTCCTCCCCATTATAGGAGGCAGAATCTAATGAGTCATCTGTATCATCTTGAAAACAGAAGGATTCATCCAATCCCTCATTGATAGATGTCTCTGAAAGTGAATGAAGGAAGGATGCTGAGCTGTCATCATCTGTAGGATCCTCAACTGCTTTGTGATCACACTTCTCATCCTCTTCTAGCTCTTCTTCTTCCTCCACCCCCTCCTCTTCTACCACTTTCACCTCTACCTTAGCTTCCTCACCTGCCTCATCATGCTCATCACTTTCATCATCTTCATTATTTTCATCAATCTCATCACCATCAGCAGCGCCATTAGCACTGCCATCACCATCATTGTTATAATCATAATCATCATCCTCTTCATCATCGTCATCATCATCTTCAACATCTGCCTCGTCCTCTCCAGCTGCATAAGCATTGACATCCTTTTCTTCATTTCTATCATTGCCTTCTCCTATATCAGTCTCATCCTCTGTAGGGAAGAGAGTGATTTCCATTGAATCAGCCTTAAAGATAAGGCTGGTATGAAGGGGAAAGGAGATGAGGGAGGCAGGGATCATCCTTTCCTCCTCTGGTATATCATCAGTACAGGCTGCCTGGGAGAGCATGAAAGAACTGGGCCCAAACTGACCAAAGGCTTCAGGACAGAAAGCATCCAGGGGGCTGACAGGTGAATCAGGGCTAAGGCTAGAGGAGGCCATGGTCATGCTCTCTATGTCGGGTATAAAAGCAGTGGAGGGTAGTTCTGGGTGGTCATCCATCTGCCCATAATGTTCCTCTGATATACACGCTTCCAGTTGCAGTTTCAGGCCTGTCTGCATGGGCCTAGAGTACTCAGTTCTCCCTGCAACAGTCTCTTCTAGTGGACAGAGTGAGCTTTCAGACTCTCCCCCATCCTCCTGGGAATCACTGCTACGGCTACTACTGCTCCTTAGAGGGGACGTATCATCAGTCACCCAGCAAGGCCGACAACTTTCTCTGGAAATCTTGATCTCTTCTCCTTTTAGAGTCTCTTCCTCCTCAAGGATCACTGTCCTTGTCATACTCATGCGTGAATTCATGACAAAATCCTCAGGACAGTACAGGCAGAAGTCTCCTGGCCTTTCTTCCTCCCGTTCTGGACCTGCTCGTCCCTTGTCCTCCCCAACTTCATCTCCAATCTCTGATAAGGAGCCCACAAAGCAAGCAGGGGCCTCCTGTGCTTCTTCTGTGAGCAGTAGGTTGGGAGAGGTAGAGGGAGAAGTGGATGAGGTGTAAGAGGAGGTCCAGCTGCCTCCCTCTGCTGTGATATAAGAGCCAGAGGGAGAGGTGAGAGGGGAACAGAGGTCCTCGCTGTCAGAGGGAGAGCCAGGGGAAAGTGGGCAGGCTGGAGAACCAGGATATGAATGATGTTTAAGGTGCGAAGAGCGGGAGGCCATCTTGATTGGAGTGGAGGGAGCAGTATAGTATAGGTCAGGGTCAAGAGATGAGGGCACACCCACTCGTAGTGGATCAACAGCACAGGCTGGCTCGGAAAAGGACAAAGCAACTGGACAGGCCAGCTCAGAAAAAGAAAGGGAAGGCACTTCGTCTGGAGAAAGGGTCTGACCCTCTTCCTGGGCTTCTTTAAAATTGTCACCTGTTGTGACTGACTTTGGGGAAGAGAGGGAAGAGACAAGGGGTTTCTGAAAAGGGAAAGGGAGTGTATTTGGGGGCTTCACATGGTCATTTTGCTGATCCAGCTGTTTTTGAGTGATTTCGGTTTGGTTTTCCTCTTTGCTGGTTGCCAGCCGGGTGTCTTTTGCTTGTGACCGAGGACCTGAAAAGCTTGGAATATTTGGCAAAAGGATTCCCTGACCACTTTGATCAACCGCCGGTTTCCTTTTTTGGATCTCTGTTGTTTTGAGCAGTGTCTCTTGACCCATCACCACCCTTGCATCAATGGTCTGGGGCTCTTGATAGTCACTCTCCACCTCAGAGCCGGTCAGGACCTGGGAACAACACATTATACATAGAATAAAGTTCACCAGTTCACCAATATAAACTCTATAATGTCGGGTAACATTTCTGCTGTAAAATTGCAAACATGCTAAACAAACACAAAACACACACCTTGATTCTCTCCATTTTAACAGGGACATGGCGGCCACATGGTCCATGACCACCTAACTTTCCAGACAGTCTGGGTGTGTTGTTGCGATGGTCAGAGCCTTCAGGTTGAGGTCTTGGAGTACCAGTAGAACTAGGTGTTGCATGAAATAGTCGCGGTCCAAATGGAGATGTGACTGCTGGGAGTAGCTTCTGAGGAGTACTGGGAGAAGGGCTAGAACCACTGTCACTAGGGGAGGAGCCACTATCACTAGGGGTAGAGTCAGTAGACGGGTGTCTAGTCATGTCTGAAAAACAGAAATAGTAATGCAAAATAACAGCATAAACAAAGAGTAGAAGTCAAGCAAATGCTACACATTCACGGTAGTATATTACTTTACCTCCCCAAGTTAATCTCGCTTTCTCTTTATGTATCAACATGCCTAATTGCACAATTAACCAGAGGCAAAAGGAGCTGTCACTGAATTACTGTGTTCGCTGTCCTCTTGTCCTCTAGACAATGCTATCATCTTCAAAACTGTCACCAGGAATGAACAAATCACTGACATGAAATGATAGGATGAGTCAAAGAAATAGGGTCAATGGGTGAGATGCATGAACAAGAAAATTGAATATGGAACATAGTTCTTCTGTTCCACTAGTTGTCTATAATGAATTTCTAACCTTGGATTGACTATCATAACATAAAGCTAGGCCATTGCCATGGTGACCTCAAACCACATACTGATCGGCCATTATAACACACAAGTGGCACAATTCAGTGCCAGTCACAAACACACACCCTCACACATACACATACACACACTTTTGCACACATGCTCTACCAGGAACCCATATATCACCCCTCCTTTGTCTCACTCCCTCTAAATTTCTCTCTAAACCTCTACGCAGTCTTGTTTTATACATAAACATAAGTATACAGCTGCCTCTTCTTGTGACTCTTAGCTCCCTTCTCTCGCCTCCATGTTATTTTCTCTGCACACAGTATCTCCTCCCTCGCTGCTCTCCTTCCCTGCCTGTGGTGCTGGCAGATGCAGTCATCAGCACTAGGCAGGCCTGCCTGATCGCTGCCCCAATAATAAGCTCTAGGATTGTGTGTGTGCTGCTGAGTCATGCATCAGAGACCAAAACTTGCCAGTAATCAGAAAAAATGTATAGTTAAGCATTCAAAAAAAGCCAATGACTGCTCTAAACTAACATGTACAGTCTAGTCTAATATGGTAAATGTTAGGCCTATAGAATGTATGATCTCTTGCATGGCCCAATAAAAAGGCACATAGCTTCAATGACAAACCTACCTTGTACTTTATATTCTAGGCATTGAAATAAAATGTAACTGCACATTGTTGGAGCTAATGTTTTGCTGGTACTGCTTGCACAGCTGTCAGTCTCTTTCTATTAGCAGCAGATTCACTGCTGTAAAAAGTCTGTGGACATGTGCCTCTCTACGCTTCCCTGGCCCAGCCTGCAAGTCTCCTCAGGGAGGATGCGGTGAAATAAAGCACCCGGCTTCCTGTACAGGGAACAGGCCTCAGCAAGCTTAGCAGACTGAAGCTGCGTCACAGAAGCTGCAGCGCTGGCCTGTCAGCCTCAAGGGGAGCCTCTATTTCATCTACTGCTCTGACTGAGCCCTAAAGTAGATCCCAATAGTCTTATATGTTCCTTTGTCTTGAGTAACAGTCAATCCTTTAACCTCTACTTTTTCATCAAGACTGTACTAGAATACAAGTTGTAACTAGAGCATCTGACATTGTCTCTCCTCCCTCCCCTTCCCAGATTCAGGCCAATAAAACTTGAAATAAGTTCAAGCCTAAGAACAGATCAAGGTAATGATGAAGTTAAACAAGAGGCAGCATATTTCCGTAATAGCCATTAAAGTCATTCATCATAACTGTCAAGATGTGCACTAGCCTATATACTGTACTCTTGAAAGCTATATTGTGTGCAATAACTGTAAGAGACACAGTGGTCAGTTTGTTTCAGTGACAACATTCTCACTGTGACCATTATTACTGGACTGTAATTAAGGGGGCAAATTAATAAAATTTTGACCCTCCCAGTCTCTGCTCTGCAATGACACAACATTATCCATCACCCTGTCTCCTTTTTCCCCATTTTTATTCAATTACTTATTTCAACATGAGCAATAACTGACAAAAGCTCTTGTTCATGTGTGGTTGTGTTTATGTGCTGCTTCTTACAGAGTGCTGCCATGCTGCTGTGTCATGTTCCTGCTGAGGCTGGGGGAAGGGAGGAGCCACTCTACGCCTACAGCTCGCAAAATTGCTGAGATGTGGATGCAGATGAGGTGGTGCCAGGGCTGAAGATGGGGCAGCGGGAAGAGAGATAGGAGCGAGGAGGCCAGGGTTATGGAGAAGGAAGATGGCACTGGGGTTCTGATGAGGATGGGACAATTAAACCAAGCATCTGGAAGTCAGTCTGTTAGATGGGAGATTGTTTGTAATCGGGGTTAAGTAATGAGGTTGGGAGTTGACAGTTCTGCAGGAAGGCTGCTAATAGCAGGGAACTGAGGTGGGGGGACATGCAGTTTAGTGAAAAGGCTAGCAGCAGAATCACAGCTCAGCAGACTGCACACGTCAACAGCCAGACAAAAAGACCCCACATGGCAGTTTCAGACAGATTTGTTTTCCTAACACATTCTTTACTCTCACTATTCTCTACACCCCCAGCCTCCTGTCCCAGTCTGTTCAACAGTATCTATTTGCTGTACATCATACTCATCCTCTCTCCTCAAATTATGTCCTTGTTTCTGTCTTCAATCTCATCTACCTGCTTTGTTGCCTTCTTCTCCATCCCGAACCCCAATGTCCTACCTGGTCCAGGGAGCCCTGTCTCCTCAGGTCCCTGTTCTGGATGTTTGTCGGTGGGGACAGATCTGTGAGAGCTCTCCCCCGGCATGCTTCTTGCTGGCTCTGACGCAACAATAAACCATACAGCCAGAACAGACAAGGTGAACAGGAAGAGGGAGAGAGAGAGTGAGAAAGAAGAGGGGGAGGAGGGACCTGAATGCTCAGCGACCCAATACTCAGACCTTCTCTGCAGCACGTGTCCGAATATGTGTGTACATTTGTGTATGAGACAGAATGAGACAGACAGTGAGAGAAAGAGTGAAAGATGGGAGTGTGTGCTGGTCTCTTTTCATGGTGCAGCACTATGATGCTGCTCTTGTGGGCGTGTTTTCAAGCCTGATGATCCTGTTAATCTGAATATACAATGTGTGTGTGTGTGTGGATTCTGAGAGGGAGCTGCAGAGTCCTCTCTTGATGTCCAATTCCTGCTTTCCTCCCTCCCATCCTTCCACCCTCTGTCTCTCTACTGCCCCTCCTCTCCTCTCCTCCTAAGCTGACTGGATCTTGGAGGATGATGTCAGCAGATTTGCACTGCTCTCTCAGTACTGCCCTCAATCTTGAAGGAATGGAGCAGTACTGCAAAAACAAGAGGAAAATGGAGAAATCAAGCAAAGGAGGGGGATTCAAGGAAAACAAAACCAACCGGGGGAAAGAGAAACAATATAACCAAATAAAAGGGCCAGGATGAAACCTAAAAGTGTCCTGCTAATTATGCCATCTGCCTCCTGCTTTAATTGCATCCATTCCCCAAGGACTGAGCAAGGAGACATTTCCCCCGAGAGCAAGCTATACCATCTGTCTGCTCTCCATCTCTGCCACCTCTCCAACAATCTTGCTTGCTGTTTTTCTCTGATTTTATAGATAAAAAATGAGGGGAAACAGAAAGAAAGATGTGGGGTGGAGGACACAACATTACTGAGCTGCAATGGTAGTTTCCATGGTAACCTTTAACTTCCCATGACAGATTGCCAACTTAGCAAGTGCTGCATACTAGATAATGTTTAATAGCCTCTGCGAAACCCGACTGACCTCAACAAATAAAACTAGAGGAACAACATGTTTTACCAATATCATCTTTTTCCATTTGAAAATACTGTTTACTTGATTGTATTGAGTAGCTACTGTTTTAAGGAGACTGGCTGCACCCCCACACTGCTAACTTATCAGACAGGAGATACTATGACAAATAGTTCAATAGTGGAAGTGCTAGCTGAGCTCTTTGTCATCAGTCCATCAACCAATCAATCTATTAATTCCCAGGATGAATGTGTTTTAGCACCATGGCCCTAGATCACATATAAAAAACAATTCATTTTCTTTTTTGTAATCAATTTGCTCCTCTGCCTACATGTTTTGTTTTTGTTCTTTGACTCCCTTTCTCTTTAACTCATTTTCTCTCCTCTGTACTGACTTGCATTTATCATTTCCTTCTATATGCTATTTAACAGCCTGTGATGTCAGTGCTGCTGCCGCCCATGATGTTACGTTAGCTGTTTGTGACTCTTACCCTTGCTGTTGTTTCACAAAAATTCACAAACGATACTTTATTAATCCTGAGGGAAATTCAAGTACATAGACTAAGTGTGAAATTTAAAAATGGCCCTCTAGACATACAAATGTATCCTAATTTTACCTATGATTTATGTCTTGTTAAAATCTTAAGTTGAGCTGATAAAAAGGAATACATTATCGAAGCATTGGATCAACACAACAAAAAACTAGTTGTCATTTCGGTAAGCATATCTGTGACAAGACAGCCCCTCATCTACCCAGCTCCAATAAATGTTTGCTAGAAATACAGATGCAGTCACATGCACCAGTATGCCAGAGGCGTGACACTAGCTGTTACATGTGAAATTAAGCACATCCTATCTGAATATTGCACTGACTTCAACAGGCCTGACTGACACACACACATGCACGCAAGCACATTCCCCAACATCTGGAAGTTGAATCCTACAAGAGATACCATCAATCTTGTGTAAACTGAAGCACAAAAATGGATAAAAAGGCAAATAAAACAATTTATTCCATCACAAAGTGACACACATTCAGAGATAATTAAGTTATTCTGTTAAATTCACATGCTGATATTGAGCCTGGTAGTTTCTGTTTTGACATCTCATTCGCAGATGCAAAGACTTAAGTCGCTGATCATATCATTTCTACAGAAGGACTTGCTGTGTTTATTTCGGTCTCTCTATGGCTCCAAAACTCTTGCTCATCATCACCATGGAAACAGGGAAAGCCCCACATGTTGCCAAGGGAACTAGAATGAAAATATGTTTTTTTTCCTGACAAAATATCAGAGTGCTTTTCTGCAATGCTACTCTGTTCAGAGTGTGAACGTGGGCGTGCATGTGTATTCCCGTGGTGTCATTTAATTGGGAACACTGATTCTGACTCTGAAAGTCTGCAAATTTGCTCAAGAGTTATCAGTTCACTTGGCCATGTTCTCAGCCACAGCCTTCCCTATTTTATCCTTCAGGTACGCCAATTTCTGCCAGTCTGTCTTCAGCTGAAGCCACTCATAATATGGCACCTGAAAGAGGAAAAAAAAAAATGGGAATTTGAAAACATTTCTTTAAAGAGCTACTAAGTACATACATCCTCAGGATCAATGAGTGCTTCAGAGAACACACTTGTCAAACATTTTTTAGAGTTAGATATATACAGACACATTCAAAACAAAGATACAATGCTGGCTTTCAGTGTCAGGTAGACGGTTGACCAGGTAACCCAAATAAAGTAAAAGTAAACCCTTTCTGCAGGAATAGAAAATACCTTTATCACCATCTCTCTTTGAAGAGCTAAACCACAGCCACGAAGGTGTAATATCCCATTCTACTGCCGCTCTCCTACCTCCACTGTGATGAAGCCAGCCAACTGGAGATGTCGCTTCATCATGACAAATCGTCCTAGAAGGTCTTTACTCTTTGAGCCAAAGTTTGGAAATTCCCAAGCCAAGAAAGCAAGCCTAAAACAGACACTGACACTGAGCAAAATATTGTACAGCTGGAGCAGAAGAAAATGGGATGCAACATTTAGATGGGAGAAAAGCAAAAATTAATCTTTAACAGGACTCACCGCCGTGCTCCTGCAGGTAAAGCCTGGTCTCCACCTCCACTGGGAAGGTGAGGGGCTTTCAGCGTTGAAATGTCGAGGGGTTTGTTGTCACAATCCACCACCAGTTCACCATCTGATTGGTAAAGGGAATTTCAGTTGTAAAAACGCTCTCTGACTTGATGATACTCCTTTACCTTTACATAAATATGTGGTAAATGCTGCTGTCAGTATATAAGTCTTGCAATGCTCCATTGATAAAAGTAACTCTCAGGGTGACATGTATGTAATCTCAAAGTACATATAGGTTATCCTTACCAATAGACCATCCATAAACAGTGTCAACCCCAGTGCGAAGGGCCTCTGTCCTCTCACCCACCAAACTCTGTAAAGCCACTCTTAGACTACTCTGCAGTGGAGAGAGGGGGGAACTGCTGGCCAGGACAGGAAGGGCACTCTGGGAGGATGGAGTGCCTGATGAACCCAGATGCTCTAAATTGAGAGTAGCAGTAATGTGGAGGAGCTTCAGCTGATAGTTCTCCACTTGAGCTGAACTGCCCTCTGCAGAAATAAAAGACAACAGAGAGAAATTAGTTTTTTTACTCATTGACATGAGTTTTTGAAAAACACTTCAAGAATGTGTTAGTAATCAGATATTCTTCATATCTGTGCGACAGTGGGATTAAACTGCATGTCTAACCAGAAATCTGTTTGTGCTGCAGTGCCATCTACTGAGTCAAAATAGTGTGTTGGCAGTTCAGGATGTTAAACACAGAAACAAATCGGTTGTATTATTTCTATGGTTCCAGACAAAATATCACAAACATGCCATTTGCCCACTAGCTTTTGCAGGTACTTTGAACTGCTGCCAAGATGTATGTTGTAATATCTGTGTGCTTAACAGTATTGATAGTATGAGTCTGCATATTTATAAATTTACTATTTGGTAAAAAAAACAAAAAAAAAAACAAAAAAAAACAGGAAAATACAAAAGAAGAATAGAGGCCGACAGCTTTGAGTTACCTGAAAGTTTGGTAATGTGATTTGGTTGCGTGAGAGGGATGAGGTAGTGAGGCTTAGCCTGCTGCAGCACACAGAGAGCCCAAACCACATCTGTCTGCAAGAAGGGCTCTAGGCCAGAGAGAGAGTCCTCCAGAGCAGTGTGAACCTTTGCACAAAATGGCACACATTGAAGAGACAATTAAGTTAGGAAGCAGAAACATCCATGTGGTGTCAACAAACTCTGTTTAACATGATTAGTACCTTGCTATAGAACTCTTCTCCTTTGCTGGGCTGGAAGTTCAGCCTCGCAAATGTCATGAGCAGATTACAGAGCTGCGGGATAATGTACTTCTGACTGTTTGTGGTATAGTGCTGTTACAACACACAATGAGTGAGAAACATAACACAAATTGTTAATTAATTAGACATTAGGCACTTTTCAAATTAAATGAATTTTAGTTAGTCTTAGGCATAATACTCACCTCGGCAAAGGCCTCAAAGAGAGGTATGTGGAGCCATTTGAGGAAGCCCAGTGATTTAGCACAGCGTGTGACATCAGTGGAGTTGAGCTCAGGGACTCTGGGTAACAACTCTGAGGCCATTCGCTGAAATACCTGAGAATGGTGGAAATTCAACTTCCCTGTGGAAGGGCAAAGACAAAGTTGGTAATGTTGACATACAGTATGTTATTGAGCAGACAGTTCTGACTTGCTTTGCACATCAAAGCATACATTTTCAATGTTGAATCCAACTAAATAGTTTTACACAGAAAAATTTGTTATTTATCTTCTTATCTTATATTCCTTAAAACAGATTTATATCAGGTCAAGAAGGCCAGATGAAAGCAAAAAAAGATAGGGCCATTGAGACATCAATGTTAATTTGGTTCATGCATGCCTACAGTGTTACCATATGCAAAGGCCATGTCCAGTATCAGTGTAGTGGTGAAATCTGACGACGGCTTCTGGAGAAGATGGTAGGACAAAGCTCTGAGCAGTGGGACAGATCTGCGGCTCATAGCTGCCAAAGACACACAGACTTTGCGGATCTCCTCTACAGAAAATCCCTCTGCAAGCTCCAAGGCCTGCAACACAGACAGACAGAAGTACTGCACTAGTGTTCAGCACAACTTCATCCAGGATGAAGGGTAGTCTTAAGGTGAATTCATGACGTGTTTTGCAGAGATGTACAATTATTTTACATGCACATCTTCCAGGCAGACTAGCCTTAATTTAAGCTTGCATTTAATGATAGTATGGCATTATAAATTCCATCTTCAGCGGAAAATACTTGGAAGCTTTTCAAGACAGCAATTCATCTTCTGTTTAACTGAGCTTTTAACCTTATTTTAAAGGGTAGTGTTTGTTTTTAACTCTGATACCTTGTCTTCCAGTCTCTCTATCAAGGTGGGTGGCATGCGTTTTCCGTTGGCAATCAGTGAAGTGATGGTTTTAGTATCAGCGATTTCAGTCCAGCGCAGTTCCAGGTGTTTTATTGCAGCATTCACTATTGCCACATCCTGTTGTCCTTTCCGGCGTGCTCCCCAATCTACTAGTAAGCCCAGCTGCTTGTAGGTTAGCCTGCGGACTCGCCACAGGACCTCAGTCTGGACAGAACTGAGTACGGAATTGGTGGGGGGCAAACCCATAATCCAGAAAGCTTGCAAGACTGACACTAAATTGCCATTCCACACTGCAGTCATCTGGAAGAAAACCACAGAAATAAATGAATGATTAATGTTAATAAGCAAGCACCAGGGCTTGGCTAAGATGTCAGTTACCCTATATGATGATAGCACCAGTCCATTTAGCGTCCTCACCTGACGAGATATGATGTCCATCATATCCAGTAGCCTTGAATCCATCATCAATTCTGCATTTTGGTCCTTAAATTTACCCTTTGTCTTTAGGACCAACAGAGTCCACTTCATCAAGGCATTAGCAGCTTGATTACTATTTTGACCATGATCCTCCCAGGCCTGCAGGACATCCTCTGGCTCTACTGCCTTATCCACCAAATCATCCAACTGGGTGCGTGCAGGCATGGTTGGAAAGGGGTCTTTCTTGGTAATTATCTTTCTCTCACACATTAACCGTTCTGTTACCCAAGGCCAGCCCTGAGCCCTCTGCACCTCTGCAGGTCCAGCCACATGTGGAGGAAGGTGGCCAGAAGCAGCAGGTGGAGTCTGGATGGAGACCCTGCAGAGGAGACGGGTATATCTGCCTAAGAGGCGGCTGGCCATTGGGTCTGAGCAACAAGACGGTGACCAAAGGTAGAAAAGGAGAGAAAACGTTCCTCACAATTCAGCAGCTGGCATCACCATCCCGCGCCACCCTGAAGGGCAGTGGAGAATTAAAAATCAAGTTGTTAAAATTTAGGGTTTACAAGAAACATCCTGACAACAAAATTTGTTCAATTCAACTTGGCAACAATTACATACTATGAAATATCCACCTTCATGTTGATCAAACCATCTTCCACTGGTCAGGTTTATAGCTACACAGCTTTTGGGTAATGAGTTGTGTAACCCACAACACAGGCAGTTGTATGAAGAGCAATGCCAATAATGTAGCTAGGTTAAAATGATTAATTGTCTGTTGTTGGCGACCTCTGTGGAGTTATAAAGTTGTAGGTTACTGAACCGGCAGCCAGAGAGTTCTCCTGTCACGTAACGTGAAATCCTGACCTTGTCGCAAAATGGAAGAGACCAATGACCAATAGCGACTGTTCTGTTTCATCTTTATAAAACCGAGTTTTATTTACAAAGACAGAATGCAGACAGACTCCATACCATCATTGGCTGTCATATGGAAAATTACTTACCAGTAATGAACAATTCTTTGGTGAAAGCCGTTCACATGGATGTGTCAGAGGCAGTCGCAAAAGAATGACGTCAAGGGAATGTATCATGTGACTCGCGGACGCGGCTATAATTGGCTGGAAACGTTCGCCTGATCACTTGCAACATTTGTACGATTTACACATCAACAAAGTCACAGATCAAGCTATAGTCTTCTATTGGTTGTGTGGAGGCGGTCCATGCTTGATTATGCTGAGGTTTGGTAAGTGGCGTAAAAAAATCACAACTGGTTTTACAGCTGTGGGGAAAACATGTCAGCAAGGAAACAGGATTCAACACTTCACCTGCTGTAGTGTAGCTTTATATCTTTTAACCCTTCCTTCGAAATAGCATCGACCTTGGAATTGGCATTCATTTTGCTTGATACACCGTTTCCTTTATTAGACTTTCTGTTATTTTACATGAAAATAAAGACCATAGATTAATCTGCGCAGTAGTATCCAGCCCAAGCCAACCCCGAGGTCAAGATGTCTCTCCCCATTAGCTATTTTACAGCATCGATTAACCAGTTAAAACCAAATCATTAGAAAAAACAACTTTAACCTAAACATACAGCAGTGTGATAAGAACTACCTGAAATGACACAATCCGTCTTAAGGAAAAACATTTTATTTTCATCTTAACAAGTTCCTTAAAATGTGATAGTAACAGTACATTTCACAGCAGCAGACTAAGTGTACTTAGTTTGCATCAGTAGTTCATAAAAGTAGTACAGTTTGTGTCGCTTAGCATCTCTGTAAGCTGTTAGCCGGTTAAAATTTATTTTGGGTTGAGGATTGAGCATGGCAGTGTTCAACATGACTGAGGTGTCCCACTGCAGGAGGGAGCGTTGGGGGAAAAAAAAAAACACTTTTCTGTGTCACTGTAGGGAGGCGTGTGTTCCAGCAAAAGAGATCCTACGACTCTTTGTCACAGTTTACACAACTGACAAGTGTGTGAAATGTTTTCAAGAATATGCTCCATATGAACACAAAATTTAGGCTAAATACAAATGGTCATTGAGTTGGGGGACTCAAAAGAGACAAATTCAGGAATTATAGGACTGCATTGTACAATTTTGTTTCCATAGTTGCCAGTTTTAACAGTTTGCACTAATATTTTGTAAGGAAATGAAAATGTTAAATATATGTGGCCCTTGGAGAAACACAGTTACCCCTGCTCTACAGTATACTGTAAAGAACAATATTGACTCTCAAACACAACTTATCTTACGTGGCTCTTAGTTACCCAGCATGCAACATGTTCTGCAACAGTTTAGGGACAGGGTGACCTTATCTCCATTTTAACTCATTTCTGGATAGTATGATATTATAAGATTCAAAATAATTAGGGTCATAGTCAGGGACATGGTCCTCAGCTTTTGTTTACACTTGAACAAAAAGTGCCATGTCCAAAAAAACTACCGTATCACTCTCAACAAAGGTAAATCATGTGTTCACCACCCAATGGCACAACGGACAATCTAACATCAGATGGAGCATAGCAGCATGTCCTCCTCTCCACCATGCCAAATGGATGGAGCATGGGCAGCACATCCTACTCTCTGCAAAAACCCCATATAATTTTGTAGAAAAACTCTGTCACTCTAAATTGCAGTCAGTACCATTAAATTGCCTCTGTGGTTACCTGTTGTAGCAATGCTGATAGCTTCATTATATATATTTATATTAGATAGTTTTAATCATGTATTGTAAGCTGATCAGAGCCAGTGTTAGGAAGTTAAACTGGAGATTGAACACATCAGAATGCTCCTCAGTACCTCCAGTAATGATAGCTGTCAACTTATTTCCTCTAGTAAGTAATTCTCAGTTAGGTTAATGCTTACCACATAGGTTATTATATACCCCCAGAATTACTTGATAGCCAGTAGTGTACTGTATGTTCTGTAGTTGTGTAGTGCAGCATTTGGTGTAAATTGATGTAGTTTGAGTTTTGTTGGAACGGTAGGAATGACATTGGTCTGTTTTAACCTTCACTGTTCCTCTGCTCTTGACTCCAATCAGTTTATCAGGAAAAAAAAAACGTGCAGGGGGAGATAAGAGATACCAGCACAACTTATGATACAAGTGTATTTGTGTGTTATGTGTGTGTTGTGTGTGTGACCTGCCTAGAGGTGACATTGTTGCTACCTCAAGTACCATTTTACGCAGGTAGTCATATTAATGTGCGTGTTTAAATATCTATGTGCGTGTGTACGTGTCCAAAGGTGTTTGTGCGCATGTGCATTTAAAAAGGGGAGGTGTCATGTATAAAAAGCTTTTCCAGAAAATCTGTCCTGTTTCTGACCATTGTGTGTGTGAGAGAGAGAAACAGAGTTGTGTTTGGGATTGGATTCTAACTGGCAGCCAAAATTTCGGGGGCCAAGAAGAAGGATCGAGTGATCTGGACCTCCATTGATTTAGGAGAACCGGCCCCAAACACAGCTGCAATCATGAGTAAAAAGGTAGGCGATTGGTTGGGCTTGCAGATAGACTGGACTTTACTTTACAGTTCATATGATACCTAGTGTAGTTTTTGTATAGTTGTTTTTTGTAGAGAGATATGCTTTCAATCAGTCAGTGAAGGTCATTCACTTTGTGTCAGTGAATCAATTGTATATGCATATAAACACTTTGCCAATCTCTATGTGCCTTTAGGACACGTACGACATGTTTGAGATGGATGGAGATATGGACAAGAAGAAGAAGAAAAAGATGAAGAAGAAGGAGAAACTGGAGGGCATGAAGAAAGAAATGGATATAGTAAGTGAAGACAAAAGCCTCAGGGCTGCACAGTATTGGTAATATTTAGTGATTAACTCCCTGTCCACTTACAGCCACAAAGTTGACCAACCAGCTATGAAAAAAAAATCATCTTGCTCTACCTTGACCTGCCTTTTGAAATCTGAGTTGCTCTGAATGTTGTGATCTGTCCCCTCCTGCAGGATGACCACGAGATTACAATTGAAGAACTAGAAATGAGATACAACACTAGTGTTACCAAAGTAAGACTTTTCTTCCATAATTACTTTCTCTCCTTATTTAATATCTGTGTTTTTTTAGTGTCTTGTGTTTTTCTGTTCTCTATTGTGTTGCATTGGTTTTCATTCTCCTTCATTTTATGATCGTATTTCTTTTTATTTTCACCCTTATACAACATCCTCTTCTTTTTGTCTCTTTGTGGGTCATTTGTGCTCCATGTCTATCAGCTATACTAATTTACTGAATCTGTTTTTCTGTTCTCCATCCACAGGGCTTGACCTCCAACTTTGCCAATCAGGTCTTGGAGAGAGACGGTCCTAATGAACTGAAACCTCCCAAAGGAACTCCAGAGTACGTGAAGTTTGCCAGGCAGCTGGCTGGAGGGCTTCAGTGTCTGATGTGGGTTGCAGCTGTCATCTGCTTCATAGCCTTTGGTATTGAACTTGCAAGAGGGAACGTCACCTGCTTTGACAATGTAAGTTGTTAAAAAACAGATGAAAAAAGCATCTATGGCTTATGCCTGGGCCGCACAGCTTTTCTAAAGATTACAGATCTGACTTGTTACATCTTCTTTCTCAGCTGTACCTGGCCATCACCCTCATTGCTGTTGTCGTGGTAACTGGTTGCTTTGGTTACTATCAAGAATTCAAGAGTACCAACATCATTGCCAGCTTCAAGAATCTGGTGCCACAGGTCAGTTGCACATAACCAATGAAAAAACTGCAACTCTATGTCCGCACATCGTTTGAATTTAATATTAACAGCTTCTCTGTCATTACATCTCATTTGCTTTTCTGTCACATTGTTTCCCTCTCTCACTCTGTATCTCTTAATGTGTTCATCTCCTTTATTTTATTTATTTTTTATTTTATTTATTTATTTCCTAATTTTACTCCCACTCTCCAAAAATAGCAAGCCATTGTGATCCGTGATGGCCAGAAAAATCAGATCAATGCTTACCAGTTGGTGGTGGGGGATTTGGTTGAGATCAAAGGAGGAGACAGAGTCCCTGCTGACATTCGTATCATCACCAGTCAGGGATGCAAGGTAGATCGCATATGTACTGTATATATACTGTATGACATAACATTTGGACGAATGAATGATGCAAGCTTAAGCTCATACAAACCTTTATTTGGACTGACATATAATCACGATATGCAAATATACATTTTGGCAAAGTTGATTTACTGGTTACTGAAATCCAATTTTGGATCTTTTAATTATATTATCCCCACTCAGCCAGTTGTGTCATGTGCTTAATATTTTGTAATATAACAACATGACATTTTTAAAGTGTTTGAATACCCAAGACTAAATTACTCTTGTGAATTATTAAACATCCTCCCTTCCATCTACCATCATCAGGGCATGTAATGACATACTGTGAATATACTTTGTGTGATATATTGTGAATATGTACTTTGTGTGCTAGGTGGACAACTCGTCCTTGACAGGCGAGTCTGAACCACAAACCAGGAGTCCAGAATGTACTCATGAGAATCCACTGGAGACCAGAAACATAGCTTTCTTCTCTACAACCTGTCTGGAAGGTACAGTACAGTAATCACTACATACTGTACATGCGTGAAAATGGCCAGCACTTGATATAATCTATTTCGTCATTTAATTAAGGGAACTCAGACAGTGTTCTCTAGGGTAGCTGTCACACGCTTTTTAATGAAGTTAGTGAGCCCAAACAAACCATACTAACTGGGAAAATTGATGTGAGTTTGTTTAAACTGATCCAGACAGATCAGATGTGAAAGCACCATAAATATGTTTGTTGGTGAAAATAAGAATATCCTCTGCTCTCTCCTCTCCAGGTGTAGCTACTGGTGTGATCATTAACACGGGTGATCGCACCATCATTGGTCGGATTGCCAGTTTGGCGAGTGGTGTTGGCAACGAGAAGACACCCATCGCCATAGAAATTGAACATTTTGTTGACATCATCGCCGGTCTTGCAATCTTTTTCGGGTTTACCTTCTTTGTGGTTGCCATGTTCATTGGATATGCCTTCCTGGAAGCCATGATCTTCTTCATGGCTATTGTTGTGGCTTATGTGCCAGAGGGGCTACTCGCTACAGTCACTGTAAGGCACTGTGAATTTCTATGATATCATTTTAATATGGTGTCTAGTTTCCATTATACATATTTTAATGTTGATGGCACCAAAACAAAATTGCATCCTATATATCAGAGAATAGTATGCAAAATGAATGTGAAGGATTTAGTTCATCATATGTGCCATAGTTTCTGTAGTAACCTGTCAGTCTGTAATAGCCTGTGTCTTTGCTAATAGGTATGTTTGTCTCTGACGGCTAAACGACTTGCCAGGAAGAATTGCGTTGTGAAGAACCTGGAGGCTGTGGAGACATTAGGTTAGTTTGTGTACATTCCAGGCATATCCTGTTCTGGCTGTTTTGTTGAGTTCAAGGACATAATGCTAGAAAGGTTTACCTTGAGAAGTTTGGTCTCTGTTACGCTATCCCATGATGCATGTATGTGCAGTGTACATGTGTAACATTTAAACTGTGTTTAGGCTCCACTTCAGTGATCTGCTCTGATAAGACGGGTACCCTGACACAGAACAGGATGACTGTAGCTCACCTTTGGTTTGACAACCACGTCCATGCTGCTGATACCACTGAAGATCAGTCAGGTATACACATAAATGAATAAAACCTAGTTATTGTTAATGCATGTAATGTTGTTGTTGTGAGCAGTGTTATAAATTATATTGGCTACTATAAGCCAACTTTTGGGTTGTTAACAAATATTACTTCTATTTAAAAGGTTGATTGGATGTAATTTCACATTAAAGTATTCTTTTGGTAATTTTTATTTATGTGGTTTTCAGGCCAGAGTTTTGACCAGTCATCAGAGACATGGCGTTCACTGGCGAGAGTGGCTTCCTTGTGCAACAGAGCTATCTTCAGACCGGATCAGGAAGGTGTACCCATTCCAAAGGTACAAGCTTATGGTTTTAAGTTTGTTGTTAACGGCCATGTGAGCTAAAATGTTGCATCTCGCTCTAGCTTTCATTCCCATTTTATTATCTAAGAATAGATGGGTTGCTTATATCTCACTTTACTATCTCACACAGAGGCTCGTGGTAGGAGATGCATCAGAGACTGCTCTACTGAAATTCACTGAGCTCACTATAGGGAACATCACAGACTATCGTAATCGCTTCAAAAAGGTGGTGGAAGTGCCCTTCAACTCCACCAACAAGTTCCAGGTGAGAGCGGGGCTTTTGTCATCCTTGATCAATTATTAGATTGTAAAAGTTTAGTAGGCAACATTACATTTAATGTGACCATCTGGAATTTCCTATTTTTGATTATGTGATACTATTGTACTATAATAATCCTATGATTCATGGTAGATAAGCGCTCTGATTATTTTTATTCAGCTTCTTTCAACCACACCTCTGTCTTCAGCTGTCTGTCCATGAACTGGAGGATCCTCTGGACCTACGCTACCTGTTGGTGATGAAGGGAGCACCCGAACGCATCTTAGAACGCTGCTCCACCATTTTGATAAAAGGTCAAGAGCTGCCTCTTGATGAACAGTGGAGTGAAGCCTTCCAGACAGCATATATGGACCTGGGAGGACTGGGAGAAAGAGTGCTGGGTGAGGGAGTCATTCTTATGAGCCTTTTGTGATCTAATAATGCTATATTGAAAATGGCTTTCCAAAATCTTTACTTCCCTTTTGCTTACAGTAAATTGAAAAAAAAACCTTCAACTTGAAATTGTCAAACTCCAAAGCCTTCTATCTCTTAGTAAACAATTACTCGTATTTCTTACGTTTTAGTTTTTTATCTAATAATAATTCAGTAATATGTAAACAGCTTTTGTGATACACAATGGGAAATCCGCTGTTCCTTTTTCTCCTCCCCAGGTTTCTGTCATCTCTATCTGAATGAGAAGGAGTTTCCTCGTGGCTTTCAATTTGACCCCGATGAGATGAACTTCCCTACATCAGGATTGTGCTTTGCTGGTCTCATCTCAATGATTGACCCCCCAAGAGCCACTGTACCTGATGCAGTGATGAAATGTCGTACTGCTGGCATTAGGGTGTGTTCACATTGCCTTGATTTCTAAAAAAATGTGTGCAAAAGACATTTCATCAATGACATTAAGTTTATATCCCTGTATCTTGGAATTACAGGTTGTCATGGTGACTGGGGACCATCCAATTACTGCAAGGGCAATAGCAGCTAACGTTGGTATCATCTCAGAAGGCAGTGAAACAGTGGAAGACATTGCACAGAGGAAACGCATACCTGTCGAACAAGTCAACAAGAGGTATTTGCATAACCGATGCCCACACTGAACAGTGCTCATCTCTGTGACCTGTCAGGGACCTGACTGTGTATGCATTGCAGAACTATATGACCCTACATGATTGACCTATAAAGATTCACAAGTAATTCACTTGTAATTTACACAATGTATGTGTGTGCCTTTGTCTATTTATTGTTTATGTTACCCTGTATGTCACTGTGTTGTCTCAGGGATGCCCGTGCTTGTGTGATCAGTGGTGGTCAGCTGAAAGAGATGAGCAGTGAGGAGCTGGATGATGCACTACGAAACCATCCTGAGATGGTGTTTGCACGAACATCCCCTCAACAGAAACTGATTATTGTGGAGAGCTGTCAACGTTTGGTAAAAAGACACACATACATGCAACTCTTAATCCTATGATGATTAAATTAAATAAAATATATGTGAATCCAAACCACGATTCTCGTGCATATAAAAAAAAATCAAGGATAGACACTAACATCAGTAAGATCCCTTGAGAGTATGATGTGTAAGGAAGCAGCAGGGGGAGATTGGTATTCATATCCAGTATGTATGATCACACTAATTTTCAGACTTGTGTCAGATGTTTTCATCTTTCATGCCCCCAGGGCTCTATCGTCGCTGTGACAGGTGATGGGGTGAACGACTCTCCAGCTCTTAAGAGGGCTGATATTGGTGTCGCCATGGGGATTGCCGGGTCAGACGCTGCCAAGAATGCTGCAGACATGATCCTGTTGGATGATAACTTTGCTTCTATTGTTACTGGAGTGGAGCAGGGTGAGTGCTGGAGGAGAACTGGTCATCACTTGAACAAAACACTTCCACTCATGTTTACATAGGGTCAGATCATGTCTCTCTATTCATGGATGTCTCTGTTATCAGTAAATCAATGTAAAAATAGATAAATAGTTAAAGTACTTGCCAAACAGAACCAGCCCCTAAAACTTGCTTGGTGGTTACTATATGCAGTGAAAGGAATCATAAAAACCTCAATAGCTCATATATTTAAATGTTTGAATTGTGTCTGTTTATGTGTAGGCCGTCTTATCTTTGACAACCTGAAGAAGTCTATTGCTTACACACTAACCAAGAACATTCCTGAGCTGACTCCATATCTGATCTACATCACCGTCAGTGTGCCTCTTCCTCTGGGCTGCATCACTATTCTCTTCATAGAACTGGCCACTGACATTGTGAGTAATTATTAGTACAAGTTCAGCGAGAATGCAAATTTCTTATTTCTGGTATTTAAACCAGCTTATTTATTTTCATGAAAGATGATTGTGTCTGATATTTGATTGCATGTCACTGTGACACGTACACTTTGATCATTTTACATTTCATGATCTTCCTTACTTACAAATCTGCTGTATAAGTGATACAGTATTTTTCTACTCCGATCTATGCTGTAGTTCCCCTCTGTCTCTCTGGCTTATGAGAAAGCAGAGAGTGACATCATGCACCTGAAGCCCAGAAACCCTCGTCGGGATCGTCTGGTAAATGAAGCCCTGGCTGTGTACTCATACTTCCAGATAGGTGAGACTGGGTGTATTTGTTTCTCTGTGCTGCTGAACACAACGTTCTATCTTACAATTGTGTTACATTCAGTTCAACTTAATGTAACTTAATGTTTCCCCAGCTTTATAAATACATGCACAGCCTGTGAACTTTGTTATACACATCTTTTACTGTTACATCCTGTAACATAAGAATCCCTCTGCAGGAAGCTAAGCCACAGCCGCATATGCCCTCTGAATGAGGCCACTGAGATTTATACACTCAAGATAGTATTGACCTGTTTTTCATTTCTTCCTCCTCTTTTCAGGAGCCATCCAGTCTTTTGCAGGTTTCACAGATTATTTCACAGCCATGGCGCAGGAGGGCTGGTTTCCACTCTTGTGTGTTGGCTTACGTTCTCAGTGGGAGAATCCTCATCTTCAAGACCTACAGGACAGCTATGGACAAGAATGGGTTAGTATCAGGCTTCACATGCTATTTGGTATTATGCAGTATTTGGGCATAAACCGATTACATTACATGCCCACCGCCTCTGCTGCTTTTTATTTTTTTAGAAATATTGTTCATGTATTTTATTTTCATTTATATAACCAAGCCAACCTCATGTCCTCTGCTTACAGACCTTCAGTCAGAGGTTGTACCAGGAGTATACGTGCTACACTGTATTTTTCGTCAGCATAGAGATCTGTCAGATCTCGGATGTGCTGATCAGGAAAACGCGACGTCTCTCTGTGTTCCAGCAAGGCTTCTTCAGGTCAGTACTTGGCGTGGTATATCTTAATTGCCAAAGTTAACACCGTTGGGTTAATTCTGTCTCTGTAACATATAAAATGAGTGTAGCTTAGACTCTGTGGTAAATTGCAATTGTTTTGCACTCATATAAAGCTGCTTTATTGTGTTTATTTGTGTGTGCAGGAACCGTGTCCTGGTGTCTGCCATAATCTTCCAGTTGCTTCTGGGTAATCTGCTTTGTTACTGCCCTGGAATGCCCAACATCTTCAATTTCATGCCTATCAGGTAAAGGCACACCAGCCCACTAATAAAGTGAAGGTCTGCAGAAAGTGAATACCAAATGAGCCATCACGTTTAGTAGCATCAATAGTGGATATAAAATACCATAAATAAAAAATGCAAGTGATGCCATTTCTCATTACGTATTGAAAACTTGAATCCCAGAATCTTGGTGAGAAATGTGGAACTGTGGTTTTTAAGTGTTTGTTTTTTTCAGTTTGATGAATTTTTTTTTTTTTTACAGAACACTGTGGTCACAGGTCTGATGTTACATTTGGTGTGTTTTCTCTCCAGAGTCCAGTGGTGGTTTGTTCCTCTTCCATATGGTGTTTTAATCTTTATCTATGATGAGATCAGGAAGTTAGGAGTCAGAAGATACCCAGGAAGTAAGCGAGGACTATTTTTCCTTTCTTCTAGGCATTTAACTTACATTTAGTAATCATCATTAACATCTCTCATCATCTTTTCGGTATTTATTAATCAATGATTTGTAATATTTCAGGTTGGTGGGATCAGGAATTATATTACTGAAAGCAGAGAGGCCCTTTCATTCGCTCATCCATCTGCATGAAAGCGTCACTCATAAATGGAATGCTGCAAACCCAGAGGACCATACCTAATCCACCATACATCTATATTACTTAATGATCTATGTATTTATAGCTTAAACTCTATATAAATATTCAATTGTTTTCCTAAATCCTTTTAACACAATAAAAGGTGGTAATCACTGAAAGTCATCAATGGATAATTCACACAGATTTGTTGTTTTCCAGCTCTTGAACTGTGGCTGAATTGTATTTGTACTAATAAAATGTTTTAAGACTGATGACCTAAAACAAAAAAAATAGAGTTCATGTGTGTTTTGTTGAATATTGTATCGTTACTAAGAGTTGTAATTTGCATTTGACTTTTGCAAGAACATTATGGTATTCACAATCTATTTGACCATGTCTCAATGACTCAGCAGATTCATCACTTCCTGAAACGGACTGTGAGGAAAAAGTGACTAACCGTAAAGTAACTGGAGCAGGACTGCACATAGGTTCACACATAAATAAACAGTACATGACAATACCTGAAAATGTAATTTATTTATGCTTGATAAAGAAACATGAATGACAATCAGCATGCTGTTGACCGGTTTCAAAACATACTTTTCACAGACCTTTTCACATTTTTTGTGTGTAAGAGGATTGTTTCCAAGACAAAAAAAAGATGCCCGTCACAGTCCAGGACAAATGTTACAAACCAAATCTCTGTCATAATCACTACATGTATAATTTAAGGGCTTTCTCTTCCATAAAGCCTCAAAATGTCATCTTTAAGGTTAATCTGGCAACAAACACACACTCTGCCAAATTAAATCAAATACCAACATTTGTTATGTCTTCTGTATGTTCTCACAAGTAAACATTTGTCCTTTTTTCTTCTCCACATGCTCCTTTATGTACCTTTCTTTACTTGTGCTTTCTCCATACCTGTTCTCTACTCAACTTTCCAGATAGCAATCTTGCCATCATGGCGTGCAGAGCCACTCAGGATGTAGCGGTCTTCTGCAGAGCAGAGTGTCTGGATGCTATCTGAATGGGCCTGCAGCTCCTTTGCCACAGTGTGGCTCTCTGTCGCTATCACCAACACCTGACCTCTCAGCTGACCGTCGCACTGACGTCCGAGTCCACTCTGTCCGTGACAACCCACCCAGATCTGAAGGAAAGAGAAGGCAACAAGTTTGAGTTGCACCAAAAAATGTCTTTAAATAAAAGAATACTGTATAATTTTCCAATATGCATGTCTGTAATCCTTGAAAAAAGATGCCATATTTCCCTTGAGCACATTTCCATCAAAAAAAAAATTATTGCTAATGCCACAAAAGAATATGAACCAGTATTGTAGCTCACCTGGTCCTTGACTCGAATCATACAGGTGACCCCTGAACTGCCTGGCAAGGAGATTTTCTTAGATGGACGTCTGTGGTTGTTCATATGCCAGACATACAGCTCCCCTGAGTCTGCACAGCCCGTCCACAACTGCCCTCGCTGGACCACACACACAGACACACACACACACGCACGCACGCGCACACACACACACGCACACACACACACACGCACACACACACAAAATGGGTAAGTCACAGGTATACTGCATGTGTTAACATTTGTGAATAATGTGAGAAACTGACAAAAAACATTTTACAAAAAAAAAAAAACATCTGTAGCACATCAATTTATGATATGGTTGACTCCAGGAGGTTTCATTCCCTAACTGACTGACATAATTGAATTTCCAACTGACCAGCAGACTTCTGAAAACACTAAATGGCTTCTAACTTGCTTAAGATTTTAACATATTAGCCACTGATTGCAAAGTTACCTCTGGGATGACGATAAAGCTGCTGAAGCAACCTGGTACGTCATCGGGAAGTGCCATTCTTCTTTGTGGTGTCCCACTCTTTTTCAGTGCTACAATGCTGTTATCACAACCTGTTATCACAAAGACACTTGATACCTGGTAAGACGCATTAGGAAAGTAATGTGTACACATATTGGTCTAGTTTACCCAAGTTCGGAGAGGAAACTATGTCCTATAGTTGCCATGTAGTTTAACGTGTAGTATATTTAGGCAACCAAGCTTTCAGAGGAGAGCATTAACTGGAGTTTTTTATTGAGTATTAGTGTGTCAAGGTGAAATTAGCAGTAATATCTATTGATGAGCAGAGAGCAAAGGGAAATATGTGCACTTACAGCACCACAGAGTGCCATCATGGATCTGTATAGAGGAGAGACGGTTACAGCTGAGGTGGAATTGTCGCTTCACTTTGAGACTGGCCGAGTCCCACTGCAGAATTGTCCCATCACAGCTGCAGGAGTAGGTCTGCTGACTGGGAAAGACAGTTTGTGTAACGTGTTCATTCGTAATGGACTGATCAAAACATTTTGACATTTACACATCTGGATTCACCTTGATAAAAATGCTTTTATTAAATGCTCTCATGCAACCTGAAGAAACGGATAGCTGAACTAGAGATAAGTATGTCTCTACCTATTGTGTTGGTCTCTGGAGTCCACTGTGAGTCCAGTCACTTCATTTCTGTGCTCAGTCAGCTGTTTGTTGCAGGACATGCTGTGAGTGTCAATGATGTAGATTACGGAGTCCTGAGAGCCAATCCAAACCTGCTCCTGGACCAATCCCAGCATGCAGTTCTACATAGAAGATGTGACATGGGATTTAAGTTTCATTTCCCATAGAAAATGTTGGGTTAACAGACTCAAAACATTACTAACTAATTTCACGATAAGAAGAATTTCATAAATATATTAATTTCAAATATAATACACACATACTTTATTCATTAATTTGATATTTACTTTCACTTTTTAGTTTGGCTCATGTCCCATCCGCCAATATGGCTGGCCAGTATTTTTAAGACCTGTGCTGCAGCCGGCCACCAGTCGGCGATCAAAATATTTCGGCTTCACTTTTGAGAAGCTGTCCATCTGATGGCCATCTTACACATAGGGGTTTATATTGATCTTACTGTACATAAAGTTTAAAGCAGTGCACAGATTTTTCATCAAGTACAGCATGTTTGCTCTCACCAGCTGCGACTCTCCGACCTGGATGCAGTCCTGCAGCATGGACCAGCTAGCTGCATCAAACACAACCACTTTGCCCCCACTGAGAGCCACCCACAGCTTTGGGTTCATCTCACCCTCTGAGTCATTGCAAGTCAACTGACCTGGAGTAGGTGAGAAAGAGACAAAGGGTGATAGAGCAGTGAATCGTTAAAGCTTTACACAGTAAAAAGAACAGTGGTTCAGTGTATATGTCACGACCATGAAAAAAAAAAAAAACATTCTGTTTTTCTCAGTATCCACAGATGTCTTGAGTGGCAATAAATACATAAAGGATAACAATTAGTTGACAACAGTTGATAATTTGCATTATTATGCTTACAGACAGGGACTCCCATAAATAAATAACAAATCAATACATGCTCAATGTCACAGCATAGATCAGTCACATCTATTATTATCTTAAATTGTTGTTTATGTGCTGTATTTAGTTTAAGTCTTATGTTAAATCAGGGCAGTAGCCTCCAGGTTTGTTTGTTCTCTGTCACGGAGTAGCCAAATGAGAGAATAACAACACAGCTTTTTGCCTGCTAATACACAGCACAACAAGACTAATCAGGTTATGTGGATGGATTTCACTGGAACACATGTTGCTAACAAACATCTATCACAAAAAGGGTGATAGAGCACTGAACTCTTAAATTCACCAAATAAAAAATAAAATTAACTAAATTGGTCCACATAATACCTGGTGTGTATAGCAGCACGTTTACAGTCTGAGGTTCAGCCAGGTCCAGTGATGGGTTGATTTTGTGTTTCAATGTCTCTGAGGTAGTTTTAGGCACCATCATGGGTACTGGCGGTCAGACACAAACATAATGCATGAATGAATATGACAGACAAGGTGTGAGGAGAATGGAATGAAGGAGGCACAGGAGAGAGCCCAAGAAAGAGAAACAAACAACTAGCTGATTAAGTGATAAATCAGTTAGTCATGTATAAAGCAAATTATGCCAGAAATCCATGGTAAACTGAATATCTTTGAGCTTTGGACTATTCTGCTATTTTTAAAGAACAAATCAAGCAAGTTATATAAAGACCAATGGCTCTGACTTTTGAATCAGAATGTCTATAAGCAAAATAGTCTTTATTTGTGTGTGTGTGTGTGTGTGTATGTGTGTGTGTGTGTGTGTGTGTATGTGTGTGTGTGTGTGTGTAGAAAGAAAAAAAAATCAAGAAGCAGAAGCAGCAGCAGCACAAGAGTTAGACCAGACCTTCATGTTTGATCTTATCAAAGTAGGCCAGCTTTGAGGCAGCGATGATGGACCTCTGTGTTTGTATGCAGCCCACGACAGCATCCATTAACAGGACATTGGTCAGAGCTTCAGTCATGTACTGAGGGTCCTGAAGAGACAGAGAAAATGCTTCAGAAAAGTACCCTATCATCAACAAAAGAGTGAAGCAAATTTGATATTGATATGAAGCTCACTGGATGAGTAGCAGAGAGATTTCGACAAGTGTCTCATTCATTCACTGTAATTGGAGTCACAGATCACCACTGTATAAACTACACCTGTGCATCCACACAGTGGAAACATGGAAACAGTGATGTCTTGGTGGACAGTAGAGTGTTTGAGATATTTTCTTATTCTAGTGGTGTGCCATCAACCTTTCTTGTACCTTGTGCTGGTCGGCTAACTTGCGCCCAGCCCACATTTCTTTCAACATGAGGTTCCAGATTTCGGTCTCTGCCTTCAGATTGGCCTCAAACACCTCAAGCCTGCCAGAGGTCTGGATACGAAGTGAAGGAATACGAACAAGTAGGAAGGGAGCTGTGGCAATCTTCACCTCCTGAAAAAGATATTGAATTAAAAGCACATGGTTATGAGTTAATATTCTAAAGATAAGATGCCTGAAGACAGAGGAGATTTAAAGACATTTAACCTGTATGTCTCTGAACTTTGTGATTTCCAGGAAGCCTTGTCGTCCCACAGTTAGCAAGAACAGACGTTTCTGTGTCATGGCTATTTTACCGACACCATGGGAGGTCTTGACGCACGATGACAACTTGTAGACACACTCGTTATTGTCAAGATGGTCGATGACCTCAGAGGGCAAGTTGACATCTTGTGCTTCAACCTCTGATTCCTTCCAGAGGGTGTAAAAGTCTCTGAAATGTTCTGGGTCCACCTGCTTTGGCTGACCTGGGACAGACAGAGAGAGAGAGGTACGCAACCACAAGTTGAGACATTGAGGAGGAAAACACAAATACAAGATGAAAACACTCACACAAACAGAGCAACTTAGTTCCACATTTAACCTCAGATATGAGATGACCGACTAAATTCTCAAGGATCCGTAAGATATTGTGATCAAAACAGACTCCCACACGACAATAACAAGCCATGCACTTTAATGTTGAGAGCTGTTTCTCTTTTGTCAGCTTTCCATTTCATCTAGTCATACATGATTGCATTTCATGGCAGAAAAAAGTCAAATCAAAGATGGGAAAAAACATGTTGAGAGAAAAAACAATGGGAGTGGATTCAAAGACTCGGTGTGAAGGGGCTCATTACACCATGAACTGATCCATTTCAAGGCCCTTGTTATTTAGCATCACCTCTTTCTTTCTCTCATGTCTCCTGTTGCAGTAAACATATTAATTAAACTAACTAGGAATTTGTAAGACCTACTTTCTCTCTGAAGATAAATTGTTGTATCCCATGATGTGACTGACTAAAAACCACAGATTACAACTCCTAGTCAAGTTTTAAGCATTTGTTTCTTCCTCCTCCCTTTCAGTCATGTCATATTTTTATATTTTGATTATTTCTTTTGTTGTTTATTTTTGTGTTTTTGTGTCCGAAATGAAGACTTCATTCAATCATTAATCTAGATGATTCATTTTCATCAACAATAAGTGATCTAGGACTGTGCAGTCTTTGCCTGATCAATATCCATCCATCCATTATCTACCGCTTATCCTCATAGGGTCGCGGGGGGGGGGCTGGAGCCTATCCCAGCTGTCTTAGGGCGGAAGGCAGGGTACACCCTGGACAAGTCGCCACCTCATCGCAGGGCACATAGAGACAGACAACCATTCACACTCACATTCACACCTACGGTCAATTTAAATTAGCCAATTAACCTAATCCCCATGCATGTTTTTGGATGGTGGGAGGAAGCTGGAGTACCCGGAGAGAACCCGGTACCTTCTTGCTGTGAGGCTACAGTACTAACCACTACACCACCGTGCCGCCCTAGGGAGACTATAATATGTTATATTTTTTATACTGTGTATCTGTTTCCTTCACTTCAGGTGGACACTTGCTTTGCATTTATGTGTAGCAGGATTCATTTTTGCAATCTGTGTGTGAGCAAATGAGAACATGCTGCACAGACTGTACTTCATGCTTATAGAGCATTAAATGAGGGCAGCAGATCATCTAATGGCTTCCTGATTTCACCATGTCAGCAACAAGTGATGTCATCCATTCAAAATGATTCCATGTAATGGTGGTGGGGAAACTAATAACCGTATAGTCACTACTGTGTCCACCATCAAAGGATCCTGAAAAATGCCTGAGACTCAACTCTTTACAGTAACTTGACTCACACTGCTGCCAGTTGCAAAATATAGTATTCATAAGTCTGAACTAATTCTTATTATTATTATAATACAATCAGTCTGGTAGTATTTAGGTACATTCACAGCATATATATTCAAATTACACTTGAACTATTTATTGCTTTTACTACATTCATTTAACAACATCCACATTAACTGTATGACAATCATATTGCTTGTCCTCAGTTTTTTTGTACTTACTTTCTTGCTCTGTCCCGTTTGTTCTATGAACATCTCAACTATTACTATTTGCACATGCTGTACATTACACTTTACTCTGCATACCTCAGTAGCTCTGCTTAGTTTATTCTATTTCTAGTCAGTAGGACCTTGGACCATGAGAAACATCATTTTGTTTCTCTGTACTTGTATGCAGAAATGACAATAATGAAAAATATTATCATTATTATTATTACAAGATTAACTATAATATCAGATATCAAAAGGGATGTCTAAAGCACACACATCATACTGTCTGTCCTCACTTACCTTCAGTGAGAGCATCAAATAAACGGTGTATGGTTGCTACATCCTTGACAATCCCACACTCCTGAACACAACGCACAAACTCTTCCTGATGCAGACGCTTTCGGGGAAGCTCAAATTTCTTCACGTGGTCATCGGGTTGCACCAGCAGCTTCTCATTGTCTGTCTTCACCTGAAAGAGTAGGAAAAAAAGACAAGATCACGTCCATCATCGCTACTTTATCACCAACAGAGGTCGACTTACCACATCACCAAACATGTAGCCGCTTGTCAAAAGTTTGCCCTCTAACTGCTACTTTTACAATTTGGTAATAATTGGGGCGTAAACTGACCTTGAGTATCAGTCTCTTAAGTTCAGGTCGTCTGTCAGCTTGCTGTCTCTCGTCTTGGTGTAGGCAGTCCACGAGCCATGTGACTAGCTGTGTGGGGAAGATGGCAGTGTCTGTCTTGTAGAGGTTCTGGAAATCACTCAGCGCGTCCAAACGCCGCCAACATAATATGTTAATGAAACCACGCAAGTAGTAGTATCTGCAGAGGGAAAATTACTGTAATCGATCTTCATCTCTGGACTGACGACATGTTTTAGTTGTATAAAGAAGGTAGGGTTAGCAACAGAGAACAAATAGTTTATTGTGTACTAAATTCAAGACAGGAATGAGGAGGAAAAACTGACAACAGGAGCCTTAAAGAGCAGGATACCTGGCCAGCAGGGTGGAGTTCTCATTTTGGACAGAGAAGATGGCTTTTCCAATCTGCTGGATCAGCTCATTGTAATAACTTTGGACAGACTGGAATGACAGAGAGGCAGGAAAATCTGGGAGCTTAAAGACCTTTGCCGGTTTAGGAGGAAGTCTCAGCACTAGGAGACAAAGAGACAGGCAGTACATGAGAGAAAGAAAGAGAGAGAAACAGAGAATGTTAATCTGTCCCAGCTACAGTACTTCTGTTTGCTGATATCTTGACAATGTGTGCCTCTGCAGTCTCACCCGGGTCGGACATGATGATCCTGGTCATCAGTGAGTTCCTTTGGAAGCTCATAGTTTGGTTATCTCCAAGGTTAGGGAGGCTCATCCCCAGTCTCTTACTCAGCTTGCTTCCTGTAAGAGAGCTCTTTCTCTGGGCTTGAATCTCCTGCATGGTGGGTCTGCGTGGGACCTCAACCATAGCCTTCATCCTTGACAACACATGATAGTATTTCAAGGGTACTTTTACAGTACAAAAACGAGAGGACAAATACAGATATCTCTTTTGCATACAGTTAGAGAGGATTGGTTATTTGTTACAAATAACTGGCCTAGTAAACTCAACTAGTGGATGTTTCTGGAACGTGATCACTTATGCATTTGTTTCCACACTACCGATGTCCCTGACTACTTCTGAATGTGGCCTCTGTGACTGGATCACAGCATATTTTAAGTATTAATGTGTGTTAATAACATACTTCTGAATCTCAGAACGTGTGTTGAGTTCCATTCGCGCAAAGTTGTCCATTTTCCTATTGAGACGATCCTTGAGGAAGAAATGGAAGATATGTGTCTCCAACACCTGCGACACAGCCATGTTGATAAGAAGATGAGCATCTGGCCCGCCATCCTAATCCCATCCTAAGTTGTCACCAATTCAGGTTAAAATAGTAAAAAAAATATCATTTGTTTCACTGAATTAACATTTACCTGTTTATAAAATGACTGTTCAGCCGGCCCTCTGGTTTTCAGGAACTCTTCACTGTTAAACACTCGATGCTCATAATTCAGATGACTGCTAACGTCCCTGTTATATACACAGATGTACATGTTAACAGTATATTTTTATGAGAACAATCCTTTTAGAGCTCAACACAAAGAACACACATAACCTGAATACATTGACGATCAGTTCCAGTGTGATCCTCTGGATGTCATGGTTGAGGTTTTGTTGCCACGCTCTTCTCTGTGCACGCTGCTCACTGATCTCCATGCAGCTTGCATGGCGGTACTGACACAGGTCAAAATGTATCTGCAAAGACTGACACCTGCCAAAATACACTGTATGAACTAATAGAACCACATTCACAGATCTTGACAAATTTGAGAAAAGGGTCAGTAGAGAAAAAGCACATGTACAGTCTTATTTATTTGTTTGTATTTCTGTGTTGTTCTAGCAGTAGTTGTATCATTCTCTGCATTACTGTGAGCACCTCTGTGTGAAGCATTCTGCAGCTGCTGAGGGAATCTCTGGGAGGTCGAGAGTCTCAGAACAAGAAGTGGAGACACTTCCATTATCAATGTTGATTAGAATCAGATCATCTGTTTCCTGGATGGAGGAAGATCAAGAATAAAAACGGTCTCGTTCTCACTGTGTGTGTGCATTAAGCTTCTACACTGAACAAACATACAACGATATTTAAACAAAAATGAAAAATTCAGCATTTGTGATTCACTTGAATCTGTGACTCAAACTGCATTAAATCTACAGCAGATAACATCCTTCATTTCACAGTTGTTTAGACAAATAAGGGGCAAAAAATAAGATCAGAGACAGAAACAATAACAGACCTGAAGTCTGAAGCAGAAGGTTCGACTCTAACCTGTAACTCTAACTCACTCTTTGCATCATGATTTCTAAATCAGAAAGGAATTATTTTTTTATGCAAAAGCCATCATCCATTTTCCACTCCCTTTAACACCAAATGATGTCCTGTACTGGAACTTACAGAAGCCACCTCTTCAAAATGGCTGAGATGGCAACCCATGAGGAAGGCAGTAGGAGCCATGAGGAAGTCCAGCATGCCTCTGGCCAGGACAGGAACATATGGCTGCTGCCACGACAGAGGCTGGAAGAAAGATCAGGGAAGATATTACATTTAGATTTCAGTTAAAGTCAATACAAATCTAGATCAAATTTAACGTTGCTTCTAACACATTTTCAACTGACCTGCAGGAAAAGCAAGAAGCTTTCTGCGACTAGAGTGAGTCTGGCCCAGTCAGCAGAAAATAACACCACCCTCTGCTCCTGCAGGAGACAAGACAACACCTACAGAGATGGGGAACAAACAACCAGAGAGAGAGTGAACAAGAGGAAGCTCATAATAACTCCAACATGAACACAACATCAGGTGTGTGTGGTACCTGTAGAAGTTGCTGTGGCTTGAAGAAGAAAAAAGGCAGGTGGAGGTCTAAATCTACTGCTGGGTGATCTTTGTCTTCTCTGGCTGGCAATACAATAGTCAGAGGATGCAAGGTAAACATCTGAAAGACATACACAGTGTTATTGTTGGTGCTCTTCTATCTGCTGTCATTCAGAGAATGCACTGAAAATGAATATATATACACTTTTACACCAATACTACAACTACTGTACTGTCAGCAGTTACAACAACAGTGAAGCTGATAAATCCTGGCTCATGAGATTAGGAATGTCAACATTCTAGGACACACACACACACACACACACACACACACACACACCAAATGAAGCTGTCCAGGAGGAGGAATAGGCACCAGTGCCAATTTGGCTGCAAACTCCTTCACTCTCTCCTCCATGTCAGATAAATGACAAGTTCTCAGCTGGATTAACAGACTAACAAAGACACAGAAACAGAGGGATTGTCATTTGATTCATAAGGCAATATATAATGCTAAACCGACTTAATTTGCCAGACTCACTCTCACCATGACAGACAGTCTTTGAGTGCAGTGAAGTAAGGATACTTCGATATGACACAGAAACTATAAGCAGAGAAAAGTTTAGAAAACTTAAAGGACCTAGCTCCATTCTGGATGGAAGATGACCCTTCCTGTAAAAAAAAAAAAACAAAACAAAACACAAAGAGAGACCAGTGAATTGCTTTCATTTAAGTTTTATGTGTCTTTTCAATGATGCTAATGATTGACACATGCTATTTGGTTAAGTTGCCAATGATTATAGCCACTTTATCTTAAATACGTGTTTATCTGCATTCAGTATAGCACTATAACACAACTGGGATCCAGGTTGTGTATGAAGTAATAGGTGTAGTATTGTGTACCAGTATAGGTCGGAAACATTGCATTACTACTCCATGGGTCTTGTTGCCAACGACATCAGTGAAAACCAGGAAATGGAACTGTTCATCTTTCTGTTCACTGGTTACTTGGAGCCCGTCTGGAAACAAGAAAAATATCAAATAATGTTAACACACACGGGCATCACATAGTACAACCACAACATGTTAATAAGGGATAATAAAACATTATCTTATTATTCACTACTGTGTGGCAGAAAATCAAATATTTCCATTTTTTGAAACTATTTTGTGCAAAAGTGTGCATGTGCACGAAATATGAAATACCCGGGAAGCAGAGTTGAGGTAAAGCTGTGAGGTCGATATCTTTAGGAACACTGACATCTTCACTTCCTCTTCTTCTGCATGCTAAAATAAGAACTTACAGAAATCAATGTGTGGCTCCACAGAAGCTTTGTATTTGAAATCAAACTGTGCTGTGTGGATTCATGTCGACACAAGTATCAGACCTTGGCTGGGAGGCGCTGCAGCAGGAGGAGGATGTTCCCTTTTCCTCCTCAGAAAGGAGCGCCGCCTCTTCCCATGTGGCTTCACTGCTTCACCTTCAGTGTGCGGCCTGCTGACAAAAGGAGGTGCCAGGACATGCAGCACCTCCGGCTCCAACAGAAGGTGCTCTGGAGTTCCATTATTGTTAATGGACTGCAAACGAGACAGAAATGGAAGTATTGTGGGAACCGTGTCATCATGATGAGCTTTGGAACCTGTTAATCTGAAGGGAGGGTGCGATAAACTCACATGCACCAACGCAGCCAGCCCGGATGTGTACACGAAGCAAGGAGAAGCCCGTAGTAGGTAGTAGTAGTAGAAGTAGGTAGACATACTCCACTACATCTCTACATTGCAAGTTTGCTGCTATATTAATGCACTGAATGTCTGCATTTTAGCACCTTCAATAGATTTTGCTTTTCCTTTTTACTGACTTTTGGAACTTTTTATTAGTTCATCATGTCAGTCAACATACAGACAGGAAATGTAGCGGTGAGAGGTTTGACATTCTAGACGGGAATGTTGCCACCACATGGTTTATCTAGGTAAACCTAGTGGTTAAGAGTGCAGAAGCTTTTGTGCTGATGTTATTTCTGTCTTGGCTTTATCTCCTTGAAAAAGAAAACTTGGTCTCAGTAGAACTAGTCTCCATCCATCCATTTTCTACCGCTTATCCTCAAATAAGGTTGCGTGCCTATCCCAGCTGTCTTAGGGCCAAAGGCAGGGTACAACCTGGACAAGTCGCCAGTTCATCGCAGGGCTAGAACTAACCTTGTTAGTAAAAATAAAAAGGTAATAAAACATGGGGTTTGCTAGTATTAACCATGCCACACAAAATGACATGGGGCTGCAAACATGGTATTCAATCTATGATGACAATACAGTATGACAGTACCAATGTTCAGTTTGTGCATCCACCACATGTGTTGGGTGCATTTGGAGGCACATACCTGGTAGACCTCACTGAGTTTGTGGCTTGATGCTCCTACCACCACACAGGCTTCCAGCAGAACAGGAGGCAGATGGTCCCCCATCAGTGACACCAGCCCAGGACGCAGCTGGACCAGCAGAACACAAGTTTGACCTGCTGGATCACAAGATAGCAGAAAATGATGTGTGTGCCTTAATAAGGCAGAAGAATGAGCTCAATGAACACATGACACGTGCTCGTTCCAGCTCATTATTCGTGCTGCTGTTCTCATCAACAACAATGTTGAAACACTTTTTTATGATCATTGAGATGTATGTAGATATATTGTCCTGCTTCTGCAATTATAACAACTATAAGAACCAGAATCTTGGTTTAATTTGATTTTATTGCACAGTTTTCTGCAGGGTGAATGTTCCACAGTGTTCACTTTGGTTTATACAGATTGAGATACAGTATGTGCTAAATAAGTTTCCAAAATTTAAAGAAAAAGTGTTTTTTCAGAAAACCTTTACTCCACGAATTAAAATAAATAGCTTAATGCCACCAACAAGTAAGAGGAATTAATTTCCCAATAAATGCTTAGGGCAAACAATAACAAAGTAAGTCTTAAAACGGGACAGCCTGACAGTGCATTTGACTGTTCTTCATAACTTTTGGTTTGTGGCCCCAGTGGCGACCATGAAGTTTCTAGGAATCTATATGAAAATAACTGGAAAACATCCGAATTAGTTAAGCCAATTCGAGCTATGTGGGGAAAATACATGAAACAGGATGTTGCTCATTATTCAAGTAGCATTTTTCACTGCACATCCACATGATGGGATAAAGCACAAACACATTATCCTACGCCCCATCTTCACTGTTCCTTTTCCTTCTACAGCTTTTTACTACTGAGTCACCACCATGAGGAGCAAATCACCTTTTCCCAGTTTCTTGGTCTTGTCACTTCTTGGAAAATTCAGCTCATGTGTGCAGAGGAGGATAGACACATGCACAAAAAACACAGAGAAACAGCTTCTAACTGGGCCACAATGAATGGGATCCATGGATGAAATGTCAATGTGAGACAATTTTGCACATTTGACAGAGACAATCTTGTGACGAGGTGCAAGAAATTCTTAGACTTCTGCACTTTTTTTTGGGCTGAGCTGCACAAAGTGCTCTCTGTCCTAAAAACAATATGCTTTGATTTTTTCATTTACATGCTATTGTTATTTTTCTTTTAAAGATTCATAGAAATGTCTGACCATTGCAGTAACCACTGCAACGATGTACAACTGTTCCCTCATCTGAAATGAAATGAACTAATCCAAGACTGTCAAGCATAACTGAACTCATAACCCATTAAAGGAGCATACCACATGACCTGCTGCCGTCCCACCATTATTGGTCTGGAGATGGGACATGATCATGATCATATTTATGGTAAAATCACATGATCCTCCTTGTTAAACAGAGCACATTCCACATCAAACCAGAACAACATAGTAATAGTAACAACATATCCTGAGACACAGGATAACACAAACACACAACAACCTTATGTCTCCATCTGTCAGACCTGAGGTGATAAGTGTGACTGAAATTCTGCCTGATCTGAATCAAAGTGCCCTTAAAACACAGGCACCAACTGTGAAGGGATTTTTTTTCAAACATTTACACAAATAGATGCAGATGAGAAGGGTAATGATCAATTGTGGACCATCGTCTAAAAAATGACCTCCAGAATCAATTACATTTATATATTATAAATAAAAAGTAGTGCGTCTAACTTTACATGCCATTCCTTTCTAAACTGCATCAAAGTTTTTCAAAAAACAATGGTTGAATAGGGCATAGTTAGAAATAAAAAAAATAGGTCACTGCAACAAAAGCCTACTATATTCTAATTTATCTCTTTAGGCCTCAATGTGTGAAAATATCATTACTGCCACTGTTGTGTTGTGTGAGCCAAACTAACACTGTATATTGTAAATTTGGATAATGTCAGGCTACACAATATCACTTTGCAGTCACATTTCTAAGCATCCCTACAGACCATACGGTCTATGCAGGATAAATGTTTATCAACATTTAGCAAAGATTTACCAATTTAAGTTCGAAATTGAGCTCGCAGATAAGTTTTATTGCACCTGCAACACGTGATACTGAGTCACAAGCTGCACATGTGAGAGGATGGTTATATAGTCTCCAAAAGTTTTTAAAAACACTGAGTCACAAGCTGCACATGTGAGAGGATGGTTATATAGTCTCCAAAAGTTTTTAAAAACACTGAGTCACAAGCTGCACATGTGAGAGGATGGTTATATGGTCTAAGATTTTAAACACATTTTCTTTCAGGTCACTAACCTCCTCACAAGTGTAGATGCAGCTCCTCATTCATCCTCCTTTACATTCAAGACACCAGTCTGGAGAAAAAAAGTCACTCCAAACGTGAAGCAGACGATTTAATGACCCAGCGCACGTCCCGGTTCCCATGTTTACGGTCTGTCACATGTTCTTATAATAGCCTGCATCCATGGTCCGTCACTGCTTCCTGTTTCAGTCAAACATGCGCATTGATGATCTTTGGAAGCACAGTGCACTATCATATAAATCACAACATTTCCAGAATAATAAAATATTTTTACCTTACAGTATTTGTTGATTACTTATATATTTCAATATTCGTATTAGAATATTTTTTTACATTTAAATTTACAAATAAGAATTTGTAACGTCAAAATCAGATTAAGTGTTTTTGCCAGAGAGGACTGTGTGGCGCTGCCCCACCAGGATAAATTACAGGCATGGTGGGAAGTAAATAATTTACTCAAGGTGACATTTTCTGCTACATTATACCTCTAGTCCACTCCATAAGTAGGCAAATATTTAACTTTTTAAGCCCTTGTCAACAAAACATGGGAATTTAAAAACTATTGAGAGCGCTTCTTGTCTTTTATATACGAAGCAATTCCCCCGTAACTGTATTATTATTAATTATAAAGTAAAATATAAAATAAATATTATTATTAATACTTGTGGTGAATCATTGCTATGAAAACACACTGCCCTCCCGCGGAAGTCCGTAATAGACCTCTGTGTCCATTGAAAGCATTATTTTGAAATGAGTCACCGGAAATTTCAGTATACTGTACCGTCTGCATTGACGCTACCTTTACTAATTTAATATTGTAGTTCCATCTGTCACCACTAGAGGGCACCGAACACCCAAGTTTATCAAGTTAATGTCAGTGCAGACAGTAGTATGAATAATACAGTTCGGTACTGCTTATATTCTTCAGAGGGATCAGTAACTCATAATTGTATTGATAATGGTATCTCTATTCATGAAACTTTGCGCGTTTTCATCGTGAACTTCCAGGTCCTCAGGGGCTCAGAAAAGCAGCCTATTGGTTTATTGGCGCCAGTGTGTGTCCGTAATGTCTTTCGAGCTAGCTAGCTAGTTAGCTAGTTAAAGAGGGAGCGATAATGTGCTTGTTATGTTAGTAGATGGCTCGTGTGGATTATTTAATTACGGGATGATTTAGCGCTTTATCCCTGGGACCACGTGGACTGGATGTCTTGATATACGTCAAGAAGGAAAAGACCGAAGATCATGCCATTGTGACTCATAGTAAACAAGGGAAACTTAGCTAACCGCTAGCATGGTCATGAAAATGTCTCCCTTGAGTCGTGACACTTTTTTAAAATCAGCATCAGAACATTAATAACATTAATAATGAGCGCTAAATCCCTGAGACACCTGTCTCTGAAAAATAAAGACACTGACACTGATCACCCTGGCGGGCTCAGTGACTTTCATGCAGCCGCACGTCATTCCCAATCAAGAAGTGAACTGCACCGGTAAGCTCCTTTAATTTGTTGCTATTCAAGTGTTCACTGCTGTGGCCCACAGACTCATGTGGTGCCGTTCATTGCATAGTATTTATTGTCATGTTGTTGCTGTTATTGTTATATATCATCAGCAGTGTTACGTTCACTGCGTGAGTTGTGCTTTGATTCATTTGTCCTCGTGTTTCTGATGTTGTTTAAGCCACGAGTTTGGCCAATCATTACCATGATAGTACCCTCCTAACCACGAGTAACTGTATCGCTGTAGAGGTTGAACGTTTTATTTTGAAACAATTTACCGGAAAGGCATGTATGCTATACCGTCCGCATTGACGCTGCTTTTACTAATTTAATGTTGTAGTTCCTCGCTGTCACCACTAGAGGGCAGCGAACACCCAACGTCTTTTCATCTTCTTGTCAACACTTCATATAAAATGCAAAGCAAAACACTATTTGAGTGTCATGTTCATTTTCCTTCATGGTTCAATATAGTCCTTAAAATACTCCTCGTAACATTAATGATTAGAGGAAAAATTGTGTATTTGTCTTCTTCTTCTTCTTATTATTATTATTATTGCTTATGACCGATACAATATGTATCGGAAGTGTCTGCACACGTTACCATCTGTATTAACGCTGCTTTTACTAATTTAATGTTATAGTTCCTCTCTGTCACCACTAGAGGGCAGCGAACACTCAACACCTCGGTAGAGACTGTATCGTAGTTTGTCAAGTTCGTGTCATTGCAGATAGTAGGAATAATACAGTGAGTTCAATACTGATTATATTCTTCAGAGGGATCAGCAACTCATTATTGTATTAATAATGGTATCTCTATTTATGAAACTTTGCATCATGTAATATGTAAACTTCATTTAAGTTTACGTTTCCCTGAAGTGAATGTTAGTATGACGAATTTTCCCTTGCAATTCTCTACAGTGTCCACTAGAGGGCAGTGAAGACTTGATTTTTAAATACCCGGGCCACCTCTTAGTTTTACCACGGAGTGTTTGGGCCACATTGAGAAAAAAAAATCACAAAGATAAAGTCGTAAATTTATCAGACTAAAGTCGTAAATTTATGAGAATAAAGTCAAAATATTCAAATGCATCATGTTTTTCAGTGATTTTTGGGATAGGGAGGCAATTGTATTAGGGTGATAGACACAGCGCATTTTGTGTTTTCCATGTAATGGTTTCACTGTGGACAGTGTGCCTTACATACTGGGGCCAAAACAAAAAAAACAAAAAAAAACAAAAAGACAACCCTTTACAATGTGGCATTAATTTCAACATTCAAGTTAATAAAAGCTGGTATTGTCAGTAAGTCATTCCCAGTTCATCATTCAAGCAGCCATGAACACACAATGTTACTTAACGGACGAGCAGCTCCACCTGGACATAGAGCTCCTTCAGGTCAGTAGCAGGCAGTCAGATGTTGTTCATGAAGTTGGTGTGTCTCAAAGTGTCATCGGCAGACTTTCAGCAAGACACAGAACTGCTGGCAGTGTTTGTGACAGACCGCAACAATGACCAGTACCAGTACCTATGCACTAAGACACCGTTATGCAGCTGCAGACCTGTTTACGAGAAGTGAGGGGTGCTGGGGTTTCCAGACAAACCATTCACAACTGACTCCACTGCTTTGGCTTGAATGCCAGATGACCATTGTAGGTGACCCCACAGACACCGCAGCGACCGTTTGCAGTGAGTACAAGACCATGTGACCTGGACAATGCAGCAGTGGTCTGCCGTCCTGTTCACTGATGAGTGTCAGGACACCTTGCACAGAAATGATGGCCGTCAGCGTTGCTGGGGAAGGTAAGGTGAGCAATACGCCGGGGTCAACATGGCCCCCAGGTTTCGCTTTGGTGGAAGAGGTGCAACAGTCTGGACAGACATCACCAGTCAGCACAAAACAGATTTGGTGATTGTAGATGGCTCCGTCACTGCACGTTCTTACCTCAGAGACATCATAGAAACTACCATCATCCCCCCAGTCCCCACCAGCACACCCCCAACTTTCTGTTCATGGATGATAATGCTCCACCACATCATGCCAGAATTGTCACAGCTCGACTTCAGGAAGTCAGAGTGCCTCATGTGGTATGGCCAGCAGTGTCCCCTGACCTGAACCCCATAGAGCAGGTCTGGGACCAGCTGAAGCAGCGACTGGATGCTCATACTGCACCCCCCACCTGACCTGGCAGAACTGCTGTAGCACTTGTGGAGGAGAGGAAGCAGAACAACATCATGAGGACAGTGAGGAGCAGCAGAAGTCCCTGTCAAGCTGTTATTGTGGCAAATGGTGGAAACACACAATACTGACTTTGTCAGTTTTGTTTTTTTGGGGGGGGGGCTATCTTTATTATTGTCTAAATTGTTGCTTGCTGGACTCGTAGACGATCCTTGTGAAGGACGTGAACTGTATCCATTTGTCATGCCCGCTCATTGTTTTTACCCAGAGCAAAACCCACATTTTTATGTGAATAAGGAGCTGATGAAGATTATCATCTTATATAGAAACAGCATGTGATGCTTTGTCATTAAAAACACTGACAAAGTGCATTATTGACTATTTTCTTTTTAATAATTGGTACAAAAATACCTTGTTCACATTGTACAAAAATCTGTGCAGCAGCAAAAACAATCAAAGACACACCAGTGATAAACTTTCAAACCAAAACATAGAATCATCCTAAAGTCAACATTTGTTAAAAAAAAAAAATCAAAACATTTCAAAGAAACTCTTGTTCTTGTTCAATACAGCAGTTTGGCACTAAAAGTGGAGTGTTTTTTCCCCCAGAAAAGCTTCTTGGTGAGATGGAGACATTTTAGCCAGCTCAAGTTAAATAGCATGTGAAAGAAATCCTATCTGTAGAGAAAACTAGAGGCCTGTTTCTGTCTGATCCTCTGATTTAAAGAAGTGAAAAGGAATCATTACACAAATGCAAAAGACTTTCTATTTAAGTACCTGGAAACATAATATTAGCAAAAATAAATAAACACCCTAACCTCGTCTGCAGGCCCAGAACGCACAAGCAGGTTCCCTGCATTACTATTAAATCAGTGATTAAGTATGTCATTTTTATTCATTCTCTCTTCACATTTTCCCTTCAGTATCTGATGCACAGTCCTCTGTGACAGCGATCACACACTCATTAAAGACATGCTTCTGTTAAAGTAATGGAATAGCTAGCAGGACATGAGGCCCCAACATGAAGACGTCTCAAGGGTCCAATGAAAACAGACATTTGGCCCTCAGTCCAGTCAAAAAAGTCGACCCCTTTGTGCAGTGAAACAAAAAAAAAAAAACCTCAGTGCAATGTTTCCCCTTTGTCATCTTGAACAATCCTCAAAGGTGGATAAAGTATAAGAATTTCAAGTTTGCATAGATGAGCTGGTCTTGCATAGAAGTAGTCCTCTCTAGCATTCAGTGTGCAGCATTACAGGCTTCTGCAAGTTTCACACCACGAGACAGGAAGCCTCCCCAGACAAAGAAATAATCATCTTATTAGTGAACTAAAGGCTCTGGAGTGAGGGATGTAGATGCTGAACATCTTGTTATTTCTGTACAGCTGATCATCAAGGCACACCACACTAATGTGGGTCATTCTGCTTCCAATACAGACAGAACTTGCAATCCTAAATGCCACCCTCTGATACAAATCAGAGTGAAGCCCAACACCATTTGAGAGGCCATCATGCACCATTTATCATTTACAGTGTAATGATGCAAGATGTGTCGTCATTGAGACAGACTTTGCGTTGAAATTGGTTGTTATAAAATAAAAAAAAAGCAATGTGGATAACAGATTCACAGTGCCAAAAATACAATACTTAATTTCTGAATTACATTGTGATAAAATGTTTCTTGAGTGTCATGGTATGAGAACAAAGTTTGGCATTCAGAATTTTGGTGTTTCTCAATCTGTCAGGCAAGAAAAAAAGCATCATAAAGGGCATTTTTAAGCAGCTCCACATTAGCTTGTTATGTAACATCTTCCATCATCATAGATGGGAATAAAAGTGTGTGAAATTGTTACACATGCAGCAAATGTAGAAGGCTTTAAGTTTGGATATTTTCTGTCATTAATAAAATAGCAAAATAATTTTGAAGCATTCCATTGACAAATATTAACATCTGTATTCAGTCTACATGTTATGCACAGCACCATGATTGTCCGTTAAGCAGTTTCTGTGACGTAAAATATCTCACATTAACATCATTCTGCAGCATCAGAGTGACAACACTGTTCAGGAGTGAAACAAAGTGCTTCCCATCTGTGCTTCCACAATCAAAGGCTTACATTTGTTTCAGTAGTCTGAGCTAAATTAGTTTCAGCAGTCTCTCTCTCGCTCTGGCTCTTTGTGTGTTTAATGGCTTATTTCTGTCCATCGAGCCATCCAAATGTTTTTCTTTTAGGATTGAGGTAGCAATAAGACAATTGTAGCAGCTCACCACTGTGATTGTTTCTTCTGGTCGGTCCTCTGCTCCAAAAGACAAATCTATCCAAATCCTTCCCACCCAGAATCCTGTAAATGGGAGTCAACTTTCTGCCTTGTTTTCCTTCTTTTGTCAAGACAGATTCCAGGTGTTATCCTCACATAGTGTGGCATGTGCTTAGTAAGGATGATGCTCAGGCAACAGAGTGATTCTGTGTCTGCTTTAAGCTCTCTCCATCAGTGAGATTCAGCAGAGCCAGCCTCTGCTCACTGGCCCTTCCTCCGCTTGGGTCTGAATCTCCAGATAATCCCACCAGGACTTGGTCCTGCTCTGAGCTGCTGGGCTCCTCATTAGGATAAATGACAAGGAAACAGGCAGTAAGGAAGCCAAGCAAGGCACCTCCGGAGGCCACTGCAGGAATGACACGCACAGTGCCAACTGCGTCTACTACAGCTCCAAGAGCGGACGCAACCAGAATCTGGCTTATATAGACCTGGAATGATTCAACACAGCAGGATATAATAGCAGTATATAATGTAATAACACTCACACTTTCCTTACCTAAAAAAACATGTTACTTCAGCACACAGTGTACAGTATGGGTCTCTGGAATAAAAAGTATGAACGCTCTGAATGCTCACCTGGCAGGATAAGATGGCGCAGTCAATACCAAAACCTCTTCTGGTGTTTGCGGGGCTGTGGTGAATATACTGAGGAGAGAAACAGGAGAGAAACTCACTTCACTTTGTCACTTTAATCACAATCCTCACAGCCTGTCAGAGGGAAAGATTTCATGGAGTGTTTTAGGCTTTTAATTGAATTTTACATGTAATGTTGATTAAGCCTACAGGCCAGGTCAACACATTGTAAGAAAATGCCTCACTTGATGCTTTTTGTTTGTATGTGTGTAAACTGCTTCTGTCTTGGAGGAGGTGTGTCTGTAGTGTTTGTGCACATACCTCTTTGATTTCATGGTACTGCCCGAGTAATGCATAGGGACAGTAGGAGATACTCATGGAGATGATGCCCATGGTACTGATCATCACCATGGCAACATACACATTCGGGAAGATTGCCATGACAGCCGTTCCTAAGATTAGAGGGATGAAAGTGAAAACTGCTCTCAAAGCCACACACTCAGCTGTTCATTCTGTTGTGGAAACTGACCTATTGAGAAGCTCAGTGTTCCAACAATGTAGATAATCTTAATGCTCAGATCGAAATTATCCAGGTACTTCTGAAGGATTGCTGAGTGGAGACAGAGAAATACTCAATTATTAAAATCAGGGAAGGGAAGCAGCTTTGAACACTTGTTTTGTTCGTAAATATGACAGGAAATTTAAAGTCAAGTCTAAAAGTGGAAACGGTGTGTGTGTGTGTTTTACCAGAGCAGACAGCAGCAGTAGCAGCATAGACTACCAGTCCCCAGCAGCCCATCTGTACTCCTCTGTTATAGTTTAGGAGCTCTGTGGAATTGGCTGGTGCCTGAAAAAAGCACAATATTTTTTTAGCAATGTAATCATACACTTGACTCGACAAGTAAGTGTAAGCGATGAGTAAGTGGGTAATGGGTAAGTGTTGATTGATTTTCAAGCTATTATGACTTTTTGACTGATTTTGCAATTGCAATGAAATTTATATAATAACGGATAATAACGGATAACATCTTTATTTTCATTTTAATTCATCATCATATGGTGTGACCTTTGCTGGAATCAAGCAAACATGTTTTCTTAAGTCTGGAGAATATGATGATGATGTGCAGCATGAAAATATTGTATTTAAAATGGTACTATAACATACATTTTACCTTTAACAAATTGCACCTGCTATGAAAAGAGGGCAGTAGACTGTAATGTGATTTTGCTAAGAATGTGATTGATTGTGCCCTGTGCAGGGTTTATATCCTCCACCATGGTACATGAAATGCAGTTAGTTAGCACAACTGTCTCTAAACAATAAGCCATGCAGGTGCCTGAGGGTGTGTGTGTACCGTGGGGTCTCCATCGTAGATGACTTGCCCCATGAAATCAGTGTAAAACACAGCTTCAGCTATAATGGAGAACCATGTGAGGAGGTGACACATGCACAATCTCCACAGCTGCCTCGGCATCTACAGAGGACAAAAAAAGAAACAAAGAATGAAGACGAGTCGGTGGAGAGGGAATGTTTGGTTTATTAATCTACAACAGCAGTGCTCAAGTGCTGTAAATGTGATGCAGTACAATGAAAAAATAGACAATGGTAAAGATGATTTACTTCACCTTCAACATGGATAACCAGAGCAACCGAACAGTTGTACCCTTGTCAGGTCCTCCCTCACTGCTGGAGCCCTCAGATGACAGACTGCTTGCTGACAGCTGCAACTCCCTCCTGTCTGCACAGTGCTGGAGTTCACTCAGGTCATTCAGACTGCGGGAGGTGGTAATTGGCCGAGGACTCAATGGTGCTGCCCTTCGCAGACGATAGCGCTGTGATCCAACTCGTCCGTAGTAGGAGAACGTGAAGGAGGGCTAAAGAGGAAAACAGACCAACATCAGCTTTTTCACATCAGCAAAAGGGCTATTGCAGAAAGTAATTAAAAAGATTGTACCTGTCTGTAGAAGGTGTGTCGATGTGGTCGAGATGAAACTGAGTTGTTGGAGGGGCGGCTGGTCAGCCTGGTGGTGCCATGTCCTTTCACTGCATTGGACTGGTCAGAAGAGGACAAACCCACAGTGACACCATTAACAGACTTGACCTGCTGGGACAGGAGAGAGGCACAGATGTATGCACATGTTAGAGGCACAAAGAGAAACTGAAGACAATCAAAGTGTTCTGGGAAATAACAACAGCTGGTTTTACCTGTTTATTCAGATGTGAGACCCCTGAGTCAGGTTTCATCTGGAGGAGAGAAGAAGGACCATGTTTTGGACCCTTAAGCTCAGGCCAAACTTGATTTGTAGGCCCCAAGACCACCATCCCATCGGTAAGGGCAGGTGGTCCATCAGAAGGAGACGAGGACCCAATACTGTGGTCAACTGGCTTGAAAACATCTTCTAGCTCTCCCTGCATCTCTGGTAGAAATTGATGCACCTCTGGCAGGAAAAGTTGTGTGTCTGGGTTTAGGTCAGAATCCAACTCGATTGTAGCATCTGGCATGGCTAAGACTGAATCGCTTTTACTCCGCACTCGCTCCACAGCAAGGAAGTCCATTCCCCCTTCCTTTGAATCTGACTCGTTGTCTTCTCGGGACTGGGGTTGAGCAGAAGCATCCTCCTCTGCAATCACATCGAGTAAAGGTACCATGTAGCCAACAGGCTTAAAAGACAACTGGCTGGTAGACTCCCCACTTCCTGTGACTTTAAGCTGATTGGATGGAATGAAAGGTTGTTCGGGGATACTAAGCATGTGCAGTACAACAGAGGTAATGAAGATGATGCCTGCAAACAGGAAGAGGACCTGTTCCTGAGATTTAAACGCTTGGCCCAAAGTTGTGCCAGTCCAGTCTAGACCACCCAGCATGTAACCCACTGCTCCGCCAAGCCCTGGAGAGACCAGAGTAGATACACAAGTGAATTGTTGTGCAAAGTCTAAAAGTCAAAGACAACTACAAGCAGATTCAAGCAAGAAGCAAATAATTTCCTCTCTATGTGGATGCTGGATGCTCTGAGTGTGTGTGTTGTCCATAAATGCATGTTGTCTTACCAGCAGAGAAGGCGTGAATATTCAGAGCCATATCTTGCTCATCAGTGTCAGCGACATCAAGAAGGTAAGCTCTGATTGGTCCCTCAGAGGCATCAGCACAGAAATCCAGCACTACCACGCCTACTACAGTAAGGACGATGCCAATTGGCTGGCGGCTGGGACTGTCACCAATGGAAAGGCCTGACAGATGCATATATATACACAACATATATAGGTGACTGGGTAGATAACATGAAACAGTAATTATTAGCATTTGTAAGTGGTGACCTCCTTTGAAACCTTTTACTCACCTATTAATGATCCGTTTAAGAACAGCGCCACTCCCAGCAGTACACCTACACACAGGGCCAGAATGAAAGGTCTTCTCCGGCCCCATCGCAGAGTACATCGGTCGCTGGCTGATCCAATCACAGGTGTGAAGACGAGACCGAGGATAGGACTGAGGAACCAGGTTAAACTGTAATATTGCTCAGGAAGACCTAGAAAGTACATACAAATAAAACGATTCAAGTTTAAGAAAACAGTCAGTATTATGTTGTTGGGCAAGGTGAAAGAAGACATAAATTAAATTTTTGGGAAAGATTTTATATGAAAGATGCTTTACCTCACATGTGCCCCTCTCTTATAATTTACTTTTTTAATTTGACCACATGGTTAAATAATAAGCTACATTCTTACCCTAACATACTGTACTCTGCTAGTGTCTGTGCTTTCGTAATATTACAGCTGTGGACTCTCACCATTACTTCTTAAAAAAATGACAGATAAAATATTTAGGGGACTGAGTTACTCATTTACTAGGCTTTAGATAACAAAACTCATCAATAAGCTAACATTCATATGCTCATCATAACTACAATAGAGTGTTTTTTCTCTTCAAAAAGGTGAATGATTTCCGGTGTTCCATTGTTTGTAAAAGCATACCGTATGATGGCTCTTGCATAGCTGAACAAGCACCTTCCTTTATCAACAGCATTTAGGATGGCAAATAATGAGGTGGCTTGTTACAACAACACAGACAGAACTATGTCCCAACCAGGAAAATGATGAAATTCCCTCCAGTTGAGGCAAAGCTACACTTCAACATGTACTGAAATCAGGAAAACACTCATCCTTCTACTGTAGCTATTTCAATATCAGTGGTTTTATCATGTTTAATGAACCGATTTGGCCCAAATATACAGTATGCTAAATTCATGGAGGCAACGCACAACTGTCAGCTGTCAGTTATCATAAAAACAGTTTGTGCTAGATGGTAATATCCTGAGTTTCCACCCCTTATAAAGACATGGTTTCAATGTAAACTTGAACACCGTCAGCAGGCTCGGTGAGTTGACTGGTTCTCACGGGAACAACATGTTACCCACACTGCCTTGCTCTGTGCCTGCCTTCCATCTCCCTTAAGTCAACAAAACAGCGAACAAAACTTCCTGTAGTAGGAAAAAATGTATTCTGTATGTTTTTTTGTGTTGCTGCTCACGCTCTCTCTTGGGTATACAGCAAGAGTTTTTGACCTCTAGTAGCACTATGAAAACGTTTTTTATGAGTGGGTCTCATCACAGGGTGTGATGTGACATACATTCCTGCCAAATAGTTATGCATTATTCTACTGATTGACAGGTCATGTTAATATATGCAGCTGCTCCAGCAAAGGCAGGGAAGAGGAAGATTGCTGGGTAACCATTGATGCCAACAATGCAGGTTTCAAATAAACAAAAATGGCTCTAAGAATGAAATGCATTAATTTTGGTGAGTAACACTGTGTGCCAACATAACTTTTGTTTGCTAGAAGGAAAACTATTCACAACTGCTGTGTGAATACTAAGATGAACATAAAGTGTAAAACTACAGTACTGTGCAGTGCCTGACAGCTCGGTCACACTGTAAGCTGTTCAGATTGGATAAACACTTTTTTCCATCAGTCAAATGTCGATTATGTTTTCATTAATAGACTACTTGTCTGTCACTCTCCAAAATGAGGAAATAAGACATAAATTAATCCACTGTTTGTGGTAACATTATTCAACGCATAGTTTTAAGGAAGTTCCTGTATACAACTTAGACTAGGATTTTTCTTTGAGAGGGCAATATACACTATACTTATTGCTACATTATTGGTTCTTTAAGCAGGAATTACCAAAAAAAGAGATCATTTAAGGATTTCATGGGTGAATAGATTAATCCCAAACTGTGACAGCTTCTGTTAAAACTACTTCACACAACTCACTCTGATGGTCTGATCTTGTGTACTAGGCTATAAAAACAAGACACATTAGACATTAAACTACAATGTAACAAACTCATGCATTTTTCAGAGAAGTTACTGGAATAGTGGCCTGAGCAAGACTGTAATTTTTTTTTTTTTTTTTAAACACAATCTTTCTTACAATATTATGAATAGGGAGGAAAATGGAGAGAGTAAAATGTGCTGCGTTGGACATTCTTGTCATACCTAGCCAGTGGAAAATACCTTTGTTCCATTTCTGCTATGGTGGCAAACCTTACATCTAACTGCATAGCGCCTGGTTGGCTGGGCAGACAGGTTACATGACACAGTAGTGCTGCCTGGGGAAATCAATAGAGCCAGTCGGGCTAATGAAACAACAGTCAAATTCCACAGAGCTGTCCCTGTTACACAACTGGAATTTAGACTGATGGCCATGTCTTTTTGGATAACTGGTGGGCTTCAACACAAACCATACACATCTATTCTTATATAGAGAAAATGAACAAAAACAAGAAACTCACTTCATCTGGGCAGAGGGACTGTGTGGGTCTGCCTCCTGACACTAACCAGAGGAACACAGCCACCAATATATCACTAAGATACCTGACAAAGTAAACAGAGGAATGTATATTTACATAAGCTTGTGTGTTTGATGGTAGCTCTGACCCATCTGTTATATACAAACTGTTTGGCTAATGCCTGTGTCCCATACCTATCACAACAAGATGCACACAATGTGCTTGTAACACTGAAATGTGCAAATTCCAGTGTTGCCTGTATTGCTGAATTTTCATGTGTATATGTGTAGATCTGTTTCTATGTGGCTGCATTGCATCTCCTTACCTATCTGCAGCAGCACTGGCGTCACCAGGGCTGTTTCCATGGCGTAGCAGAACTCGCGTCCAAACATCACTGCCCCGTGCATCACCCAGCGATGCAGAGGGATCTGCATACCTCTGCCCTCTTCCTCCAAGTCCTTCTCATTCTCACTCTCTTCTGCTTCTTTGTCAGGTTTCCCATTCTCCAGAGGCCCAGGAGCCTTCTCCTCTGCTTCTTCTACCATTACTGTCTGATAACGAGTTTCTTCTTGGTCTAAATCAATGGGTACCACTTATTGCTACTATTTTAATACATGCAAAACTGTGCTGTACTGTATGTTATTATATGCTAATAGAACATGTAATATCCATGCTTCTATGATTGATCACTCACTGTGGAAGAGAAGCCAAAGATATCCAGAAAGATTAATCAGTGAGCATCTCTGTCCGTCAGCACTTTCTTGGTTCAAAAACAAAAAAATAAAATAATTGAGGAGGCAGGAATCATCATTATAGTGAGATTAATATGTCAAAATAAATGTATATTTTATCCTGCAGCCATTATGCTAACAAGTCACCAGTTGCACAGCTCAGGAGCTCAGTGAGAGTGATGGTGTGATAAGAGCAGAGAGGTTCTATGGAGCTGCAGAGGTTTGCTGAGGGGAGGAGCACTAGAAAGTAGAAGAGGTGGGAGAGGGGGCCGGCGATTTGTGTGTCGTGGATTCCAGTAGTTGTGTTTGTGGTAAGCTCGATAAGGCTTAGGATGTGTTTGCTATGGCTGGTCAGTGTGTGTTGAAGTGTGTGTTGTGAGAGTTTAGCTCTTTCCAGGTCTGTGTGTGTGCACGCACACAAGTTTTCTTCTGGCAAGTCAGGGTCAAATGTGGAAACTGTCTTGGCAAAGACCCAATGAGTGATACGGCCACCTGCAGAAAACCAGACACCAGTTAGACAGTAAACTAAAGCCATAAAATATGAGCATTGTCTTTGTTAACGTCTAATCTGAATTTGAAATTGTGTCTGTAAGAAGGTTAACAATAGACTAGACTACCCTGTTAGTCAATTAACCAGTCATTGTGGTCTTCGTAGACTAAGATTTCTTCAGTAAATTAGTTGTTTAATATGCTCTTTTCAACTGAATTATTTCGTGGCGTATTTGTGTGATTCATTGTGGAGAAAGTTTTCCAGATCTATCGATTAAATCAATGAATCAGTTAATCAGAATTCTTCAGTTTGCTGAGTTTGTATGGTGGACAGCTGTAGAATATACGTCATATCACTGTATAAAGGAGCAAAGAGTGAAGCAATTTAACCACACCTTTAATACCTGAGATTACTATAAAAGGTATTCATTCAGATACTGTCCTGAGTCTGTTACACTCAGTGACATTTCCTGTAACCTTTAGACCACGATACTTGCAGATTAGGAGTAATGAACAAAAGCCCATCAAAAACTCAACTACAACACAATAGCTATTGCATAATTGTTAACAGTCAAGACAGGTAGTTTTGATTACATTTGGGGGACATAGGTAAACCCATTTTTCTCTCCTTATAATTTCAGTCAGCGATTTATACAAAGGTTAAATTAAACTGCGTAGTCAGTCGTGTTGATTTCACAGATTGACTTGGTCTTGCGTCTTTAACTTCCCCTAAGTAACGGAATGTGATAGGTGTGTGTGTGTGTGTGTGTGTGTGTGTCTGGACTTGTTGAAACAGCAAGGACATACTTTGCTCGGGGCAGCTCTGCTAACAGTGTAGCTGACTTACCTGAGGTACCTACTGGCCTGCTCCACAGAGTACTTTACTGATAACGAAGCACCAACTGTCAGTTTAGCGTGTGATAGTCAACATGGCGATACATAAACACCTGACCCTTGACACATTAATATTTAAACTTCACAATAACTGAGGTTTTACTTGTGGCTAACAATACTTCAGCGAGCTAGGTTGGCTAATGAATCAGTCAGGCAGCTAACGTTAGCAAGTTAAGACAGAGATAACAAATAATATTAAAGACAGTAAGACGTAACATACCTGGGATTTTACTCCGTTAAGATAAAGTGGAAGCAGCTCCGCTTGTATGTCAATTTCAAATAACGTGTCAACAAAACTCTTGGTTTGCATTAGCAATCTAGCTAACTGAATGACCATCTGCTTCTCTACACTCATCAATCTCATTGGTTTCCACAGTAACAAAGCGAGGCGTAGTCGACAAATGACGCAAATTGCGTCACTAAGCTACTCTCCTCCAGTGGGCTGTACACTCCTCAATTAAGAAAAAAAAACTTTTAATAGGTTAAAGTACACGGTGTATATCAGTTATAATGTATTAATCTTCTGAGGTGAAGCATTTAATTTAAATTGTGATAATGGGACATGCATCATATTGGGTTTAGTTATTTTTTTCAAATTTTTTTTCAAATAAGATAGTAATCTTAGTAGTCAAATTAATCATAAAAGAAAAGAAAAATGATGCTATGTTGATGGAGGCGCATACATATCACCTAATCCTACTGGCCACCCCTGCATGACTTAGTGCCCCATTTAGGCCACCCATACGAAAAAGTCTGGACATGCCACTGATATTAGGTCACGTTAGGAGTCGTTACCCTTTATGTGGGCACTGTCTTGCCTACTTTATGAGAGTCGTTGAGGTGATTTGCACTTAGGTGCTAATGGTTGTCGCGGTTTCTGGGTATGGAGGTTAATACTGAGTTTTAAGTGGCCGACAGATTGTTGTGTACTGTACATGTTTAACCTATTCATTAGAACTTGATCCCATCAGTGTGAGACAACAAAGTTTTTTTTTTTTTCCAAACCAGAAAAATAGCCCTAGATGGATTCAAAGCAAAGCATTTGCCTAGTATACATTTAATGTGACTTTCTTTCCTGCAAATAGAGGTTCTGATCAACACTGAAGAACCGAAAATTATGTAGTTTTCACTAACAATACATTATAGAAAACTTAAAAAAAAATTAAAAAAAATACAGTCCAAACATTCAGATTGTAGTTGCTTTCAGTCATCAAAGCAGTCTCCGTTTGTGTAATATTTCCTTTTGGTCTCTTGCTGTAATGGTCTTTGAAAGGGAGTACAATGTCGCCCTCTGTTGTACAAAAATCGTAATCACTCCTAAATCTGGATCTCTGAAGTGGTCACCATAATCCAGGCAAATCACAATATCGCCATCCTTGGATGTGGTAAACAGATACAGGTGTGATCTGTTTTGCATTATGTTCCTAATTTATATTGTTCCTGTTGTATATTGTTGATTTCACTCATGTTCACAGTAAAAAAGTAGATCCAAGTTTGTTTGATTGTATACTGAAAAGGATGGTCTTACCACAGTTTGGTACATTAATTTAGACAAGTTATGTCCAAAATTATTCATACCCCTGACAAATTTTGACTTAAACTTACTTTTATTCAACCAGCAAGTTTTTTCTTGATTGGGAATGACACAAGTGTGTCCCAGAAGATAATAAGATGATGAACAAGAGGCATCATTGTGGAAAAAATACTTCTCAGCTTTTGTTTACATTGAAACAAAAAGTGGCATGGCCAAAATTATTCATACCCTTTGCAAACTGTCATAGTCTATGGGAAAATCCAAAGTTCTATACCATTTCAAATAAACCAAGCTGTTCTAAAGCATCCTATTTACCCTGATTCATTGGGAATAGATGTTTAATCAACTCAGCAGGTGAAAAACAGCAGCTCTCTGCAGCTGGTTTGTGGACAGTCATGGTTAAGACAAAGGAGCTCACTGAGGGCCTGCAGCTGAGCACTGTGGCTGTTCACAGGTCAGGAAATGGTTAAAACCACTGCTCCACTGTGCTGCCCATAATGTAGTACAGAAAAGTTTTTTTAGGGTGTTGAACCAGCTGAATTGGTTGGTCCTTATTATTGTCATTATTATTATTAAAGACAGCATTGGCTGTTGATCCTGAGCACTGTACCATTAGACACTGATGCTGTTGTTACAGACTCCAGAAAAAGCCGCAGCCTTCCCTCAGGCGACTGACATCTCTGTAACCTTCACTTCTTTTCACTCCAGCTAAAAGGGGATTCACAGTGTGTGGTTCTTCTCCAGATTGTCTCTCTGCAGTGAAGCGGGGATCTTGGTCATCATGATCATATTATTAATGGTGGCATTTGCTTTCACTCCTGAGCCCTTGGAGCTGTGCTGCATGCTGATGATGTCGCCACTAGTCTGCTCGGGCTCTGCACGGCGGAAAATATTTCTCATGGTGGCCTGAGGGAGGAAAGGGCAGTAAATTATTTAGCGGATCGATGAGTAAATAAGTGATCAAATGAGTGATGGATGGACAAATTATGGCTGGAGGGAAGGACAGATGGATAGATGGATAGGTGGCATAGAGGAAGGATGCTGGGATGAATGAGATGAAGTAAGGAGAAGATGGAGAATCCAGTCACCTGGAAATTATTTGTAACAAAGCAGTAGACGACAGGATCCATACAGCTATTCAAACTGCTGAGAGTGACAGTCAAGTGGTAGGCTATCACATGATGAGGCATGTCAGGGTGGAAGTACACAACTACCTGCAACACAATCACACAACATATCACACAGTATATGTTAACCAAACATATAACAGCAGCAACAGTTATAGCATTATCATCTACTCAGCTTGATTACAAAGTAATTTGGGCTTATGGGCCCCCTTAATGGTATAAAACATTTTTCAAGTGATACAGCACAAATAAAAATATAGTAATGAATATTATATTCCATTAGTAAAATATTAAACACTGTTTCTTCAAAACAAAATAATCTTAACTTGTCACAGAAAATGGCCTTTGTCTTGGGGCTGCTTGGGGGCTACAAAAAGATTATATTTTGAAACAGTGTGTGACACCTGTGTCTCACTCACCTGTCTGATGTGGAAGGGTGTGAAGCAGACAGTGAAGATGATCAGCACTGTGGTCAGCAACTGGACAGCCCTCCTTCTCCTCTCCCTGACGAAATACAGTTAAAGGTTCAAACCTACTCTGTGACATCCCATCAGCTGTATGGAAATAGCATGATATCCTGTACTTCCTTGCTTGTGTCTGTGTATGATGGTAACACAGCATTGGTTATACCTGCTCTGCTGCATCAGGCGGCGGTCGACTAGTGCCCACATAATCCGCAGCGTGAAGACCATGATGATGATGAGGGGTAGAAAGAACTCAGTGATGGTAAGAAAGAGGAGTTTTGAGAGGCAGCAACCTGGGTGCTGGAAAGCAGTGGAAAGGAAGGAGTAGGTGACCACAATGGCAAACAACCACACAGAGACACACACACATTTGGCCACATTGGAGTTCCTCCACCGACGGGAAGCTTCAACCTGTTGGGACAAAAGAGCATATCTAGTCCTATCTTATTTTGAAGTCAAGATGAGCAGGTATCCAACATGTTGTAAAGGAACAGTTTGGGCTCCAGAGACCAATTCTGTCAGCAAGCTCCAGACAAAACTCACCTGCACGATGGCAAGGTAACGGTCCACACATATGCAGGTCAGAAACAAGATGCTGCAGTACATGTTGACAAAGTAGCTGAAGATGTGCAGGTAGGAGCAGGTGAGACAAGCTCCCCCGCTGTAGTAGAGCAGGATACGAGTCGGCAGAGAGAGATTCACCAAGAGGTCTGTCACTGCTAAGTTGATAGTGTAGATCACTGACGTTGTCTTTTGCTTGGTGCGGAAGCAGAAAACATAAAGTGCGACTACATTGAGCACCATGCCCACCTGCAGGAGAGGAGTGGAGAATTATGGAGTCAGACTGGCATGGTTAATACACATTTGGAGACTCATATAAAGATGTAAAAATATTTAAGGGCTCCTGAAAAGTGCCTACCAAGAATATAAGAGAGTTTATGACCGTCAGTGCAATCCAAAGGCCGTAAAAGTCTTTGTACAGTCCCTCATCTAAATGAGCCAGTCTTTGAAGATATGCTTCCATGCCACTTCTATTGGGACTGGCTATTACAGGCAGGATGGGAAATGAAGTATTGAAAAAAAGCCAGGACTCAGTGCTGTTGAAGTCCATCATAATGGTGATGATGAGGAGAGTGATCCAAAGTTGGTGCAGAAACTGTCAGACAAAATCACAAAATGTTGTCATACAGTAAATATTACAAAACATTAAGAATAATGTAAACCAAAAGACAGAGAATATACAGAGAAGGGCACAAATTCTACCTGTTCAAGGTTCATGAGTTGGTTTTTGATAACTTCGGCTACATTATTAGGTAGGTAGGTAGAGGCGTTTTTTTTTTTTTTTTCCACTGCCAAAAATTTCAACCATGCCTGCCCATGTCCCTTTTTATATATATTGCGCTCTCTCTCTCTCTCTCTCTCTCTCTCTCTCTCTCTCTCTCTCTCTCTCTCCAGTCTCCTGTCTCACTCCCTGGTCTCTGACCTCACTGTGGTTGTTGCTGTTGGCATGGCCACACTGACAAAGCAACTTTAAACCAACATCAGATTTATGGAGATGATTTATTTATTAAGTAATGTATTTATTTATACATATGACAATGATCTGTAAGTGGTACAATTATTTCAGTTTTTAATAAATGTGGATGTTGTTAAACACAGTTATTCTTCTTCTGTTATGACTGCCATGAAAAGGTCACATCTTGAGTAGCTGCATTATTTCTGTGTTTCACCTCATTTAAATAGTTCAGATCAGCCCAGATCAGATCTGAACCACAAATAGTCAGTTAGTGCCTGTGTGAATCAGTCCTGATCTGTATAGTCTGTTTATTTACTCCAAAGAAAGATGGCCATTCTTCCCATAATTAGGATAAACATTGGATGTGGGTTAACTCTTGTGTTTACCAGAGATTTGCTCTTTCATAGAAACAAGTGAAAAAAGTCCAGATTAGTTGACTAATTGACCAAGATATAGCCCTGGTGAGGACATGGTTAGTTTTTTTTCCCAGATATTAGTAATTTCATGTCCTATCCTATAAAATATCTGCAAAGTGGATAGAAGCAAAGTAAACGCTATAATATGTACAGTTACGGCTTACAAACTGTGATGCAACATGTCATCAGTTTATTCCCCATATTTGTCATGTTCATGGTGTGGTGATCATTTTGGTGATCATCATGTGCAAAAGGAAAATCCAAGTTAAATACCTGACCTTTTCAATATGTATTGTTCAGCGGCAAGGAGAAAGATATGCAAATATGAACTAGAAGCTACCTGGCATCACTGATATCAACAGCAGAGGGCAGTCAGTGACTGTGCCACATACTGTATGTGTAACACATCTCAATTGATTTAATGCGACAATGCTAGATAGACAGATGATTAGGTTTATCGAGTTTATTAGGATGTTTATTGTGTCAAGTTAAACTCATGAGAAATCCACAGGCATTTGGAATATAAAAAAAAAACTACAAAGTCACATGAGGTTAAACATCATGTTTTCCATGGAGCGTGCCAGTCAAGCCAAATTTGGCTGAAGGCTGGAATGTTACCCTATTCTTCCATGACAAATGTAGTTTAATTGATCATGTGAGTCCCAGACTGGATACTTGGTTTGTGTTCTGTATGCTTGTGGTTCACAACTAATCTCTCACAGCAAAATAATCATTTGTGCTGATGAAAAATGTAGTCTGCTCAGGCTAATGAGAATAACATGCTCTGCTGAGGGTGAGGCATGAATAATGTGATTTATCTGCATTAACAAGATCAATCTAGCCGCAGAACATTAAGACCACTGGAGGAAATAAATGGGTGTTTTCACAGTAACATCCCCTGATGTTGTTCAAGTTACTGGGAGCCAGTTCATCATCATTAACGGCGCTAACGAGCATTATAAGTGTTGCTCTGGGGAAATTGGGTGTTAAACCACTAACTTCATCCGCTCAGAATCAAATAGAGCTGACAAGCAATAAATTTATTGGACTTTTGTAACGTGTTGTCAAAGCTTAATGTTGAGCCCTGACATATCCTGACCTACAAAGCTGAAGCTGTTGCACCTGTAACCACTCCCAAAGTTGATGTCATGGTGTCCTGGATGCCACCTGTAAAACACTGCAACAGGCTGAGAAGTTAAACCAGTGAACGCCATGCAGCAAAGTGTTTCTCAGGGGATGTTGACTCATTGAGGCAGAGTAGAGGCCACTCCCACCAAAAAAGCCACTTTTTGTCTAGAATCCATCCATTTTGCTCTCTAATTGCTGTCTCCACTTCCTGCTTTGATCTCTGTGGCGTATACTGACTCTTTATGCTCCGACTACATCTCCCAGAAGCCCCAAAATTACTCACAGGTTGCGGAAGACCACAATCGGCAACTGAACTGGACAGCACCGAGCACCAATATGATCCATACATACTGGCTTAAGAAATTGATGGCCATCCATGAATGCCTGGCAGCGTAGATGAACCAACTGCTAAGGGGTGGGACCCACCCAGGGTGGCTAACTGAAGGTAGGACTGTCCTCATCATGAAAGACCCCCAGAAGGGACCCATCCCATCCAACTACCGGTCAATAACCTGTCCTGTCAGGTATAATGGTGGCTAAGATGAGTAGGCACATGGCTCAATACGTGAGTAGGACACAGAAAGGAATTGGCAGTAACACCAGAGGAGCCAAGCACCAGCTACTGGTCGACAGAGCAGTCCACAGAGACTGTAAGAATTGATAGACTAACCTGTACAGTGCCTAGATTGACTACAAGAACGCCTACAATTCAATGCCACACACAGATACTGGAATATCTGTAACTGTACAAGGTCAACAGGACACTAAGAGTCTTCATCAAGAACTCAATGGGAATGTGGAAGACGACAGAGAGGCCAACTCAAAGCCAATTTCCCAAGTCAATATCAAATGTGGCATATACCAAGGGGATGCACTGTCACCACTGTTCTGCATAGGTCTGAACCCCCTCAGTCAGATCATCACAAAGAGCGGATTCGGATACCGATTCCAAAGTGGGGCAACATTCAGCCACCTGCTCTACATGGATGACATCGAGCTGTATGCCAGGAATGAGCGAGGAATTCTCACTGATCCACACCACCAGGATCTACAGGGATGACATAGGGATGTCATTCGAGTGTGGCCGGATGGTATCAAGGAGAGGCAAGATGATCGCAACTGAAGGGGTCGACCTACCAGAGGGCAGGATAGGAGACATCTCACAGCTACAAATACCTTGGTATCCTAGAGAGTAAGGCAAGTCTCTAGGACAGCTCTAGACAGCTACGAATACCTTGGTATCCTGAGAAGTCAGCTGAATGGAAAGAAATAATGTCTAAGCCATCAACATGTATGCACTGCCAGTCATCAGATACCCCGCTGGGGTCATAAGCTGGCTAAAGGAGGAGATAGAAGCCCCAGATATCAAGACAAGGAAGCTACTCACCATGCAGGGAGGTTTTCACCCCAAGTCCAGCACCCTGAGGCTGTACACTAAGCGGAAAGAGGGCGGCCGAGGACTCGTGAGCATCAGAGCCACTGTCCAGGATGAAACATTGAAAATCCAAGAATACATCAGGAAAATGTCCCCAAAGGATGAACTGCTCAGTGAAAGCCTCAGGCAGCAGAAACCTGAAGAGAGTGAGGAGGATGAGGAGCAGTAGCGGGATGTAAGATGTTAGATGGATCAGCGTATATGGAGAGGCACAACCAAGTGGCTGGGATAGTGTATAGGAACATCTGTATGCAGTACGGACTAGAAGCACGATCTGATATCAACAAATAATTAACAGTCCTGGATAACTACCACAATAGTCATGGAGCACTAACCCTAATCCTTACCCTAACTCTAAAAAACTTTGACATTTGTCCAGGAATGTTAAGTACTTGGTGATATCAGATCATCTGGACTAGAAGTACCCAAATCCCAAAGGGACATACCACCGAAGGTGGTTGAGAACAACAGGGCTAAGGTCCTGTGGGACTTCAGCATCCAGACCGACAAACTCCTGGCTAATCATCCGGACAGAGTGGTGGTGGACAAATAGCAGCAGAGGGCAGTGGTGATAGATGTGGCAGCATCAGGAAGAAGGAACACATGAAGGTTGACAAGTATCAAGGGTTGAAAGAACAGCTGGGATGTTGAGGCGGCAACATAACAAGCTAAGCTAAATGTGTTAGCATTCATCTCAAAGCACCACTGTGCCTACACTGCTTCCTCTTGTTAACTCTTGTTTCACTCAGGTGTCTTTATGTAGCACAAAGACGGACAGAAGCCATATTTGAGTATAAATTGCACAAGTGTGAAGTTAATAAAGAAGGTCAAAACAAAAGCCAGCATTTTTAAAATTACATAATGAAATCTAAATGCAGATACGAAGTAAAATTCTAATACCAACTGCTACGGCAAACTGTTGTCAGAGGTATTAACTGTAAACACATGGAATACTGGAATACATTTGTGTAAGCCTCTGATTTGAGTATACACACAGAATACACCATCAACACAATGCTGCCATCCCATTGTTGCTCTTCCCGTTCCGACATGAAAGACTTTTGATGCAATGACTGTAGAGTGATACTGAGAAGAGAGCAGAGGGCCCAGAGGCAGAGCACAAATAACGCTGTCCAAATAAATTCCAGCAGCGTGGGAGTCCCACTCTGTGTGTGTGTGTGTGTGTGTGAAAGCAATATATAAAAAGGGAAATGGGCAGGATGTGATTGTGGAATACAGATCTCACGCTGTCCTGCATCAAATTATAGCTTCGCAAAAGCCCCTCAAGGCAGACGGAACATTTTTGTTGCTGCTGTAACTCTAATTTTAGTGATAGTTATATGCGCAATAGAAATTCATGGGGGTCTCTCTGATTGTGTAACATTACCATCATGTTCTGGGATGGAGGATGATGGATCATAATAATGTTGCCTTTAACTGTATCAGTCACTTAAATATATAATGTAATTAGCCTATAATGTAACAATTATGTATATTGTACACCAAATTTACTTGAGACAGAAACTAATCATGCCCCTGTTTTAATTAAATTTGCATCTTAGTCTAGTTTCTAGATGAAACATAACTGTGAGTCCCAATTTCCTTTTCCTCTCTCTCAAAGACATCATACAGTTTACAGATATAGTTTATCCACCACTAAAAATAACTTACCCCTGGAGAAAAAGGAGGGACTGACCAGTAAAACCAGTAGACTAACTCCAGGAAAAGCTGATGTGTCCTCGTTCTCGTCAGTGTCCAACCAGGTGATGCTTGATTGGTTCCAAGTTAAGGATGCTTCAACTCTTAGTGACCTTTGTGCCCTCGTATCGTCTACGAACATCCACTTACATCAGTCGTGCTTCTGTCTGGATCAGGTTCGACACTTCAGTGACAAGTTCACTTTTCGTGTCAGTGTGTCGGTTGTGTCTCTCCTCTCAGATTCTCGAGTTGTGCCAGTTGGCTGTAGTAATCAACACTCATCTTCAGATCTGTGCATCCCTGTCATTCATTGTCAGTCTGTTGCTACCAGTGTAGTGATTTCTCAAACATCCACAGAGCTCTCTTCAACTGTTGTGCGTCTCACTCCTTCCAATGGCTTGTTCTTCTCTCCCTTTTTTCCTCTCACTGTTAACATCATTTTCAGTCTCTCTCTCCTGAATGACTGTCTTTCTACTTCCCTCCCTCTCACTCTAAATCTTTCCTGAGTTCGGTCTTCAGACAGGAAGTCTTAGTATGTGTTTACATTCTGCTGGGACACGCACATGCATGCTCATGTACAGTGTGTGTGTGTGTGTGTGTGTGTGTGTGTATACATGTATTTGTGTGTATGTTTGAAAAATCAAGTGTAAGTGTTGATGCATCCATAGAAAATTCCCTTTTTTGATATAAAATAAAAAAAAAGGTCAAACCTTATGTGTATTTCATGATAAATGAATATATGAATGAAGAGTGATTTATGGGGTTGAACTGGAAGACGAAGACTGAAAGCCTTCTGATATGTGCCAGATTAAAAAAAAAAAAATGAGGAGTGTGTACACTGGAACTACAAGCGTTAACATCAAAAACTCTTTAAAAAGAAAGGTTAGTGTCCACATGTGATCAGCAAGAGCAGTACCCTGTCATGATTCACTATATTTTAAAAATAAACTCCAAAGACAAACTCTAATGTCAATAGACCTTTTCATCTCATCCCCGTGAGCTCAAACTACAAAACAAATCTGACTTAATAAGCGATTGATGGTCTTTTAATCCTTGTTTTTATTTGTTGTTATAAAAGTGAAAAGGGGAGACAGTAAATACTGTGTTATAATTCAGGTCATTTATATTGTGGATGTTATCTAAGGAGGCTGTAGATGATTTGACAGAAAAGGAAACAAAGATTTTATGCATCTTTAATGCAATTTTCAGAAAAATGATGGAAGTTGTTTTCAGATAGTTATTAAACCATACAGTACTGATGTGCCATTTATTCCCTACTGCCAGAAAATATTCATATTGGGTTCTTTATTTGTCAAATGTTAACAAGCAAAACATATGTGTAAAAGCAGTACGGTGTAATTGTTCCTTGCATCTTCCAGATATATGAATAACAAGTCTTGGTCTTTATGAGGTGTCCCCTGGCCCTACGCTCCATCCATCTTGCAGAATGAGACAGGTGTGTGTCTCCTGGTTTCCTGTCTAGAGGATCATCATCACTCACATCTTGTCAGCATTTCTCGGAAAGATCCGGAATAACGGATGTCAGGAGAAGAGTCATGGATCAACCTGTTACGGGGGGGGCAGAAAGGAAAGGAGAGAGAGAGAGAGGGAGAGAGAGAGAGAGAGAGAGAAATGGAAGATAGGAAGACAAAGATGGACTGAGTGTATTGTATGTCCGTCTGTATATAGGTGTTTAAATGACAGATGGGTCATTATATGACATGTGTTTGTGTGTGCAGGTACAGAGACAGACACAGTCCAACCTGAGGAACTGGACGTCTTTGTTTATGTCAGGAACCATCTGAATACTGATGATAGACGACAGATGACGAGGTTTCTGCACTTTTTACTCCACTCCCCCCGTCCTCTCTCTCATGGGTTTATTTGTCAGGAGTGAGAGGGGGATGGATGGAGGATTACGGCTGTCCTACAGCAAAAGCTTACTTTTTGGCAGTGGTAGCGGTTATGAGGACAGATGTGAGGAATCGATTGCTGGTTCAAATAATTGCACATATCCCTCTTGTCAGGATGCAAGCAGAAAATCTCATTGCTAGTCCTCTTGCAAACTGTTACCCACCACTTCAGAGTATTTATGTTCACCACCTGAACGAACCCTAAGGAAAATTACTTAGTGTGATTTTCACTAAGTGAAACACTAAGTGTTTAGAGGTTTTGCCATTAAAGATACCTCATTATCCTTCAGTAGGTCAGCTTATCCTAAATCTTGACAATAAATGGCTGTGTACTTGTTTTCAGTGACTCCCTATGTGAGTGCATAACCCAGACTTTGTCCCATTTGCTGAGGTGGAATTGAGGTGAATTCATTTTTACTGTGAGTTGACGCGCTTCATTGTATTTTGTATCCTGCAAAGTCACGTATCCTGTCACGTCTACACTAATCCCTACTGACAATTGTTTAACTGAATGTCACACTCACAGAGCACGTATACACACACCTACAGAAACTTTGTGATATGCCTCAGACTTGCTGTTTAATTCACTGTCAGGCTGACAAACTACAGGTTCACAGGCCTGTCCTCACATTTCTGAATGACAAATCTGCGCACACGCGCACACACACACACACACGATTTGGGCCCCTGGCTAGGATACCCAGTATTTAAGTGATAACTTATATGTACCCTCTCTATAGCAGTCACAGAAAATACAGTTCATTTATACTGTGAATGGCTAATTGTTGCATACATCTGTCAGCTACTATAAAACATAACATACAGAAGCTATGGAAGTATTGCTCTCTCTCTTCTGGCTCCCTGAATTTTGTGTGAGTTTAAATTTCATGAGGAAAACCTGTCACACCTACCCTTTGCTTCAAATACTTGCTTACCTCAATCTAATGAGAGATGCCATATTCAGTCAGTTGAAAAATATCAAAGGTCTGATAAACCACAGCACAGAATAAAATGCTCACACACTTAAAAAAAATAAATTGAACTCTGAATGTTTATTTTTAGACACACACACATTATATTTGGATCCATCATAAGACATTATTTGGCAGCAGTCCAATGAGATAGCATGACAGAAAAAACCCTAATTCTGTGACTTCATCATAAAAATACACAAAAACTGTTGCATGAATGGATTTGATTTGTATTACTGTAATGACACTTGAGGCAAAAACAATATAAAACAGATATACAGTGAGCTGGCCTCCCATAACTGAAAAAATAAAACATAAAACAATGAAAATCTAACTCTAATATAATCCTACCAGCATGAATTCATTATGCTCAATCTCATAGGAAAGACAGGTTAAGGACACACAGTAGATCATGAATCTCTGACACATCTTTTACAAAAGCACTTGAATAATGTTGTCAACTTGACAATTGATAAAATTCACCCGCAGCTATTACATTGTGTCCATGCACATAGCTGAAGAGGAGCAAAACCTCACAGTACCCAAACTGGCTGTCTGCAGCTTAAAAAGACACTGGAAGAAAAATCACCTGAGTGAAATGCTGCATGACTTTATCACTTGATACAGAGGTGAAGAAACATTTTATAGGAGGAGAAAAACATTACCTGTCATATTCTCTTGACACAATATCTTGTGACCTGTGTGGGATACTAGTCATTCCTATGTGTTTGTTTGTTTGTGAGAGACAGAAAGGTGTGTGTGTGTGTGTGTGTGTGTATCAGTCAGCCTCCTGTCTGTAATGCAGGACATAATAGTCGTGGACATACATGAGGACGGCGAATGGCTGACCAATAATCAGTGAGATCCATACTGCAGCGTTGCCATAGTTACCGTCCAGGAAGCGACCAACAAACCAGGCTAATGGGAGCTAATAAGTAAACAAAAATACAAATTAAATAAACATTGTGGATCATTTGGTTTTTAATGACTAATTACAGTCTATTACTGTTGACTGTGTTTCATGACTCAGCACAGTCTTATGAATAACAAACTAACAAAGTCAGCAAAGACAAAGAGGTGCTTATGTTCTGCTACATTCCCATAATGCATCAAATATGCCCATGCTCATGTCATGCTAATGAGGTTATTAATTAAGTTAATGTTACTGAAGCCAAGGCCAAATACCGAGAACACCTTTTAAAATGTCCCACAGGAATCTAAGAAATATCATCCAGTCACATCTTTATGTTGACTTCAACTTTTTACCCACAAACTGTGCTCCTTGATCACTATTCATATCATGCAGTTTTAAATGAAAGAATATGTTTTTTATATTTTTCATATAAGCAATATATGTTGGGTTTTACCTGTGCCATCATTCCCATGAAGGCCCAAAGTCTGAACATCCTGAGAGGAACGCTCACCAAGTACTGACACACAAATGGGGAAAAAAAAACATTTCATCAAATAAATGCCCTCTATATAGTATAATGTGAAAATTTGTACTAGAACATCTACCTGAAAGAGGATATTGTACTCTATCTAGCAGAGAAAGTGGTCTTCGTCTCAGGTCTTACCTCATGGAAGAAGGCTGACAAGAAGAAGACAGCTGATTGACTGACTATTTTACTAAATCCTTTCCTGAGCAGTGGCTTGTAAAAATGGCTGCAAGACACACAAAAGACCAGATGTTGACATAGACTGATGGACATATACTGTGTCAGAACATCAAATATGTTTTCCTCATGTAAAAATCTCTTATTAGCTGTAGTTCCTCCTCCCTGACAGAAATTGAAAGCAAACAGGCTTTAAAGCCTTTAAACAGCATTGCATTTGCTTTGTCTTGTTCAATATAACCTCACTGCCTTTGCTGCTGCTGCTGTGTTAGTGTTTGTGGCACTGGCTGCAGGCGCCGTATTTATTACTAGCACTTTCTCTCTCTCACAGCGAGATGAATCAATTTCCCAAATACATCAGTGTGCCTTGTTAAGTCTGTCTCCCTGCATCAAACCTGCTGCTGTCCCCTGTGTTCACTTCTATAAATTTCATTGCTCCCTCTCAGTGTGTTAGTGTGTGAATAACTCACCGTAGACACCACTTGTGTACTGGGATGTTCCAGTTCTGCCAGAAATATGTCACCGTCTCAGAGTTCCTGAAAGCAGAGTCAGCAAATACAGCATTGAAGCATTACAGGCTTTTAACAATGCATCTAAGTCCAACATCTTTATTGTCAAACAATAATTATCCTACAGTGCACTGAGTGATGAAGTTGATTTACAAATGTAAGCAAACAGGTACAACACATGAAGTGACACCCCCCCCCCCATTTCTCTAAAGTACTAAGATTATCTTTGAAATTTCTGTTTTACATATGAGCAACTCCACTCCCATGCACACACACAGGCAACTCTGAACTGTACTAGCCCTGTCGGTCCTTCAGCAACGCACACACAGAAACCTACCACCAGTCCTTGTAGAACTGTCTGTCTCCAAAGCGCAGCAGCTCAGCGATGAAGTTCATTGAAGAGTGGAAGAACCAGTAGAAAAACATCAGCCACAGCAAGTGGTTAGGAACCTGAAGAAGGATTAGAGAAATGGATGAGACATTTAAATGGAGCAAACAAAGAAAAGCCTGAAGCAAAATCTGAATATCTATTGTCCATAATTTATGTAACAGCAAAGGAAAGACACCAATGAAATATATTTTTAGCTGTAACACTGACTGTGGATCAGTGTTACAGTTTTACTATGATCTCCCACTTGAAAATGAATGTGAGTTACAAGTTAAATTTGAAACAGAAGGGCTCAATATCATCTTTATGATCTTTAGATAGTGTGAACATGTCACTGTTTGGCTTTGTAGCACGTGTTATTTGTTTTGGTCATTGTAATCACAAACAGCAAAACTAGTTAAAGGTTATACTGTATGTGTAGATAAAAGTATGTTGTGTTTTTACTCACAGCTAATCTTAGAAGTCTCTCAGTCATTCTAGACAGATCCATGTCCTATAGGGGAGAGGAGAAACCCATAGATTAACAAACGATGCACAACAGCACTTTGCATTGGAAAGCAACAAAACACCATGTTGTTTTGTGCAGCACAAGCTTCACTGTCATGCTGCCCTCCTCACCTCTAGTGGTTTCATGGAACTCTGAATGATGGGAATCATCCACTGATGGAAAGAAAGCAATAATCTGTGTTATGGCATTTTCAGACAAGTGCTGTGAACTTACATGTTTATATTATAAGTTCATACCTGTTGAGTGAGACCAACTAAGAGCTGGATGAAGAACATCTGTGGAAAAAAATCATACATCAATAAAGAGACTGACATGACATGAGAACATGCGTATTCCATCAGATACCCAACAATTAAACTTAAAAAATTAAACTTATGGAACTTGTTGTTGAGCGCTTTAATGGGAGATGCTTGTAAAAGATGACACCGTGCACAAAATCACTCCTAAGCACTGAGACTGGTGCTAGAGCAGAAGTGTTGTTTCTGGCTGATGCTGACATGAGATATTTCCTCACCATCTCAAACAGCCTCCTCAGCAGGAAACTCATGCGAATATCAGGAGAGCGAGGGAAGTTGAGCTCGTAGCACAGAGTAGGAGCAAAGACAAAGTAGTACATGTCTACAGAGATGAGAGGAGATCAATGTAAGTCACAATGCTCTACTGTATGTCACATATTGAACATGATAAACACCAGAAAGATGTATCTGACTACCTTTGATGGTAAGGTTACCAGGGTAACACACCTTACGGTCGCCACCATTGATGTGCTGTGCGGAAGGACCTGCAGGCAGAGTTGAAATACAAACACACGTGAACTGTGTGTGCTAGGTAACTTAAGGTGATTTTATGAAACATTACATAAAATACAGAGAATGAAAATCAAGTTGGTCTTTCCAAACAATTTCCATATTATCAACAGTTTCACTTAGTACTCTGCCAGTTCCTGTATGATTCTTTTGCTTTATCTAAGAGCTGCAATATCAAGTGCCTGCCATTAGATGTCACTGTAACAGCATGAGCAAGGGGCTGAGAGTTCATGTTAGGTAAGAAATTTAAAACATACGCAGAAACTGAACTTAAAATTAGAAGCATTCATTGTCTCATCTTAAATTTTGTATGCAAACCCTCCCTTATCAAAATATGTATGTGTAAGGTGTGTTTGTGACTTACAAGACAACGACCTGGACAGTTTCTTGACCTTGGCAGTGCCCATCTCTCTGCACCACATGTTGACATCCTTATAGGAGTAAAGCTTCAGGGTGAGGATGGTGTAAGTACCAAGAGCAAATGCACCACCAACTGAGGGAGACAAAGAGATGATACTTAACACTGTGATATGGATAAAGCTGTAATGTGAGAACCAAGTGGTAGTAAAAGTATGAGAGGATAAGAAGCAGGGAAGAGGGAAAAGCCAACAGTTAGAGCAGGAAAAAGTGGGCAAAAATGTGTGAGATGGAGAGAGAGACATGGACTGGATTGAAAAAACAAAGAGAGAGGAAGAGTGGAAAAGGGAAGGAGAAAAGAGAAGGAAAGGTCGTGAATTGATCTTGAATAAACAGCAAAACAAGCCCAGTAAAGTAAATCATCTCAGCTCAATGTATGAGAGCAGTCTTAAGTATGCCAAGGACGTTATTATACAGTGTGGTTGCTATGTTTGACTCTGTGTGTGTGTGTGTGTGTGGTTTTTGAGAGTCAGTATCACAAAAATATATTAAATGTTAGATTAATAAACATATTTTTAAATCTTTTAGTGTGTGTTTGTACACACGCAGGCCAATGGAGCAGTTTCCCTACCAGGGTTTTATCAATAGTCACCATATGCTTGCTAGCAAAGGATCATGCTGACCAGAGAGGAAGGCACACACCTACAAGCATGTACCGACACACTCATTCGTGTGCACAAACACACAAATGTGCCAATAGGGTGAGGTGCAGGGCAGCACACCTGGCATCAAACCACAGCAGATCTTATCCATTAACCATCTGTCTCTATGGCTCTATGTGGCTTCTAGACAATGAGATTGGCCCCACAGACGGTGACTGTAGATAGTAATCATAGAGACACACAGAAGTGGAGCTCAACTGGAAAGAGGAGCCAATCATCACCTACTGACAATTTTCCCAACACAATCAGGTATTTATCTGTGGACTCACAAGCGTTCCCTTTAAAATGCTTGAATTCTCAGCTGGGTTGACTCTCTACAGACTGCAGAATGACAAAGACTGGAGTGAGAGGATCCACCAATTTACATCAACATGCTTTCTTTTCTGTAGTACGATGGGAGTGCTTTTTTCTGGGTAACAAAAAAAGTTCAAACAAAGTACTGTATGTACCCTAGATGCCAATTTGGCATGCCTTGCTTTCAAGTCTGTGTGATATGGATAGTTATCCAAATATGGATCTGAGATGTGAGCGCAGAAATCGAAAAGGACATTTGACCAACAGCACCGGACTGAATTATTACGATGTGTAGAGGATTTCTACTTTTGTCATTCATCATTTATTCACACAGATTTATCTTCTCTTAAAGGATGTCTCAAGATTTAGGGTGCAGTGCTTCAGAACACACAGAGCATGCTGTACCTTATAGCAGACTTGAACATATTAAAGGACATCAAAGGTTGTGCAAATAATGACATTATAGAATGGTTTACCCTCATCACTGCAGTATTCTAGCCCTCGGCTTCAGGTACAATGACTGAGTACCGGCTGCATAAGCAGTGGACGCAAAAGCTCCATTTACACACATATTTGCACATACGCACACACATCTGCCCTCTGTCATTGCCCTTCCTGTGTGAACAGCAGCATAGAGAGAAGAACAGACAGACAGATGGACTGACTCCTTTACTCCTTCACCACCCAGAGAGAGAACAGATGAGAGGACAGGAGAGGACAGGAGACGAGAGGGGGAATGGGGCGTAGAGGTAAATAAACCAGAATGGGAGAGGCGCATTTCATTAAAATAATCATTTTCTTGGACCAAATCAATATGGAAATATGTGCCTAATGACACTAAAAAACTCACTGTTGGTATGTCTTACGTTTAAAGTAAAGTTAGAGGTGTCCGAAATATATAATCTTAATATGTTATGTTAGAGAGAAATGTGACCTTGGCAGTGAAATATTTTACATTTTTGTGTTCATTAACTTCAAAATATGCATCTCTGGTTGAGGTACTACAATGTACTTTTCAGCCTGGGTGAATAGTGGACATTGGATGACTTCTCAACACACTAGAAGTATTCATATTTTCTTACATGTTATGTTTACATACATTGTGTGTTCTACATTTGATGAGAGTCAAATGAATGCAAATGAATGCTACCTTGAACGCTATCTTGAGTAATTTTCTTACCAAACAAGCAGTAACAACTGTATTTGTTTAAGGGAACCAAAGCACATCAGGCAACCTTCAATACTTTGAATGACTCACTTAAAGGAGTATGGTATGCTGGTGTAAAGCATTGTTGATTTATCATAGCCGACTTGTATTGTTTGTTAAGGGTGGCCATGGTTTCTGTCAGATAGCCTGATGAAGACAGAACAAGGTGACCCTTGGATGACCCCTGGATTGTAAACCACACCTATTCTGGCATCCCTCCTCTCCTCTGCTGCCTTTTCCTCTCCTGTCTTCTCCTCAGAGCCATCTGGAAATAATCCAGTCATGACCAACTGGTCCATTACCACTACCCGACTAATTATGACTCTGTGTAAGAGATGTCTTTTACTGCACTATCAAACTGGTCGACTGTTTCTCTGAAGGGCAAGGATGTGAACATCCTCTTAATCTTTATTAAAGACACATTTTTTCTTCTGTACACACATGGCAACCTTGTTTACTACAAATGAATGGTTTGGCTGCATATTAGATGATGTTATTTTAGTTAGCTGTTGTGAACAGCAGGCAGTAGCAAGACTGGTGAGGTATTTCAATAATAGTAAAAACATTTTACCTGGGGTCACGGAGGGGACCAATAGGACCACAGCAGCAGGGAATGTTAGCATTATTGCCATGTTAATGCAATGGACCAGAAATCCCACAAGTTCAGTGAATGAACCCTGGGTGGAAAGAGAGGCAAAAGAGGGACTCAAAGACAAGTTGTCCTATTTTAAACCACCACCACCCAGCTCAGTGCCTTTATTTTGCCTGCAGATGTTTAGAAAATATAACCCTAAAACAATGAGAAGAGCACAGTGGCTCAAATTGAAAATTATTAAAAAGTATTTCTTTGCTCTGCTTTTGAACCAATCTCTGAGATAAAACAGAACCACATTTTAAGTTATGTTGGCCTATTAAAGCTCATGATGTTCCATATTCATGCCAAACAGACAGAGCATAGCTGAATATGCCCTAAATGCAGATGGTGAAGCTAATTTCACATTTTACCATTCAACATTTGGGGAGGGTCAGCTAGTCAGTCAGTTTTAGAAAAATAATCCCTCCTGGGAGTTGAGAAAGTGCTCCGAATTCAACCATTCAGTTAAAATCCACAGTGCTTTGAGATTTAAGTGCATGCAGGGTTTCTCCACTCACCTTTGAAAGCTGCCTTTCTGTGTAGAGAGCCACCAGAATGAACACATTGGATACTGTCAAAATACAATGAGAGTCATGCAACTTCCTCTGCAACAGTCCAGAAATTCATCTTCATTTATATGATTATATTATATGTTGGTTTCAAGTCTAATGTCGCAAGTTAAGTATTTGAGTAAATTAAGCTTTGCCTTTTTAGCAAGACCCTGCTGTCTCATACATAAACCATGCTGTCACACACAGACAGTCACAGCCTCTCGCGTGATTTAACAGTAACACCTGATGAAAGAAATAAGCCAGCACTAAGAGAACACACGTTTCACAACACACGCCAACTCCTAGGTAGATTGACACATGTTATGATATTCTATTGTTGCAAACCAAGAGTTTGCTTTGTATTGAATTGCTACAATATTATAATTTTAGAGAAAATGTGCAGGGAGATCAGTTTAGGCTGAGAGTAAGTTTCTTTGTTTTATTCAGTGCACACTTTATTATGCATTTATTGCCACTAAGCCTGAATGGGCTGAATAGTATGTAGTTTTTTTTATCTTGTATTAGTGTCGCGGTTGAAACTGCAGGGTAACTCCCTGCTGAATGAACTTAAGGAAACCACTGGTATATGGAGATTGCTCATTACTCTGACTAGACCAGGCTGAGGCACACTGATGGCACATAATTGCAGCAATTGTTCCATTTTAAGAGCCTAATCAGAACATTAGCGTGTCAATCAATCTAATCTAGAGTGAGCAAATGTGTTAAGTGTCAGACATTTTGATTGCTGGTTCTTATCATTCTGTCATCAATGCAATTGAAAGAGCAATGCCATTCCAAATCAATTTGTTTATTGGTGTAGTCACATGCTTGTTTTTGACATCATGGTACACTTATATTATGAGGAGACATAAGAAGAAGGAACAAAGGCCTAACAGGCGAAACTGTTTTTCATGTGGCGATGACCAGATTACAGTTACCCGATGATACCAGCTAACTGCAAAAATGCACATTATAATTACAAGAGATTCAGTATTAGGCAACTTGCATTTTATCTTACCTCTAACGGCAGGAGAATCTGTAATTTCCTCTCACACAAAGACAATTTATCTTAAACATTATTATTATTTGCTAAAATGGTTTTCACCTCAGCAGAATTTGTTCTATTGAAATGGCTGTGTTTGACATTTATATGTCTTTTGATTTTATTTTCAGTTCTTCATCACACATCATTACTCTATCCTAACCAAAGAACAGAGACCTCAGGAATATACGCTACTGCTAATGTTCTCTTTTGAAAACAGACCTGTTGAGCATATTTGACAAACAACAACTACTGAGCCCACTTGTGCACCAAACTGGAACAACCAGCACCGTTTTGCACCTTAGGCAAAAATCAAGCTTTCATAGGGTGTTACAGAGCAGCTTTTAGGAGATATTTTGATAGAAACAGATTTGTAACATAGTGAGATACCATACACTAGTGATGGTTTCATTTTTATTTTGGTCACAGGCACAATGGCTGTTTTTTTGTAAACTGTATCCATTTTGCTGGTAGGCTAGCATGAACTATCGACTGCAGTGACTCTAAAAGTACTGAAGGCCCTTTGGGAATGAGCTGCTTTACTGTCCATGCTACTGTAAACAGACTCCCATTCTCACCTGTATCTTAACCATCATCAGAGCAGTCATTTACCCAAACTCCATCCATCTCTCCCTCCTCCTTCTTTTCTTGACAATGCAGCATTTAACATCAGTTCTCTAGCTTCTTTCAACAGTCATTTATTCTCCCTTTTCCAATGTATTTATTTTTTCATCACTGCATTTTTTCTCTCTTCCCAACCCTCACTCTCAAATCACTTCATTTTTTCTTAGATTTAACCCTCCTTCTCTTTCTTTTCTTTCAACCCTACTCATCTCTTTCACTCTCTTCCTCCCTCTGCAGAACACTACCAGTGTGCTGTATATAGGGCAGGTGATTGTCCCCCTAGAGACACTGCAAGATGCACCACTGCAGACTTTCAGTGTGATATACCATAAAAATAAATACTGAAAAAATCTTAGCATATGCCTACGAGGCAGATCGCACCACCAACTATTTAAGGAAAGACTTAAAACATGTCCACCGCTTTAAATTAAGATCAGTCATTCTACCTAATCATCTAAATGTGAAGATTTCGAAAATATATACATATTATTCATAGTGCCTGTAATGTGATTCATTGATGTGATTTAGGGATATGTATAATTTAGATAAGTTTAGCAGGAGGTTAGTTAGGAAGTTGATCTGTGCTCATGAAGCTGAATCTTACTCTCATGTGTCACAAATTATTTTTTCAGGTTATGGTGGTGAGGAGCAATTTTGGTTCAACATCAAACAACATTTTTCATCCCATTTTTTTGAAAACTGGTTTCTTGTCAAGCTCAGTTTAAATGACAATTTACGGAAATGTTTCTAATATTCACATTTTTATCTTAAATACAGGACTGTGATTGTGCTGGACTGATGGAATGTTTACCTACCAATCACCAGGCATGCTGCTGGCCAGCTGTAGGGATCATTCAGAAACAAGGAAATCACCTGAATAGGGTCGACCAAAACACCGTACCTGACAAACAAACAAACAAACAAAAATGACAAATCTAAATTAAAATTCATGTGCAAATTACTGGAATGCAGAAACTGATTCTGTTTTCTTCCAGATACAGTATTTTGACTGAGAAAGCAGTAAAAGCACAGAGTGACAATAGCATTCACTATTGCTCCACTAAACCATTCCAGCAAAACCAGCATGCAGAATACAAGGGCCATGAAACCAGGTCGCCTAAGTGAAAGACAGCCCTTATAGGTGTAATAATTCTAGTTTTACATTACAAAATACAGTGCATGATCAAAATATAGCTATAAAGAGACATTACAGGATTAATAAAATCACTCTGTAACAGCAGGAAGAAGATTGAGATTTTTTTGAGAAGCTGGTATTTCTTTTTTGGTATCTTTCATCTTTAATATAATTGGAAAAAGTTTTAGAATGACATATGGGTACAACCATACAGCATGTTTCTTGAAATGACAAGTGATCATTTAACAGTATTGGGAAAATGTATCCAAAGACTCCAAACTTACTTACCTTAACAGGTTTTCTAAGAAGAGGCGAGCATTACTCAAAACCTGTAACACAAAGCAAGAGTTAAGGATGTTCATCCGACTCTCTCGTGTATCTGTTTCTTTCATTTGTACATATTGTCATTTCTACACTTTTAATCCAATAAAAGCATACTTCCATATCACCTCTCTCCTCCTCTACACATTTCTGTCTCATTCTGTTGTTTTCCTATCCCTATATCTCATCTCTCTCCACAACATATTTTTCCTCCTCTTCCATCTCCTCCTCCCCACATTCATTTTTATCTCTCCTCCTCACTCTTCCTCTTACTAAATGGATTGTAATATCTCATTACCCGGCACAAAGGCTATATGCCTGGGGACGGGACAGAAGTTCAGTAGGAATGAAGAAAAACCTCCTGCGCTGTACACGATCTGTGTTCAAAGCTTGGATTAACAGAAGGGCTTTGCTGGCCTTGTCTTCTCTCCTATTCTGTCACTTCTCCCCAGCACAGAGGAGGACAAGCTGCTAAAGGTGTTGAGCTTTACATACACTTGTTATTCATATTAAACTGCATTTGCATGTAATTTTGATGTTATGATGAAAATTCACATTTCACAACAAAACGGTTGTGATGTGATTGACTATTTCATGAATCATGGTTTTCTTGAACCCTCAAAATGAATTGCCTGCACTGTCACATCCATCTATCCATCTATTCGTCCATTATCTGTATCCACGTATCACTGGTGCCTGGAGCTGGAGCTCCATAATAATTTAGAGTCACCAGTTAACATTACCTGCATGACTTTGGATTGTGGGAGGAAGCTGGACAACACAGAGAGAACCCTTCAGCTGTTGGGCAACAGTGCGAACCATCTTAGAATAGAGTTAAGAATACTTTATGTCATAAAACAGTTTTTTTTGGCAGTGTGGTTAAACTGGCAGGAAAGTAGATTCAACACAATCAAACACAGTGAGTCTGCTCGATAACAACAAGTGCGTATTTATGGAACAGTTTGAACTGATTATTCTTTATCTAGTATCATTTAAGATATATTCAATTGTATTCAATCCCTGTCAGAGAATTAGCTTGGTTCTCCCTCACTTATATAGTGGGTTCTGGGAAAGAGATGATGAGCACAAACCAGATATTATCTATTAACTGAATTTCAACCATGCTACTTATACATTAGTACACATTTGGTATTGAAAGTGTCACTGGGACTTCAGAATATTATCTCAATTTAGATAATGGATTTGAAGATTCTGTTGTCAAACACTTTCCACAGCCGCATCCGTTTTCAGATCGTGATTAAGGAAGTAGCTATACACACGTTGGACAGAAAGTGGAAAATTACTGCCATCTGGTGTAGAGTGTTGAAGGATCAACAAGGGGCTGGATAATTTGCTTGAAATGTCTTTTCTGTGTAATCCCTTACTCTACTGCAGAACAAGGATAAGCATTATGCTTGCTCTTCTGCATTAGCAAAATCACAATTTCATACACAGGGAGTCATCTGACAACAGATACAAAACATATGCCAGCAACAACATGAATATGGTTTTTCAATGCTGGAGTCACACCATGTTCCTGAATGAGTTGTCACCACCCAACACACATTATATAATTTTAAAATGTTATGTTTACAGGTTTAAACTGCAACAACTGCATTTTTCGGTAGACATGTGTTTGCAATGCTTCCTGGTGCTGACATGGCTTTGGTGTTGTAATTTTGTTTTTTTGCGTGTGTGCAAACTTTCATCCTACCAGCATGACCACACACCAGTTGAGGACTCCTCTGTAGTTACTGTAACCACTAGCTGAACTCAGCAGGGACTCCTGTGTTTTATGGCAGCTGCAGAAATTAATTAGATGGATGAATTAGTAAAACAATCAAGAACACTGGGCCTCAAGATACATTTAGTTATATTTGACTGTAGAATTGCACATCAAATGATGGAAATCTTTGTGTTGGTAAACCACAATAAAGTATAACAGACTGATTTATTGTACACAACATACTAACTAGTACTGAATCAGTGCACAGGGTATACTTATGTTGTACAGTACTGGTCAAGCTGACCCATAATCCACTCTGTTCAAGGAGGCCTTACTGTTGGATACGCCCCTAATCAATCACACAGTTGTTAATCACAGACAGTACAGCTAGTAGCTAAGGTCCAACGTCAGCCATGCAGGTAAAAGTTGTTCAACTTCAAGTCGTTGTTTCTCTGCCATGCAACACTAAAATGTGGAATTATGAATGAACAATGGCTACACTGACATAAAAACAACAGGGCTTGTTCAAGGCGTACCCAGACGACCCTGACCAGTCGTTTACCTGTATCAGCCGTTCTGCAGCTCACTCTAACAGCTAACAGCTAGCTAACACTAGCTGGAAGTAATTGTTACGCCAACTGTTAGCCGTTTGAAGTATAACGATAAGTAACAGTCACACGCCCAACTAAACTTACGTCAAATAAAACAACAGTATGACAGGTTTTGTGGCCTGTACTCACCTCAGTCTATCACTTATGTCATTCCTGCGTTTATTTTTCTCACGCTTTGATTTTGACCGCACTGTTTCCAGTAAATGGTCTCGTCTTCCCTGGACATTGTCTCTGCTAACTTCAGCGGTCACTGAGCTCTCACACACCGCTGCAGAACTCCCGTTCATCGGCAGCACACTTGCACTTTTCACCGCCGCGAAAGTCGCTCTTCTCTTGAGCCCGGCGCCCGAGTCCCCCATGATGTCAGAGAGAAAAACTATAACAACTGTAGTTAAACTAACTCAAAGTTCACCTCGACTGTTTACTTCTGGTAGTAGCATGCCTGCCTGTCGCTACTAGCGAGGGAGAGGGAAGTAAACCGACTACCAATTCCAAACAGTCCGCCCAAAGCTCAGATGACAGTTGACACAGAGGCAGGAGTGTATTCATGACGCCACATGCAGCGACCGCAGCGTGTTGCTGTATACTGGTGGGTACTGTTGCACACTGTAACTAACGTGTATCAGACCCCGGGGGTTTATCAAAGAAACTATATGAGTAAGCAACTGTCAAGTTTAGTCTGCATGCAAGCCTGCACGACTCCTCTCTGAATAGAGTTAAAGAAAAACTACTTTTTTGATGAATGTCAGCAGGATAGACATGGAAAGTATGTCTCATAGCTGTCCTGGGGCCTTTGCTCATATCACAGAGAAAGGCACACACTGTATGTTCAAAGTAGGGGTGTCTCGATACAACTTTTTAACTTCCGATACAGTACCGATATTGCACCCTTAAATATTACCCAATACTGATATTGTTCTGATACGATATCTGCACAAATCATACATACCCTTATTACTTTTTTGTTAGAAAAAGCTTGATCAAGTGATATTACTGAAACAGAAAACAACAGTAGGTCTGAGAAAAACTGACCTGTTTATTATTAACCAATGGGTTACATCAGTTTTAACCTTAAACAGAAGAATATTCTATAATTGAATATAAAAAATAAATTAGAAAACCCCGAAGAATAACCTCAATAAATCCAATAAAAAATCAAAAACATATACATATTAAATTGCAAAATAACCATTTGTTTAAATTAAACATAAGCAAATACCAAAATTGAATAAAAATAAATAAGAATATATATTAGAAAACACTGAAAAATAACCTCAATAATCCAACGAAAATTTTAAAAATATATATTTTTAGAGTGCAAATAACCACTAATTTAAATAAAACATAAGGATATTCTACAATTGAACAGAATGTTTTAATTTTTGCTGATATCGGACCGATATTGATACTGGATTTGGACACCCCTAGTTCAAAGAATTTGAACAAAAATACAAACAGTACTCTGGCTTAACATTTAGGGTGCATAAGATGTTTTGCATTGATGTTAAACATGAACACTAATTGCCTGTCCACAGAGGGTGTTAAGTGAAATTTTTACATGGTTTGGTGAAAGTATGGATGTCATATTGGTTGACAGCATTCAGTCTTGCTTTTGACTTTTTGAGCACATATCACAACATTTTAAATTCGTAGATATCAAAATTGGTTCTTATGCACTAAAAAAACAAACAAACTTAAAGACAGTGATGGATGTTGAGCTAATATAACAGCAGTCAGATGAATTCTGACCTGATAATGTAGAGCTGAATCTAACAGAATAAATAAATCCTCACTCACTCCCTCATGATTTAGGAAACAAAACAGTGTGTCCTCTGGTTCCACCCTCCAAACCTGACAAACATGTTTTTATCTTACTAGTCCAGTGGCACAAGTCAAGCAAGAGACAAGCAAACTTTGTACTTTTTATTCATCCAGAGTTTTGTGGTGCGTAATGAGCAGTACAGCCTCCCTGGTCCACCAGTGTGACTAATATGGACTGTCTCGTTAAAGATGTGGATCTCTTTTGACTGTATGGCCAAAGCAATATAATGAATTGAATGGATCTCATCTTCCCTGAGAATGTGGCACTCCTTCTGTATAGCAGTCAAAAGACTGCTTTCATCTAATGAGAATGCCCTTTCTGTCTGTTCTAGTTCTGTGTACTTATCCATACTGTGGTGGGAACTGATCAGTGGCATTGATCCAACTTTATCAGTCCTTACTGTCTGTAAGGTTGTCTTTTAGAGTAATGAGCCTGTCTGCAGTTGCTGGTATAAGAGACCTTGGGGAGGGATCAATAGGGAACTTATGACTAATTGTTTTAACTCTTAAACTCTTGCTGAGCTACAGTGTTTTCCCCAGATCATTAAATTCTCAAATTGCTTTTTTGGTTTTTACTTTATTCTTTTGGTGTTTTGTTTGGGATGACACTGTAAAATTAAAGGCTGGTCTTTTGTTCCTCCTCTAGTTCCTCTAGTTTCAGCATTTGGTCTTTTCTAACAACTTGTTATAATCTTCCTCAGGGAGGCTGAGTGGTGTGATTACATTGAGGACACGTCTCAGCCATGACGGTACAACCATTTCCACAACATTTTCTATCAGCCTGCACTGTGAGCCAGCAGGGGGAGTCCAAGACTTGAATCCTGTTTCAGCCCTTTGGTGAGTCATGCTTTTGGGTTGTGTCTGCATTTAGGAATAGATTCATATCAATAATTTAAGGAGGCTGTTTTTTATGTTTTGATGCTCAGTTAAGATGGTTCTGCAAATTGAGTAAGCTGTAAATATGAATCTAAATTGAACTCCTCTATAGTGTACTCCAGAAACCACTCTGTTCTGTGTTGGTCTGCTATTACTCTACAGATGAATTTATTTTTGGTAACAGCTAGCCATTTAAAATTTAGAGAATAAGAGGTTTTACCTATGCATTATTCACGCTTTCCTGTAGGGCCTCAAAAACCGAGGATTTATACAAGCTCGCTGAGCGACCAGAGAAAAAGGTGAGAACTCAACAAATTTCTCACCATATGTCTCCGTCGTTTCTCCCTTTAGCCTAAATGCCAGAGAAACATTTCTTTACTCGCCCTTTATTTTCTTATTGTTGGAAAGTTGGAAATATAGTAGGACATACACAATTATTAATGCTGTTGCATTAAGATATCCCTTAATTGGAATTAATGAGCTTTGTCCAAAGCATTGAAAAGCAAACATTTATCTCTAAAGGCGTGTCACACTCTTTTAGTCCCATGACCCTAAGTGAGCATTAGAAAATGGATGGATGGACATACTTTTGGTCTTCGGTCTGTGTATCTACTCTATTGCGCACATGTTGTTGCATCTTTCATTGGGTTAAAATGTTTACATCACAAGCTGCTTAACCATGCTGGCATTTGCTCAAGGCTAGGTGGGAGAGGAGGAGAGAAAGAATGTGATTGAAAATACAAGGCAATGGATGTAGAGACAGAAGATATATATAGAGACGAGGGAACAAGAGAAAAAGAGCAAGATGGGGGGATTCAAAGAAGGAGACAAAGGGGGAGATCTCACCTTCTATCTACTGAATATCTCAGTCTCTTTCTCTCCCTCCATCTGGAGAGGCAGAGGGAGCGAGAGATAGTGTTTGCCCTTGCAGGTTGTAATGAAGCTGTGGAAGGATAGATGACTCACTTTAACACAGGGGGAAGAGAAATACACACTCCAACATCACTCAGCTGACCTGAGTGTGTGTTTGTGTGGGTGCATTTGTGTCACAACTTTTGTGTATGTGTGTGTTTGTGTGACAATGGAGATTGATGCTGATTTTATAGGAGACTGGATGGAGTGATAAAGGTGCCACAAGATGAACAGACAGTGATAGAGAGGTATGTGCTCTGCTGTGCATATGTATCCATGTGTGTTTGGGCATGCACCAGTGCCTGTTCAAGAGCATTTGCATGTGTTAGCACACAAACCTGTGTGCGGATATAATGCATACAAGTGTGTACTTTTCCGTGTATGTCTTCAGCCTTGCATTAGTAAGTGAAGTACCTATCTGTTCATGCACCTGTGAGTGTGTATATGCATGTGAGAAAGAGAGGGTACATCATGGAGAGACAGATAGAGGCGTCATCACGCTGCTAGAGGGCTTGGCGCCACGTCAGCACTTCTACAGTTCAGCCAAGGACTCCTGCACACACTGTCCATCCATCTCCACATGTCTGAGGGAGGCAGAGAGAGAGAGAGAAATGGACTTCCAACTAGATGACTAGAATCAGAATGAGAAGGGAAATGGTAGATGGAGTAATAAATGATACTAAACTTAGTCTTATCAAGGACCCTGAAGTAGGTCTCTGCTGCATGTAAGTGCATGCATCAACCTGAAAACCCAACGAAGCTGCTAGCAGAGCTATCCCATTAAGATTATGGTCCATTCTAGTATTCTGGCCTTTGCAGCATGCTCTATTACTGGAATCATAACTCATCCTTCTTCCCTGCAGAAAAATAATCACAGGGCTTTTACTTCCCTTAGGGTTCTAATAGTGGATAGTCAGAAATACAGAGTAACCTCCTGTTTTCTGATATACAGTATATCACTGCTTATTCTTGACAATAATCTGTTGGTTCCCTTTCTTGCTTACGACACTCTGTCCTTCTGTTGTGCTTTAAAGGAGAACTTCGGCTGATTTCAACATGCAGCTATATTGCTCAAGCCACCCTAGACTTGTCAGTACCCAAGACGCGTCAATTTTCGGTCTGCGTTCCTTGAGCGGCGTGGCAGCCTGGACAGCTAACCCATGGGGGCATTATTTTCATTGTGTATTAAACATCTTAACATACTCCAAATATCACCCCAAAAGATATGCAACATCAGCAGACACCTAACAACACAGCACCGTAGCTTGTATGAGTCAAAATGAGTAGAAAAGTGGTTAAATCAGTGTGTTTGTGCAAGCAGTCACATATCGGTTTGTTTACATCCTTGTCTTCCGGTAGTCCAAACAAGTCAATTTTTATTTTTCTGTTCATACATTACTGACCCCCACAGTGATAAACCTTCTGCTTCCTAGTCAGCTTCAGCAGTTGGGTGTTTACCATATTGAATTAGGATAAATGTATCATAAAAATATCTTAAACAGCTTAAAGGTGAGAATTCTTTATAGTACGCTTTAAACAGAGTTGTCAGTCATTGTTCCCTGTGATGTTAACTCTTTGAGTGCCATTGACGAGTTATGCTATCAAAGTGTTTTTTTTTTTGTTTTTTTTTTAAAAGCTGATCGCTGATCATGGTCTCCCGCAGCCTGTCAATAATTTTGGGGCTTCTGTGATTTGTAGTCGGGACACAAACGGTTAATATGCGCCACGGAGATCAAAGCAGGAAGTGGAGACGATCGTTATTAGAGAGCAAAATAAACGGATTCGGGAAAAAAAGTGACGATTTTGGCGAAAGTAGCCTCTACTCTCCTCCACACAACACAAGACTGGAACAAGCTAAAAAGAAACTTTTTTTTTTCATGATGAAATAGCGCAACTCTTCTTTCATTTGAGCTACTCTGTGTTTTCAGAGACATGGTAGAAAATATTCTGTGGGTCGGCTGGCACCCAAAGAGTTAAGTAGTCTCGTTGGCACTTGGATCATTTAATTGATTTGCAACCTATTGGATGGTATATTTGCTCTAAACCTGCCAGTCTCTACACTTGCCATTCAGTGTTGTTTTTTATAAAAATATTGAACTCAAACATAATTATATCATGTGTAAGGTTACACTCAGGGCAGTCGATCACTGTTGTGATGTTCATTGGATACATGTAAGCAGTAGGCAGAGTTTAATGCCACCTAAAATAGTTTGACTTGCTTCAGAACATTAAAGGGCACAAGTGGCAGTTCGTCAGAGACAGCTGAGAGAGACAAGACAGTGTGCGTGTGTATATATGAAGCAGACCATGTTTAACAGGTGGCCTGGGGAAATGTCATTCACCAGTCACCATATGAGTGTGATGTAAAATAGAAATGATTTTGTATGAGACAGAATGGAGAAGAATTTTATCAGGTTCATTTGTAGCCCCTGTGTTTTCTCTACCATGAAATAGGCGAGTTTGGAGTCTGTGGCGCAAAGAATTTCGAACTGGTTTCAGTAGAGAGACCGTCAAAACTGCATGCTGCGTGAATTTTGGTCCATGCAGAAAAATAACATGGAGGTGGTTTGTGAGGATGTTTTTTGGTCTAAAAAGTCCAACGGCAGGATTTGAGGCTGCTTCATAGAGTTGTTTTTGGCCTTGTTACAGCAAAGGGACTGTAACTGATTCAGATCAACCTTCACAAATATATTCACACACTCTGTGGTTCTTCATCAAGTCCTCATGTGACACAGTATTTCTTCTGCTAAAATGTATAGTTCAAATGTGTTGATGTGAACATTGATGTCATATGACTAATACTGGACCAATGTACAACAATGTGGTTTTGTGTGGCAGCATTAGTCATTCTACTAATGTGAATGACTGACTAATATTGCTCTCTCTCACACAACCCACGAATATGGCAGTATGCTGATCATTGGAGGTGACACTTTTTGCACTCGTTAATTCACACTCATGAATTTTCAATGAATTGTCACTTTATGATATCATCATGTCTTACTTTTTTTGCATTTTATATTCTTTTTCTCCTAATTTGGCACTTTTCCCATGAGTGCATCTCCATAGCATTTTCTGTTCTCTAACAGCTGTGATTCACTCCTATTCAGTTATATGGAAAAATAAAATTATGTGTGTTCCTGAAGAAAAGTACAATATATACAGTATACAGTCATGGAAAAAATTATTAGACCACCCTTGTTTTCTTCAATTTCTTGTTAATTTTAATGCCTGGCTCAACTAAAGGTACATTTGTTTGGACAATTATAATGATAACAACAAAAATAGCTCATGAGAGTTTAATTTAAGAACTAAGGATTATTCATTTTCCATGGTTTTCTTGATAATAACCAAAATTACTTAAATTCTTACATCAATAGCTATGGCATTGTACCGCCAAAAACACTACTTTTAAGCATTCCATGTTTTCTTTTCTGTTTGCTTTAAACACATGATACACACAAGAGTTAATACTTGATTGCATAACCATTGTTTTTGATGACTGCAGCCATGCGTCTTGGCATGCTCTCCACCAGCTTCTGACATTGTTCTGCTGTCACAGCAGCCCATTCCTGTTGGACAAATTCAAACAAATTTTCTTTGTTTCTGGGCTTGTGGTTCTCCATTTTGAGTTTGATGATTTTCCACAGGTTTTCAATTGGATTAAGATCTGGTGATTGAGCAGGCCAAGGCATGGTGCTAATGTTGTGGTTCTCCATCCAGGCTTTAACTGACCTTGCCGTGTGGCAAGGGGCATTGTCTTGTTGGAAAATCCAGTCATTTGAGGCAGGAAAGAGTTTTCCAGCTGATGGAAGAAGACTGTTTTCAAGGGTAGTCCTGTACTTGACCTGGTTCATTCGGCCTTCACACAATTGCATTTGCCCTGTTCCACTCAGACTGAAACAACCCCAGATCATGACTGATCCACCCCATGTTTTACTGTAGGGGCAAGACAGTCTGGGTTGTAAGCTTCTCCAGGCTTCCTCCTAACCAGTAAGTTGGCTGGAGTGGGCATCAATTCAAAATTGGATTCATCACTGAAGAGAACCTTAGCCCAGTCATCAACAGTCCAATCCTTGTGGTCTCGAGCAAAGAGTAACCGGGCCTTCCTCTGCCTTTCATTGATGAAGGGCTTCTTGCGTGCTCTGTGTGACTTCAAACCAGCTTCAACAAGTCAGTTTCGAACTGTCCTTGCCGAGCAAGTCACATTTCTCGACAGTGCCCACTCATTTTTAAGGTCCCTGGAGGTCTGACGACGATTCCTGACACAGGAACGGATGAGTGCACGGTCATCTCGTGGGGTAGAAAGACGTTTCCTGCCACAGCCAGGTAGCAATTTGGTAGTGCCATGTTCAGCTTGTTTTTTTTTGTTGTAATGAACGGCTGTCTTGGAGATCTTCAGTTTTTTCGCTACCTGTCTCTCACTCATGCCAATTTCCAGCAGTGCCAAGATGGCTGCCTTTGTTGCTTCACATAATTCTTTTGTTTTAGGCATTATGTGAGAGCTGACAACTTCTGAGTTGTGCTACGGCTTGAATGTAAGCAGGAAACCACTCTAGGCCTTTGCATGTGCAGTGCTGCTTGTGACATGAAATGGCCTCTTATATACCCTGGGAATCAATTAAGCTTAAGAATGTCAAATAGGACATAAAGTATTATGTGACCAGCTGCATTTTTTGTTGTGTTCATTGTATTATACGTTTAGTGGTACCAGATATTAGAATGAACAAGAAATTGAAGAAAACAAGGGTGGTCTAATATTTTTTTCCATGACTGTATGTGTATGAATATACAGCGAGTTAATTACGAGAGTAGCTAATAGTAGAATAATTATTTTCATGTGTTTGTACTTCTGTTCACATCCCTTTAAAATAGCTACATTTAGTGACATACAAAAAGTACATGAAAATAAGTTCTTATTAATATAGGTTTGATATAAGTGTATACCCGTAAGAAATATTTTAGAACTTAAATGCAGTTTTGTTTGGCACAGTACCTCACCTAGACTCTATCATAGAACAAACACTCCAATCAACTTGTCAGTTCCATATAATTGTCACTGAAAAATCAGCACTCTGCAAAACAACACTGCAAAGTTCAGCACAAGATGCTAATTTCTTAGTTTGTGGCACACTAAATCTCTGTCTCTGAATCTGATTTCCCAAAATCTTGAAGTTTCTTCCCTTTAAAGTTAGTATCTCAAAATGTGAGGCTATGGTGCTTTCGCTTCAACCTTTGTACAGGTACAGATAAAGTGTCCTCTTTTATCTCCAACACACTCTGGTCTGTGACTTCAAAATAGGATACTAGTACAACTGTTGCTTTTTTTTTACCTTAAAGAGTGCTCAAGGGTAAACTGTTGGAAATGGAAAAGGTGGGGAAAGATGGAGATTTGAAGGGTTATGAGAAGAGAGGCGAGGTGTCCTTTAGTCACAGTGTTATGAAGCATTTTATCACAGCTTTTCTCTGACTCTGCAGCTCCTTTGACATTATCAGCCTCACACTTTGTGAAAGCAAAACTCAGTGAAAAAACTGCAACACTGCAGTCCTCAAACAAATGCCTCAAACATTTGTGCATTCCAAGTATTTTGTAGCTAAATGTCTTTGTATGCAAATCAGGGCTCAATTCTGTTTTTGATGAAAGAAAAGGAACAAGTTCAGTGTAGCGGTCTGCTGTTGTTTACATTGTGTCCTCGCTTTTAACAGCCTCATAATCAAAGGCTCCTCTTTCTCTGCACTGTGTCTAACTCCGAGCTGTAATGGAGGAATAAATTGAAGTGCTGAGATTTCAGCATACAATTATGTTTTATCTTCTGCTCATTATTTCACACTCACGCACCCCCCCATCACACACACACACACACACACACACACACACACACACACACACACACACACACACACACAGCTGTACAGACATAGTGTATGAATGCTGAGGGACATGTGCCGTATGTACATGTGCTGACACAAATGCATGTAGCCAGTGAGGTTTTAAAGTATGTGTTTTGTCCTTAAAGAACTTCAAAGCATTTTGCTTGAATATTCTGATGTAGTTCACCTCAATTTAATGATTTCTGTTCTCTCAGCTTTTTTGTAATTACACACTTGTCACTGCAGACTCAAATTAATTAAATTAGATCTTCACTTGTTGTCTGCCTTCTTGTCAACTGCTGATCACAATCCCAATCCCGTGATTCAGTCGAGAAGGTGGATATATTGTGAATCTCCCATTATCCAAACAGTGAGTTAGTGGTCATGAGGTTGATATATGGATATAGGACAGCTTTATCCTCTGGTATTAGTAATGTTGGCACAGTTTAAGTACTTGTGTTGTAGGTGCTTACAGAGTACAACTGTGGTCATGTGGGGGTTGAGAGTGTTGCTATTGTCTTTGTTTTATCAGTCAGGCTCACCCTAGTAACATGACACACCTCTGAAAGACTTGGTAGGGCTACAGCTAACTGCCATTTGCAAAAAATGGATGTCTTTATTAATGTCCCCCTGTGAATTACATAACTTTGGTGATCCCTTGACATTTTACCCGAACATTCCCATCAGCCTCAGCTGTGCTTTGTGTGATAAACATCAGTATGTCAGCATTGTCAGGGTGGGCTTTGCTTTAGACTGTTGTGGCAATTCTTCCTGTTTATATTCTCTAATAATAGACAACGAATAAAAAAGTAATTTAACTGCTTCATTATCATTAATTTTATCATAAAGTGCTGTTAAATGAAACATACTGTGTATTTCTAAAATGGTTTACCATTATAATAAATTGATTAATATCCAATAAATTCACATCATCAGTTGAAAGTCTGGCACATTATTAGGCTACTAGCCATATATTAGTAAGAGGGAAGGCAATGAACAAATGGTATGTCATATTATATATAGTGTACATTTTCTGCACTATCAACAGCATATAATGTATTTCTATACTTATTCATGTCGGCATCAATGAACCCATCCAGTCTAAACATGTGTTGATGCTGCTGTGTTTGTGTTAATGAAGGCAGAAGATGGTGTTTATTTGGAGCTGCTTAATTAGCTGCAACAGTAATGAAGCCACATGGGACGCAGTGTTGGTATCTGGACAGCAAGGATATGAAGATTATTTTGACTGGATTTGTCCACGAAACCATTCTTTTTCACTCACCAAACAAGCACAGACACAATACACATAACAAAAAACTGCACACATACATGCTTTCTTCTCTTGATGTGCTGCCAGAAGAGGTGTGTGCATGAGAACTTCTGTGTGTTTTATGTGCATGTTTGTTTATCTCTTTGTATTAATGTGTGTCTGTGATTGTGTGTGCATGTGTGGTGTGTGTGTGTGTGTGTGTGTGCTAGCTTTTTGAAATAGATCTACCAGGGGCATAGCAGGGATTATTTGTAGTGTCTTTATGAAGGGTTAGTTGATTGTAGAAATGTTACTGCTAACTGCTTCAAATCTGCGGGAAATTCATTTCCCTCTAACTTCATTCACTTAAGTGTCCCATTAAATATGAACCAGCTGGGATTTACATAAGACATAATATAGTAAAATGTAAACAGTTAATTTGTGATGATTCATATAAATTTACCAGTAACAACTGGAAACTTTGCTTCAGTATTAAACACGGTACAAGACCTCAATCATTTAAATTGGTCTTGGGAGAAGCAAGAACTTAATTTATAAACAGCAGCATCACATTTCACATCCATGTGGGTGTTCAGAATAATGAGGATTGTTATATTTAAACAGGCCCACTTAGTTATTGCAGAGAGAGAGGAGTTTCTCCCCAAAATGTGGTATGAACAACGTGTGTGTGTGTGTGTGTGTGTGTCTTCTTGCACGATTGTAACTACCTGTGTCTGGGTGTGTGTGTGTGTTGTTCCAGGGAAAATGCCAATTTCAGCGTTTCAACTGACGCAGGCTGACAGTGAAGGAGCAGAAACTGCAATGAGACTGACAACACACACTTCCTCACTCTCACACACACCTACACCCACACAGACACACCTCACTTACCATGAGCTATCGTTCTCTCCTTCTTCACATTCTGCCCCAGCACATCTTTCTCATTCTGCCTTCATTCTCTTCACTCTCTTCCCCATCCTTCCTCCTCTTTTCTACATGTCCCTCCTCTTTTATTCCATTCTTTCTGTGTTGCCTCTTCCCTGTCTTCAGCCCCTTCCCATACTGCCACTCCTTTATCCCTTCTTTACAATCTTGTCTCCTCTCTTTCCTCCTCATCCACCTTATCCTTAATATTGTGTCTCATTTTGTTATAACAATGATAAAGACAACAAACAAGCTTTTTTGATTTGTCTGTATGACAGTCAGAAGTCAGTTTTAATCTAGAAGTTAAAGTGCTAAAGAAGAGTATTATTCTTCAGAATAATATGTAAGTATTTTGGTCTTTTTTTATCAAAATTCTAAGCAGTGTGATAACTTGTCTAGTCTTTTGGTAGGTGATGTAACAAGAAAAATAAACAGTGATATAAAATTATATTGCAGGACTCCTGTAACCCTGAAAGTGACCCTAGTTAAGAATCCTACTAAAGATCCACAGAAATGTCCCACAGCTTGTATTGCATCATGGAGAGCTGAGCGCTGTAGCTACGGGAATAGTTCTGTACCACTCTGTTCTGTTTTTACTTAGCATAAGGGTTGTTCTTGGGTTTTGTGTCACTGTAATTACTTTCATTAATATTATGCTTGCACATGTGGCGAATCACAGATAATTTATTGTCTCAACAGCAAGAAACTCCATTGAGACTAAGGCTAATTTCACAGATGTTGAGTTGTTTCCTTGTTTTGTAAGCTATTTGCATAGCATCTATTGTCTATCTGCCTATATAACTGTCTATCTGCCTATCTACACATCTGCCTGTTTGTCATTCTGTCTATCCATCTGCCTGTCTTTCTATCTATCTTACAAATATTGCAGCATTGTATTTCAGCTCTATTAAAAATAATTGCTTGAATAAAAAAGGTTTTCAAGTTACTTTCAAATTCTTTAGGTGAAAAACCGAGACTCAGCATGCCAATACTATACATCTCTGTCTGCATAGGAACCATGATTGTGTGCCAAGGTTTATGAGGGTGATAGCTTAAAATGATTTACAGCCCTCTACAGCGCTGCTGTAAAAATCCATGAATCATCAAGGTTTGATTTTATTACTGTCAATCTACAAGAGAAGAGTTCACATCATCACCTGAGGGTGGAAGTATTGAGCTCTGCATCACGTGTGTCTCTTCAACCTGAGGAAACTGTGCTACAAGGTTAACATCTGTAGGAGTCAGGAAGAGAGGGACGCAAGGGGAGGAAAAACAGCATGAGGAGAGGAGGAGTAAGGATAGAATGAGGAAAGTGAGACTGAAACTGAGAAAGTAAGAGACAAAAGGGCAAGAGAAAGAAAAGAGAGGATGTTAGATTCAATTTCATGATGGTTAGGAAAAATATGAAATATATAGAAAATGGAATAGAATAGAAAATGGAATTAAATATGGCGGAGAGTAGAGAGTGTGAAGAGAGAGATGAAAGACGGGAACAAGAAAGAGTTATGAGAGAGAGATGGAAAAAGAGAGAGCTGCTGAAACGAGATCAATACTTTAATGTGAGGTTCTGAAATGGTGGTGGCAACTGTCTCCCCGAGTTTCCTCCTTAGTTAGACACACACACACACACACACACAAACACAACAACCCCTCCTCCAACAGACATATGCAGTAGCCAACACACACAATCACATGCTTAAAGCCTCAGCATGTCCAAAGTTGTTGACATGACAGAATTAAAGGACGTCTGCTGAATAAATCTAACAACTCTTGTCTGTTTCAACATTATTCAATCTGAGTTATACAGTATTTGTATAACACATTTACAGACAGAAGAGCTATGCGTATAAAGCGTAAAAGTAATATGACAAAGTCAAAAAGAGCAAAAACAGAGTCAACTGGACTTGCTTTAGGTTGGTTGAAGATGTTTCACCTTTCAGCCAAGTGGCTTCTTCAGTTGTGACTGCTAGAGAGATCAGATATATAGGTGCCGTCCACACAATGGAGTTCTGAATCCGACAATCCGACAAACTTTCATACCGATTCCATCTTGCATAGAGATGGCTCTGGCGTTGTCGGTGTCCCACAACTTTCTTTTTTGACAACGGGTTCCAGAAGATCTGATAATGCCATTTCAGAGTTGCAGTGTGTACCCAGCGTTGTTGCTAACGATGACGTCACACCATCACGTGACCAGAAGTAGTTGTAAACAAGGACTTCCTGTGCATGCTCATTGCATTCTTTTCGTTGTTTTTCGTGGGTCTCTGTGTTTCTTTGCAGCATATTTATTACATCCTTGTCACACATCACTCGTTATCGCGTTGCCATGTAGACAGAAATACTTCCGGCAATGTTCTCACAAGCGTTATCGTGCCGTTGTTGTGTGGATGGAGCCTTATACTCTTGTTGGAGCAGAAAACAAGTGACCGAAACCACCAAAACAATATGTCTTATTAGGAGTGAATGGATACTGAGGTTTCTGGGGATGGAGGTCAATACAGAGTTGTAAGTGGCTGATAGATGGTGTCGTAGTCCTGCTCCTCTGTTCAAAAATGGTTTCTCCAGTTTGAGTCGTATTCAGTGGAATTTGTTGCTTATGAAATACTTCAAAATGCAATTGACGTATGTAAAAATTGGTCAAGTTTCAAGCTTAATACAGTATGTATTGGCAACACTGTGAGATGCATTTACTAACCACAGTTTGTCAGCTGGTTAGACAAATCGGATAAAAACGTAATGATTATCTGATATTTGTTACTTAATTTTTTTTTTCTGACAAGGACCTAGTGCTGGGCGATATGGTGTAAAATTTATATTGCAGTATGATTTGAACCATAGACAGTAGACGGTACATATCACGGTATACTTCGGTATGTAAATTACTAGGCCTGACCCAAAAAATTCAAAGCTTACGATTTCAAAAAAAAAAAAAAAGTCGGAGCCTCTGCCTCTTTTTCTCTATGGTTTTCACTCACTAGCTACAGACAAGAGCAAGCATGTCCAAGTCATCAGATGTGTGGCTGCACTTTAAAATATTCCCCGATAGCCTATTGTGTAATTAAAAAATAAGAAAATAAAAAACTCCAACAAGGAAATGGAAAGCCCGACGCGCAACGATGTGCTCGCCATCACACACACCTCGCCCCTGGAAAATTTTGATACTGTTTTACATAAAACTATGCATTTTAATGATATTTTTGACGATCCCTGATCACCCTGAATTTAGAGGCATCCTGCCGTCTCCTCCTCCACTCATTAAGTCACTGTCTGTCTGTTGTGCTGTGCAGGCTGTCTGACGGAGCAGTTGGACTGAACCATTTTACGTAAATAGAGGGTGGGGGGGGCGTTGAGAAATGTTTCCACAACAGTCCCGGACAGCGTCGTGACCGCGATCATTTTAGCTTGTTAAACAAATGGCTATATACGACACAAACAGTGCAGCAACACACAGAGTAGAACATATTGTTGGCGGTCACAGTTACTCCACACATCTTGCAAATAACTTTTTTTCTGTTCCACATCTGACCTTTAAAAACCAAATCACGGACCAAACCAAATCCGCTGTCTCTGTGCTTGCAGCCATTCTCACTCTGAGAGAGGTGCGATGACGTCATCAACAGTAGGACGGTACTACGCAAATCTCTACCGTGGGCCACATTTTCTACCATTTACCGCAAATACCGCCTATACTGCGCAGCCCTACAAGGACCTCAATGATTATTTCTCCCCAAGGCAAACATAAGTTTTATCTACTAAATGAGAAGGAAACTTAAAAACCTTAAACGTGCTCAATGCAAAATTCAGAGCAAATCTTGTGCCTTCCCATGGCTTTCAATATGGCGATGGCTTAGTTTGAAGCTAACAGTAATTACAGTGCTGACAAAGCTAACAGTGTTTACCTGAGGGGGAACTGAAGGGTGGATGATAAGATGGTGTTATTAGATATAACTGCAACTTCATTCTCTGCTCAGGTAGACTTTATTCTTCTATATCTTTACATAGCAAATAGTGTTTTTCTGCTCTATTAATACTCTGACAATAATACTTTAATAACTGATATTTTTATCTTGCAGTTATTGGAAATGTTGATGAATATAACTGTCTATATCTATCTATAGATATCAGTTAAGATTGTACATTGCATTGTTTCTTCTTTCATGTACACAGTCTTCGTGATAAAGTTTATTGATATTCTCAGAGAACATGCTGATGATAACAGACCCACAGAGCAGATAACTTTGTCCGCATCTGCTGTCAGTGTGAAGACACACTAACCCTATTAGTCAGTCCGTTCTGTCAGTTCATTGCATCACTATACTGTAGCTATGGTTGTATTATTGATCTTAAGCCAGTTTAGAGTCATCAGATCACACTGCAGCCTCTTAGTCCTCAGTGTGTGTCTGAGTTTACTGCATCTCTCTCATTTGTGCTTCAAAAAGGATTTGAAAGTGGAACACCAACTGTCCTGTCAGAGTTCATAAACTGAAAACATGAAGGTCAAAAGCAGGTACCACCCTCACAGGACTGTTGTGTGAAAAAAAAAAAATGTCCACCTGTGGAGAAAACTTTTTGGCAAGAGTGTCCACGACAATATATTTCATAACAATGCAGTTTGATAGAAAGTCTACAGTCATTCCTCTAAGTCAGGGGTGGACCAGGTCAGGTTGTGCCTCATCCTTTGCAAGAAGTGTTTTAAAGCTTCTTCATAGTGTTGCCAGGTGCCAAAAAATAAAATCAAACAACGACTCCAGAATAAATATGTTTTAGGCCAAACCAGGGGCGGCACAGTGGTGCAGTGGTTAGTCTCACTGTCACAGCAAGAATGTACCGGGGGGCCTTTCTTGGTGGCGTTTGGATGTTCTCCACTTATCTGCATCAGTTCTTTCTGCGTACTCCAGCTTCTTTCCATCATCCAAATACATGCATGGGGAAGGTCAGTTGGCTGATGTGGGCACATGGGCAGATGTTAGTCATCATGTACCAGAAATTACAGTAGATTACCAGACTCCATGTACCAGTAAGAATAATAAAGGTGTAATTTGTTCCACCTGAGCAGGTTAAAAAAAGCTAACGAAGAGAGAGAAGGAGATGTCAGTCAAGCACCATTTGTATACACCCACACAGTCCCGAGTAGAGGTCTAATTAGTAGGTGAAATCACCTGTGTGGGTGGACCATGCAGGCTTTGACATTACTAAAATATACTATTATGAAGGATGTATTCAACATCATGACATATTGTCATCCAATATACTGTACACCATTAGTCCAGGCTGTTCTCATACACTGTTTGCAGCTATATCTACGAAACGTGAATCCACTGTATTCATATACATTCCACAACATTAGTTTGTATGTAATCCACGTAATATTGAGAAAGGGAGAGTAAAGAACAGCGAGCACTGCGTAGAGAGGAAGTTGGAGTGGATGGTAGAGCCAACACCAGGCTTTCAGGAGACTGGTGCCCTGTGTGAAACCAGTAGCCAATACTTGATTTGTCACATAACTTCCAAACTTAAATTATACCATTTTTGCTGTGGTGTAACGTTACCACGCACAGTCTTCTTAGGGCTATTTGATAACACCAGATTGCAAGAAAGAGTTAACTAGCCTGACAAGCCAGACCATGACATCAACTGTATAGTCTGGAGGCAGTCAATAGGCAGAGTTGAAGCCTGTGGGTGGGACCAACTGTTGTTGTTCACACTGCATGTAATAGGCCAGCGCTATGACCAATCAGAGCAACAGACAATGTGACATATTCAGAGCTCCATCCTTTTAGCTACCAGCGGAGCCACCTGGTATATATAGGCTTTTGCCGTAGCTGATCGGAAAAGCAGCAAATGCATCTTTCTTTAAAATAAATGACTTGAGTGCTTCTGTCTGTTCAAATTTCAAAGAAAAGCCCAAGTCTAACTCTTCCAAAATCTATGACAGAGATGATTCAAACGACTGCTGTTCGTTAGCCACAGCCATCTTTAGTTGTTCTGCTATCTCCAGCATTGCGCAGCCCTGTTGTAATCATGCTAAACCCGCCCCAACGACTCGCTACACAGACAGAGCATTGTGATTGGTCCGACAGATCCCTTGCCAGAGCCAGGACTAGCCCCTATAGTGCGCCACTAGACCATCCTGCTAGGCAAAAATATTTTTTGCCGCTGGGATTCGTCTAGATTTGTAGGCTAGGAGTTAACAGTTGTCAGTACTGAATTATGGTGGATTAAAAGCGCTTACTGTATATATGTACTGTATACAAAATGTTTGGAGTTTGCACTTTAGTATTGGTAACACCCACATTATTATTTGATAGTTGCAATAAAAGAAGAAGGTGTTCCTGTAACCTGTGTCCTGTTTTGCACAATGGACAATTGTTGCATCAGTAATATTATTACTGACAAGACATGCCACCACGTTCTCAGTGAAAAAGGCCTATGTGAACTTCCAGGGTATTTACCTCTTCTGTAATTTATGGCACTCATTGTCTTTATTTAATGACACCATGGCCTCACTGAAGAATCTTTTCACTTTTGAGCTAATGGTATGTTTGAGTAATGATCTACACTAAACCATGTTTAAGTTACACAAGAACATTAAATGTTTAAAATGTGGACACTGATACAGTAACTTCTTAAACCCACCACACAGCTTGGTAGTGAAGGGAGGCCTTGACAGCTCCAGGTCACAACTTAACTCCACAAAAGTAATAAAATGCAGCAAGACATTAAGTAATGTTTAGACCTTCTGAGATAACTTAGACTGATACATGGCTCTGTCTGTAGGCTCAGATCCAATGTGTCTTACAGACCTATAAATTACATTGCTTCTGAGGAGCTAGTAAAGCACTCAGTATGAATGCCAAAGAGGCTGTTGCAGTTATGCAGTTATCATCATAACACAAAGTGTGGGAAGATTTCAGAAATTTCAGAACCTTATGGATTTTCCATGTTCTCCCTGTGTCTGCGTGGGCTCTTTCCGCGTACTCCGGGCTTCTTAAATGTGAGCGCGAGTTTATGTCTGTCTCTATGTGCCCTGTGATGAACTGGTGACTTGTCCAAGGTGTACCCTGTCTTCCACCCTAAGACAGCTGGGATAGGCTGTCTTTGTCAGACTGTCAGACTTTGGTGGTCAAAGGTCAAGGTCACTGTGACCTCATGTATGGCGCCTTTTCATGGATGTGGGGATATTTTAAAATTTAGCACAAATATCAATGTGGACTCACAAATTTCTAATATACTAAAATTTCAAATTGGTTGACGGAGGAATACAACTGCAAGGTGCTAATTCTAGTTGATGAAAGAACCACTGCTTCTCTGGCTTTACTCTTCCTGTCCTCTGTGTGTGTGTGTGTGTTTGTGTGTGCGTGTGTGTGTGTGTGCGTGTGTGTGTGTGTGTGTGTTGGCTTGTCACTCTATAATAAGTGAAGCTTCGGAAAAAAATGCACTTTAATCCCACATTATGTCTGGAAACTCAGATGTTGGCATAAAGGACTGTCCCAAAGCCACCGCCTTAACATTTATGAGCTACTGTTATCAGTAGAGCAGAGCAGCAGACTGGACTGTTGATAAGAGCATCTGATTCACTGTTAATGTAAAAAAAAATATTACTTAATGCCGCTATAATGATGTTGGCTGCCACAATAAGAGGCTCCATTTTTCACTTGTGTCTTTAGCTGAAAAAGCTGTTGAGCCACTGCATTAGTTTAGAGCAAGTGCATAACAACCCCAGAGAAAGGCTTGCTACTCACCTTAAGTCACAATGTTTTCCACAGCAACATTATCAATTAAAAAAAGGAAAAATAATGTACACCACCCGCAGTTATTTGCTGTTCTGTAATTCCACGCCATTTATCAATACAAGCCTCTTGCAGGGTGAATTTCCATAAACCTGTAACAGCCCTGCTTTATCATTTAATTGGTCCCCAGTGAGAGAGACACCTTAACATGCAAATAATGCAGAAACTCTGAATTAAAAGCAGAATGCATGGGTAAAGCTATTGAATTTACAAGTGGTTGTCTGACAACTGTGGTGCTCTTTCATAAAGAGTTTTACATTTTCTTCAGGTTGACAAAAAAAACAGAAGTCCAGTAAGAAAGGAGATAACCACAATTTTTCTGACTTTCTGAGGTTATTACAGCAGCACATGCCTACATCATCATAGAACAGACACTACTATCACAAAGAAAGCAACAGGCACAAGCTAATGTTTATTTGTAATGAATCATACTGCCAAAAATGCCCCAAAAGGGTTATCTAAAAGGGTGAAATAGGCAACATTTAAAATGACATTTGTCCTCCATGAACCCTGCGGGTCAGAAGAAGGCCTTGGGTCATCATCACCTCTGTGTGACACTGTTGTATGTTTCATTGCAATGTGTCTAAATGTCAAAAAACTGTATTTCTGCCAAATACAACTTGTGGCTCTCTGTCATTGAAAGTGACAGTGACTGCTAGGGTGGAGGTTGGATGACTTTGTTGTTTACTCTCCAGGGAGAAGTCCATTTATCATACTGAGAGGAAGAGGTGAGAGTGGGAGTAGTCTGATGACATGGACTGCTGCACCGCATACTGCTGAATGTGTATCTACAGTAGGTAGGATGTACAAAAGACATGTTTGTGACTATTGATAATAATGAAAATAAAACTAACAATGTTATGGAATGCAAACAAGATAGATATAATACAAAATGATAAAAATGTGTAAAACTACAATGCCACACACACTGGGCACCCTGGAGTCATTCTAACTCTTTTCAGGAAAGCCGATGAACAGGATATCTCAGTTTAAACTTTGCAGTTGGGAAAACATTCCTGGACAACAATTTAAGCTACTCTGGTTCAGGTCAAATAGGACTCTTAATTTCCTGGAGGCCTGTTTAATATGTAAATTGTCCCAAAAAAAGAATCAGTTCTGCAACTGATCCCATGAATCCTTTCTGAGATACAGCTGTAGCATTTATTTCCCATTTTTCACGTGCATAGATTTTTGTGAGAGTGCATTGAAAATATAATTGCTATATTTATACTGTGACAGTGGTACTGCGGTGGCTATGGCTTTGTAGTAATGTATAGCACTAGAAGGATTTTGGCCCTCTGCTGGCATCAAATCAAGCCAGTAGAAAAAAACACTCCTATATCCTCCCCAGTGTCCCTTTCAGACAGCTTTAGAAAGCTACTTGTAAAGAGACACCGTTAGCTTGAGAGGCATAATACATCATAGCAAGAAAAGGGTGGGGGTAATGCAGTGTTTATGACAACATTTTACACCAATATACATGCAGCTCTTCACCCTGAGGAAAGCTCAGTCTCACAAAATGCTATTGAAAGTGGTTTATTCTTGACTTTATGCTGCGATCGTTTCATGTGGCATGGATTGTAATGTTAATGTGCGAGCAGTCGTATCACCTGACAGCTCAAAGCAGGGATGGTCCTAGCCTCTTTGGTGCCCTGGGTGAATGCCCCCTGTGGCCCCTGCGTGCTCTATTTGGAAGCAGTTACTGAGGCGATTTATATGGTCAACGTATGGTATGGTTACACTCTTCGATGCATGCCTACAGGCGAGGCTGAATCAAGGAGAAGGCCTGAATCCCAATACTTTGTGGATGATTTGCCTCCTTTACGATGTATGGTATTGTCAATGCACCCGTCCTCCCTTTCTTCTTCATCAGCTTGTGTGTTAGATGCCGGCCTGCCTCTACCTCTCCTGTGCAGCAGAGGCACCAGCACCAAGTGGAGGGCGCCCTTACTCCCCGCAAATAGGCAATAGAAAACCCATGCAATCCCAAAATGTGTTGGCATGAAGTTGGGGCAGTATGGACGTGCAAAAAAAAAAAATTACCAATGCCTGAAGGGCATGATGCCCATTATCATAGCTTTTATTGTGGCTGGAAATGCAGTTGATGAGAGCTGTGAGAGAGAGACCAAAATGGAAAAGTTGTAGTCAGTACTGTAGAGTTAATTATCTGTGGGTTTATCACTACAAGCTGCCTCATGAAATAATCTGCTGTTTGTCAAAGAATATTGACGAGTTAAGTGTTAAATTTGCATTAAATTACCTTGAACAACTGACTTTGTCATGAGGCTCATGTTTACTTTTTAAGGCCCTTTTTTATTATTTAGCAACAACACATCAGAGCTTTTAGTTAAATCTCAAATCTTGATGTGAAAGATATTAATGGGTTGGTAACTATGGTAACTCCCATATGCAGCATTAGGTCTGAGGGTTAAAGTCAACGGGCTAATAGAGTAAAATAACTCAGCCTGCAGTTGGCTGTTGTCATGTGAAAAGGGACTAAAGAACCTCAAGGCAGCCTCTGCTGTGAGTGTCACAGTGTGGACACCCTGGTTTAAGAGCATTCACAGTGGCAGAGGTTTAACAGTGTCTTTGATTACCTGTGTGGACAAGGACATGCTGACTTAGTTCTTCTGCGCTCTGAGTGATTGGCCCCCATGGACAGATGGACTCACTGATTGGCCCTTGGCGTACAGAGGGCAGTAAGCAGGAAGTCCTCATAAAGAGAGAGGGATGTTCAATCTTCCAGCTCCCCAGACAACCACAACCTTTCTTCTGCTGAGCCTTATCTATTTCTTAGGGTGTGTTTCTCTCTCTTTCTGCCTCATTTTCTTTCCGTTTGTCTCACTGTTGAGACTTGCCTTTCTCTATCTTCTCGCCTCCCTGCTCCCCTCTCCCAATTGTTTTTATCTCCCTTACTTTCTCCCTTCCTCTCTCTAACAATCTCAGACCTCACACTCTCCTATATATCTCTCTGTTTTTAATTTCTCCACACTGTCCATTTCTCTTCCTCTCTTTTCCCTACAGCAGCTTTCAGAAAATTGTCTTCTTTGTGAAACGAGACAGAGGAGATTGGCAAGCAGTATTAGAGTGTGAGTGAGACTTTGTAAGGCGGTTGTAAAAATGACTCCTCCATGGGGAAATACCCACAGCTGTATTAAGATCTCCTCGTCTCCTTGTCTTTTAAATACCTTCCATTCTCCTGCTAATTGTTTTGAAGCCAGGCCTGTAAATCCCAAGTGAGATCTGGCATTACTCATTGAATTAGCCTGGAGTTACAGAAATATCTTTCTTTTATCAATCTCTGAGAGATACATGTTTTCACCCTCCCCCCTTTCTCCCTCAATCTGTTACAGTCAGTCTCCCTCCATTTTCTGCCTCTTAAAAAGCTTTTCTGCTAAATTCATTTCACTAAGCAACAGCAAAGATGACAATGTGACAAAGAATGTGAGGATTCAGATCATGTCACAAGACTTAATCCACTGAGCCATAAAAATTCTTCCTAATACTGCAGTATCAAAATATGCTTACTCAGAACTTTTCAAGAGGTGAAGACCCCAAATTTCAGATACTTTCCCTCCTTTCAGACAGTTTGTCATCTCTACCTCAGTATGTATTAAACTAGCATATAGCTTACCATTGAGGCCACGGTTTGTGGGAGACTTTGATTGAAGTTAAAGCCGAAGCCCACTGGAAGCAATTTACTGAAATACGTTATTTGTAGCTGCTAATCTCAGGCTTGGATGACACACTGCAGGTGGCAGATTTGAAGTGTCAGCAGCAGTGATGCTGCTTTATTTCAGCACTATGGCAGGTATCATTACAGAACACTTTTTTTAGACAAAGTTTCACAGACCATATTGGCCATGCTCTCAAATTGTGTTCAATTTTCATCCCTCTTTCAGGATAGCACCAACCAGGCATTCCCAGCGATAGCAAAATACTACTTGTCAGACTAAGGAAACGGTTTGTTTTGGTGACTTTTGTCTTGTTTTTCTGCTTTCCTGTGGAGGAATCTTCTGTGGCATGTCAACGTCTTTCAGCCACATATCTGTAAATGTCCAGGCAGGGAAGGAATACCTGGTTCATTTACTGAGAGCAGCAGACTGTTCAACATGGCGTGCTCATCACATATATCCTAGACAGTAACCATTTTTCTATAATTATTACTATACTATTATTTTATTTATTTATTATTTAAATATTATTATTATTTAAAGCTGGAGTCAGCAGTTGGAGAGAGCTAGCAAGATTTGAAAGTGGCACCTCCTCTCAGCCTCTTCTATGCTCCACACTCTCCTGCCCCTCCCGTCAGAGCTCCGTCCAAAGCTACACCCCCGCATAAGCTAGCATGATAAGGTAGCACTGGGCTAAAGGCCCAAACATACTCGGCGAAACGGACACGGAGTGCGCAGACCTCAAATATTGTGACTGCGGCTCCACATTGTTGTTACACAAAACACTGCTAGGCACCTATTTTTCACATCAATCCATTTTAAATGTGACACTGATCTTCTAATTCACCGATATTTTACAGGAAACTACTAGCAGCAGTGCAGCTCGTTCATGGAAGCTTTGAGCTGGACGGACATCCAGCTTCTGCTCCGTCCACAGTCTGTTGGAGCACCTTTATAATGCAAACACTGGAGACTATGACTGTACAGTATGTTCAAAATGTCATATCATATAATATAACCTCTTCAATACAAGCCGCACCTACGACTGGCTTACACCCACAGAGAAGCTAACGCTAGCATCGGGCTAATACGTGCTACAACAATAGCTTGGTTAGCAAACATTACATATTTCATGAAAATAATAACTCCTCCCGAGGCTAAACAAATAATTACCTGTCCAACAGAATGAAAGCAACTTCTGCATCACTTTTCAGTCCCTTCAGATGCCTCAGTGTCTCCATCTATGTTGACTCTGGTTTGTCCTCTTAGCTTTATCCAGACCCTGTTTTGTTGCAGCCTTTACTGCCCCCCTCTTTCTTCTCTTTTCCTGTTTAGCAGGGTGAGTTGTCAGAAGTAATGCTGGAAGTGGTATTTTTGGCTCCATTTTCTCTGCAATTGTTCCCTACAGAATGTATTCTCCTGCTAACTATTATTATTTCTGCATAGGAGTGTGCTGGATATTTCCGACAACTGTGGGGCGAAGGGAGGGACATGAGCAGGACGAGACATGAAGGCATATGATTGGTTCTCCCATCTCACTCTGAGAGGCAGTTGATTGGTCAGAGTTTTTACAGTCCTGCAGCTGCCACAGAGGTCTGATTCTTTTCCTTCCTTTTTCTGAACACAATGGAAGGACCATTTCACCCAGTATAACAAAAAGTGTTTCTGAAAAGAATCAAAGATTCCAGCTTTAAATATTGTCCCACTCATCAACTTCTGATAACATGTCCCAGATGAGTATATTTTCAGAAAACTTGAGTCCAAGGACAATAGAGTAACTCTGCTATTAAGTTAGAGGGAGGTCTTGCTGTAGAAACTTCTTAAAATTGCCCCACAACAGTTAGCCAGCAACCTTGAATAATGGTAGTGTACAGAGAAGTCAAACCAAGGTGAAGAGATTCTACATCAGGAGGTGGAGATGGTGCCAAGAAAACAACAGAAACAAAGTAAATTGTTGCTTTCTGTACATGAGTCAACTTCAGCACTGAGCCAACAACCTTGACAAGTTGGTATATTTATAGACATAAGTCAAAGTCAGTGTTTACAACGAGAGTTGTAGCCAAGGGGACTTTGGAGTAAAGTGTTTGCCATCCGTTTGTATGTACATCAAATTAAACCAAGTTAGTTTGACTGATATGGATATTACTGGGCTGGATATTACCATAGAAGCAAGTTTTTCCATATTCATGCTGATTATTTTGGTCTCTTCACAAAGCAGGCTAAAAAACTGCCTACTGAACAGTTAGAAACCAATCATCGGCTTTGATGTGAAGCCTTGGCAGACAGCAAGGGTGAGAGAAGAGAGAGGGGAGGGAAGAGACCGAGTGTTTGTGGGGAAAAAAAGAGCTGAGAGAAAAAAGCAGCACACAGATGAAGGGAAGGAGAGGGAAAGCCAGAGAAAAGTGTGTTCATACTTGAAGGACCCAGAGTGAGACGGAGAGTTAAAAGAGCGTCCGTTCTGGTCAAGATGAGATCGTTGATTGTGTGTGGACGTCATCCAGGAAGTATCTGGAATGAATTGGAAGAGCTTCCCGTCCTTTGAGATCAGCTCTTTTAATCATGGCTGTTGGGGCTGTGGGAACCAGGCTCGCCACGGAGAGGACACTGTTAATTAGACTGCATGTTTCTGCACATCCCTGTAGAGTCAACACCCTGCATGGCAATGATTACACTTTCTGTCCCACACTCACACAAACACACAATTCTCCCAGTCATGCTTGCTCTCTCTCCGCTTTTTTCATTAACATAAACATGCAAATATACAAATGTCTTACACACACAAGTACCAATGTTTTCATGTATACACACATTCAAGGGATGAGTTTCCTAACTTGTGACCACAGCCGGTGCTCCTCTTTACCAGTAACTTTTCTGGCTACTGTTCGACATAATTCTTCTTGAATTTTTGGGGTGGCTTTTCCTCTTGCAACATTGCACAGTTTACCGTTTTATGTGACTGACGCATCAACAGTTAGTTAGTAAGTATGCAGTTTTGTTTTTGAACCTGCCTTATGTTAGAAACTGGCTCATGGAAAAAAAAAATCTGACTGATATAGCTCACACGTACCGCTAATTGGAATTCATCTTTCATTTGTGTCATTTGTGTATAGATGCCTTGTACCTGAGATTCACAGTTTGTTGCAGGCGCCATCTAAACTAATGTGTTGCACATGTTTTGCAAAGCATCATAAACAAACACAAGACCGCAATGGCAGAAAGAAAGAGGATATTATGACAGCATCACCTCTACTAGGAACACTTTCCACATTGATTCAGGGACGTTTTTGCTCCTGTTCTGTGTCACTGAGGTTGGCCCCTGAGACTTCCAGTGTAGATCAGTCAAGTACTTCCACACCAAACAGCGAAAACCATTTCTTTATGAACTGCTCTTTCTGCACAGGAGCAAGGCTGTAAAAAGGTAAGTGATTACCTCACACTGTCTTTGTGTGCTTGAGGATATAGATTTTGCTTCAATGGAGCTATTAATTTCTTGCATACACATTCAGACTTAAAGGAACTCACATGTGTGTTTACATACTTATCACTAACCGAATAGTACTTTCTCCAACCAGATCATTGATCATGTTGAACAGAGCAGCATTTGAATAGCAACTATTAGTTTGTCTTCCAATTGTTGCTCACAAGGAAGAGCGGGTCATCTACTAATTGCAAGTTTGACTATTTGATCTCCAGCCTACCTGTCCACAATTGGCCTGTGTATAGTGTAATGTAAGAGGATATTTTCTTCAGAGTATAAGAAAAAATGATCATACCTTCTGATAAACATCAAGCTTCTTTCCCATCTGGCTTCTTGTCTTCTTCTGCAAGTCTTTTCCTCACTCTGCATCTGTTTTTCTCTGTCACCTCAGTCTCCTTATGAGGCACACACCAATCCTCTTTCTGTCATGCATGCGCAGCCCTCCTTCTCTCAGCTGCTCTGATGAAGCCATCACTATCTGTCTGTATCCTAAGTCAGTTGTCTGAACACTGCTCAGACAAGACTTGGAGAATTACATTCATTTCATCTACTGTAGTAATTCACACCTTCACTCTTTGTCTGTCTTCTGTTTGCATCTCACTGTCTGTCTTTGTCTTTGTGTGTGTTCCCCTCTATTTATCTCTCTTTAAACAACTTTTGCAGCAGAATGGTTTATTTATAGGGCCAATTAAATCTGGAGGAGACTTTGTGGGCTTAAAAAGCAGAATAGTTTTACATTTTACAATCTTGAAGGCCTGCAAGAGCTGTAAACTGCTTGTCATGTCGGGTAGATAGATTGTATTTGATCTCAGAGAAACAGGAAGGGAAGGAGGGGGAAGAAAAATGGAAAAGGTAGAGCTTTGGAGAAAGATGGCGAGGACAACAGAAAAAGAGAGAAACAACAGTGTGAGGGAGTGAACCGTTTCTTAATTTTATAAAAGTCTTTTCTGGAGTCCCAGGAGAGTAGACAGCAGTTAAATGACATTTACTACAGGACAGGAAAAGAGACAAAATTAACTACAGTAAAGACAGTAGGGATGTCACAATACCATAAATGTATTAGTTGATACCAGTACTAGTGAAATTCCACTGGTCTCGATACCTCAATAGTACGGAAAAACACAAATGTAAAGCAATACATCCAATGTACTTCAACATGCACTAGGGTTGGGCATTTCAACAAAATAATCAATAATTCTTCTAACATCTAAGCTCTTGTCTTGACAATTTCAACACAGATTTGTTGTTTGCACGTAGCATTATCAGTGGAAAAAAATCGGGTGCATTGCCTAGACACATTGTTTGTGAGTTCACAGCATCCCAAACACATTTTCTCTCATCCCCGGGACGTCGGGACACCGCTTGTCTCGAGACCTGATGCTACTTGTGGTAGTGTTATATTTTCAGAATTATGTCATTGACCTACTATACTAATAACTCAATGCTTTTACACTCACAGTTTATTTTTAACTTCATGTGATCAGATCTTTGGGATGGTGAACATGATGTTAGTTTGGCTGCTATCATTGTAATAAGATTAAGAAGAAGCTGTTGGCATTGAATCAGAAGAGTTTGGTAGCTGTTTGGCATAGAGACATAGTAGTGATGCACAAGTCAAGACAGTGAACTTGTGTGATTAAACATTTTGTTCAAAGACTATGAATGTTTTACAATATCTGTGATGACTAATCTTTCAGTGAGATAGCATTGCCTGTTCCTCCGTGGACCTGAAACAGCTGTTCATGCTGTGCATTACCATACCAGCCACATCAGCAAAAGGGATGTTTTCTCCAGTGAGGAAGCTAAACCAACCACTTCAGTTACAAAAGACTGGAATGTAGAAGCACTGCAAATAGAAAAAGTACCATAATTAATGTCAAATGACTTAACACAACTTTTAGCTTTGTTACACCTATAACAACACCCACCAATGATGTCATGGTGTACTGACACTCTGGGGTACAATAATACCACTGCAGAAAGGTGAGAAGTTAAACCACTACACACTTTGCAAAAACTATTTTCAGCTCACAGCATTCCTCGTCGAATAACAGTTTAATTCCTCAACTGATAGTTCACAGTTTATTTTCTGTAAAAAGTTCTTTGGCTTGATGAGCACACCGACAGAGCAAAAGAAGAAGAGGTATGTGCTTGCACAATATGGTGCTTTGCACATCACTAATCTCTAATCATTATGGTCAATACAAACACAAACCTAACTCGAGGCATTCAGCTTCTGTAAGGTGACCAGATTTCTGAAATGAAATCCAGGGACATTTCTAGCTCGGAGATAATAGCAGTTATTATAACTGTTGTCAGCCACAGTCTACGTGCAACATAAACCATAAACGCCACTTTTTGTCCAGAATCCGTCCAATTTGCTCTCTAATCGCGAGCGTCTCCACTTCTTGCTTTGATCTCTGTCGTATACCGTCTCTGTATGCTCCGACTACATCTCCCAGAAGCCCCAAAATTACTCACAAGTGATCGGTGACCTGCTGCCAAAAAACACTGTGACGTCGAAATACGTCAATGGTACTCAAGCATTGAATTTTAAATGAGGTTGAAATACATCAATGGTTCTCGAAGAGTTAATACTCCATAAGTATTAACTCCTCAACTTTTCACTGTAATAACAACAGAGTTGTATCTAATCTAATATGCATATTAAAAAATACATTCAATATCATACATGCATAATAGACAACATGTGTCTTAGGTTGTCAATATTTTTCCAGGAATAAATTGGTGTAACATTTAATTATTTTGTATTAAACAATGCTGTTTGATTTATTTTGTAAGCATATATTTAAATTGCCAATGTAGGTTGGGTACCATATCAAATCAAATCTCGCCTAGGGCACCACATTGGGTAGGACTGGCTCTGTTCTACAATATCAATGACACTATTTATTATAATCCTCAGATTTTGCCTGAACAACTTAAAATTCCATGTGACAAGGCCATCACTGCTAAATGCTGCCAGTGCATCAAGGCTGTTTAGGGATGGACTCAAAGAGAAACTTGTGGCAGAACTTGCCCTCAGAGCCAACAGCAGCCCCAGAGCCAGACCCTGACAACATGACTGATGTTAGCTGGCAGCTGGCTACACGCTCCTACTGTTAGAGAGGCAGAAAGATAGAAAGAGACAGCGGGGAGAGATGAATGATTCGGGTCAGTGTCAGAACAGGATTGATTTGGATCAGAACCAAAACCACTGATGGCTTATTGAGACAGAGATGGATGGAGCAACAGAGAAGGAATGACTAATAGATTTTAGATACAGGATGTCAAGCTGCCAGTTGGCTTCTGCTGGTCGAAGGAGGTCATTGGTGGGGGAAGAGGGTGTATAGTGTGATGGGTGGATGGCTAAATACCCCACACACATTCACACATACATCTCACAGCCTTGGCTGCCAGTCACATTTCGACATTACACAGCAATATACTGTACTATATAATTAACAATTTGAGTGCCATTTACGTAATACGACATCATTCAAAATCCGACGCTTGAGTGCCATTGATGTAATACTACGTCAAAGTGTTTTTTTGCAGCTGCCGCAGCCTGTGAGTAATTTTGGGGCTTCTGTGATTTGTAGCTGGGACATAAATAGTCAACATGCACCACGGAGATCAAAGCAGGAAGTGGATCACATTTAGAGAGCAAAACAAACGGATTCCGTACAAAAAGTGGTGATTTTGGTGGCATCTACTCTCCTCCACACAAAACAAGAACGGGACAAGGCAAAAACAAACGTTTTTTTTGTTTTTGTTTTTTTCATGATGAAATAGCACGGCTCTTCTTTGAGCTTCTCTGTATTTTCGGAGACATGGTACAAAATATTCTGTGGGTTTTGAAATATGACTGAAAAATGGGCAAAAACGCTGGCACAAAGCACTTTTGAGTTTAAAAAACAGCTGGCACTCAAAGAGTTAATTAGGTATTATTACATGCCATGATTAGGACATTACATCTTGTACACAATAGAGAATGGCAAAACGGTTTGAAGAGATGGTTTCTGATGTGCACTCAAACTCCTGCTGCTGTAAGTACATGGTAGGTGTCTCATCCCACTGCTCCACAGAGTATCCCGTCTATTGTCCGACTATTGTCCGTTCTGCATTGTCCTCTGCAGCGGCCAAATGCCCAGAGCCACTGCACACAACACTGGACACAATGGACGGACACAGAGAGGAGCTGGGTCTTGGCAGAAATGAGCTACACACACACAATAAACACCTACACCCATGGTATGCAAAGCGCACATATGGCACACATGCTCATACACACTCAGGCATGCACATATCATACACATTCACACATTCATGGGCATAAGCTCACAGCTGCTCAAAGGTACAAAGCTGGCATAACAATGACAGGCAGAGAAGGCCAGACTTGCATACAAGCCCCTATGGGGTTGGATGGGGTACACACACACACACATCTCAGTCTATATCCAGCAGGCAGATAGTAGAAACAGAGAGGGACAGTCCACAGTCAGAGTATCACAATATAAAAGACAGACACAAGAGAGGGGATGACAAAAATGATGTTGATATGGGGAAAAAAGAATGAGTGAATGATATCAGCTCCATTGAGAGTGAGCAGCAGTGTCTTATGGGATAGTATGTCCTGTATGTTTCTGTAACTCAGACAGTGTCAGGAAAAAAAAAACACTGGTGTCAAGTGAATTATATCATGAAAGAAGGGAAAGTTGTACTCTCATGGGTAATGTCTGGCCGTCCTTCCTGGCAGGAAGTTGAGGATATGGCAAGTTGAGCAAAGACATTTCTTGGTCTCACCAGTGTCTGACATTTGGGGCAGTGACGGAATAACTTGCCTCTGGTTTGCAGCAAAATCAACAGTGGCATCTATGTAACCCCACGGTTTTGCATAGTGAGCTATTACACCTGAAAATAAAAATGTATTTTAAATTTCATGAAGGGAGGGGCCAGCATTTTTGCATGTTTACCAACATGTAAACATGTAAAAGGTCAATGCATGAGTAATGCTGGCTGTCAGACTCTGCTTGTCCTACTGTGTAACAGTGACTTTTGTCGCCATGGCTGGCATGCATGCACATGTTTCACACTGGCTGGTCTGGCATCATTCAAGGTGGCACCAATCCCTTATAAAATTATTATCATGGAGTTATTTTGCAGCTGTATCATGATAATGGCATATGCAGTGTTGAAATGCGAAGTGTCTCGACACAAGCGTGATGACTGAGAATACAAGATAAATCACTTAGTAAGCCTGTATTTTTTGGCAGTGCTTTAGGAACACCATCATTGTCACTACACATGACTAAACTGAAAAATTGTTATTGAATAATTAATCTGGAACATGTAAGATTGAGTTGAACAGCGTGACTGATGCACTTTTGGCATCTGCAACCAGAAGCATGAGACTGGGTGTTTGTTTGCGAGAGTGTGTTTGCTTGTGTGTTTGTAAGGGAGCATGCACGTGTACTCAGGTGTGTACTCATCAAGCAGAGTGGCAGCGCTAAAATACGTGCTCACACGAAGCACCAAAGGATGCGTGATAAAATAAAAACAAAAATACAGAATTGAATTTTTATGTGGTGTTGAGAATTAAAATAGTCATCCAAATTCAATAATACCTGTTGCTTACACCTCTTTATTCAGTTATAGCTGTGTGTCCATCCATTCTTCTTGTGCAACACTTTCTACTGCTTCACAACAAAAGCTACATACTGGAGGAAGGTTAATTGTGAATCCACTCAAGGAACTGTCAAATTTGCATCTATATTAAATATAATGTTTGTTACAGCTCTGACACCAGGCCACTGTTTTAAAAAAAAAAAAAAAAAAAACCTCACTGTGACCATACCTACAGGTATGCCCACACAGCTTGATTGAGAGCATGGACCTGATGGTAACCCAACAATTTGACCATTGATTTCCATAGATTTCCATAGAGATATAATTCCAGGGGAAGTCACAGTCTCACTTTGATTGATCTTTGTTGGTTTTACAGTGAAGTGTGTGGCCCTTCATCAGACCGCCAGTCTGCTCTGTGCACTTGTGAACATTTCACGCTTAAAGCTCATCTACTGTATCTGTGCTCAGAGAATTGGAGGCTCTTGGAGGCTCCCTGTAGATAAAACAAACAAATTGCAAGACAACAAGTTGAGGCCAGGGCATGAAAAGATAGTGTCAGGATAGAAATGTGTGTGTGTGTGTGTGTGTGCGTGCTATAGTATCTTTTAATGTGTGTCCAGGTCCATCTCATCACCCGGCAGTTGTTGTAATAATCAGCAGTATTTTTTTCTCTTTCTACATGAAACACTAACTTGTCTGTATTTTTCTAAAGGGGTCAGAGTGAAGTTCTGCAGGATCATCTTCTATCTGCTTCTTTTTCTACCTGTCTACATGTCAGCTTACCAGTCTTTCTGTCTCTGTATCTGTCCCTCTGTCTGTCTTTCTCCACCTCTTTTTTTCCGCCTGCCTGTCTGCCTGTTAGCGACAGCAGCTGTGCAGGGATACATCTAGCAGGAAATTCTCTGTCTTGACTGGCTGTCTTCTCGTCTGACAGCAGAGAAGCTGAGAGCTGAAGAATCAGGAAACAGCTTTTATCTTGTCTGTCTCCTGCCTTTTGCTCCCAACTCCCAACTCTGCTTCTGAGAGGAGACGCTGAGAGAGAGACAGAGGGGGGAAGGGGAAGGGTGTGAGGGATAAAAGCAGGACAGAGTGGGGAAATGATATTACACAGAGAGAAATGAAAGGAAAAGAAAGCGAGACAGAAAGCTGATGCTGGAGTCGCTCTAAGAAAATGCTATTTCTTTCTCTGTCTGTGTTTCTCTCTCACTCTGTTTCTCTGGTTGTTTTGATGTATTCAGACAAACCCACAGTGCTGCGATGGTGAAACAGGCGTGCAGACACAACACAACAGATGAAGAGTGTCAGCTGGTGGTTAGAGGCTCACACATGCTGCTTATCTCTCTCTTTCTCTTCCCCAATTGCATTCTCACTCTCTTTCCGCTCAATTTTTTGTCTTGCTCCAGCTCTCTCCTCCTTTTCCCTCCCCCCTCCCGGCTTAGCTGTTGGAGTGAACTTGAGATCAGTCATCTCCCAAACATTTGATTGCCAACAGAAGATCACCAGACGGGATGTATAGTCTGTGCAGCTGAACCATTAGCAAGCAGCCACTCCTATACTTATTCATGCTGTAAGAAATCCCTGTCTCCAGTGGTTTTGTAACACTTGAGTGATCATTTAATCATACTGTAGTGCAATGCAGAATCATATTAAATGGAGCTTCTTTTGTGTTGCAAATGGTTGCGTGAGTGTTCGTCATACACAGTCACAGTTCATGGCAGGATGTTACACCTTCAACACATTTTCATTGGAAATGATGCTTGCAAGGCCCCATAAGTTGTTTTCTAAAACAAGAAAATTATAGTAATTCCTTTTGAAGTCATATTCTTTATGATTGATCAGTTTTTCTTAATAATATTATTTTATTTATTTATACAATATATCAATTAATATTTATTTTTGTTTGTCATCACTATAGCATCACGGGCATGCAAGATGCATCAAGAATGGATGTTGAGTTTGGAGATGAGTATAGTCTGAGCAATGGCACCACAAGTAGCCTTGTAGCATGTAGGGAGGGGGCCATTTATGTCCCTACGCTACTGATTTGGTGTCCTTGCTTGTGTGATCCCATCACAGTCACCGTAGTTCTATTAACAAAAGTTGTCTGCACTAAGTAACACAACATGTTGCTTGCTGTATGATACTCTACATTCATGGGTGTTGAAAATGACACAGTTTGTGGATTCATAGTGTGTGGCTCAGATTTAGAGCCACTCTAATCTACAGTTAGCACTTCTGTCAGACATTTAATGGTTTTACTGTGCTGTGGTATGGCTGAAAATGGCTGCATTATTATATTTGCTAGACACACTGATATATGCGCGTAAGTAGGAACACACATAGGCACAGGCTCAGTACAGTAATGACCTTGACTAAGTAGCTCTCCAAATTGTAAGTGACTTTTAGAGCACTCCTGATTTTTTTTCTGTATTTGCAGCAGACCAAAGTGTCTTTCACATTGGCCTGTGTTTGTGTGTGTGTGCGTGCATGAACTGTATGTGTGTGTTCCCCTGTTGTGTGTGTGAGAGTGTTCAAGCTGCACAGACAAAACAGAAAGCAGGCTGGACCTCATTGTGGGTGAGGAGCCTCACCTATAGGATAGGGTTTAAAACCACAAGGGAAACGATGGGGAAAACCTTGTTATTGGTTAATTAAAAACTAACTCTTATGTTTCTCGGTAACAACTTTAGCCTTAATAATATTATGATAATTAAGAAAAAAACGAACTTTTTTACCAATTCATTATTTAACTGGTTTCTTTGCAGACACATCATTGTTGTTTTTCTTCACATTTTTATGTCTTCAATAGTTTTTTTTTTTCAGATTGTTGTCCAGATGTAGGAACTTGTGCTTCTCTGGATCCAGCTTGTAATGAAAATGTTTTTTATGGGGCTGTAAAGATATACGAGGACGAGAATGACTCTTCCCAGTGATTTGATGAGAGTGGAAATGTCTGCCAAGGCCCAACTTCAAGGAGAACTTTGAAAATGTTCAACCAGAATCTTCAAAAGAAATGACAGTGATTCCTGAGTATGGCACATATTTAGCATTACTATCAGTAAAAATCTGTGGTAGTGTTTATAGATATAGTAGGGACAAGTGTGTGTGTCTGTCTGTGTATGCATGTTCTTTGTACATCTGTTCATTTACTTTCTTTAAGTGTGTGTGTTGTAATTTTGCTCATCTTTGAAGTGTGTGTGCGTGTGTGTGCATGAGTATGCATTGGGGTCACTGGTAATTTGAAGTGTGAATGCTTGGTTTCTCCCCAGCATGATGATTTCCTCTGTCAGCAAACTGTGAGCTGGAAAATAGACCCGTATTATGATGAGATTAACTTTAACGGTCAAGGATTCCAGATCTTTCCAACAAAGTCACTGAAGATTAGGGCGTTCAATGACGCTTTTCTCCTCTCTGCTGTGGTGCAGCTTTATGCTGTGTTCAGTTCAGACAAGTCCTCTGCTGTTGTGTTTGCGCTGTTGATTTCTCCTCTCTTCTGTGTAAAGTTCATTTTGTACGGTGCTACAGTGGGTGGCAGCTTAGACAAACAACCCAAAACATTGTATGTTTAAGGCTTGATTCCAGCAGAGGGGTGTATTACCCACCTGGCTCAGAACAGGTATGTTTGTGTATATAGATATAGATATACTGTAGCACATAACTAGAATGTGCTTATGCGCTTACCAAAAGGTTGTATTTGGGTGTTCTTGTAATACTCTAAATTTATTGTACTCAATTCCACTTTCAATCATAAGAAATTACCCAGAAACCTACATCCTTTGTGTACATGTATGTACAGTATAATATGAAAAGTATGTTACATGTTACTTCTGGGAACTATCTTTCTGAACACTGTAACTGGATATTGAATAGAAGTCCTACAATCTACAGAAGAAATATTTTGTTTGTTTTGTTGAATGTGTGATATGCTCATTTTTGAAAAAAAAATCCCCAAACTACATTGTAAACCCCAGGTGTATGACAGCGAGAGGTTTATTGCATAATGTAAAGACAAAATTGTAATAACTGAATCTGTTCCTCCACATACCTCTGGTCTGCACACACTAATAACTATGGTCTCAAAGTAAGTCCAGTAGAATTACTGGAATATGGACACAGCTCGTGGTTTTCATCTTAATATGAGTGAGAAAAAAAAAAAAAAGGAAAAGAGCTGTATTTGTTTTTTCTTTGCCGACACGGTAGATAGGGAAGATTAAAGACATCTTGTCCTGACAACTGAAGAGAACAATCTGACAAGACTTAACAAAACCCATCACAGAAAAAGGAGAACTTCAAACAGAATCAAAACCTGCAGACGATGAAGGCGAGATGCAAACACATCACCCCAGGCTCTGTCTTTCTGCTTCTCTACCTGACTGTCTGTCAATCTGTCCAGCCTTCACTCTGCCTGCGTTACAAAGTGGCATCCATCCTGCATCACCGCAACTGCAGACGATTGTTCTTCTCCTGTTGCAAATTAGTGATCGGCTGTCATGTTGTCATTAAAAAGCTGTTTCTTTTTCAGCTGCTCTAAATTACCCAGAAAACACTGCATTTCCCACATCTTTACTGTGTACTACACAATAAAGTAAAATTATCTACAGTATAGGTAGCACTTGACATTGAGATATACAGTTATAACTGTAAGGTTTGATTAGTATCGGGGTGTGTGTCTACATAGGTGTGCTTGTTTTTGTGTAACTGACAGCTGGCGGACAAGCTGTCACAGCTCTCTGCTCTTCCACTTCCAGTGGACTGATTATTATAGAGCTGTTAGCTCTCTCTGTGTGTGTGTGTGTGTGTGTGTGTGTGTGTTAGCTCTCTCTGTGTGTGTGTGTGTGTGTGTGTGTGTGTGTGTGTGTGTGTGTGTGTGTGTGTTAGCTCTCTCTGTGTGTGTGTGTGTGTGTGTGTGTGTGTGTGTGTGTGTGTGTGTGTGTGCGCGCGCGCATCCACAATGATGTGTGTGTGAGTGACACGCGCACACACACACACATCATTGTGGATGAGATAGTGACTGTTGTGTAATACCGTACATCACACTCCAAGCTCTGTCATCAAAACCACTTTAATTAGGACTTTGGAGAAGTTTTTGTGCGTGGTCATGCTGTGATTTTCCATCCAGTCTAATCAAACTTGCAGTCTGTTGCTGACTGAAGACATGCAAACTTTACTTTTATCTCATAGCGACATCTAATCATAATAGCCACATCTTGTTTTTTTAATTTTTAAAAGCCCACACTTTGTGTATTTATGGTACATTCATATTTAAAGGCAAACTCTACTGACACACTCGGGCCTTTTTCATAATGGTATGTTGGTAAAGCTAATGAACAGGTTAGTGGAATTAGTAATATTTCACTGCTTGCTAACCAGCACACCTGAATCAAACTTACCCATACTTTTCCTGGAATGCTCTTTAAATAATTGCTTTAATTTTTATGGTCAGGCATTGTAGCTATCAGCAACTACAGTGAACATTATATACTGTACATTAAAATGATGTTGTTATGTTAATCGTTCATACATTTTGCAAGACCTTTTTTCTTCAGAGGTGATGTTTGAAATGCAGCGTATCACATTTCTTTTCTTGCCCTTTTAAAACACCTAACAGATTTCTCTGCCTTGTTCTGTCTCCAACATCAGAGGCTAGAGCACAGCCTAGTGTGTTGCGCTATGTGTCTGTAATTCCCACCGACAACTGTGTTAATGGATGACAATAGCAGAGAGGAGAGCGCCATATGTCTGAGCCTGGGGCAGTACGGAGAATGGCAGGGCGCACAAAGACGAACAGAGAGAGAGGGGGAGATGACTGAAGAGGGGGGTGAACGAAAAAGAGATGATGGGGGAATAGACGAGAAATGCAGAATCCATTGAAAGAGAGAGGAAAAGGTGAGGAGAAAAAGCAAGAGACTAAGAAAAAGAAGAAAAAATAGAGAACAAAAAAAGATAAGAGAGGATAAAAATGAGGGATGGAAGAGGAACATTGGAATAAGAGATATGAGGTTGTTTTCTTTTCATGTATTTCTCTTTCTCATTCATGTTCCTCTCTAATTCATCTATATCTGCATCTAAATGCCAGTGACTAGACTTGTATCGTTTCAGTTGTGGCTAGATGTGTTTAAAGTGGATGACTGTTGAAGGAAATGTGCTTCCTGATTTGAGAGTGCTGTTGGAAGTGTAGCCGTGATACTGTAGGACTGAACGTTTTGACTCCAAAGCTTCCAGGAGGAACTCTTTAGTCATTACAGCATTATCTACCTTTTCATGTTTGTTTCATTTATCTCAAATAGTTTGGTTTCAGTTTTCATTTATATTTTGCATATCCCTTTGCTGTCACATTGTTTCAACATACACATTTTTTTCATAACTTCTGTGATTTTATATACATAATATATATGATTGTATATATGATTGTTATTACTGAATGTTAAATGTAAACTTTTTTGTTTTACAGACTTCAATGCATTTAAGTTATCTTGATAATCACATTGACAATTCCGCTAGCTGTTTTTATTGTCATCTTTTTCTAACATAATAACTCATTTTTATTTGTAGTGTTTACAGTTTATTGTTGAGGTTATCACACCCCGAGCTTGACAATAAAAATAAAAATGTTTTTGTCTTGGTTCAATTATATTCTGAATAGTCATTCAGAGTGCACACAAACTGTACATGAGACAGTGTGAACGCCATACATGTTTGTTTTAAAATCAGAATTATGTATTCTATATTTATAACTGACTGAAGGCGTCCATGTGTTTATGCCAAAGAATAATAAGAATTGGAGCGCTTTGAGCAGAATTCATGCATCTACTTCTAAACATCTTTGAATTTGACTTTCAGGATTCAGTTCATGTGTTTAAGATGTCATCACACATTAGCATCAACCTAGTCTGAAACAGATTTATATTACAACAAGGTTATAAGACTTGGTATTGAAGAGTGTCCTGATATTTGAATTCAAGTGCTGATAAGATGGCCCCATTCTGAATATCTTTGGATCACAGTTTTGTCAGTGTCAGTCTGTAATGGCTTCTGATCAGAAGTACATCTCATCTCAGTTGCCAGAGCGCCACTTAGTCTTCATGAAATCTCAACTTTTCTCTCTTCGTCCCATCTCCTTTCATGTCTCTCCTTTCATCTTCCCGTCTTCTTTTTTCTCAGCTTCCTGTGTTAGTCTTGTCCTGCTGCATCCAGTCGCACACAAGCTCACATGTACACAGACACTCGGCCTTATCTCTTCACATACAAGTCCAAATTATGGACTTAAGCGATCCATTAACAGGAAGAGGAGACAGAGCCAACATGTCAAATATAAATATACAGGACAGCTTGAGAAAAGTGGAGGGAACAAAGGAGGAGAGGAGGGGAGGGGACATCTTATTGAAATGGAAATGGACCAGGCCAATTAAAACATTTCACTGGGAGCTTGTTTGCAACTCCTGCTCCGCTCACACAGATTATATATACAGCACATTATGGAGTAATGAATATGTATAAATTGAACTCCTCAATTATCAAGCCACCACTGGGTCTCAATTAATACACTATACTTCTCAATCATAATCTAAATTAATATATTTCTCGCTTGTGATGTAAAAGCACTCACCTTTAAATTACATCACATTAAAACTGAAAACAGATCCCACGTAGATTTTGTTTATCCATCAAAAAATAACCATTGACAGTATAACTGTGAGCTTGTCAATTGTATTTCAAACACACATTCTGTCATCTCAGATGTTCATGAAGCAATGCTGCAATGGGAGCAGTCCTAAGTATTAAATAGTATTAACTACAGTTGTAATTTATGTAAATACACCTTTAGAGTCATTACTGACTTGTAGTGAATATAAATAATGACTGTAAACTCTGAATGCCTCAGATATTTTTTGCACCTGGGATTTGACAGTACTGTATCACTCACTCACTCATAACTAGTTGCTGCTTAATTACTGCAGAGGCTGAACATGCTTTTCTAGCTAACTCCACTGTCAGCCGTGAATCACTGCAGTCTACATAAAGTTAATTTACCCTGCCATGAAATACTTAAAGGGATACTCCACCCCTATGTGAAAGTTAGTCATTCCTTGCAGTCCCCAGAGTTAAATAAGTGAGTAAAAGCATTTTTTAACAGGAATGACTAAATTTCACATAGGGGTGGAGTATCCCTTTAATACTCAAGTCACGTTGAAAAGCCTTGATAAAAACACTTAGTTAATAGTAATTAACCATAGATAAGATAAGTATCATAGAAAAATGGTCAGTTATTATTGGAGCTGTTTTATTAGACCTACCATCTACTCTTATTTAGTAAATAATACTAGGTGCCATAGGTGACTGCTTCACTGGTGTCACACCAGATCACAGTGCACTGGTGGAGCTCTGAGAGGCTGAGAGAGCAGACAGTAAATCCTGCCTCATTTTTAGCTTGCTCGTGTTCTGTTAGCCTCTGCTCCACACTATGTTTATACATAGAGGGTGTCTTTAGTCTTCCTGAAAAGCTGAACGATGCACTAGTGGGATGAGAAACACTCCTGTTGTTCCCCCACCAGCCAGCCTTTAGTTAAGGCATCGAAGGGCAAACAGTCTCTGAGGACCTCATTTACTGTCCGGAAAGGAATTGTGTTACAGCTTATGTGTCACTTTGAGAAAACAGAAGTATGTTGACAAATTTAAGCTAAAGTCCTCAGCAATTGCCGTCTCTCTTCCTTCCTCTTTCCCCTGTGTCTGTATCTGTGTGTCCACCAGTAACCCCTTTTGAAACCACAACTTTTATGACTCCAAACATGAGCCTTAAGCTTTATGTCAGGCTGGAATATGAACAAAAGCAGCCATAAATACTCATGAACTCCTCTCGCCAGAAGAAGATTTTGCCAGAAGCTTGCCCTTTGAATCAGATGGTCATCATCCCTTCCCTTCCACAAAAGAGGGACCCTTTGACCTTGAGTGAGTGTATGACAAAGTTCAATATTTTGCTAACTAGAGAAGACAGTTTTCTTTGCTCTTTAGTTTGCCTTTGCACGTTAAAAAAAAAAATCCTCCATCTATTAGTAGTTACCCCAGAGCAGCAAATTCAGTCATCTACCTGATCGTTTCCAGTTAGTGAGAATTTATACAGCAGATATTTCCAAGTCTCAAAACAGCAACTGAACCTGTGAATTGTGAAATGTGACTGTAACATTTAGCACTGTGAGTGAGAGGGCACCAACATTTTAACGCTTAAACACGTTCTAACATTGTAACACTCCGTCAGATTGACTGTAGTCCTTCAATCAGGTAGCAACTCATACCTTCTTCCTGCTGGGACATGTATGTTTGCCTTTCATGTTAGACTCACATTCAGGACAATTTTGATGGGATTGACAGCCGCCAGCTATATAGTTTGGAGAATATTATAGGTGCAAGATGAAACTGAAGGAGGGGATCCCAAGGAAAAGTTGTAATTTCAAATCTGTTTGATTTTTCAGCACCATGGACAGCGTCATGGCTTCATCTATATACAGCATAGCTTCTGATATTTGGAGTCATGGCTGGGTCCATAGGGTCCAACTAAACCCCAGATAAAGGATCAATGACTCAGGCAGACTATCCTAATATATTCTATTAAACTAACCCTCTGGACTCTCTCTGCTAGCAAAATGTTAAGACCAAAAACTCTACCTTAAAGCAACAGGTGCTTCCAAAGGTAGACACACAAGACACGTACGATCTTGTTTCGAACAGTGCAATTAGCAAAATTTTTCCTTGACTGAAAAATGTTGTGTGTGTCTAGTTTTAGTATATCAATCTCCCTACTATTCATATTGTACACATAGTATATGCTTTATGAGCTCTACAGTAGTTCCTCCTATATGGAGTTGATTTCGGCTGTTATGAAGTATACAGTATGTGTAGACATAGTCGTACTGGTAGAAGTGTTAATTGAACCTGATGGTTAGCATTTATTATGACAGTTCTTATTTGGGCCTGCATGTGGGGAAAAGCTGAAAAATTGCTTGAATAAACAACATGTTGTGGAAATGTATGTAATAGCATCCAATCTGAGTCAGTCTCAGAGAAAATAATGCAGCCATGAGTTTCTGGTAGTGCTGAGACCTCTGCTCTCTGTCTCCCACTCTGACAGCCTCTTAGATGAATGCTTTCTGCTTTCTGGAGCTGACTTTGTTGTTTTCCCAGGCAGCCATGTGCAACTAGGCTAATGAGTACATTTAGCTGGAAAATGCTGAGGTAACACTTTCATCACACTGTGTGTGTGTGAGAATGTGTGTGCACATGCAGCCACGAATTTGTGTATGCATGTCATCTGTTTATTAAGGTCACAGTCAGAGATTGAAGTTTGAGCTGAAAAAACTAATTAGAGCCTCATCCTGCTCCTTGCATCACACCTTTCTAGTCACAACCATCTCTTCCCTCATGCATCCCTCTGTCTCTGCCTCACCTCACTTCCTTTTTGACTCTGTTTCTGTCCAACCTTCCCTCTAGTGAAGGTCGTCCCTCCCTCCCTTCCTTTGTTTCCTCTTTTCATCTCTCAAAGTTTTCTTTCTTTTCATTTTGTCTCTCTATCTTCTGCTTCTCATCATTGTATCACTATGGGACATCAAAACAGAAAGGTGGAAAGAGAAAGAATGGAGGAGAAAAGGGGGCATAATTCAGATGTTGTGAGGTATTGTAACATGTCGTTACTAGTGCTGTTATCTGACAATTTGTCCCTAGATCTTAGTTTGCATTCCCTTAACTTTTGGTAAACAAAAGTTCTGTTGCTGCAGTTAAAAGTCAGACATAAGATTTTTTGTTTATGATATGAACTGGACCGCAACTGAACAGTTTAGTTGTCAGGAATAAGATTGCATGCTCTCTAACTCTACTTTTCAAACATTGCCTTCATGTAGAAGTTTCTCACAAATTATATTTTTGGAGAGTATATCTGCAGAGGCTTTAGTGACGTGAGCAGCAGTTTTTGCTCCTCGGCTTAACGAAAAAAATAGTTCTTGAAGCAGTGACTTTGGCCTTCGTGAGCTTTCCTCTGTCCCTCTGAATGAGTCATCTTAGAACAAATGACTGGCAAGAATTTGCAGACAGTCACCGCAGCATATAGCTGCAGCTGTCCTTTTTAGTATCTAAACCCCAGTAATACTGTTCACACAAGCTTGTTACTTAAGGACTGTTACAGTAGTGTGATTGAGAATTTTATATGTATGCTTATAATCAGGGAGATAAAAACACTGAACTGAAAAATGACTGTTTAATCTCATTAAACTCAGAGGAGTCTTTGAGTTACAGTTCTTCAGTTAGTGCACAGCTGCAGTAAAACAGAGAGAGTTGCTTGTTTGTGCACTTTGTATTGTTAGTCTAATTATTTAGATTTCTAATGTAGCATTAGTCAGGCCAGTTCTCCACTTTTTTCTTGTCCTGGTGGGTCTGTGTCTCTGCTCTGCTGATGTCTGTCCTATGAGCAGCTGTTCAGTACTGCTGGAATAATGTTTCTCCTTGTCACTCTGCACTTGGTTTCACAATTACTAGTGACAGAAGTCCTAGCAGGGGTGATATAAGCTTTTCATTTCTCACCAGATTTTTATCACAAAGAAGAAATTAAATGGTGATCAAATGAGGAATTTTTACAAAAACAAGCTGTGAATGCCAAACAGAGAGTATGAAGGATTCTCTTAACAGTTTTCAATCAGCTGGAAATTTCAGAGTGATGAGGACAAACATTTCAGAATACAACAAGCTATTATTACTTTTGTAGTACTGTGTAAAGAAGATTCAAGGTGTATATTCATACTTGTACATTATGGAAGCTAATACACTACATCATTTACAGATCCCGCACAAATGGATCAGCTGTTTTACAAATAGTAGCATCTCCCCCTCACACTTAATCACCTCCAACAGGGGTCATTGCATTCGCTAAGAGGAAAGCAAACCAATTACAAGGAAGTTTAGGCTCAGCAAACCGTGAAAATGCCACATCACATCATGCAAATAGAAGGAACAGATGTTATTTTACCCCAAATGAACCGCTTCTTTCAGCAGCATGAATGAGAGGAACTTCACTACTTTGACCTCTATAACACAAAACGTGCTCTAACAAGAGACAACATTCACATTATTCCAGTCAGGAAGTCAGAGTGCACGTTCTGCAGAACAGTACAGGTGTCTCAACAACATGTCAGGTTAAGACACACACTCTCTAACACAACATGTCGTCTCACACACACAGAAAGACAAACCAACACAAACATGCACTAAGGCATGTTTCTCTAATTCTAGTTCATCAGTGGTTGCAGTTTACAGATGAATGCTGTAGAAATGTTGCATCCAAATGGCAGCTCTTCTCTGAGTATGTTTGTTGTTGTTGCAGTTGCTGCTTTTATTTATTTTATTTTTTTTGTCTCATTGCCAATTGTTGTAGTGCCGAGTTATTTACCCTCAGCTGCCAAAACAAAAGAACAAGGGCTGAACAGTGCATACTGTATGTAGTGGTTATCACTGCTAATTTGACAGTAATATGCACTAGATTTGTCTTTTTCAAACATTTGACACACTGGGTTTGTTATTATCCCTACAACAGTCATTTTTGGTTTCATTATAAGTGGCATTTTAGTTTCGTTTATTTGGTATAAAGAGAGCTGCTGCCCTGAAAAGACATTAATAGCTATGCAAGTATTCCCACATCCACAGAGAGATGGGTTTTATGTTGTTAGTTTAGTCAGCCACTCCCCATCTCCTCTTTCTGCTTTTCCATCTTCTGTCTCCCTCTAATTTTGCACTGTTCCTCTTTCCTCTCATTTCCACCCCTCTAATCAAATACTTGAATCTCTCTTGTGTGCGTTTGAGGAGGCGGAAGGGGTGGCTATAGTAATAAAACCATTAATCATTGAGAATAATTTGCAAAAAAATCAGCCAACCTTGTTGAATTTGACAGCCACTATATTGGATCTATATGCTGCAACGTAATGTATGGTCAGATAAGAAGCTTTGAACGTGACCCACAAGGTGTTTTTGCAGTATTCTGCACATTTATGAGTAATTTCAATCCAGACCTATGTATTTCTAGGTTGTCTTTGTACAGTAGGACAACATTGACCAAAGCCTTGTCTCAGGAGAAAAAGCTTCACATATTGTTTTACTGTGCATCATATTCCCAGTGTGTTCAAATTGTATATAAATTTGTTTCCCTAAACCTAAAGTCACTCAGAGTGGCTGCCAGCTCCATCCTAATAAAACAAACCATATGGCCACTATAGGGCTAATGCAGCACTTTCAACAGCAGCTTATAAAATCAAAGCCGTTAAAGTCAAATCTGATCAATCCTGCAGTCTTTAAGTGTTGGTCTTCATAAGGTCTTTCTTAATATGGGAGCCTAAGTGTGTATTTCTGTATTTAGACACTCATTTTAGTGTTTTTGTTTTTAGATGATCTTCTCAATGTGCCTTTGTGAAAACCTGTCTGAATGCTACAGTGCTTCTAATTTCCCCCATTTCAACTCTTGAATGAAACCTTTATATTCACAGGTGGTGGGTGATTATTAACATTATAGAGGTTAAATCATTAAGGTCCTGATAAAGGCTATTTTTCCCAGCCTTCCCAGCCCCTCCAGATGAGAGTTTGTATTGGAATACTTTCTATTGATTTACATAATCATAGCAAAGCCCGTCCACTGCAACCCTCAGAGGCAGAGGAGCAGATGCTCCTCATCTACATCAAATGTGTTTAACTACACAAAATTATGTTATTCAAACATTTAAACCATGGTGGAGCATTAAAACCACATGTGTGATATGAGATGAAAAATAAACGTCTCACAGAAAAACTTTTTTGCTGCTTTAAACTAAGCATCAAGTTACATATTGTTTCAGAGAGCTTTTTTTTGGTCAATACCCACATGAGCGCCATTTTAATGAGCTTCGTTCCCAGATGGAAATATTTCAAAAACCCCTGTGTAGGGGATTAATAACTTTAGAGGAGGGAGCTGTAATAATAAGAATAATTCTGCAAAGTGTGTGTCTGTGTGTGTCTGTGTGTGTGTATGGTTTGCAAATTGTTTCACTAAAAGCATGCCAGGTTGAGTTTTTGTATTCTGTGTGTGTGTGTGTGTGTGTGTGTGTGTGTGTGTGTGTGTGTGTGTGTCAGCCTGTGTCTGTCTGCGACGCACTACCCATAATATTGTTGGGCAATGTCACGCATGTTCACAGGCGTACACACGCACACACACACGCACACACACACACACACACACACACACAGAGTAATGTCACACATGAAGGGTGTCAGTAATGGGATTTTGGTCAGGCCAGTGTGACCATGCTGTACTTAGCTAAGGTCATTGATATAATATCTGGAGCTGAGAGAGAAAGAGGGAATATGAGGTGAGAGAATAAACAAAGGAAGGATGGGGGAGATGAAAGACAGGAAGAATGGGATGTTTTGTACAAATTGTGCCATTTAGCTGTTGGTGTTGGTTTTCTGGTGCGATCTGTTTTCTATACATGAAGCATTGCAGCCCTGGGTTGTCATCCATTACACACATTTTGTTTTCTTTTGTACTCTGTTTTATCATTTCTACTTTTTTCTAATCTTTTCAACTCCTCTCCTCTCCTCTCACACCTCCTTAGACAGGGCTATTTTCTGCCTGTCCGGTAGTTTGCAGACAAGCCCTGTTTTCGACCCTGGTGAGCCTCTTTACTGTGTATGCACACACACACACACACACGCTCACACACGCACACAGTACAAGTGACCATTTGAGTCATATCTGTGTGTCTATGACTGTGCATGCATGTGTGTTTGTGGTCAAGAGGGAAATGCAGCATATTGTATAAGTGGCCTGTGTGTGTGCGTGTGTGTGCGTGTGTGTGTGTGCTGCATGTGTGTTCCCCTGTTGTGACAGTGTTGAAATCCAAGCTGACATCCCCTTCTCCCTGCAACAGCATATGCCCCTCAGCAAGACCACTGGGAGACTACAGAGAGAGAGAAAGAGGGAGGGAGGTGTAGAAGGAGGGTGGGGGTGTGGGGAGGAATGGAGAGGTGGGGGCAGTGAGTAATGGGTGGAAAGAAGGAGAAGAGGATGGAAAGAGAGATGGGATAGAAGGAAAGAGAGGAGGGAAATAGCCAAAGAGGAAGAGAGGAGCAGGAAGAGAGCCACAGACTGAGACCATGACAGAGGGAGAGAAAGCACCCCCACTGCGTTCCTTTTCAGTCCTGCTAGCGTTGGCATGTGTTAAATGTAAAGCTGCTGGCTGACTCACCATGCTAGCAGCTCATAGTCAGCACTCTCTACTGCTCCTGTCTGACAGAGACAGAGGGAGAGAGGAAGGCTACCAGCTTAGTTTCAACACTGTCTAGAGAGAAAATAGAAAGGCCGCCACCAGTAAGTGACCAACGATCTTTGTCCTTTTCCTGCTTCTCAAACACCTTTTAAACACATAATCAGTGTTAAAGCAAGCACTCGTCTAGAGCTGTTCAGTAAAGACTTGCTTTCCAATCTATATTTATTTATATAGCACATTTAGAACAACCTCAGATTACCAAAGTGCTGTACAGAGTAGAGCACAATATGAAATAATAAGTATAAATAAAAACACAAACACACAAACACAATAGTATGGTATTGTGGATGTGCAGGTTAGGTTAACCGGTGACTCTAAATTGACCGTAGGTGTGAATGTGAATGATTGTCAGTGGCGAGTCGACCCTGTTATGGTCTGGCAGTGTCGTTTGGGATAAGTGGCGTTTACTGGAAGATGAGTGGGTGAGACTGCTTGTCAAGTTCAAAAGAAGAGCTACTTGTTTTGAAAAAGATTGTGGCCATGATTAAAATGAAGCAAAAAAGAAAAGGACTGTCGGTAAGTCATGCTCTTTGATATCCATCCATAACAACAGTGTGATATTGTGTGATATTTCCACTATGAATTACATTCACTAGAGATCCTTGTCAGGTAAACATAAATAAAGGTTATTATCGGCATTGGTATTGTTAAATAACAAACTTTGTACAGTTTTTAAAATCGTTTTTAATGTGGAGAGCAAAGTTTGCTCTTGTCTCACTGCATTTTACACCTCCACAATATTACACTGTTTGAAGCTAATGTATTTCTATAAGTATTTGTTCACTAACAGTTAAGCCAACAAATCAATAAAACTTTTATTTTTTATCTAATGCTGTTTTAACAGTTTCCTAATTGCTCTCAGTTAAGTTTTCAGATATTGTAAATATGCAAGCTTTTGTCATTGGGACCATGGATTTATTTTCTATACCCACTAATCCCTTGAGGGATATGGTTCGTATTAGTGAGATCGTACAATTTAAAAAAACAATTTTATTTTGATTGTTGTAAAATGGATGGATTACTATTTTTAGGATCGTGCCTCATCTTACGCTCAGATGAAATTAATAACTTGTAGAGTATTAAGTCTTTTTCACTGAGTGAGTCACTCGTCTCTTGAGATCATAATAAAAGTCTCTGTGAGAGGAGCAGACTAAAAAGGTGGATGTGGGTGGGGATGTGGGGGTTGGGTTGATAGTTGCTCTGCCATATTAAACTTGATTTTATAAAAACATGTCTTGTATCTTTGGCTCAATTCCCACTGGACTCATGCGCATGATAGATGTACTGTACTGTATGCTTTCCTAGTATTTTAAGGCACTTTTGATAGCCGTTTACAGTATATTGTTTATTGTTCATTGCTGTTATTTATTTTGTTTTGTTGTTTATTGTTTCTTTCTTACTGTTACTTGTTTACACTGCTGTGGCAAGTGAGTTTCCCTCAATGGAGGATGAATAGAAAACTAGAAAACTATTCTATTTTATTCTATGGCAGGAGAAGTGAGACTCAATGGAGAGCCTTACTTCTATGCTGCAGTACTTCTCACAGTTATTTACCCCGTCCTGTCTAAGTTTGTGCGCACTTTTTCAGTATACAGATCCACATTTAGGAGCTTTGTAATAAAATAGTCTGTTCAGTAATAAAATACACTTCCATTGAGAAAGTCTCTGTTCATGTTGTGCTTAGGCTTAGTGTGAAATTTATTGCTGTACAATCATAGAATTAGTATAGAGTAATGTTTTGATGCAATCACAGGCATCGGTATTTTCACAGACATGAATAGATGAGTATTTTTTTTTTTCAATAGGCAAAACCATTTTAATGAAGTGCACTTTAACGGTGCAGTGAAATGTCTTTGGTGGAGGTGAAGACCTGATGGGTTGAAGGAGAGTGAGTCTGAGGGGGCTGCTTTACTGTGTACATAATAGTGTGCATATGTGCATGAAGGTGATCCAGTCATATAATGTATGCAGTAGCCTTGGACTTGATACATATAGAATATGAACAAAACCAGATTTTAATTGGATTGAATTATGATGTTGTACATTGTACGTTTTTATTTAGAAATGAAAGAATATTTTACCAAAAACATTTTGAATACTGTAAACATGTTAGCATCATGAGAAATAGTGTATATTTGTAGGCCTGTAAATTGTACTGTGAAATGCTTTGACCTCTGTTTTCTTCTCTTTCTTCATTTCCTCCTCTCTTCCGTCTCCCTGATTTTCGTCATTTCAGCATGTCAAAACACTTTTCACTACAGTACCTGCTGATCAGGGGCCTTGATGACCGTACTGGATGTAAAATGATTTCCCTTGCATTTTTTTCTCCAACATCAGTAAAATGCTGCGGCGGTAGTGTCGGCTGTTTTCTGGGGGTTTGTACTGCTCTGTGCATAAACTATTACTGATGGTGAAACTGTCCACTGATGGAAAACAATTGTAGAGTGATCTATAAATACAGACTCTTATTTGTTGAGGGCTCTGTGATTAAAGGGTTGGTTCACCCAAAATACAAAATTCACATTCTCCCACTTTTCACCAGTGATGTACAATGGAAATTATAGTGAAACTGTAGTTTTGAATTATCTCCCTTCAAGGTTCCATTCTTCAACAAAGGAGCTGAATGAATTCAACCTTGTCTCTTGAAAATTATGTTCATGTAGTGCTAATTACCGCCGCCAAGGAGGTTATGTTTTCACCAGGGTTTGTTTATTTGATGTTTTGCAAAATAACTCAAAAAATTATGGACGGATTTTGACAAAATTTTCAGGATTGGTTAGAAGTGGCCTAACTTAAAACTGATTAATTTTGGTGGTGATCAGATCCAATTCAAGGTCATCAACATCAAATGATAGGTCACGCCATAGTAATGTAAGGGCGATTTCGCATATTTCTGAGCGCTCCAGGGTCTACAATTTTAAGCCAATCGTCACCTAATTTGGTATATAAACTAATATAGGAATCCAGAAACCACAGATTCAGTTTGGTCAAGATCAGTAAAAGGTCAAAGTCACCAAGGTCAAATATGCATTTTTAACCATGACTTCATGTAGGAGGGAGCTAGACCAATGCAACTGGTCTCAAAATATCTGGAAAAGAATTCTCAAATTGTATTTGCAAAGTTTTACTGGTATTTTGGTCTTTTTTAAAATTCAAATTCAAATGTGACAAAATATGAAATAGAGAAAAAAATAAATAAAATGTACATAATATTAATGTGAATACATTATACGTTATATATGTGTTAAATGTGGGTTTCAAGGTGGGTCAAAATCAACACATTCACTCTTAGGCGTTGTGGGCTTGCAGGAGTCTACGCTCTCTCAGAATGCTGCCTTGGCAGAGGTCTGTGCTCTGAGTGCTTTTCTAGTTTGTTTATGTGATGAGGGAATCATAATTGCCTTGATAGTAAAAGTGTTTTACGCACAAACGCTTTGACACTGCAGATGTATGGTATATGGTTGGGCTATCCTGTCGGCAAAAAAAAAAAAAGAAAACCTTATTAGTTAATATGTTTCATATCAGCTTCGTGTCACGCTTGCAGAAACCCATCATGTCATGCGATTAATGTTTTGAAATGACTGTTTAAATTTAGGTGATGAATCCACTTGGTTAGAGTTTGAAAAAAGCTATGGTTTGTGGTAAAATAACGTAACCACCAGAAATAAACAACAACTGCCGTTAGTGGACTCTGTGATATAAGCAGAAAATTTGTGTTTACTTGTGGTTTCACATGGGTCTTCATTAAAAATGTTCCTTGCTGTTAAAAAAAAGCATTAAGGAATTCAAATATCTTTCTGGTGCCAGTGTTCCAGTTACTCTGGATAGTCAGACTGTTGCTTTCATCGCATCATCATTATTGTTGGAAACCACAAATAAAATTCATTTGTTACCACCGTTGTCGAGTGGAGGCCAACATTTTCTCCTTGCATGCTTCATGCAACGGTAGGCAGCACAGCTAGCCGTTACAGTCATCAGTTATTTGTGTGTGTGTGTGTGTGTGTGTGTGTGCGCGCACACTGAACAGTGTTTGGACACAACACTTGTCCTTCCCTTCTCACTCTGTTTGACAAAGCTGCTCGTGATCTTCAAACCCCCTTCAACAAAGCTCTGTTCTCGTGAGGCCTGATCCCTCCTAACCCCCTGTCTCACTCTCCCTCCCTCCTGTCTCTCTCTCTTCCACCCTACAGCTATCTCTCTCTCTCTCTCTCTCTCTCTCTCTCTCTCTCTCCTTTGCCCTCCCCTCTCTCTTTGTTCCAGGGATCAAACGAGTATCTCTCTCGTCCACGCTCCGTCACCTGGGAGAGCACACACACATTCACACTCGTCCTGGCCTCTCTTCTTTAGTTTGTAACAGTGCTCATGTTTCTGTTCACGGTTTTAGAGTAGACAGTCATGGCCAAAGAACGAAGCTAACCTTTCAACTCACCTATTACTTTGGATCAAAGAAGAAAGAGAGGGGAAGAGACTTGAAACAAAAAGAGCCAAGTGGAATGTCAGACGGGAAAGATTAAAACGGAAAAGAGTTTCGCTGAATTGAGCTGAAATGACCGCGATAAAGATCAGAGACTGAAAAAGAAAAGTGAATGTTAAAGCCTTTGAATTTAAAAGAACAAGGACCATCATACAAAACACAGTTAATCTGTTTCTTCATATTGAAAAATTAGCAGCATATAAACATTATTTTTGAGGAAACATAGGTAACAGTTAAGACAGGCATGCTCCCTCTTATTAGACAAAGGGTTGCTTTGGTCTTGTCAACTCCTTTAGTCCTTTGTTATGTTTCGTTCATGCTGGATGACTTATTTCAAGAAACTTGCGAGAACATCTCTAGTATACACAATTTTTAAAATGATGCTGATGATTTGTGAGAAACAGTTTACAGATTTGGCGATTAAATTAACGAGTCAACAAATCAGTGTGAGTATATTAAGTTTATTTGTATAAGTTTATTTAGTAGAGGCCAGCCCTAATAGCAATAACATAAGTGTAACAGAAGTCATTTAAGGTGTGATGCAAGTAAAGATTCCTTAATGATTATAGTTTATGAAGGAAGTGGTTTAATGCTTAAATCAGAATGAAACTATTTGTTTAAGGTTAGTAAATTATTGATCAGGATCACTTTCAAAATAAATGAAAAAGAGTTTCACTTGCAGTAGAAATCCTCTTAATCTGCGTCACCGCAATTGAAAGAAACTGTATTTAGAAAAGACAATCCTTTATTCGTCCCACAGACACAGATATTGTGTGCCATCCAAACCTCCATTTGTTCTTTTCCAACCTTCCTGTTCAGGCTGGTCCCATCCACTGCATTAAACTGTTTAGTTTAATCCAGTCCTGTCCGGCTGAGAACTGAACAGGTGGCATGTGACAGCGGGTAAGAGCTGACATCAAAGGATCCAGAGAGAGGAAGTACAAGAGACGCAGAATGAAAGAAAGATAAAAAAAAAATAGACCAAAAAATTATTATGGGGACAAAGAAAAGAAGAGAATCATAAACATGGGAGGTTAGTGTGTGAATGATAGCAGACAAGGAATTAGAAAGAGAGAAGGAAGAGGAAATTGGAAATCAGTGTGCGTTGGTTGTTGAGGTTGGGATGTCAGGTGTCTCAGTGTTTGTCTCTAGAACAACAGCTTGTGTGCTTAACTCTAGTGAATACCAATTGTTCTGCACTGATAAAAGCCTGCTGCAAAACTCCCAAATATAATATGGCTCTTTATCTTTTCCTCTTACTTCACTTCAAATCATTATTCTTTCTACTGTGCGTCTGTGTGTGTGTGTGTGTGTGTGTGTTAAAACAAACTTTTCATTTACTTTTCTTGGGCCTCTGCATATTCACACTCATATAATTCCCCCTCCAAACCAATGAATGCATACTTGCAGTCTTCTTAATTTATATCCATACCTCTCTTTCTCTCCTTCACATATACACACTCTATCACCCCTATAGGCGGCTCTCTGCAGATGATGTCAGGTGAATGTGGACATTGTTTAACGAGCCCTGGGACCAGGAAAGAGAGGGGAGGTGGAGGGATGGCACAATAGGAGAGAAGAGGTAGAGGACAGCAGCAGTAGGGAGGGGGAAGAGAAGGATATGGAGGATTTAGGAAAAGGAGGATGGCTGGATGAGTGGGGAAGAGGAAAAAGGGATGGAAATCTGTCAGAGAAAAGAGAAGCAGGAGGATGACAAAAAGAGGAGAGGAGGAGGACACAAGAGTGGAGGACACCCGAGTGCTGGGAGACAGAATCATAGGGGAAATGTATGTGATATGTAGCCTTAGGACAAGCGAGAAAGGGATGAAATAAAGAGGAGAGGAGGGGAATAGGGAGACAGAAAGGAGAGTGGGAATGAGAGAGTAGAGGAAATGTAGCCTACAGAAACCTTCAAACAAGGTGAGGAAGATGTGAAGGGTAGAGGATGATCCCTCCTCCCTCTGACCTCTTTCGTCTCCTTCCTCTCTCCTCTCTCTCCTCTCTTCTCTCCTCATGTCCTCTCTCCTTGCAGCTTCTCTCTCCTCTCTTGCCGTGTAATGTTAGACTACCGGGTGGGAAAATCTCTGAAGTCAGCTCTTCTCAAGCCTTTTCCTGGTCCCTCTCTTTTTTCACATTATGTCATGTTATTCCTGCTCACAAAATGCTTCAGACCTTACTCATCCTAATTAAACACATTTCTGCCTCAGTAAGTTGCAGATTCTATTCAAACTATCTCCTGTTAAACTAGAGCTATGATCAAAGTCACTCTTTTTTGCTACGCAGTTGATCCACGCTGGGTGGAAATTTGTAAAACGTTTGCTTTTTTTCCTTTCCTTCCTTTTCACTTTTTGATCCAGGAAGGGTCTGACATCCAATTGTCTGACAGAAAGGATTTTTCTTTAACAATAGATCCAATTACATACTGTATTGCAGTGTGGCTTTTTAAGATCAATCCCCTGCAAAATCTGTTGCTCTTCTGCTGCAGGATTGAAGTCAAAGAGAAGTGTGGGTGACAACTATATCTACCTATCTACAGTATATCCTCCTATTGTTCTCTTGCTCTCTCAGCAACTCAGTCTAATGGTCATTGAATCCAACATGGCGAGGCAGTTGCGCGGCAGCAGCAGAGGCCACTGTGTGTGTCGTCTAATATGGAATCCATCCACCCTCGAGCAGCGAGTCTGGCTCATATTCTTCTGCTTACTCTGCTCTCCTTTGCCTCAGAGCATCAAGGCTATCCCTCTGTTCATTTAGGTCCTGAAAATAAACTGTCACTCAACCCATCAGCCAATGTATGCCTGTGTGTGTGTGTGTGTGTGTGTGTGTGTGTGTGTGCGTGCGTGCGTGCTTATGTGTGTGTGTGTGGTTTGGAAGTTGTATGTGCACACTGGGGTGTTGTGGCAGCGTGCACTCTCACGTTTGTGTGTATATATTTGTGTGTGTGTGCGTGAAGCTGTCAATTTGCCTTGCCCAGCTCCATCCAAAAAGACAGACAGCCCATTGAGGCGTGTGCTGCAGAGAAAAATAACAACTCCAACTGACAAACATACTTTAGTCAGGGTGCAAACATGAGGAGAGACACAGGGACGAGGTTTTGCATTTAAATCAAATATATGGTTTACTTTTTTATACTCATTGTTCTTTTTCTGTGTGATATTGTCACTTGAGTTTGTTTTATTGTTTGTTTTCAATAATTATTGATTAATGCTGCGCTGAATGAGAGCAAGACTCTCCCTGAGGGGACGGACTGCTGGCTTCAGCCACAGAAGGCAGCATTTAGTGCCTAAAACACTGTCCTTCTGTCTGCTTATCATGTTGCTGTGAGGGGGTCATACACTGTGTGTGTGTGGGTGTGTGTGTGTGTGTGTGTGTGTGTGTGTGTGTGTGAGATAAACCATTAGAGCCATTGTTCCTTTTTTCTGTCCATGTGTTAATTGTACACCAAACTAACTTTTGTCAGTGTTTATATCATACTCACTGCCTTAAGTTTAGGGAAAAAAAGAGTTCAAGACTACTTAGATTAGTTCTCCTCATGGTTTGTGGCTCATTTATTCATACAGTAATAACTGATATGAAAAAAAAAACAGTTTGCCAAGGCAGAGGAGCTTTTGTTCTTGTTCTTATTATTCTGTCATAATGTCTCTGGTTTCAGCTGTTATTAGGTGACAAGTTCTTTCTCTTTCTGTTATTTGGTGATTTTTTTTATTTTTTTATTTTAGATTATTGTTCTATGTAAAGTTGTGGTTATTAAACAAGCCTGGATGGATTTTAATAATATGTTCATTAGTTGCTGACACAGTGTTATTTTTTTCCTCATATATACATACATACATACATATATAGAGAGAGGGATACAGTATATCTATGTTTAAGGAAAATTATGATAAAGGCTTTATATTGTTTACATTCATTCATTCAGTCTGATACATAATAGGAATTTTTCTTTTTCCCTAATGATGTGTTGTTTAGTTAAATGAGAAACACAATACAAAGGCAGCGGGTGTAATGTGAAGGTCAAAGGTCATTAAATTACTGTGAATTTCCTTCCTTTTCATCAACATCGCCCACAGTGGCGAGGTTCACTCTGCAGTAGCAGCATGGGAAATTTTCAAGAGCAAGAAGATCGTACATGAAGACAATATCAAAGGCCTAAAGCACATTTATGCATATGGTATGGGTCTCTGAGAAGGAAGAGTAAAACACTTGACTTCAAGCTGTGGTCAATAGCATTTGCTTCCCAATCACCTGGAAAATGAATAATGACAATAAGGGTGCATCTAGTTAAGTATGTACCATTGTCATCTGATGATTCGAAATTATGCTCCATCCATTTATGTGACATTTACGTCTTTAAGAACATAATCACAAATCCTGAAGTGTACACTTTCTTATTATGCTCTTCTTCAACTACTTATCTCTTTTCCTCCCTCTTGTCTGCCTCTTTTTATCTATTGTTTGTCTTTTTTATTCTCTGCCTCTCAGTGTTTTGCTTACCTCTCTAACCTCTTTCTTCTTTCCTCTCTCGCTTGAACTCCCTACTTCCCACCCATCCACAGCGGCGGAGAAAATCTGCGAACATGAAATAAATGATGTATCATTTCTATAGGCAGCTACACCTGTAGTGAACTACACTGCAGAGGATGATGAAAACAAAAGCAATAAATCAAGGAAAATCCACTAGTCAGAGGAAATAGTCCTGTAGAAATATTCTCCAGTCATCTTTCTAGAGAGAGCTGTGCCATTGAAATAACCCAAATCCCTCATGTTTTCTAATGAATTCAACAGGGTAATGTTACCTGGAAGGCGGATTTGTTACTATTGTATGACAAAGAAAAAAAAAAAGCCTGCTGCCCCTGTGACTCATCCCCAAATAAACGGAAGTAAAGGGATGGATGGATATATCTGACCCTTCCGCCCCTTTATCTCGTTTTCTACATTCTAAACATATTTGAACATCTATCTGGCTATAAACTAAATTAGCAAGGAAAGTGAATTTCTGTTCAATGAGGCAGCCCATAAATATCACCTCAAATTTACCTCATTTCCTTTCCAAATACCTTGCCAGTTTACTTACTTACTTGGGCATAAATGTAACTAATAAATTTGCATTAGGGTTGCTACAGCTAACCGCTACCTAAGGGCTGTGTCCTGGAGCTGCCACAAAGGAAAATACAAGTTGTTTTCTCATTTCTGCCATTTTGGATCCAATAAGCTAACATCACAGCAGTACTAGTTTGACCTTCTCTGAGATTTTCAGCAGTTTGGTTGAATTTTTCTGTTAAGTGCTGTTAGTTAATGCTTGTTTTTTTTAATAATGATGGCTGCGCTTTTAGATTGTATACTGTCGATGTATCAGAGGTGAAAGACTGTCCCTTATTAGTTTGGATCATATGGCCATATCTAACATAACACCTTCAACTTTTACCCAATTCTAAATGCATTCTGCTCCTGTATTATGGAGTTTTTCAGTAGAGGCCAGGTATGAATATTAAAATCATCAGAGGCTGGCAATGTTTGTGGATTGTAAACACATCTGTCACTACTGTTTAATTGGTAAACAAGTCTGACCGCTTTCTGTTTGTTTGTAAACAACCATGTCCCAGCATGATATGAAAGGTCATTAAAACAACCTGTCTACCACTTTGTCTATTCTATATGCACCTCTATGATTTGCATTTACATTAATATTATGGCTCCATAAATGATGGTGTTATCCACTGTCATTCACAGTGAAATAAAGTTTCCAAGTATAAAGCCTGGTCATTTGAACTTCGAAGCAAGTACTTGAGGGATGGAGGGAAGATTTCTAGAGGAGGCAAGGGAGGATGACACAGGGAGAATGACACAGGGAGAGACTGTGCTGTGATTGAGCAGAGAGATGAGCTCCTGAGCTTAAAGGATGGGAGCAAGAAATTAATTCCAGTGGCAAGTCTTTCTGCTATTGTTTTTCCAAAAGGGGAAGTAATTGAGGATAGGTGGATGGTAGGGAAGGCAGAGCTTTTTTTCTGCGCCACAGACGCACTTTAAAACAGGTTAAATGTGATTTTTTACAGTGGTGGCTTCTTTTTTTCAAACATTCAATTAAGTTAGTGAATAAATGAATTAAAGTTTCATTTAATTTCTGTTGAGTTTGAACAAATTTACCGTGTTTAATGAAGTTAAATGTTTCTTTCAATAGACTTATCTATAGCAAAGAGCAGCTGTTTCTTTTCACATATATCTTAATTAATGGTTAATTTCAGCCAAACCAGAGTTAGTGATTGTTAATGGAAAGAGTCTGGTTGTGATCATAGCAGAGGTCTGTACTCAAAAGGTAATTATGTCATTGCAATTTTACCAACAAATGAGGATTGCAACCAAAACCAACGGTGTAAAACTGCTCAGTCCGTGATCCAGGTCCGTTATAATATAATAGTCCTTCTGTCACACAGGAACCCAAACAGAGGGAATGTAGTTTCTTACCCCAGGGCTCAGGCCAATTTAAAACATATTAGTGCTCTTGTCGTGTGGGGACCCAAACTGAGAAAATGTAGTTGCTCAGCCTGAGACACAGGCCAGATGAAATATCTTGGAACAAACAGGATTATGAAGTATCAATGAACCAGCAAAATTCAGTTCATTCTGTTCAGTTATGACGTACGGCCGATACTCATTGTATGCTCAGATATCCTTGAACTGCTGGTGTTTAAATGCAGTGTGAGTTTTAATCCAATCCAGTAGATGCACAGAAAGTACTTTTATGTGTTTGTATTTGTGCGTGCATGTCAGTCCCCTGGGAAAAATCCATAATGAGTAACAGGACACAGAGGCAGCACGAAAGTCTGTCAACACTGCACTGTTTGCATGTTTGACAGTTTTACTGTGTGTGCACAGGCAAAATGGCAGCATATTTTATAAGCGGATGCATTGTCTCATTTTGTGTGTGTGTGTGTGTGTCAGAGTGGCAGTGATCCATTGACCTGACAGCTCTTCCTGAGGGAGTGCACACATCCCTGTCATTACTGCAGTACCCACAGCTGATTGACTGCTTTCAGCACCACTCAGGAGATGTCAGTCAGTCAGTCAGTCAGTCACACTGTTGATTTCAAGACAAATTCAACACACTTGAGTGGTGCTGACAGTACTGGCCATTGATGATTTATGAAGTTGGCTTTATTGCCGCAGTTATACTCCACAAAGTCATCAGCCTACCTGTAGAATCAGAATTTCAAAACGTGACATAACGATGTGGTTGAGGGCTACACATTAGAAAAACAGTCAGTAAATCTTATTTATTTTAACCTTATAAATCATATTCTAGAGTTGATCAGGAAAACCACGCTCCATTGATTATCCAAAAAACATCAGATGGGACTATAAAATGTATAAAATTTATTTCTATTACTTTTGATCCCAGATATGTATAAATCTTTTAAGTTATAGTGGCCTCTTTCCCAGTAATTATCACATTTAAGAGTTTCTCTCAGCAGTTGCCAGTGCAGAGTTTCTTTCTCTAACATAATAACCATGAAACAGCGTTATTATGCCACTACATGTGTTTTGAGGGTGACAGTTCACTGCTCCAACATAGTCAACCTTTCAAACAATTTGTCAAGTTACGTTTATGTCTTGGTTATTGCTTTGTAAATAATGATAAATCAATGTGCTTCACAAACCATAAAACAATATTTTTGTTCCATAAATGCATGCTTCTCTTACACACAGTGTTATTTTGTGAATTATAAGAAACATTAGACAAGACTGACTGCAGGAAAACAACTCCCTCAAACTTTACATCACAGGAATAATTTGTTTAAATATTTTTGATGGTTTTTGCTGTTCAGTATTATGCTTCTGAATTGGATAACATTTATAAATATTCAAAAAACTGGCAACTGGTTTTCACATCTAATCTCATGCATATTTGTCATTAAAGCCACCACATACCCTTTTAATGGGTACATTATATTTAGTGTGTTTTAGTTCCACACCTACTGTGTTGAAAAATCTCAAGACACTTTAATACCGGAACATAAACTGAGACCAAAATAGTGAGGAACATGGAGTCATAAATAGTGCAGAATGTAGACGTTTAAACTTATTTCTCTACAATGTTCTGATCAACAGCTTATGACACAGTTTATTAATATCACACACGCACGCACACAGAGTTTTTGAACTCCAGCCTTGTAAAGGATTGTTCTGCTCGGCACCTTCACATCTGATTAATTGACTTGTCAGCACAGTATTTTTATCCTGCTCCCCTTTGTGTGTGTGTGTGTGTGTGTGTGTGTGTGTGTGTGTGTGTGTGAGAGAGAGAGAGAGCGAGAGCGGGAGAGAGAGGGAGAGAGTCAGTCCTTCCCACTGTCCTCTCTGTGCTGGTGTTACTCCCTAGGCATTATGGCAACCAACCTATAGGAGAGGGAGTGTGTGTGTGTGTGTGTGTGTGTGGGTGTGTGTCCTCGTATATAATGAGCCAGTGTGTGTGGACGTTTGTGGTGGGCAGGCCTAGGGGGATTTTCCTGCTGTATGCTGGACTCTGATTGGCCGGCGCCTGTGGGCACTTCCTGATCTCTTCCTGTCCTGAAGGTAGGTGTGTGTGTGTGTGCGTGTGTGTGTGTTTGTTATGTCTGCTTGGTAAAAAGAGGATTGAGACAAAAGTGATCAAAGAGATGAAAGATGCTGAGTCTATACAGGGAGAGTGAGATAAAATGAAGCCTAAATATACAGTATATTCTCTCCATCGCTTTATCACGGTGACAAAATGTATTAATCCACCCTGAGCTACTAACATTATATGATAGACACAAATATACATGCAGTTGGTCTTAAGTGAATTTAAAGGCACTCCATCACTTTTCTTTGTTAATGTTATAGTGTGGAATGAATTTAAGTTGTACTTTGTTCCATTTCAACCATAATCAACACATGATTATTTTGCATACAGTGGTGTTTTAACATTGTATTGTTATTTTACCCTTTTCTGTGAGATATTAATATTATTATTCGTGTTTGGTTTGGAGACATTTTTACCTGAAAGCCTCAGTTACAAGTGGAGTGTTGTCAGATGGGTCTACCACTCATGGAAGATCAAATGAAAGATGCTGTTGAGTTGCATTGTGGAAATTTTAGGACTCAGTGTTTTACAGCTTGGCCAGTATCAGAGATTTCAGTCAGGCTATCAAAGCCTCTGCTGTGTTGGATTTCAATATTGCTGTTATTATCTCAGACTCAGACTTTAAGGACGTGCAGTGCACGGCCACGAATCAACCCTCTGCAGACATTTGTCTCTTCCTCACTTTCTGTCAGTCAGCACTGGATGTTACTCAGCTGCGGTGAGTGATTTCATGTTGCCATGGTGACTTTAGTTAACAAAATCATTGACACAATTAAAAGTAGAATTTTGTGGCTGAGTGTTCAGTTTTAATATTTCATTTTTATTTCCTTGTGCAGTTTGAATTATTGAACTGGTACTTTCTTCAAACCTGCTGCTTGTTTGCATTGCTCATTTTTAGTTTCTCATCTCTTTCTGTGAATATTGTTGTTGTGATTTTCTGTGCAATGGCCCGCTATTCACATCTGGACAAACTCATTTATCTCTTAAATGCTGATCTAAGCACCCAAAGTATCCAGTACACCATTGAAAGTCAAATGGAACACACAGAGACAGATAAGCTAGGGTATGTATTCATTTATTTTTCAACATACTGTTTCTTGGTATTCTTTCAAATATACATAACCATGAAATCAGTCAGTGAGAGCTTATTGCACCTCATGTGTGTCAGTATGTGCTGGTGGACTGGACCATTTAATGATGCTAGGCAAATATGCAAACAGTGCTATGGTGTGCAGTGGAGTGGTTAAAGCAAGTCAACTCAAAATACAGACTGTACTTGAAAAGTCTGTGGTGGTGGAGGAGGATGTATTTACTGGTGTTGGTGTGTGTTATCCTATAGCTGACAAGATGTAGTACTAAAGAGTGAAAGGGCCCATTCAAAAAGTTAGCATATTTTCACATTTAATGTGATTCTCACTGAGAAAAAGTGATGTCTTCATCTCCACGGTCGAGGGCAGAAGTTGGTACTAAATGCTTTCACTTTCTCTGACTCTGACTGCAAACACAGTAGGCAACACATTCCACCATGCAGCACTGACAGAGTTCACCGTCATTAGACTATTAAAAACAATAAACATCTGGTTTTCTGTCTACCGCATATTGCCACAATGTGTTAAGCTAATTAAAAACTTCTCTATGTACACACGCAGGCATTCAAACACTCATGATTACACTATCTTACTCAGTCTATGACATACACACAAGGAATTAGCATACACACTCACACACACAAACATTAAATATAGACAAACATTAAAGAGTTTGGGGAAATTAAGAGAAACACATAAAGAACTTCAAAACTCCATTTCCCAACCTCCCACTGGGGCAATCCTTGCTCTTTTCTTGCCTTCAGAACCAATCAGGAGAGAGCTAAATGAGCCCCAGTCATCAGAGGGCTGACTGATTGGCTTGGGGCTTTGTGGATGAGTTAGGCATTCATCTCAAAAACCTCAAGCAGCACTTTTCTGTTTGACACCACATGTTGAAAAAAGTTTGTTTACACTGATGTTCAGAAGTCACATTTTACAGATACAGCAATACAACAAAATTGTACAAAAAACAAACAAAAACAACAACAAAAAAAAGTCAAGCAAGCTCTGATGGCACCTGCTAATGTGTTTGCATTAGCTCTCTGCAGTTTGTGCCCCTCAGGATGCTGAATCTTCAAATCATCAGAAAGGTGGATGTTTGCACTGTGTCACATACAGGCAAAAACAAATTAATCTGAGTAAATGTTCCCAGTAGGAAGCATTTGTTTTCCAAATAATGTGGAAAAAATGTAATTGCCAATAAAATAAAAATGACATAAAATACTTCTGAATCTACTAATAAATGCCTCACTCAGCAAGCCATGGAATATAATGGATACAGTTTAAATTGCAGACCAATGATGTGCACTGAAGAAATACAGTTGCTGCAGTGTTTTGAAAGCTAGATGTATTTGCTAAAAGCCTACACTTGAGATGCCATTATTTCTTATGTCCCCTGTAAGTCAACAAGGCAGCTCGTGTGATTTATCTCTCATGAGTGACACCATTATAATACTGGACTGCAACTAAAGAATGAATGGTTACAGTAAAGTCATCTTTAATTCATCTTAAAAAAAACAGTAAATAAAGACAAGGTCAAGCAAGTACATTTATGTGTGTATATAATAGACAATAACTGTGTGTTGTAGTCTATAATACTGTACATATTTCCTCCATTCATTATACACAAAGTGTATCCTATTCAATGAAGAGTCATGTTCATCTGTTTGTGCATTTGTAACTTTATGTTCATGAAGCCAAATGCAATGCTTGTGTGTGAGATTTGCCTTGCTACAGTAGATGATGGTACAACAGCCAGCCAGAGACTCCTGGTGTTTGTGTCTATTAGCCAGCAGTGCTTTACAAGACATCCCATAAGAAAGAGCTGTCTGTCGTTTAAGGCTAATGAAAGGCATTTTGAAGTCAAACATTTCTTGCTAACTAACTAAATGATTCTGATTTCACTTTGGGGAACATGCAACAGTGTTTTCCATTAAAAAAAAACAAAAACAACACTGTGGCGAGGGTTTCCTGTGTATCTTCATCTGTACAGACACTACAGAAACACATCAAGAGTATGCTATGAGTGAATTATAGATGACCTGTGCTTTTTGCCTGATCTTAACTACTACAGTTTTACTGTGTGTGTGTGCGTGTGTGTGTGAAGGGTTCAAGCAGTAGATATTCACCCTGCTGAGCAGCACACTGACTCTCCACCAGCTCCAGCGTTACTTTTATACAACTGACCTGCACTCTGAAGAGTCTGCAGGCAGTGACCAGAAAGAGACGTCCTTCCTACAGACATCAATGAAGTAGCACATTGCTTCTTATTTACCACTCTAATGCTGCAGCATCTTTGATCTTCAGATGTTTCACACCCATGTAGATGAAATGTGATATGTGTGTGATAGTCACACTCTGCTAGGGTCTATCTCTCTTATTAGCCAGGATATAGGATTTACACTGAGATGTAATATAGTGCTCGAAAAGGCCACATGATCGCACATTGCATTCTGGGTTACAAGTAGCATTTATGTCATCGTGTGTTTTACATTGGTGGGAGAGATACTGTCGCAAGATGGTGAGAAAAAACACATGAAAAATGGACCGTGCTACACAGAGCCTGTCGCTCTGTACCAAGACAAGCTGGACCCTGGTCCAAAGGTTCCATCAATTTAAAAACTGATGGAGTTGGTCCTTATGAGCCCCGAGGAGAGGTCTGACATTATTGCACAAGGAAAAGGCATGGTTTCACATAGGACTTATAATGGCTTATTTAAAATTATTTTAGTTTCATACATACAGCTAGTGAACTATAATATTTATTATCGCCATAAGGCATAATCTATCCTTTTACTTTGTAATGTTTAAACCTGGTGTTTGTTGACATACAAATAAGTTACAGGTGAGGAGATTTTTCTGTGCCTAACATATAGATATAAGATAATAAGATATAAGTCTTCAAGCCTTTATTTTCATGAATAGGCCACAAAAAAAATCACAGTACAAGAGAGATGAAGAGTAAATGAAAATAGGAAATAAAGTAAACTAACTGAGATCACAAGCAATTGACATGTTTTTACACTCCCCGGTAAACATACAGTATGAACAATGCCATGACACATTACTTCATTTACTTTATTTCTCCCTCACTATCTAGTAAAATGAGGCCTGGTGGTTCCACGACAAGACTGTGAAACAGATAAAATGGCAGTTAGCTTTGTATGATGCAGCTGACCATTCAGCGAACAGTAACGGATGCCACTCAACTGTTTTCCTTGGTAAAAATCTGTAACAATCTTTGAAAAGTCTTCTCACAACATTTAACATAACACATGCTTTGATTATAACTGGTCCTCTCATGGTAGATATGCAAGCCATTTAGCGGTTCTTGGTTAGCTCACACATCCAAGGTCCTTGGCTTTTTTCAAGTAGGAACAGAGAAAAATCTCAGCCCATCAGTCCATTTCCCTCGTGAGATCGGTTGTGGCAGTGAACTAGCAAGTCTGCATCAATTTATATCGCAAAAAGAACAACAACAAAACACAAGTGCAGCGTTGCACAATGTAAACAGACTTTCCAGTTGCCCGCTAAGCCCGCAGTGCTTTGCAGTTTTATCACTCTTTCGAGCCCTATAGTGAATGACTTTGCTATGGTTTAGTTAAGTTGCTCCTTGCCACCTGATGTGCACATAGCTGATTTCATTCTCAGATTTCATCTAAAAAAACTCAAACTCAAGGGTCTGTTTTTCTTGTCTGAGTTATTATTATCTGACTTTATTCACACGTGTTAAAAGATGAGATTTAATAATCAGGTTTAATAAGGATTCAGATTAAATGAAATGCTTTTCAACTCCAAATAGGCTGCTGAGGTTTAGTGGAATTACTTTAAAGATGTGCACAATATCTGTGTGAAGAATGATTATTAAATCTCTTCTCTTATATAATTTGCACAGATTGATTTGTAAACAAACTAAATTAATTTGCAGTATCCACCGCTACACTTTGTCAGTTCAAGTCTACATCAAATACAACCCTCTGCATCAGGCTGGCTGTTCTTGAGTAAACATGTTACTGATGCTGCTGGTGTTTTGTTTTTTTTTTTTGTTTTTTTTAACAAATAGGATCAGAACAAAGGCAAAGAAAACAACATGATACACCGTTATATGCATGAATGCTGAAATTATCAGTTGATTAATCATGTATTGTTAAAAGTAATCAAGCAAAACTCTATCCAGTATGTCAGGTGTTCAGCTGAATATCTTTGGATTTTGGGTTAATGAACAAACAAGGCAAGCAATCTAATTGACTCATATGTTTGTAGTCCAAACAATAACTGACTGATTGAAATAAAAATCAACAGAACAGATCAATGAACAGATAATGAAGTAAACGTTTCCAAAAGCAAAAAAAAAACAAAATAATAATGAAACAAATGATGTTGGCCATGACTTACAGTGTTGACTAATAATAGCTGTCCACATTTCTAATGGCTCAGTAATACCAGGTTTGGACATTAGAGCATGACATGCTTTCACGCCTGTTGTTTGTGGAAAAATGTAGTTCTCATCCGATTCCTGTTCACTCTGATTTTGAAAAAAAAACTCACCAAAAGGAGGAATGGCCTCATACTGTCTGCAGATGTACCATGTCCCTCCTTTTCAGCTGGGTAGGTGTAAGAGCACCTCCAGAGACCAAGCAGGTAAAGTTAAAAGTTTAAGGTTTACTTGTGGTCAAATCAGTATTAGATAGGTAAAGAAGATGAGTCAACCAAGGATCATGAGGAACGAGGATCAGGTTGTAGATTTTGAATATACTGTTAGTGACTGAGTTGCTTCAGCACTTGGACTCTGAGTTAGTGTTGTGTCTGGTCTGTGTGTGTTGAGTAGAGTTTAGCGGGCCTGCTACTTTGAGGTGTTAGCTAGCAGAGTCAGTATGTGGACACCCTGGGTGTTCCTGGGAGGATAAACAGCCCATCCATAATTAACAGCAGCTCCACCTGCATTCTCATCCACTCTACTTTAAAAAAGAACAACTGTCACCATGGGTGAGAGAGAGACAGAGAGAGAGAGAGGAAGGAAGTGTGGGAGAGACAGAGAGACAGAGATGAGGAGATCAGGCAAAGATCCCAGTACTGGATATGACAGACACCCACACACAAACTGTACAAAACACACACACACACACACACACACACATAAAATTAATCTTCATACATCCTCTTACTCACACCCAGAACAGCACATACTTTGCTCCTGGCCCTGAAATGAACAGTGAATGGCTCTATAATGTATTTAGTGGGAATAAATTCAGCAGTGAAAACAGGAAGCTTCCACTTTATGCTTCTCCTGACACAAGAAAACATTTATCAAGGGCTCTTAAGACTTAACATCAATATATATCCACCTGCTGTACCTCCCACCATCAGTACACCACATTTAAACAGTAGCCTGTTAGTTTTAGTGGAGTTTGTGTCACATACTCTTCTATAGCTTAAAGAAGAGGAAAGATATGAACTGGTTCCTGTAATGGACCACCTGTCTGACAGTCAATTGTTTTCCTTTAACAGACACTTTAATAACGAGCCATCATCTGAGTAACTTACATTGTGTTGGTCTCTCTTATGGTGTGAATAAGAACGGCATCATTTAACATCACCTATGTTTATATTTGCATGTAACTTGTTCAGAGTGAATAATTAATTAGCTATCTGGTGTGAAATCTGACATTAGCAGCACAGTCTTCCCCCGTTTGTTTGGTAGCTCGTTCAGCAAATGAAGGAGAAAGAGACACGGCTACAAACATTGGGTTTCAAGGTCTGTGGCTTTTTTTAATTTTGTTTTAAGGCTGTTAGTAAGTGTCACCGTGACCTCACTGTTTTTCAGTCAGCTCAGAGAAACAACGGCATTTTGACTGGAATACAGGCCGACAGAGGATGGCAAAAAATACACATTTCATTCTTTGGGTACAGATTCTTTCTTCAGAGAGAAACACGCAGTGTGTACTTTACACACTACTTCATGAGTCAGTCGCATGCCCATATCAGCTGATACTAAAAGCCCAGGTATTATGTGGGACTGAAACAGCCGAATCAATATATTCTTACTCCTCTTATTAATGTGTCAATTTCCACTGAATGCGAAATGCCGCCGACGTGCCGACGCCTGCTGAAACAAATCGACAGAGCTTCTATGTGCTTCATACGTCGGCACACGGTGCATGAATTCAGGATAGTCTGTGTTCATGGCGGATCATACAATCAATTTCCTTCTACTCAGATTTCAGCTGTCCAGCGGAGCTGCAGCAGGCACATTTGGTGGGTATTGATGGACGACGTACATCGACAAATGCCGGCATCATCGTTCTGCATCCAGTGGAAATTAGAGGCTACTCAGTATCAACAATTTTAAAGAACTCAGATCTACTTTAGGACCATAAAAAAAACTTTGGGATGATTGGGATAGTGCTACAGAACATATGATGGGGTTATATTAAACTTCCAAACTGATTATAAATCAGTTAGAATTAGTTCCTGGAAAACTAAAATCCAGCAGTGTGGCCCATCAGTTGCACATGAAATAGTAGTGGGCTGTATGTGGCATGTGTGAGTGCATTTACATAGTTTTGGGCAGTTTTACATGCTATTCCAGCCTATTTATAAAAAATGTGTGGTGTTGTGTGTGATGCATCCATCAGAAACTGGGACAGTTGTAGTGGGGACCAGACTGATAGTGAAACAACAACAGTTGATTGTACTTAATGTTTCTGGCAAAGAAAAGTAGTACTCTTCCTTTGTGTCTTCTCTCTTCCCTCCTCTTTATTTCTACCATCTCTCCTCCTGGTTTTCACATCTCTTCCTCCTTTACTCCCCTTTCCTCCTCTCTCCTCCTCTGCAAATCTATATGCAATCATCCCACTGCAGCAGTCTAATTTAAATGTGGAACAAATGTTGTGACAGACTAAAGCTGGATAGAAGTCCTTATCCGCAGAGCGAGAACTGAATTATCCTGCTTGACTGAGCTGCTGACACACACACATCGAGAGAGAGAGAGAGAGAGAGAGCACAAGTCTCATCTGAATTAAACCAACTTTTCTGTCTGTCTATTAGTCACTCTGGAAGCAGTAATTCCTTAATTCCACTATGTAGAGACATTCACACATATTCTTAGACTTGAATTTGTTTGTCGAGTTTCTTCTTCTCAGTGTCCTCATGAGCCACCTGTGGCAGAAAACCTAAAGGGATACTTCTATGCTCTAAACTATGTGCGTGTCAGTTGCTATTGCAATGTCTAAACTTATTTAAGGTAAAAAGGACTACATTGTGGAGTCATATGTGGCAATGAAAAAAAAATACCTGTTGCCTTATTACAGAGGAATTTTAGCTTTCTTCCAAGTTCACATACGGTTTGCAGATGATAAAATTATGTTATCAAACGGTAGGAAGTGTTCACAATCTGAAGTGGAAGAAGCAGCATCATCCTGAAACAAATCTTGACTGACAGTGGGGAAAATGGAAATAGTCCAGATTATCTTGCTGACTATGACGAATTAAATACAGTGTTAGAGATGGTGCAAGTTGTTACAACTTCTGGTCCTCTTATAGCTTTTGTGAGCATCTCTCAGTGCTAACCATTGCTAACAGAATCCAGTTTCCAAAAAAAGTTCTAAAAAAACAACTTCCCAAAAAAGCATTATCTTCCACCAAAATGGGTCCCAGCAAAGCTTGCTCTAATTGTTCACTGCAGACAAAACAGTTGTTTATCAGAGAATCCGTGTTTTTGCAAGCCAGAATGTTTTTATTTTGGGTCATTCAGCCTGGATGATCCAGATTGCTGCTGTTACAATAAAAACACATCAATGTTTAATAGTCTGCAATGCAGAGATAACACTTCTGATAGTGTGTGTGTGTGTGTGTGTGTGTGTGTGAAGCGTGTGAGTTTTTGCATGTTGGTGACAAATAGAAACAGAGAAAGAAAGATTGGAAATGAGAGGGAACCACAGGGATTTGTCATAAATACATTAAAATATACCCATATAACTCCATTTCCATTAATATTTATTTATGTCTACAATCAGAATCCAACTGTTATTTCTGGCCATCCCTGAGCTGCAGGCCAATTCTGTTTCATAACAATTTGATTTATTCTTCCAACCGAGACAATGATAAGAAAGCTGATAGTGCTGCCAAGTCCTCAAAGAGCAGACTACAGAAGACACAACATGAAACATTCAGGAGGAATTGGCAACTGCTTTTTAGTGTAAATAAATCAATTAGATGTACAGTGCCTGGAATAAAGCACATTTTCTCAGGCTATGGGGCCATTTTCTGGTTCAGAGCTACTGCTGTTGCTACGAAATGGAGCTCATTTGAGTGTAAAAGCCAAACAAGGACATTATATTTCCATAAATTGAGACTGGGAGTAGTTATCATCATCATGTATTGAAGATGTGCAGGTCAAATTGAATATTATCGCTGTGAATACTGCAGTAGATTCCACATTCCAATATTCCTCTTTCAACCATAGATGCACCAACAGTAAACACATAGCAGTAAAATGAAAATGAATGCAATATGTAATATTTAGTGCATTCTGGTTTATAGACTGTAGAAGAATGTGGAAGGTCAAGCAACAGTTTTTAAGCATTGTTTATTAATTGTTGTGCCATTTGGGTACAACCCAACAGACGTGACATCATTATTCATTTGGAGCTGTGTTTCTTTCTAAATATAAGTCCAATATTTACTCTACTTTTAGCTCTGTTTTGTCTCACCCATCTCCTGAGGGATGTATAATATAAATGCTCCACCGGCCAGTCTGTCCATCATTTAGTCGTGAGTCTGTCCATGTGTCATCCACTCATGACTCATTTGAAATGAGTGAAGCATTTAAGCACTTGTCATTGGTTATTGTAGGTTCAGCAGGGTTGGTGTCACTGTGTACAAACATGGCTCATGTTCTTGAACTTGAACTGTAGTTGAATCAGTTTGTCACACTCACACAGCTGTCAGACAACAGGAGTTGGAGACACCTGGTTGGTGTTATATTCTACTTTATGAAACATAAAATGAAACTAATCACAGGAAGTTACAGGTGACGGGAACATCTATTCCCTGTAGACATGTATGTTTGTTTAAAAGGTCTACAGCTGAGTGTGTCAGATGCAGGTGTGTTACTTTTAGATCACAGTTGTGTTTGTAAAATTATTCCAAACTCTGTGGTTGCTGTGCTGTTACCTTTGTATGCCCTAAGGCACACACACACACACACACACACAAACAGGTGACTGTTGCTTTATGCCATGTTGTTTTCCCGTGGGCAATCACATAGCAGTCACACACACACTGACGCACACACCATCCACCTCTGCTTTTTAACTCTTTCCAGGCCGACAGACAGAGAGGTTATCGTGCTGATGGTTTATTACCTGCCTGTCTATGTGTCGTGCATGTATCCCAGTGGTGTTCAGCATTATGGTGGCACATTTAAGAAAAACAACAATAATCTCAGGCAAACTGAACTGACCCAAATTGGTTTAGCTTGGAGGGGGAAAAAAGATAAGCTCATTAAATTTAATTTTAGTCATTTTCTGTTGATGATGACTTGATTTGAAGGAAACATGGTAACTACTGCTTGCATTTATGTGGTATCTTTTGTTTTAGAAAAGCATAAAAGACAGGTTAGGGTGCTACCATTGATAATTCAAGCTCAGCCAAACCACATTTAAAATTGTCAATGTTTTTCCTTCCTTACCATCTGTTAGGCCATTCTTTATAACTTCGTCATCTCTGTTTTGCCAGTAAATACTTTTTCATTTGATCGTCCCTGCGTTGTTTGTGTGTGTGTGACCATGACTAACAGGTCACTGCTGTTCAGCACTGCAGCCAATCCCTTTAGGTCCTCGCCTCTGCTGCATGTTTAGCGACCTTGACAGCCTTTCTCTGTCCCTCTGAGTTGCGCTATTCCCCCTCTCCCTCCCATCCTTCTCATCAGCCTCTTTCATGCCTTTTTTGTTCTTTTCCCTTTCTCTCTTTTTCTCTTCCTCTGATCTCCTCTCTGTTCTTGCTCATGTCCTGGTCTTTCCTCTTCGCTCCATGTTTAGCAACCTTGACAGCCTTTTTTCATCCCTCTAGGTCAAATCATCCCTCCTCTCTCTCTGGCCCCTCTCGTTCCTCTGTTCCAGCTCATCACTTCAGTTTCTTTTTCTCTTACTTCTGCTGCCCTCCTTCCTTCCTCACTATTCACAACCTCTGGTTTATGTCAGTGTGTAATGTTGTTATAAAGTCAGACGCAAACTCAATACAAAGTCCTGTGAATTGTACTGAGTAATGTTAACTGTTGATGTAGAATAATAACTAACCATACTGTACATTAAAGGGCATTGAAGCTTTTATAATAACTAGTTAAGCAGTGTTAAGTTTAGTAACTAATATAGGTTTAATATTATTTACACTATCATTTTTATGTAATTCATAATTGTTTGAAGTTGAGTATTTTTTGGAATATTTTGCTTTGCTTTCATCTAGCACCCAGGTCATCTGAATTTTTCAACAATAGCATAACCATGATAACCCACTGACTACATCTGTAATGCACAGGTTGAATCATTCATCTGAGGACATGGACAAAAATCAAACCAAGTCAAAAACATCCTGAAGGGATAATGATGGACACTGACAGTGTTTGTTTACCATATCACATTGTGATGGGAGTTTTAGCTTCTTTGGTTGTTTGTACTGTAAGGCTACTGCAGCGTGCATCCTGTCTTTTTTTTCTGTCAAGGTTATATTGTTTTTATAAATGAGATGAACATGGACTGTTTCATCCATTGCACCTGCAGCCACACTGTTCCTACAGTGTCGAGTGTCTGATTTTGTGAGAACAATCGTGATGAGAAAAGACCTCTGTGACTGAGGTTTTACACCTAGCGAGTGTTGTGACTCCCACTTGGAAATAAACTCTGAAATCACTCCAAATATTGTCTAGTGTAAGATCAGCATGAGCCAGCAAACTCTTTGACTCACCTCCTCCCATTTGTCTCTCTCCTCCCCCATGCCCTCTCCATCCCTCTCCCCCTTCTCACATCTTATCCTCTTTCCATTTGTACCTCTTTTCTTCTCCCACTTACTCCCTCTCTAGCTACCTCCTTTCTTCTCACTTACCCACTCTTCCTCTGCCTCTCCCTGCATCTTTCTCTCGCTTGTCTCCTAATCCCTCCTCTCCACCCTAATTTAAACTCTTTGAAGCCTTCAATAAGGCTCCATAATAAGCTTCTCCCTCTCCAGGCAAGGCAAGGGAGCAGCCTCCCAGTTGCATTCTGCCGCTGTGTGAGTGCTGGTGTGTTTGTGTTCTCTGTTTATTAGTGCTCTGCTGGTGAGCCTCCATGCTTGTGTTTGTGCACGTAGTGTGTAGTCTGTGTGTGTGTGTGTGTGTGTGTGTGTGTGTATGAGTGGTGTGATCCTAAAGGCTGAGCAGAGAGCCGTGAGGGGAACAGAGAAGCACAATGTGGAACATATCAGAATACGTCTCCACTGCAGATTAAACAGTATAAGTAGGTTATTGATGTATGCCATTCTGCAACAGTTAGAATCCAGTCGCATATTATTGAATTGAGCTGCATTTAATTGAATTTGAGCTCCCCATTAACTCTTTGAATGCCAAAGATGTATATGTACGTCTTTTAAAATACAACGCTTGAGTGCCATAGATGTATATATCAGTGGCGGCTGCTGGTCTTTCAAAGAGGGGAAGCTCATTGTCGGCTTACATCCTAAAATTTGATAAAACAATCAAACAAAACAATATTAAACTCGAACAAGGAAATGTTTAAATTATGTTAAACTGAAATAAGGAAATACTATAAGTGTGTTTTATTTACATTATAAGAAATGAAAAAGCAATTTCGCCGAGCACATACCAATGAATGGTTTACAGATTGTCTTTCGACTTTGCTTGCAAAATCCACGATGGGACTGAGCTGAGCTGTCAAGTGACGGTGTATATCCCAAAATACCTGTTAATCAAAATGAGATTCAGCCTTTCGACTGATCCTCCGATCATCATACGGAAGCTCAGCGTCCAGGCCAACCAAGGCCCGCCCACAGCTTCATTCACCCCCAGAGACGCTGAACGTTCGGGGGCGGGACAAAATCGTGGCATTTATCCAATGACTGTTGAGTTTTGAGGCAATGATAAAAACTGTTCCATGCAGTCCTATTGAAGTGCATGGATGCTCAACTTCCACAAGCGAATGCATTGACCGTAGACCATATAAGAAAACGGCGCTCTGGGAACAACATCGACTCAGTCTATTTGTGATAAGTAGCTGATTCTGAACAAACTCATCTTCGAGATGAACATGTTCTAACGCATTTGTAATCAATGAAATGTTAACGCAACCATACATTTTAGGGAAAGCTGAGCTAGAAATCGGCTCTAGTATATATACATCTTTTCTTCTTTCTGCAGCAGGGACAAAAGCGCTCTATTTTGGGACTTGGGATTTGTAGTCAGGACATGAAGACACAGTATATGCCACAGAGGTCAAATCACGAAGTGGAGATGATTGCACTAACCCACCCCTAACTCCAACCTTGGAAAAGGTTGGTCTAGTTGTTTGGGGTCACACTTCGCATTCGCACTGCCACGCACAATTATTACTTTCACTGTCCAAATGAACCACACCAGTGGTTGAACCGCACCACAATTTGATGGAAATGGACTAAATGTTGGCTTGAGGAAGTGGCCAAATATTCCTGTTTACATGCAGCCCCACATACTCTGAAGCTTAAACACTCTCATGACGTTCGTACTTAATGGGAATGTGCTTGTATGTGTCATTTGGAAGGCATTGGCAAACAATTTTTGTTCTGTTTGGGTTAGAGGACTTGTTTCATACAATTTATCACACCTCAACAGAACAGACCTGTTAAAACTCCTGAAGATGGCAGTCAACTTCGCCTCCATCTAGAGGGAATCTGTATCACTGGTAATAGATCAGAAACTGGTTCCAGCACACACAAAGCCTTTAGCACTGGTCCAACACACACAATAGGAAACACACAGTATGTGCACACGTATTCAGACATATACACACATCCAGCTCCATGGGTTTATCTTCATGATGATAGTAATCAGTACGAAGCCCACTGGCTACAGCAGCAGACTGCTTGCCAGTCATTACCGTTAGCTTAACTGTTTACACCCGTTAATCAAATTAGCAAGTTGGGTGCACACACACAAGCATGCATACACATTTATAAAAATACACTTGTATATACACACATGCAAACACACACACACACCAGGGATGTAAACATGGGGAAGGGCTCGGAGTTTCATCTGAGATTAATTATCTGTCCTACAGCAGAGACAGAGAGGTGGAGGGAAAGAGGAAGACAGATCTCCACACTTGTGTTGGTAGAGAGATGCTGTATCAATGAGATGAATGCAGAGAGATGGTGAGGAAGAGAGAGACATGGGGAGCCGGTGGGTGGCAGACAGACAGATGAGAACAAAGGTGTGTGCAGGAGTTGAACTTCTATCTCTCATCTTAAAACTGAAATCTCAGAGTACTCTAAGTATCCAAACAAATAACAAACACACAGTGACAACCAGAGCAGGGAGCCTGGAGGCTATAAGAGAGCTTTTAGTCGCTACATGTGTCTGTATGTGTTGTCTTGAGGCCAACATGTTGAGGCAACAGTGATGGGAAGTCTTGTTTCCTGTAAGGATGGAGAGTGGCAATAAATCAATAGACATGATATAGTGGGCTATCAATATATAATGAAAATAGGGATGATAGTTGGTTGAATAGCCTGCATACATTACCTTAAATCTGAGCATGTAACAGCAGCTATCAGGCATTAGCCATTACAGCAAATTAATGCAGCATAGACAAGACAAACCTGTCTGTGTTGCAACAGCAACAGAACCACCAGGCTCAAGAGTCAACTTGATTTTTTTATGGCTGACACAAGATTTCAGGCTTTTCACTGTGTTAGAGCCAACCACTCAGGATGAGTGACAGGTGCTGTGGCAGGAACGTAACAGTATACCTCATGCCTCAAGGCAAAAAGTTGGATATTTTGGCCTCTAGAAAGTTACTGAAAATCCAGGATTCAACTGCGCTGTGAGCTCTCGTCTATAAAGAAATAGTTTAACATTTTGGTAAATACGCTTACTCACTTTGTTGTCAAGAACTAGATTAGAAAATCATTAACCACTCTCAGAAGTGTTCGACACTTTAAGGTTAGCCTAGTACAGAGATTGGAATAAGCCTGGTCTGCCTCTGTCCTAAGATATAAGACCCAGTGGACTCCAGTTCACCTCTGCTTACAAAAATAAGTCAGACTGTATAGAAGTCTATGAGAAAATGAGCTTACTTCTCACTTTGATTTATTTTAGTTTTAAGCCTTCTTCATTGTCCGAGTTGTCCGTGTTCTTGTCTTAGAACTTTAACCCTTTCACTTTTTGTCTTAGTTCATGAAAGCTAATTTTTTGATCACCCAGATATATTGGTGGAGACAAGGTTACAGCCCTGAGAGAGAAACAGGTCTAATGAGCTTCAGATTATTGCTACAAACCAAAGTTTATGTCTGGCAGAGAGAAGAGCTGTCCCACTCTGAAAGATCTGAAAGAAGAGAAAGAAAAAAGGGAGATCAACACAGACTGACAGTTTAAATGCAATTGTATTTTTATTACTGTATCACTGTAGCCTGTGATAACCAAAAGATGTATTATACATCCCAAAAAAATCTGTGCATCAGCATAACTTGAAGAAAAATTCATAAAAGCTCGTCAGCGTTTTATCAGGAGCTTTGTACCACTCACTCGCAGGGAAACAATCAGTTTGGCAAGTGACTCAATCCAATAACAAAAACAGAATTTACGCTTTCTATTTTTTTCTTCAGCTTTCAATAAGCAAGGAAATGGGAAATGGATTTTAATTGTTTCACGATTAGCGAAAAAAAAGGAAACAATTAGGCTCCAGTGATGTCACCGTCTCCAAGATGGTGATGCATCAGTTTGTGGTGCATATTGGAAGTTGTTCAAAAAAGCAACTCAGGCTGACTGTTACACGATTTCCCTTTGCAGGCTAAATGTTCCCTGTAAAGATTAATGGAGAATAGTATGTGTGTGCGTGCACAATCTGTGCATTCCCGCTGTGTGAGTGTATTTGTATATCTCTGTGTGTGAGTTACTCTGGATGTGGTTTCCTTGTGATGAGACAGTGAGAGGATGAGACTAACTAAAGCAGCAAGATTAGCAGGCAGCCGTTTACTCTGTGATCCCATCTTACAACAGCTACACACCGGCTTTATCGAGGGCGTACATTCTAAATACACTCTTGACTGTTTAGACAGATTAGCAGGCAGCCATTCAATTCTGATCTTTCAAGCCATGATTTCCAGCAGTGACTTTTAGTGACGCTTCCAAACTGACTGCTAAATTGATTCTAGTAATCTATTAAGTGTACAGATTATACTTCAAGTGTTTGTCAGCAGGCAATTGTCCAACTTTAAAGGAACGATCTAAAACAGTCTTTGGAGAATATGAAACTCAGTGTCTCCACTGAAAAGTAAAACAGTAAACAAAGGTTGTTTCAAAGGCACTTGCTGTTAGTTTTAGGTACTAAATATGGGGTTTCTGTTGCCTCTCAGCGGCCCTCAGTGGTGCTAACAGTGTTTACCTGAGGCTGTTATATGCAGCAAATTATGTTTTACATTATGTAATAGCCTACTATTAATACTGTGACGACCCTGGGGTTGCTCTCTGTTTTCTTGGTTTATTTGTAATTGTTTTCTGGAGTCTCTCTAGATCCAGGATCATCAGGGTAGATGAGGGACACTCACTTCTATTTAAGATGGCTGCCAAACCCAGCTAGGCCTCTCTGTCACCAAGCTGCCGTCTGGGGACCCTCCCGATCTCCCAGCTTTTACTTTCTTTTGATTATTGTATTTACATACACCTTACACTCATCCACACACTCATGACATTACTGATCCGACTGATTTCCACATATTTGGTTACTTTTTGTGTTCAGCTGACCTTCGGAAAATAAACAGATTAAGCAATGGTTTGGGTGAGCTTCTTTTTTTGCTAAAGGCCTGAGCCAGCTTGTAATAATACGAATAATTTCATCCATTAACTAGAAAAGCACTCAGAGAGTAGAGCGCCACCAAAGTGGTGGCGACTTTTTATTTAAAGTTACCCTTGCTGCCAAGGAGGTTATGTTTTCATCGGGGCTTGTTTGTTTGTTTATAGGTTTGCAAAATAACTCAAAAAGTTATGGACGTTTTTTGACAAAATTTTCAGGATTGACCGGAAGTGAAACTAACTTAAAACTGATTAATTTTTGATGGTGCCATTGAATCTGATCACCACCAAAAATAAATCAGTTTTAAGTTAGGCCACTTCTGACCAACCCTGACAATTACGTCAAAATCTGTCCACAACATTTTGAGTTATTTTTCAAACCAACAAACATACGGACAAATAAACAAACAAACCCCGGTGAAAACATAACCTCCTTGGCGGAGGTAATGAGAGGAGAGCCAAATGCCATCTTGATATTGGCAAAGACACTAATTCTGAACATCAGTGACTGTCATCTCAGCTCACCCTGAAGTGACTTCAGCCTCTGCTCAAGAAGGTATATTACTGCTCTGTATCTTTACACACAAATAGTTGTTTGCTGATATTTTTTGAATAACAAATTAAGCACTTAATCCTCGTTCACATTTCACAAATTTCAAAGCATTTGCTGTCTTGTAATTGGGAGTCTTTAGGTTTTTGTGCTTTTCACACTACTTGAGTGAACACATACAAACACAGCTGAGTGTATAGACAGACTGTAAACTCACACGGACTCTCAAACATACACTGCAGAATAGACAGCAGAGAGCCAAGAAATCAGGCATGGAGAGAAAGGTAACGAATGGTTGAGAAACAAGCGAGAAAGCTGGATAAAATACAAGTAGAGGGGATGGGACAAAGAAAAATAGAGACAAAGACAGAGAGGTAAATCCAGGAAAGCCATATAAAGACACAGGAATGATGTGATGAATACAGAAAAAGGATGAGTAAGACAGGAAGGACACAATAGGGAAGAATTAAAAACTAAAACCTGGAGCAAATGAAAGAGAAATAGATGAATAGAGAAGCTACATACAGCAGCAAAGAATTCTCAGAACAACAATTTCTATTAAAACCTTAATGCTATTCAGGAGCAATCAAGAGCTTACGCTGATACAAGCATCTGCTTTTTGAGTTTGAAGGAGAAACAATGAAAGAGATGATACTAATGACAAAAGTGATGACTGTCTCTCACAATTTGTTTGCTTTATAGAAATACTGTATGCAATGTTTTTTTTTATTTTATGAAAGGAAATGATTAAATTCAACACGTCTGCAAGTTGTTTATTAACAATCACAACATATTTCTTTTATTTTTCCAACATTTTCTGATTTCTGATCCTTGCTAGTATTTTTTATTGTTGTTTAACTCTAGTCTGTGGTGTCAAAGTCCTTCTTTGTGTGACTTCTCTGCTAAAAGCCTTTGTCAGTGATGCTTCTTCTAAAAAGTATTTATTTTGCATTTTATTTTGATAATAATGCACATAGATCATGTGATATTTGATTCATAAGAAAATTCCAGATCTGTGGCAGTTTGAAGGATCCTGTCTTCATTTCAAAATGCAGCTTGTTTCGCAGCATAAATACCACAGAGAGAAATCATTTCATTTCTTCACCACATTCCACATAATTACAGTGAGGTAGGTGGTGGAGCACCAGTAGGAGGCAGTCAGAGTGACTGAGATGTTGTGCTAATTGTGTTCTACCCCCGGTGCGGGTGGAAATGAGGTCCTGAAATAACTACTTCCTGGTTCTATTTTCAGCTGAGGTCAGCGGTGGAGGAGCACGCCACACTGAGAGATGCGATGTGGCTCTGCTGGTTTGACCCACACCTGCTGCGCATCCTTCACTCAGGCAGGGTGGGTGTGAGTGTTTGAGGCTGCATGCATATATGCAACACGTGTCCAAATACATACATGTAACTGCTGAAGTGTATCTTGTGTGTGTGTGTGTGTGTGTGTGTGTGTGTGTGTGTGTGGGTGGGTGTGGGTGGGTGTGTGAGTGACCTTGACTGGGAGTCCAAACACACATAGTCCCGCCTCACCGAAAACACATCTGTTGGTGTTTTGTTTTCTCTTCCACAAAAACAAGCTCTGTTTCGATCATACTGACCACACACACACACACACACACACACACACTGTACACATGATTCCACACCACATAATATATAATGTAATGTATGTTACACATGTAAACAAAAATACAAAAATAGTTGCAAACCATCACGTTAACATACTGTGTTCTCTTTCTCACACACACACACACACATATGAACAGTAGAGGCTTTAGCATAGCATTGAGTCGTCACACTGCATGTACATTACTGTTCTCTTCCCTGCTGGGTCCATAGTGAAGACCTGCATTCATCCTCACTCTCATACTGTCTACACAAGAATGGGTTAACTGTATGAACATATAACACACATTATCATCACATTTTTATTGTTCACAAAAAGGTTTTTGAAACATTTTGTATTTTCTTTATATGTCATAATCTACGTGTGTGTGTGTGTCAGTTGTGTGCCTGTAGTGTATAACTGTAGGAGTGTGTGTGTGGCTATAAGGGGTCTGGTTTTTCCCCTGCAGGCTGGTTTGAATCGATAGCGCTGAAAAGTGCTGAAATAGCAGCCTGACACACACACACACGCACACGCACATACACACACACACACACACATACACACACACACGGTGACTCACTGGAGCTGAAAACATGAACAAGAATGCTGACTTCTGAAACAGGGAAACAGAGAGAGAGGGCCAAAGAGAAAGAACCAGTGTGACAAAGAAAGAAAAGAAGGAAGGAAGGAAGAAAGACTACAGCACTGCTTCCACTTCAGTCTCATTTCTCTTTATTTGTGTGTAGCAGTGAAATTCAGCATTGCTGCATTCAAAATGCAGTGCACTGTACTACTACTATACTGTGTGTGTGTGTGTGTGTGTGTGTGTGTGCATGCATGTGAGACAGACAGAGGAAGGAGGGTGATGTGTGTGTTGGGGAGTAACTGCACATTATCCCACTAATCCCTCTGTTTTCCATATTCTTCATGCTGCTCTGTTGCTCTCACTTTGAATTGACCTTGTCTCAACATGAAGAAACATTTTTGTGACCATGAAACCTAAAATAGCTTTGAAATGTCAATCATGGGCAAATTGATATGATCATAAAAATGGATTTATTTTTATTAAATCCATGAAGAGAAGTAGTTGCTTGCTAATTTCAAGCTCAGTCTTCATAATGTCACCTGTGAAGAGAGCCCATGAACTGTGACTGATGACCTTTGTCAGATTTAGAGTGGACAGTTTAACCCCAGACATCCTGCAGGGAGTCACACCTGGCTCATCCCTGAACCCTGGCTGCTCTGGTCATCTGCTGATCAAATGAAGTTATATCATGTTCATCATATAGGATTTGGGCAATATGGCAATATATACTGTATGTGTGTTGATAACAGGCTGCTAGCCTGTGCTAGCCTTTTCAGTTTTAATACCAAGGTCACCTTTATGTATGGAGTTTCCCTATAAGCTGTGTTATGCTGCGTCTACATTTTAAAGCACTTGGCCATCACTTGTTGAAAATAATTCACCTTAATTCTGAAAATAAACAGGATTCCAGGGAAATCTTTTTACTTTGTCTTATAGTATTTCTGTCTGTTTTCATATGGAGTGACCATATGTGTTTTTCATTGTTGTTACTCTGTAAACATGGCATCTGTTGCACATCTGTCCATCCTGGAAGAGGGATCCCTCCTCTGTTACTCTTTCTACCATTTATTTTTCCCCGTTCAAATGTTTTTGTTTTTTTATGGGTAGTTTTTCCTTAGTTGATGTGAGGGTTGTTTGTTAAGGACAGAGGGTGTCATATCCTATCCAGATTGGAAAGCCCTCTGAGGCAAATGTGTAATTTGTGATATTGGGCTATATAAATAAAATTGACTTGACATGATATCAGCTGCCTGTTCTTACTTTTGTTTTGTGTGAGAGTGAAGTGAATTTTTGGGCTGCACAATATCACATCATCAACACAGACGTATCACCTTAATGTTTCTGGTGAAGTCAGATCACTCAACATGACTGATTGTTACAGTATTCTTTCACAGAATACTGTAACAAAATATAATCGTAGAAGAAGCACATGTGTAAATGTTAAAATGAATGATGGCTGAATTCCATTTAGTTGTTTCACTGTTGCGGGTTACTGGGATGCCTGAATAGAGTGGAGCCACGTGGAAAAATTCTAATAAAAGATACCATCCATATTATACTTCCGTAGGATCATAAGTTTCATCCAGCAGAGAATAATCAACAGAACAGTAATGTTTGGTCTAATTTGAAGCTGTTAATATCATTGTAACCAGTGTTATAGGAAATGCTGTAGACATAAGCAAGTTTCAGGTTGCCTGTTGACTGGTGTCACTCACTCAAGAAAAGAACAGGTTGCAGAGGCTACTGCAACAGTAATGCAGTATTGATGTGAGATTAAACAGCATCCACTGAAGTGCTGCTGCAGGACAGATGAGAGGCAGAAGTGAAGTAGCCTGTTCACTGATTTCCTCAAGTTTCTCAATCATTTTTATGAATTAGCCAATGTTAGAGGACCAACATTTTGTCATAGTCGTTGAATTTGCAATGGAAGCACAGCAAATACTGTGCACTGTGCATGCTGTCATGCTGCAGATGCTGGATGGAGGATTTCCACATTGTGCTCCACTGTGGTGCTGATGCAGAACAGAAAATGGACTTATCCAGTGGCCACACTCACTGTGCGTCACCAGTAAATCCAGCACATGGTTGGACAGTGTTTTATTTTTTATTCTGGTTGCATAAATAATCACATCCCCGCCACAGTAATTCAACAGGCCTGAGCTGAACTCCAGCAACAAGAGTCCCAGTCAACAGTGTCTGTGTGTTTCTCTGAGTGTGTTTGGGGGTGGATGTGTGTGAATTTGCATGTATGTGTGTGTGTGTGTGTCAGCGTGCAAGTGGTTGGCGCTATTAAACATTCAGCGACTCACTCATCTGCTGCTGCTGCTGTTAGGCTCCCAATCTGGGTCAAGTCTCCCTCCTCTCCTCCCTGAGCTACCTCTATCCCTCCATCCTCTCTCATCCTCGCTCTCTCTGTCTTTCTACTCAACTCTCTAAGTGCTCTCTTTCTCTCTCTCTCTCTCTCTTGCTCTCTCTCTCTCGCTCTTTTGTCTGTCTCATTTCCTTTTATCCCTCGTTACTCCTCCTACCTTCCCTCTTTCTTTCACCTTCCCCCACCTCTCTGTTTCTCCTCCTCTCTCTCCCTCTGAGTATTTGGTTAGCTACAGAGCTCAGAGGCAGACCCGTGCTCTCATCCAGTGTCCAAGTCAAATAAAGATGCCCATAAATTTTTGAGAGACATGATGAATAATTTCAGTTATTTTCTGTTTGTGTGTGTGCGTAATGCAATGACCGTCATGACTCAAGCAAAACCTATTAAGTGTTAACATTATGTTGTTGTCATTGGCACTCCTTCACTAATGGAGTGTGGCACTGGTTTAGGCAGAAACCACTGCATTTCCTAATTGGCATTAGCTGCTTAATTCATGCTTCAACACCAGTGGGCTCATTCATCAGCTGCTTGGATACCAGCAGACTAATAACATCCAATCATACTCTTACAGGTATACCTTACAGTCCTCGCCATTCCTCTTCTGCATGCCAACACATCTCCTCATCCTCTTCCTTATGCGCTAAGCTTTTGCTACTGTTGACTTTACTAAGAGTTTCTGCTCATGTCTGTTTGTTAAGGAAAAACAGTTCTCTCAGCAGAATCCTCATTGCTGCTCAGAGCTTCCTCAAAGAACTGAGCCTTTTCTACCAAATCTAACTGCTGAACCATCTGTTTTATAATATCTCAGTCTGAACCAGGTTGCATTTTTGGTCATTACCGGTTTAACAAGTGTCAGTTATTGCACTGCTTAATACTTTGTAATTTAACTATTCCTCCTAGATGAGAGAAAACAATACAATATTGTAACATCATTATTTCAGTTGAACAGAAGCAGCCTGACAAAGAGAATGAGACAAAGCTGCTGTTCATTGGCTCAGTGTGCACATGTAGCATCAAGTGGTGACATATTCAACTTTAATTCATCTGCTCTGGCATAGTGCAGTCTGACACTTGAAACATCAGAGACTACTAGGGATTTTTCTTTGTTTGTAGGTTTCTGCAGCTGAGCAAAGGAAACTTCACAACTGGCCACTAAACAATAAATAAAACATATCAACGTCTCCTGTCACTGTAAGCACGGGTAGCTCTGCTGCTGACGCTTCAAGTCTGCTGCCTGCAGTGCACCACAGAAGTATCAAATTAGGAGCTACAAATAACACACACTGTGTGTGTGTGTGTGTGTGTGTTTATGTGTGTGTGTTTGTTTTTGTCTTCGTGTTATCTATATGCCTGTCACTACAATAACACATTGTACTTAATGAATAACAAAATCATTTGTAGGACAAATGATGCGTTGCTTTTTTTCCCACTCAGTCTGTTTCCTGCAGCTGCCCTTAAAGCAGTTATGTCCTCTTGCTTGGTGAAACAGTGACTCATCAGCTGTAGGTGAGCTATACCGCCTGTAGCCAAACACTGATGAACCCACATGGATGCATGCACACAGTACACACAAATCTGTGTTTGACGCGTACCTGCACACATGCAATTAGAGCATTCTCACTCGTGCTCTTATAGACGTCGGCCCATGTTGTCGCTCCACCTACCATCTTGTCATTATTGGTAACAGACTGAGTAGAAACCAGTTTAACAGCTCTACTATAGGCAGTCTGTTGCTACACAAACTACACATGGCTGCTATTTTTAACATGAGACATCATTTTCACAGCTTTGACATCTTTTTAATGCATCTTATCCAGAGGGAGAGATTCTTTCTGTTAGGTTATTGTTGTTTTCTGACATCAAGTGTTACTGGAATAAATGTGTAAATCTAACACACAGTATGTTGGCTGTCTGTAAAATCCTGTCTGTTTCCAGCCATGTGCATAAGAAAACCAGAAACAATTGCCATCATGTCGTACAGTTCAATAACATCTTGTAATGCATGCATATTTGCACATTGCATATTGAGTAGATTGTGCCAGACAAATGCATTTTTGCAGCTCATTACACAATGATAAATTGGTTATTGAGCAGGTGAGCCACTTGCAATTCAAAGACTACTGAGAAATCTGAGTGTTAATCTAGAAGCTCAACCTGTCTCTACTTCATTCCACACCTCCACATACCAGAGTTGCGAACAGCATTTGTCTTCAGCCCGCTGATGTTTCTGATGACAGCTGCCATCTCTACAAATAACCGGGGATGTGGTGAGAACATTCACAGCCCTGTCCTGCACTGCTTTGCTCTCAGCATCAAGCACGCCTGGAGTGGGAGTTGAAGATGTGTCTACACTGAAACAGATATTTTGCCATTCACTGTGTGACAGCAGATACTCAAGGAATGCATTCAAGTACATGACGAACAATACACTGTTTATTTACACATGTCCACACAGGATCGTACCAAGCATAGTGCAGCATCCCTTTTTTATTGGAAAAGCTTTGGGAGATGTTTTAAAACAATATGTGCTGTTTGTATCTGCAGAGTTTGATGAGGAGGAATAGCTGAAAATGCTCTAGATATTCCCTTTACACTGGTGAGTGGGTATATTCTTATTTAACAGAAGCATATCTACTTTTTTAGTGCCATTGACATATAAGTGTTTTTTTGGCAGCGGGTCGCTGATCACGGTCTCCCGTAGCCTGTGAGTAATTTTGGGGCTTCTGGGGAGATGTAGGTGAAAGGAGATGGTATACGTCACAGAGATCAAAGCAGGAAGTGGAGACGATCGTGATTAGAGAGCAAAGCAAACAGAATCTGGATAAAATGTGGCGTTTAGGGTGGGAGTGGCCTCTGCTCTACCTCTGATAAAACAAGAACGAAACAAGGTAAAAAACTTTTTTTTCATGATGAAATAGAGAGTCTCTTCTTTCATTTGAGCTATTCTGTGTTTTCAGAGTCATAGGCATAGTACAAAATACTCTGTGGGTTTGGAAATATGACTCAAAATGGAGAAAAACGCTGGCATAAGGCACTTTTTGTTTTAAAATATGGCTGTCACTCAGTTAAATATTTGATTTTTGTCACTCGGAGGCAGCAGAAGTTGTGAACATTGATATATCATCACCTTCAACATCTGTTCATATGATGATCTTGTTAGCAAACAGTTCCATTCAGTATTTAGACATCCAGCATTTACAGCGCAACCTTATTATTCATCATTGAATCCAGCTAAACTATGAGCTGAACCTAACTATAAGTGAGCCCTTTCTTTGTCTTTGTCTTTACATTGTCTTTTGATGCATTGTTATTCTAAAATTAAAGCTGCTTTAACTAGTTAAATAAATATTGAATGAATCACATTGGAGTTAGTTCAAACTTCAGTAAATGTTTTGAAGTTTTGGGACAATAAAATGAAATGTATTTTATGCGCAGTAAACTATTCAGACATTTGCAGTGCATCCTCACATAGGGTCACGGAAGGGATGGAGCCTATCCCAGTTGTCTTAGGGTGAGAGGCAGGGTACACCCTGGACAAGTCTCCACCTCATCGCAGGACACATAGAGACAGACAACCACTCACACTCACATTCACACCTACGGACAATTTAAATTAGCCAATTAACCTAATTTTTGGATGGTGGGAGGAAGCCAGAGTACCTGGAGAGAACCCACGCAGACACGGGGAGAACATGCAAACTCCACACAGAAAGGCTCCGGGCTGGGAATCGAACCTGGCACCTTCTTGCTGTGAGGCGAACCACTGCACCAGCGTTCCGCCCCATTAGCCGTGCACTCACAGTAAATGTTTGGTGGCTCATTCAACAAGCTAATGTGTGTTGCGTTCATTTTTGTTAGTTCGATGAGAAGAGACTTCAGCAGCAAAGCTCTTTAGGTTGTTCACAATCTTCTGCTGTCAGTGTGAACATCTGCTCTGCACTAAACATTACTGCTTTATACAACAACTAGATTGGCTCTTTTGTGTCTGCATAAACACACCCAACGGTACTCTGGTATGGTGTCAAATTAATTCAAGCTAGGAGGCAGCATCAAAATATAACTGTCTCCTGTTTAGTTTTATAATTTTCTCAAAGGAGAATACTGGACAAGTAGTTCACAGAGGAGAAATGTTTGCTGTAGCAGGCAAAAAATGCAATCTAATTTCAATTGGACTTGTCCAAATTGATAAGCGCTATCCCAGAACAGCATGGCACGACTTACTTCATAAGGCACATAATGATGCCTGCTTTGACAGATGACATCATGGAACCCAGAGGAAGCTGGATTTATTGCTGCTCTACCTAATATTGCAGAGGTTGGGGTGGAGGAGGAGTGACATGAATGAGAGGAGACACAATGAGAGGTGAGGGAATGGGAAGAATGAGAGAGAGGATGACTGATGTGCTCATTAAATTTCTGCTTTCTCAACCTGCAAAACATTCCCACGGCTGATCACAGACACATCTGAGGTCATCATTATTAGTCATGACATCACATTGTTAAACATCTGTTCTGTGACACCTGATGTGACCATAAAAATGTGGTGTTGCTGGAGACAACCAGCTTAGTCTGAATGAGCAGGTTAAGCTGCTTTCATGAACTCAGGAGGATTTATAAAATTGGTTAATTTTTGTCATTAAGGTACTTATGGTCTAAGTACTTATTTGAGTCTCAATTACATCTCACTATAATTCTCTGTACACCTGCATCAGCAAAACCTCTAAAACAAGCTTTTACTTACAGCAGCATGTTTACTGTAGTTGCATCACTGTCTTTTAACCCCTTAAGAGCTCTTCTGGGTAAGTTAAAGTCTCGCAAGTTAAGGCTGTCTAGGTTTTCCTCATTTTCTGAAAGAATCTTTGCACACTTAATTAATAGCATTAACAATCAGCCAAAGAGTTGCCTTAACTTTATTTTACTTCCGGCTCTAACTATTAATTAAGAAAAATGTGAATGATGGAGTCATTTCAGTTGTGTTGAGGCCAGAACAGATGAGTGGAGGAGGAAGAGGAGGACATGTATAGCAGAGAAAGCAGGTCAAAGTGAAAGTTAAAGAGCAGCACAGGTGAAGTTGAAGAGACAAAGGTTTCTGAGGGACAATCAAAGCTGACAAAATTAAAGTCAGCATGCGGTTAAATAAAGAGGTTTATGTCACAGTTGTGGATCATTACATTTTAACTGTTTTACTGTTTCCACCAAGCACAGTCACTATTGGTAGCTAACCTTTGGGCTGGTTAGATTTTATTTTGCACCTTCAGCAATCTCTCCCTCCCTATAATGAGTAGTCACACACACACACACACACACACACACACACACACACACACAGTGTTAATTTGACTTGCCAGGAAGGAAATAGTGTGATTTGCCTGAATAGGTCCCTGGACATGTATCTGAAGACAGTAGGGAGCGTGCAGAGCAATCAAGTGATAAAGCTTATTATCTGAGAGGAGCTATATTCTAAGACTTATTATCTACCAGGAGTTAAATGACTTTCAGCTCCTCAAAGGCCTGATGGCCTGGTTTGACTTAGCAGGAGAGAGAAGAGGAGGAACTGATGTGAAAGGATGAGAGGAAACAGAAAGATGAGGAGAAAAGGAGAAGTTTGAAGACAGGAGGGAGGATAGGTGATTCACTGGCGTAGGCAGACACATTTCTGTCTTTTTGCAACTGCTGTGAAACGAATTTTTTGGTTAGGGTTGAGAAATATACTACACTTCATAAAGCTGCAGAGTGCTGCATTGTGTCTTTGTTGATGCAGTTCAGATAGTTTACTACTATAGATACTGTAGATAGTTTACTGCCTTGCATACCACAGGTGTTGGCATAGCAACAATAGATTTTGACTGTCTGGGCACACAAGGAGCTAACAGCAAGGCTGGAGTGTAACTCCACTAGAGGATGGGCTACCCACTGCCTCATATTATGTAACAGATGATCATACAACTCAACTCATATCACAAAAAGATAATAAATGTGAATGACATCACAAAAACAGAATAATAAAAAGAAAGAGAAAAAGGAAAGAGGCAACATTAGGTATAGGTTTTGCACATTTGCAAAGAATTGTCAAAATGTTTTGAGCTCTATATCTAGCGATAACACTTCTGCTGCAAAGCTCTTTAAATTTGCTGCTTTGAGGTGAGGTCCAGCAGAATCAATGCCTGTCCAGGTCACCTTTAATTCAAAGTCACTGAAAGATAAATGTTAGTTGGTCAGTTTCCCATCCTGCATGTCTGCAATGTCACCAGAAGCTGGACCAGAACAGCAATGTGACCCTCTGCCAGCACACTGAAACATAAATCTTTAACATTGTTATTGAGGAAATGTTTGAATTTCAGTCCACAATGTGTTAAATTTCAATTCTCTTTCAGTTTATTTTACTATCTGTAACAGCGGCTTTGCATCATGTTCCTGCAGTTCTTCGCAACACAAGTTCTTCTGTGACAACTTTCACAAAATGTACATCCTTAAAATGCTGTCAAGTGAAAAAGTTAGCCTTGTGCCCAAACAAATTACAGTAACACAGAAAAACCTTCTTACTGTATTTCTCCATCCAGCACTGTGTGTGTGTGTGTGTGTGTGTGTGTGTGTGTGAGAGAGAGAGAGAGAGAGAGAGAGAGAGAGAGACATTTATAATGTTATCATTGTAAAATAAAGTCTTAGTGTTTGTATAGAGCAGTAGTTGAAGAGCAGTAACTAGACTCAATAAGAATATTGTTTCCCAGAACTTTTACTTCAGTTATTCTGTTATTAAAGTTATGGAGAAACACTTAATATTTGAAACAAAGAGGCTTAAAGTGATACTGTACTTAACTGCTGCTAAATGTCCAAGTAAGGGCTGAATAAACTGGGGTATTCAGCCATCCAAAGAGCCCATTACTGGTAAATAGCTTCCAGCCTAAAGAGTGCTAATGAGCACACTGTGCACCAGTGTTAGCCCAGTCCCTCTTTAAACATACAATATTGACAAAGCTAATATAAAGTATGGTTGTGGAGTGCACAGTTGAGTGTTAGTCTATGTAAATGAACACTTTTCTGACTTATAGGTAAACCTACTTTATTCACATGGATTGCTTTAAAAGCTACTCAAACAGAAGATAAATTATAGGGGTCAAAAGAGTTTAAAAGGAATGGAAAAAAAATGATATACTCACCACTCAAGTGCAATGTAGCAGCTACAGTTCAATGCTGCTCTGATTTTCTATGCTGTGTGTATCGATTATTAATGACAGAAGACTTTATTATATCTTAAAACAAGACAGGACAAAAAACTAGAACAAACTGCCCTGGTTGGTTAAGATTATTCTTTATTATGAAGTGCCACAAAATGCTTTGTGTTCATTGTGCTTACATTGTCTGAATTCTGGCTCAAAAAAAACCCAGGAGATCCCCTCTCTGCAACAGAGAGCCAAACCTCCTGAGATAAGGTGTTAGATATCACTATACAGCAGTAAAAATGTCTCAATCCAAAGGATTCTTTACAAACCCTCTTGCAATAAATGATTATTTAGGTTCATCATTCTTTAACTTGGAAATACAAAAAAGAAGAGAGGTCAAGCTAGTACAAGGTTTTTAATTCTTCTCTACCTGAATTCTAGTTAGTTTCATTGTGCTACTTTCTTTAGGGTGGAGATGACTATGATGGAAGTGCTTTGAGAGAACAGACATGGAGCTCACCCCGAGACACACAGTCAGACACACACACACACACACACACACACACATACACAGCTTTTCTACCCCAGAATCACTGAACAGCCACCAAACAACTTCAGCCAAATACCAGTCAACCAAATATTTAGACCGCAGTGCAAAGAATTTTGAAACACAATGACATAATTTATGAGTCGTAAACAGAGATGTCGCCGCCAGAGGGACTCTCAGTGGATTGTTTAGCAACTTTGTTACAGTCGAAAGTGTGGTACTTTTATTTTTGTTCTCATTCAGATGGAAATAAAAATATGATTTCTAAATTGGTGGGTAAAATAATTGCATGTTCTTTCTACTAAGGAGGGATCAATGTTTCTGTTACATTATGTCATATGAAGGTAATGCTTTTATTTTCTTTGCATATATGGGCTCTTTGCCAAACTTGTGCTTTTAATTTGGAATTGTATTTGTGTAGTAACTGTGTTTAAGCACCAAATTGAAGGGTTTTTCTTCTCCTACTTTTATGTATAGCTTCTGGGAACATGTTGGCCAAGGATTTAAATCACTGATAAAAAGAAAAAGACAAAGACAAAAATTTCAGCCTGAACAAGTTGAAGCTCTATGACTGATATGGCCATATGTCTGATACAATTCAAGTAACTGCAGCTGTAATCTCGTTGACACATCAGGGAGAGAGATAAGACCTGTAATTTGTTGACTCACACACTGAATGCTCCAGTCACAACAAAACACTGTCTCTTCCTCACTGACTCCATTTAGTTTCTTTCAAAAAGGCAGAAGATCTCCTGCAACACAAGACTTTCATTACAAAGCGTTGACTTTTTGACTTTGGCCTTTGTCATGTCATGCAGGTCCTATAACTATCTCTGAGATGTAAGTGAAATTAGGTAATGGTCCATGTATCAGTGCACACTCCCTTTTTGTCCCTAAAACCCTAAATGTTGTTGGATATCAGTCAAACACATCCCTAATTGAATAATCCCATGCCTGAGGAAGCACTGCAATTATCAAAACATCTGAATGTTGAACACTTTTTGTTTCACTTGTTGGAAGCTGGACTGTAGACAGATTCTCCCTGTACTGTATGTCTCTCTCAGCAGCTCATCAGCAGGCACTGTGCATCTACATGTGTTGGCATGCACCCATGCACTTGTGCGCATGTGTGTCTGTGTAACGTTACAATGAATACATATGGCATATAAACAAGCACTTCATGTTCTGTCTTCAGTGTGTCCTCAGTCTGTCTCTCAGGAAGCTCCATGAATCTGTAGAAAAGGTTTCTGAGCTGCAGAGAACTGGGTTCAGCGTTGGCCATTGAGATCAAAGGTTACACTGCCTGTGGGTCGGTGGGGTTGATTGGAGTTAGCCTGTCTGTAGGTGTGTCGCTCATAGAGTTAGCCCATGGCTGGCCCAGTAGGGTTGAATGGGGCCTACTGCAGAATAATCAGGACTTGGTATAATGTATCTATTGGACTGTAACAGTTAAGCTGCAGTTGGACCACCCAGCTAAAATGCTGCTTTTTCAGTGGTTTAAGAATGCATGCTTTATGGTTTGGAAGTGCCCTGGAAGAGTATTTGAATAATGCATTGCATTTAAAGTCGACCTCAATCCAACTTCAACAATGCATCAAACTTGAAACTGAGAGTTGTTCAGTGCCATATTCTTACTTTTTCTTTTGAGGTCGTGCAAAGTTTGTATCAGGACAACAGTGTGTCTTCTAATAAGGTCTGTTAAAGGCCTATTGTAATTTGGCTGTATGACACAGGAAATGAGTTTTCAACACATTCAAGTGCCATTTTAACACCCAGAACCTTGAACAGACCATTGAACTCTCATGAAGGGCCAGTGATCTGATCTCAGTAAAATGTAGAGAGGCCTACTGCGTCCCCTGGATATTGTTAGCAGACTTATTTCATGCTGAAGTTCGCCAAGCGCAGGCCCATCAGGATTATAGTTATCCTACAATAGGCCTCACACCCAGCAGGCAACTGATCCCAGCCTCTCTAGCCTACATCCTACATTAGTTCTACTCACTAAGAGGCAGGCAGTGCATAACAAGAGAGGAAAGAATGGACTTTTCTTTTTGTTTCTCTAACACTACATTGGCATGTTCCCTGATGTCTGTAATATTAGTATTTTTCTTTTTATGACTATAGGTGAAGTAAAACATACCTGATTTTAACTGCTATACAGTAGTAGGTAATACTTCATCATAAAATACCATGCATTAGGTGATTATTGCTTTTAAAGAGTCCTACGGAGGCTCCAAGAGAAAAAAATATTGCCCTCAGGTTCTATCTATAGCAATTTGGCAAAAAAAATCATAAGCTTTTTATGATGTTGGCATAGATTTCATTATTTTTTGCATGCAATAACGCTAATAAGAAAGAGGTAAACAACATAATAGGAAAAAATAGTACTCAGAAAAAGTGACTTATGCTTTGGCCTGTAGTGATAAAGGCGATATCCTACATACATACACAGAAATTAGAAAGTGCAATAAATGATGGTATCATTTCATTGTTATCAAATCAAGTATAAACATACAAGAAATAAAAAAGTAAAACAAATCTAAAATAAATAAGTAAATAAATAAATAAATAAATAAATAGTATTTTTACTTCAGTGGTGGAGAGAATATGGTCACTTGGTGCAGCAGAACATTATTATCATTATTATTATTACTATTATTATTACTATTATTCCCCAAAAACAAAATCAGAAGGAAAGAAACTCTTTCACTGCGTTGCAGGGAGGAACCCAGTAGCTATAGGCTTACTATTGTCTTTGTCGTCATCCTCATCATCATCAGGGTCAGGGTAGGCTATATGATGCCATACTGTATTTCAATGCCAGAAGGAAGCTGTGAATGTATTATTGTCTCCATCCATAGCAGACAGAGGAAGAGGAGGTGAAGAGCTTTTTGAGGAAGTGCATGCGTAGATCAGTTAAATCCTTAAGTTGGCAAATCTCAAGGAGAAAAATTGTGCTATCTTCATCATCATGAATAGGCTCCAAGGGAAAGCAAGGGGGAAGTGAGAGAGGGAGAGCTGGGAAAGCAAGGTCATATTCTGACCAAAAATAGATTGTTTGTGTCTGCAGTTGAGTCTGTAAGGATGATGGTAATTTATGTCTGCAGTTTTGTCTGTTGTTTTATCTATGCAGGGGGTCATGCATCTAAGGGGCCGAGAGGAGAGAAGGGGCCTTTGAAACAGGCAGACTCGTAGTGCTTGTTCAGGTAACTCTTGAGCGCGAAGGTCTTGTTGCAGCGTTTACACTTGAAGTGCTTGAAGGCCGAGTGGGTCTGCATGTGAGCACGCAGGTTCGAGCGGTCTGCGAAGGCCTTCCCGCAGTGGGCACATCCGAACGGTTTCTCGCCAGTGTGAGAGCGCATATGGCCCTGTAAAAGCCAGGGTCGACTGAACGCCTTCCCACACACGTCACACTTGTGCTTGAGGTCGTGAGTGAGCAGGTGCATGGCCATGGCGGGCATGGACACGTACACCTTACCGCAGGTCGGGCATTTCTTCGCCAGCTTGCTGTCCAGCGAGCGGTGTGTCTGTTTGTGTCGGCTCAGGTTGGAAGACGTGGCGTATGTTTTGCCGCACTCGTTGCAGGTGTGCCTCTGGATGTTCCTGGGACTGCTGATAGCTTTTCTTCTCGAGCGACCGTCGGTGATGAAGAAGGCATCGACTGTGTAACCCTCACTCACAGCAGCATCTCCGTTGATGTAACCATCAGTAATTTCTGAGCCAGGACTGTCTGGGGACTCAGAGTCAGGGGCCCCATAGTCACTGTGGATACCATCGTAGAGGGGGTCAGGGGAGGGGATCTTCATCCCACCATCACTCTCACCATCGTACACGACAGGACTGATGTATTCACTGATGTAACCAGCTGACATGGAAGAAAGAAAACAGTGTAAGGTTAGAGAATGCTGGGGTGGAAGTTAATATGAAATGGGGTTACACTGAAGCACGGCATGGGAAAGGCATACAGATTCAGTTTTGATATGAAGTTGATTTGCTATATTAAAACTATCAAACTAAGGTACAGACCACATCAGAATCCCACGATTCATATGTAAGAAAAGTGGACATTCTCTACTGCACGTCTGTCCAACAGGGAAAAGTTTGGATTAATGCCATTAAATTGCTGCAGCTAGCTGGACAGGAAGAGTGAAATCAGATAGTCCTCTTTTCTCAACCCCTCTTCACACTGACAGTAATGCAGGTGTTATACTGACCAGCAATACACAGACTGAACTGGTGGAACTGAATGAATGCTTGCTCGCTGATGTAACAGCAACACCATCAGTGATATACAGCTGTATGGTTTCTGCCTCTGCATTTATAATAAAGCAAAACATAGAGAGGCTGGCTTGACATGAATATTCCAAACAGTTTGTTCGTTCAACGAGAAACTTGTTTCTAACATGTTGCTGAGTGTTGTATAGAGAAACACCATTCAGCTGTTCAATAAGTGCTATGGATGAACATAAATGCTGACATGACAGGCAGCATGTGTTGAGAAACCCGATGCATTTTTTCCCTTTAAACTGAAAGTGCATAAAAGTGATGATGGAAACACGATAGGTGGGATAGAGAGTTACAGCAGTATGTGATCCTCGGTCAGTAACTTTACAAGCAGTTCCAGGACATCCAAACCCTAGATGCTTTGTGGTTATTTACGCTACAGAGGCACCAGATGTTGTGATACTGGTACTTTGACTACTGGTAGTCACCGTCCTTCACAATGTACCTGCTAATGCCGCATCAACAAGTCCCATTTCCTGCATTTACCCTGCATAAGTAGTGCTAAATTATTCTCAACTCACAATTAGTAAAATAGCAACAACTGCAACTGCTTTAAACAACTTTTTTGCCAGTCTGAATTGGTGAATTGTAACACAGAACATCTGTCTCTCTCCTGCACACCTGTGGCCAGCAGTGCAGAATTAGTCCAGAGAGATAATTCAGCAATATTCTTCCTCTCAGTTCTCAAAGGTTGCAGCTTAAACACTTCCCCTGAGAAAGATAAATGCTCACAGGCTGACCCTGAACTTGAGAAAGCTGATTTAGGCTGTGAAAATGAGCATCAGCACCACGGACAGATCCAGCACAGTGCGGGTCAATGGCACAGTGACAGAAACGCTGCTGCACACAGTCAGTCAGAGCAGGCAACATTCGGAGGTGGCTTTTTACAGATCGGGGGTTGAAGAGTTGCATGGCAAGCTTTTTGGTCAAAGTAAAGGTACTGAAACTCATTGTAAAGCAGGTACTATGGTGAATATGAGCTGGCTGGATGATGCCTCTGCTACTTCTCAATAAACCAGGAAAGAAATGTGTATTTTTCATGTTTGACCTTTATTTTTCAGAGGCATCATAAATATGTGAAAACATCTATACATTTCTAAATATGGTAACATATAATAACATGCAGTACATAAATACATACTAAATAACCTACTTACACACATCATGTTAGTCAAAATGTGTTTCAAATAACATTTCAATCTACAGTGAGGCAACTGAAAGTAGGATAAATCTAGCAATTCTACACGTCAATATTGATACTAAGATTATTTCTGTGTGTTTTTTTAAAGTCAGAACATACATTCTTTTCTCTTACTTTTTTCTCCTTTAAGATATTTATGTTGTTTTTATTAGTCCGACCTCTCAGAGGATTTTTGAGTAAGATGCAGAAGTGACGTGACACCACATATCTGTCTGTATATATATATATATATATATATATATATATATATATATATATATATATATATATATATATAACAGCTACTGCATGTCTGCACAGTGTCCCATCTGAATACACAGTCCCATCGCACACAACGCACAGAACACGGTTGGGGTATAAATTATTCCAAAAGCCAAGCACAGAGTTTCTCCTAACGTGGTTTTGTGGGTTAGAGCTTGTACTGTATGTAGCTGTTAGGGACAGAGACAAAAGGTGGCTGGGACAGGCAGCAGTGCACGGTGCTGCTGAGGTGGCAGATCGCGTGTCAAGCCAGGCAGGGCTTGTTAACCTCGACATTATAAATACACTGCTGACAGCTTTTTACTTTATGAGCAGAGAAATGCAGGCAAGACTGCACATGGAATACACATGTTGATGTGCAACAGCGTGTCAGTGACATTGGGGTGGAAGCAATGCTGTGGCTGCATTTACATGGCAAAAGCATCTCTGTTTTTTTTGTGTTTTAAAAATGTGACAAACACAGTTACAGTTTGTGGGAAAGTCCACAGCTTCAGGAGCATCAGGCAGCACCAAACAATGAATCACATAATCGCAATGTGGCTTTGCTTTGTTACACCTAAAGAGTAAAATTTATAATAAAGATCAGCTAATTCCCATATTCAACAATTATACCAAGGCAAGCTAAAATAAAAGATTGCCTTGAATAGAAATATGACTTCCATTCAGAATCTGTTCACATTAACTCACATTCAACAGTTCAGCTGTGACTCTAGATTGACATAAGAGTAGTCAGAAATGTCTATTGTGGTTTTGTGATATTGTGACAATGTAGGCTTAATGCCAAGCATAATGCATCAATAAAAAGGCTTCAGTCTAGGCGAGATATCGTCCTGCACAAATCTGCCGTCGCTGCAAAAACAGGATAGGCACACCTGTACACGGAGCACACACGAAACCCTCATGCACAACATGGGCCTGTGATGGGGATCATTTTATCTGCAGTCCAAGAAGCACTGGACTGGTCACAGCTCTGTTACATAAAGGAGAGCTAGACCGCTGCTTATTTGTGCTGTGCCTGGAGGCAGTTGGTTTTTAAACAGTATGACTGTTATCAAATATGAAATGTCATTATGTTTATTTTCAGAATAAAACATACAAGGATGATCAGGAAGCTTCACACCTAATATTAATAACCACTCTCCTGTGACCCGTCTTTATCTCTTTAAACCAAAGGAGGAAAAGCACCGCTGACTATGAGCCAAAATCAATGAAACACAAGACGCGCTGGATTTAGTTGATTTCTCAAGTGACCTTTCTGCTCCAGTGGCAACTCAACTCCTACACCCAACCTAACGCTTACATCAAGTCTGCTTTATCCTAAATTCTCCCAGTAAATGAAGCATTATCACAGATTGGGATTGACAGGTTTTCATTTTTTACTGTCTTCTCATCATTCTCTGAATTCATGTAGAAGTACTTGTTTTGCAGTGGACTGCTTAGTGCCAGGCTGTGAAGCTTTTATTATCCATCAGAAAGGTAACAAAAACTGTCTGCTGCTGTTCTGTATTGATTATAAGCTACTTATGTGCCTGAAGTACGCCCACATCACCCTACAAGTAGCAACAGCACTGTGATGCATTTCAAATGGAAAGGCTTCAGATACACCGGATATAAGAAGACGTACAATAACTACTGTATGCAAAACTGTGCTGTGCTCGTTATTAATGTTGATAACATGACACACCATAGTTATTGTTTATTCAGAGCTGCAGGTCTGTGTCCACCTTTGGGATCAGTTTCACCACAGGTAGCCTGAACCAACCGGTAACACAGCTAAAGCTTTATTTTAGGAAAAAGCATCGTTAGACTCCCTGCCTGTCTTCCTCCTCCTCTGTCAGACTGACTTGTTTTGAGACACCTGTTAGTGCTCTCCTGACCTACAGCAGCTTACCTTTGTCATGGAGCCGCAGGCTGAGGTCTGTCCGGTGCCGGTAGACGTTCTCCAAATCTGCTCCGGCGAACTCATCCAGTTTGACCTTTTTCACCAGGAAAGACCTCGGCATGGTGGTGCAACTCACACACACAGTCACAAACACAAGGACACACACTCACAAACACAGCTGTCTGCCAACGGCCTGGCCAGGGTGCTGATCTGCTTGTTACACACCAAGAAGACAAGCGAGCCAGAGGAGGACTGTCTTCAGGTTTGGGAAGAAGTTACTCTGAGTTGATCCGGTAACTGAAGGGTGAATGTCTTCTGTCTCCTTGCTCCACTCCTCTGTCTCACTGCTGTCTCCTTGCTCCAGTCCTGTATCCTTACTCCAATCCTTCCTGCTCCAGTCCTCTGTCTTCCTGCTGTCTCCTTGCTCCAGAACTCCCTGCTCCAGTCCTGTGTCTCCTTGCTCCAGTCCTGTGTCTCCTTGCTCCTGTCCTGTGTCTCCTTGCTCCAGTCCTCCCTGCTCCAGTCCTGTGTCTCTTTGCTCCAGTCCTCTGTCTCCTGTCCCTCTGTCCTCGTGCAGAGAGGGGCAGAAATGCAACTTCAGCACCGGACAGCTCCCTCCAGGGGGTGCCTCGCGCACTCTGTGCTCGCGGCCAGGCGGCAGACCAAGTCTCGTGAGCAGTCAAAGAAAATAACAACAACAAAAAAAACAAACAACAAAAAACAAAATAGCAAGCAGTGGAAGACACCCGGTTGCGCGTGCAGCGGCTCTCGGGTCCCTTTAAAGAAGAGGATGGAGGAGGAGGAGGAGGAAGAGGGATGCGAAGGAAATAGGGGTTGGGGAGAGGACGATTTTTGGAAGATTTTCAAAAAGAAAAATGTCGGACACCGTGTCCTTCCCTCTCTGTTGCAGATATAGTCCTTAATTCCCGTTAATGACAGTAAAAATCACAGTAAGACTCCCTGAAGCCGAGCGGATCAACTGCGTCCCTCTCCCTCCCTCTCTCTCTCTCTCGCTCTCTCTCTCTCTCTTTCTATCTATCTATCTATCTTTCTTTCTTTCAGTCTCTCTCGCTCTCGCTTTCTCTTCCCCTCAGTCTTTCTCTCTGCAGCGAGGTGTCCCTGTGAGTGTGCCGTCTCGCGATCAGCTGTTGGCATTTATACGGTGCCCAGAGAGAGAGAGAGAGAGAGAGAGAGAGAGAGAGAGAGATGGATAGACATACGGGTAGAGGGAGTGCTTAATTTAATCCATCCCACATCCCCGGGGAGCGGCGACTGGCCCGGATGATTTATTGAAGCTGTTATCACCCTCTCTTTCTCTTTTCTTTCTCTGTCTTTCATTCTGCTTCTTCTCCCTCCTTCCCCCCCCCCCCTCTCTCTCTCTCTCTCTCCTTCTCCCTCTCTCTCTTTATTTTTGAGCATGTGTGTGCGTTATTTTCTGTGTGTGTCAGGTAGTATGTTTTGGGGAGATAAGAATGGAAATCATTTCTTTAAAAAGCTCTCATCGTTTTGATTCAGCAGCAGCGGTGTAACACGTATTTTAACAATTGTCCCATTGTGCATCACTTATGAGAGTCCATATTCTTTTTTTGTTTCCCTTTTCGTTTATCTCCTGCTAAGCATTAAATGTCTGCTTTTTTTCACGATGACATGGATTATATGGGTTGATATTAACTAGCATGCTGAGAGCCTCTAATTATCATTAATGTGGCCCTGAAGGCAAATGGGTGTAGACCAAATGGAGTGTTTTACAGTGACTGCTGGATTAATATGGGAGAAGAGTAATATCTGCTCCAGGGTCACAGTGGGTTCATTGGCAAGTTTTATAAGTTTAAGAGTCTCTGCTCGGTGACAATATTATGTAACAACAACAAAAAATACTTGAGAGGTTAATGATATGTCTGCTGTGTTGACTTTGTCTTTCTAGACTGCCTCATGTCATCCAACTTTAATTATACGTTTTAAAAGAAAAATATGTTTTTGATATGTTGTACATTGGTCATAACTCAAGTTTGAGCAAGCATGATTTCATTTTAAAACTATGGTCCATCTAAAACCTAATGTTGGACCTTAAAATGAACACTGGCAGTTTCTAGGTGGTTCATAATCCCACCAACGTCATCAGTTTGAGACCCAGGGTGTTTAACTGCTGGAAAGTTGCTGTAAATCTGTTAAAGGTCAGTGGACAGCTCAAAAAACACATAAAGGTCAAGTTTATCAACTCAACTGAACAGAGTTTATTGAAGCTAATATGGTCTGTTGCTGCACACATTTGGTCTCACTGAGAGAATCAGGCAATGTGTGCATAATTTTTATCTACCCATTCTAAGATGAATAAGACAATGTGAGAATTCAGAATTCATTATCCATCACAAAAAGGAAAGAATCTTCATTTCTGGCTTTCTTTTTTTCCATAACAGTTGTGTTTTCATACCATTACTATTTATATAATGTTACACTATGGTAATATGTTTTATTCAAAGATTTAGAAAGTCATTGTCATTTTGCAATAGAAATGGCGATTTTTAAGCCGGTCACTGTGTCAGTATTTGGTCACATCTTTCTTTTTAATCTTACTGGGTCTTGGCAGTCGAATAAATGAACTTGTAATCCCTGTCAGATCGAGAATGATGGTGAATATGTTGTGTTAGAAATGTTGCAGAAGGATAAGTCTTCTTGCATAGTTGATGACTTAGATGATGAGAGGGGTGGAGGCGATGAAGCATGGAGATCTAGGGGCCAGATATATCCCCCCTCTGTGTGTGTTTAGTATTGATTACAGGCCACATGACTTGTACAATATGTGTGTGATGATGACTCATGACTGAAAGTATTCTGTGTGTGTGTGTGTTTGTGTTTGTGTGTTGTGATACTGGTCCATCTGTTGTCCTTAATCAGGGGAAGAGCAGATGAGTTCCATCACCTGGAGAGTGGCTCAGGGAGCTCCAATTAAACACACACACACACACACACACACACACACACAATATACAACCACCTCTACAACAACTGTCAGTCGACAGAAATAACCTGCAACATCAACATCATTTTCTATCATCCTTAGAGGTCAGAACACACACGCTTGTCCATCCACTAAAATGTTAACAAACTTAGATGAACTGTATTTTGTGCCATCAAAGATAAAGTATCACTGACTCATTGTGTCGCTATGTGCCGCTGAGGATGTGAGAGACATTTCTAAAGATGGAAGGGACAACATTTCACTGCAGCTTACATGAGTGTAAATTGCAGTCAAAAGTGGAAATCTCTCGGTGTTCTCCTGTCAGTGTCATCCTCACACTTCTCCAACAGCACCTCACATTATTTTTTCAGGCTTTCTCAAAAAGGATTGATTTATAAATACAGGTTATTATGATTATATGTTATTTAATCTGGTGAGTATGTTTAAGTGTGATCGAATAATACATATGGAATATTTTTAATATTTTCTCTTATAGACATTTCACAAATGTTGTAGTAGTTCTTGAACATAGAGTCATTACATAAGTAATAATATGTTTTTTTCACTCCTCATATTCAGGATGGAAGCAAAAGTTACTCCTACTTTAAAAGCTGTACTTAATAACAGAGTCGGCAGTGACTACACAATATAACTTACAGCCCTTACTGCGAAATGATTTTCATTGTCTGGATTATGTAGGAAGAAGTGTTGCAGATGTTATGTATTTAATCTATCATATATGAATAAAATACTTACATTATATATACATTGTCAGGCGCTGCTCTGAGGTTAGCTGTGATGGATGCCCTACTTTAATGGTTTAATTGATGCTGTGCCACGTCGAAGGCCCATGTGTGTCATACAACACAGAGCCACTGTGCAGCTGGTCTTTGTGCATGTGGGCGTACGTATAAGATGTGTGGTGCATGTACCAGGAAGGTGACAGCTGCTGCCTTGTACCCCAATATGAACGCACACACACACACAAAGAAATGTGAAATGGTTTAGACACCTTACTACACATCAACCTTGACTCTAAACAACACACACACACAATGCTGCAATCTGATTTTAAACAAGTGCAGATTTGAAATGTTTTCAGCACTGGAACAAATATATTTAATAGAGATAAATAACAAACTATTGGGTTCATGTTCATTTTGTTATTCCATTTGTTGCTTCTGGACAATTCAGGTTTGTTCCTGTCCACAAAAAATATCAATTTCTTTCTCACCTTTGTCGTACTTTAGTTAGTGAACAATACATTTGTGGAAATGCAGATGGTAATAGTCTTTGGTAGTGAAACTTTTCCTATTACTGAAAGCACAATGTTTCATCAAGGAGCATGAAAAGTCAAAACTGCCTCTTTCCCACTCTGTGTGTCTCTGCCTCTCATTTCGTCTTTTCTGAAGGTGAGCCTTGTTCTGTTCTGTTCTGTCCTAAAGCTGTTCTGACGCAGTAACGCTAAATATTGCTGAGCAGCTCTTCTCATCAGGCACACACACCAACACAAAGACACATGCACATGCACACACACACACACACACACACACACACACACACACACACACACACAAACACACACATGCACATTTGCAGACCCGCAGAAGTGCTGGGCTAGGGGAGAAATGTGGCCTGTTTCTTTGCAGTTTTTGATGACTCCCGCTGTACTGGTGAAACAGAATGCAGCGTACATTAGCACAGGCTAGAGGAGAGGAGAGGAAATATAAAGGTTCCTTTACATCAGGGAAATATGATCTTAATATTAGGTGTCAAAGACACTTTTTTCATTGTTTCAAGCAGATAAAAAAAATCTATCTACTGAAGATTAAATATTCAGTACGGTTGTTGACAAACCATGTCAACCCAAAGTCCAATTATTCTCTTTCTCTGCAGCTTTCAACAGTAGCACAACATCTTCATCAGTAGATGACTGTGCAGGTGTCACTGAAATGTTCAAGCCTATTATTCTGAGCACTGAGCCAGCTATGTGGGCCTTGACTGGAGATTAGTCAACTACTGGTTCAAAGGTGAAGAATGAATGCAAGTTTCTGTATCAAGGACATATGGATCTAACCTGACTCTCGCTGGCTGAATGTAGTCCGTTTAACTCCACACGTCCATCTGGGATAGCTCCATTGGAGATGTATTTCCGAATGTGGGGCCTTATCAAAAATCCTTGCATGTGATTGGATAAACCACCTGTCTGTCATATTTAATGACTTGCTTCTTCAACCACTCACATCAAAACCAACCCGTGACGAGAGCAACCTTCAAAACTCTGTTCATCTTTTAAAGAGACACTATGTATTTTTTTTCTTCCATCTAGTGGTTAAATTTGATATTACATTCGCTCTCTAGCGCCAGGCTTTTTTTACTGCCCATTTTATCATGGTTGGAACTACGGTAGGTGGAATGGGCTGAAAATCGAGATTCAAGAGGCTGTTGACATCAACATGTTTTCAAACACCAATTTATTGAGTTTTCGTTCAGGTGATGAGGTCAAACTGAGTAGAATCATTTGTGTGAGCAGGTAGTAGGCAATGGCATGGAATGCCCTTAGCTAACTCAATCAAACATATGCTAACCATCCACCAACGAGGTTTATGCTTGACGTGATCTACTGTTATGCCGCCAACGTAATGAATTACACAACAAACTGATGTTTACCCTTGTTTTGTTAATTCATCAATTCCCTTTTACGCTTTTTTGATGATGAGGATTCCTTCTCCTTCGCCGTGGCATAACTATGATCTTGCATTACAATCAAAAGTGCAGTGCAGGTTTTAGTTTAGTGCCGTATATGTAATGTCTTCTCTGCTCTGCTTCTCCGTGAAAAATTAATCGCGAAACTAGCAGGTAGTGCTTTATGTCCCTCTTGGCAGTTCAGAGTTTTTTTTTTATAGACCGGAAAGACATGGAAGCCTCTGTGTGAGCGACCCGCTCTATGTAAAGACAGATAACTGATTCTTCGCCCAGGAGGATAAGTCAGATTGTTGGCATAGGTTATTTTACACCGATGAGGATCTATTTATGAATGAAGACATTGATTTGAGGTAATAAAATACTTCAAAAATTACATAATGTCCCTTTAATAGCAGAATCAATGTTGACACATGATTCCTCGTTGCGAGCCACGATTGTTGTCTGAATCAAACAGTCACTTCTCCGCTACATCACATCTTTGAAAATCACGATCCTGATTGGCTCAGTCATTTTTTGCTCCCTTGAAGTCCTTCCCATCGGGTACAAGTCCAGATGGATGTGTGGATTTAGGCGGATGACATTCAGCTGGCGAGAGTCAGGTTAATATGAATCAGCAGATTAAAAGAAAAAAAAACATGATGGTGTAATGCACTGTGTAATTATTATTATCTTCATCATATGTATGAAGAAGAAGAAAAATCATTTTACAGTATGATGCCTGTCTTGTTAATAATATTTTCATCAGTGCATGGTATAAATTGTAATTACTGTAATTGCTTGATCCAGAGAACAAGATGTGTTGTGAAACACACAATGTCTTTCTCAGTGTTTGGTCTACATCCTGATCTAGAAAAACCCATGTAATGCTTCATTAGTTCAATGAGTCTGAAGGAAATATGGGCCTGATGGGCTCTTTAGGAAGCGATGAGCTCCAGTTAAGAATGTATAATGCAGCTGTATAATAATGGATCCATAACCGAAGACAGTCTGCAAAGTAGGATGTAGATTAATGCCCCTGGCGTTTATTCCTGCAGTAGGAGATGAACATCACACGTTTCAACACACAAAGACAACCCTTGCACTGCACATACAAAGCACTAAACTCTCACTGACCCACAATGCCACTGCTAGAGATATTCCTCTTCCCCTCTCTATCTTGGGGTAATTGTGTGAATCAGGAGAGATTGCATTTACCCAGACAGCTGAGTGGCGAGCTGGCAGGGTAATAAATGGCCTGATAACCAGCACTACTGTGATCCCTCTCAATGCAGAAATAAGAACAAAAAATCATTACCTGCTTCAGACAGGCCTATCCTGCGATGTCGCATGTGATAAAGAGAGACATATTTTGGAAACAGAGATGTGGGAAGAGGTGGGATGGAAGGAAGGAAAAATGAGAGAAGGGATGAGCGATAAAGTAGGTGAAAGGGTAATAAAAACGGTCCAGGTAGGATTTCTATTTGTTTTACAGTTTGGGCCATTTATTCAATGATTTTGTGGCATAGAACAGATAGATGGGGGATGAAACAATCCATTCTATTGACAAGTTTAAACAAGACACTAAAGAACATATAGTGTAATCCATAGTACATAGTGTTAAATATCAAGGTCAAACATATTACATTATTAATATGTTATATTATAATTACATATTTGAAATGAAATTATTCCAGAACACAGCATTGTATGCAAATGGCAGCTTTGGCTTTGAAAGTGGCATTACTTATTTAGCTTGCACTCATGTACAGTACAAAGGCAATCACTGCAGCATCAGGTTGATGTTTTTAGGTCTTGTTTGTTCCAGGGCTGAATCACATGATTATGAAGCACAAGTGAGTTTGTGCTGCATCCAACAATTCATCTAAAATCAGGGCAGGTGTGTCACTACCTCAAGAATAAAAATAGGTTTCAGAAATTAAACACAGATAAAGCTGCTATAATCAGTATTGAAATGACAACTGGTCAAATGATGAAGTGATGAGCCAGCAGACTCTGCAGGCTCAGCATGTCACGCTCTTTTAGGTCACTGTTCAGTTGTTTCTGTTCATTCACAGTGGTCTTAGTAATTTGTTAATTTGTTGTGTGTGTCGTCCAGAGTACTTGGACTACCAATACATTTTGCCATTTACTTTTTGATGAACAAGCTGTTTGCTAATACTTTTAACACATAAAAGACAAAATAATAACAATTTTAAAAAAAAAGAACTACTAAAAGCATGAATCCAGCAATCTGTTGAAATATATACGTATATATAAAATATATAAATATAATATAACCACTACTCAAAGCTCTGAACAATAAACTATTCACAGCCCTCAGTGCTTTCAGTAGTGTGGATCAGATATATTTTTTATTGAAAATCAGTACAAGAAGCCGACATTGTGCAGAGACCTCCTCAGTGGAATCAGAGGCTCAGTGCCTTTCCTCCTCTCCTTCCTCCTCCTCCTTTTTCTCTCTGAGTGTTTCCAATATCATCAGAGGTTTCATTCTTTTATTCCATCCACACCACTATTGTGCCTTTGTTTTTTTTTTTCTCACACAGAAGCAATCTGTCTCTCAGACACACTTTCACACACATATACATGCTCACATGATTACAGACTTAACTGCCCTGCAGGGCATGTGCACGACACAGAGCCATGCCCGGACACACACAGCCTGTATGTATGAATGTATGTATCCCTGAGGCGGTGCTGCAGCATCAGTAGCCGCCTGATGTTTCATCAGCAGGACGACACATTACTATTCGAACACTCTTCTGTTCAAATGTTCTCCCGTTTTGTCAATACTGCTAAATCAACTTTATATGTCTCCAGAGGGCAAACAGTTTACAAACACACTACTGTTATGAAGAAATGAAATGAACTTTGAATGAACCCATTACATGATCTATTTTTTATTCCCCTATAATGTGATTTTTCAGAATAAGGCCTTTTCCCATTTTCTGAGATTATTTTTATGTTGTCTCTGTTTTATGAAAGTGTACAGAATATTGCAGTACTCTGTGTCGCCGTGTTTTAACTTGACTGCAGGATTTGATTCAAGTTTCACAACATAAAAATATCATATAGCCATATAAAGAATGTACAGCTGCAGGAATGGTGTGAAAATAGGTTTTGACAGGAAATACAGTATATGAAGGAAAAAAAAATACATTTACATCAGTGAGGTGGGGAAAGCTATGAGAAGGCAAACTGTAAAGGAGATTGTTGAGTGAGGACTTGGCTGTTTCTAATTCTGGGACACATGCAGGCAGCGAGGTTTGTCTCCAGGGTTTCTCTCAGTGTTTGGAGAGTGTCGAGTGAAAATGTCGCCGCTGTTGCACGTTTTGTGTGACAGTGACCTTTTATGGATCACAAAGATACAAGAGCTGCACTGAGCACAGGAGCATCACTGATAAAAGGAAGTTATGTTTAGGTTCATACAATGAAAAATACAAACCATCCTGTATACTGTAGGTTCTTTCACGTTTTCTCCTGTGTACTGTCTTTACTTCTGCCTGATCTGATTTTTTGTCATTTCTTGGTCATTTACAAAACACTCCGTGTTTTAATTAATAAATAGGAAGGATGAACAATTGGTATCATACGTAGGTATCCTATTGCAAAATATATATAGATCTTGATATAGACAATATTTATTACACATTATCACTACTTGAACACAAAAAGCTCTGTGACAGTTCCTTTTAAACATTAAAATAGCTGTAATTGAATATGTACAATTAATTTGCAACACTGATAGAAAAAGAGCAACTCAAATCAAGTTCAAAGTGATTTAGTAGTTACAAGAGCCGAAGCAGTGCCTGATCGACGAGGTCAGTCTTTAATGCAAATGCGAAAGTTAGCTGGTGGCATGGACTGCTCGTAATATAAACTATGACAGATGAAAACTTTCTGGAGGATGATGAGTGATTTGTCCTGGAGACGAAGAAGATTTCTGCTGAAATTTCTACTGTCTTCCACATTGTTTGTTAAGTGAATCATATCGCGCTCTTCTAAAAGTTATTTGAGAATTAACCACCACTTTTTATTGTTTTGTGCAAGTCTGTGTTCCATTTTAAGATCGAGCTAATTATAAAATGACCATATGATCATCCATATGGCTCTTTCTAATTGCATCTCTTCTCATCTGCCATTACACACTGTTAATAAGCCACAGCTTTCTCTGTTTATACCTGCTCTCTTTCAGTCCATTGTCCTCTGAGTTAAAGGAAGAACTAGATAAAAATATCACCTGGACTTGTTCCATCGCCCCCACTCTGTCTCGCTCCTTATCATCTATTTGCCAGCTTCTCTATTATTATCTTTCTGTTGATGCTTGTTTGTTTGTTTACTTATTTCTTTCTTTCTGCTCCTTCTCTCTGAAGATGCAGGTTTCCTGCCAAGACATCCGTGTCCGCCATAACATCACCAGCCACTGATGCCAGAAACCTGCAGAGATAAATTAAAAGTTTATTATGGGAGTCAGGGCTATCACCACACTAAAAACAAAAATTCAAAATCTTTTTGAAGGAATTTGCTTCCTTTACGGCAGACACTAATCTGATTTTAAGTTTTAAATTCAGATTAGTGCCTTAAGGCAATTATCTGAGCATAGAGACCCCTTTACATCTGACATTAATATGCATCTCTAGATGTGATTTAATCTGCTTTCGAATGTCTCCAGTGTCCACACTGATATTTAATTTCTCTGTCTGAGCTGAATTACACACAGACTTGCAGCCTTTGAGACATCAGCCTCATAACATGTCATGTAGGAAAGAGGACAACCGGTCATGGTAGGCTGATTTTGTTGCCTTCAGACAGCGACAGACTAACTATTTCCTTCTGCTTCCAGTCTTTATGCTAAGATAAGCTAATCACATCCTTCCTCCAGCTTAATTTTCTAACTCTCAGAAGGAAAGTTAATAAACACAGTTTTCATTAGATTCTATTTTATTTTTCACAAGCTCTTTAAGATAAAACAGTGTAACTCTAACATTCATTATATCCTTTGGACAGGCGGCACAGTGATGTAGTGGTTAGCACTGTCACCTCACAGCAAGAAAGTACACCATCCAAAAACATGCATGGGGATTAGGTTAATTGGCTAATTTAAATTGCCCGTAGGTGTGAATGTGAGTGTGAGTGCTTGTCTGTCTATATGTGTCCTGTGATGAACTGGAGACTTGTCCAGGGTGTACCCTGCCTTCGACCCTAAGACAGCTGGGATAGGCTCCAGCCGTGACCCTATGTGAGGATAAGCGGTAGATAATGGATGGATGGATTATATCCTTTGGTACTTCCTTGGACCTAATTTGTCTATTTGACTAGAGTGTCATATTTAAAGAGCATAGTGATACAGTACAACCAGATATGTATTGTACCAAAGACAAATTAATAGTGAAAAACAAAATGACCTTTTTTCGTACTGTTCATCCTGCAAATAAGTACAATGTTATTTACAACAATATTGTGCTCACACTGCTATGTGCTATTAATGTGCATTTAATTCCTGTAATGCTTCATGAGCACCAATTCAACTACAGCAGCTGCAGTCGAGGGAAACAGTAGGATTGAACAGCAGACAGACTGGGTGGCCTGTTGGTTTATACTAAAATATTAGTATTAGCAGTTAAATATCAGGCAGGCAATAAAACCACTACATCTACCTACTTATTTATTTCGCTACAGCCTCAGGCAACAGCAGACTGGTGCCCTGTCAGCTACACCCACCATCCAACCAGTGGAAAAGCCCCTCTGTGTGTGAGTGCCTGTGTGCATGCATACAGTATGTCTGATTATTTATAACCACAACAGACAGAAGCAGAGCTAATGTAGAGCAGAGCAATAACACTTCTCCTCTAAGTACTCTAACTCTCTCTCTGTTTCTACCTCTATCTTTACGCCTCTCACTCCCCATCTGTCGCTCCCTCTCTCGTCCCTCTCTCTCTGCTCGGTCGGTGAAGATGGATCACTCTGTGTCTGTCAGCAGTAGTATCACAGAATGAGAATGTATTGTCTGCTGTCTCAGATAATAAATGCTGCTATCTACGCTACTGTTCCCGGTCATAATAGATGGCCCATATCTACACAGCTTCTGTTTATGAGATTATCACAGCCCTCTGCCATCCCCAAAGCCCCCAACAGGAGAGATGGAGAAATTACTTTATCGCTAGGGGGCCTGAAAGTTATCATTTGTGAGGAATTCGTCGAGTGGGAGCTTTGTGAATTGGCAGTTACAGCCACTTCTGCTGTGGCGACACGCACGCTAAGAGTGTGAGCACAGAAGCAGGAGAGGTTAAATTGTTCTGTGATTGTTCTTTTATGCTGCTTGAATCTGTGATGTGTTATTGAGAGAGGCCACCTGAAGGAGGGGAGAAAAAGATTAGCATCAAACCGAACTCTCTCCCCTCGTCTTCACGGTACATCACCATTTATCATGTTTTTTTTTTATCTTGTTTTGATTTCTGTGAGCATGCACTTAGTTCATGTGGGTAATCGCATATAGATATCACACTGTGGGGTTTATGGAGCCTGGTGGTGAGTGTATTATTGAGATGTTTAGAGCTCTTTCCAACCAGCTTTTTCTAGTTGCTCATTCAGGCCGTGTGATGAATGAGGATCTGGACAGAGGAGAGAATCGGTCACAGTCACTGGTCACTGTTGGACAGGGTTGCCAGTCATTTGAAAGAGTGTGTGTGTGTGTGTGTGTGTGTGTGTGTGTGTGTGTGTGAGAGAGAGAGAGAGAGAGAGACATTTATTACATGTACTGCTGGTCACTGAGGGAGTCTGTTGACCTTTGACCTCAGTCTTGACCACCTGACCCCAGCCTGACCTCTCTGTCTGGCTCTGACTGCAGAGCAGAGGGTCTTATTGGCTCGAGCTGCTGACTGATGGTTCTCCTCTGCTCTGTTGGCTAAGAGCCTCGACCTGTGCTTGACCACAACAGGATAGAGCAGGATGAGCCAACGCAGGCAGCTCAACATGACCATCAGACACCGTGCAACTGGTTCATAAAGAGGCCTGTGATATACAGCTAATTTAGTTGTAATAATGTCATAATCAAAACTTAGCATTTAGTTTAGTATTATCTTAGTTTAAAGCAGAGGGCAAAAACATGCAGACTCACTGATCACTGATCACTGATGAATAATAACCAATAAGTGAAGTAGACCAACCACATTCTGTCCTGTTTTCAAGATAGTTCTGTCTAAAAGCTCTGACCAGCACTTCATACTTTCTGAGCAGTGGCTCTAATTGGCCCAAGACCTGAACAAGGCCTTTAATTGGCTGTTGGCCCTGTCTGTATGAACAGAAGGGACAGTTGGCTCTAATCCATACCGCCTGCTCTACTGCACATGGCTATTGATCTGATCTACTGTACAGTTTTTCCTGACTTTCATCTCCACACAGGGCACAGGTCCATTACTTCTTTAGTCTTAGTGCAATACATATTTGATAACATGACTAATTTTATTCCAAAGCTGAAGACAGGAGAATCAGGATGTTTCCTGATCATGTCATCATGTGAAGAAAAGAGTCCAGAAAGAATTTTGGAAAGTGACTTCTACAATTCTTTGAGATGGATCAGGAGTCTATAAATAAGAAGTCTGTTTCTATATCCACACATTTATTAAATTATATTGTGGCATTTCTATAAATGAAGCTGAGTGGATATTGACTCCAATTATTACCCAAAGCTTTAGTGCACTGCATGTGGCTTTCTGCCATGCGACTTCAAGAAGAAAGGGTTCTTATCTACAGTGGATGGGGGACCGGGAAAAGTGTGTTTTTAATGTTTTAATATCCATAAAACAGGAACTCATTATATTGAAATAATTAATGGGATTCAAATAAACAAAACTGGGTTATACACTTTACAAACCAACACAATGGACAACATCAATGTTATAACAATTGATGTAAATATTCAGACTGTTGTCACCATTTGTATCTATACTTATGAAAATCAATTATATAATTTATATATAGTATATCCCACAAAAACAATTTGTGTACAGTCTACATTATCATGAACCAATAAGTGTAAAGAGTGACAAACGCCACATAGATTAGGAGGTAAAAAAAAATCTAACTCTCACCCAGGAGACCAGTGTTACACCACTTCTGGTGTTATCTGAACCCAAATCATTATCTTGAACCTAATTAAACAAAATGAGAATGCATGAAAGATTCTATGAAGATACGTCAATACATTGTATGTATTCATGAGTGAAATTATGAAAAGGTGGTGTGAAAAATACTAACAGCAGTAACCTATTAAGGTAAAGAAAAGCAAATGAAACGTGCTCTGTTCTATAAAATTTTTACATATATTGTGTTGTATTCAAAATTCATGAAGATTTATGACAATTTTTACATTAATATGTCTACAAAGAGTACATATAAGCGCTGACATTGTCAAAGTTTACAGACACATTATACAGTATAGTAAAAAAAATGAACTGCTTTATAAAGTTTGTCAGGTCGCAGATGTAGCTAGCAACTGTGGAGTTATTTGGATAGCTACATAACTAGCTGTCGGCCATATCACATTTTCCAGATGGAGACACCATATGTAGAGGAAGGAATTCTTCTTGGTAATTATAATCTGTTGTCCAATCAAAAGATTTAGTAAGTTTATTTACAAGTGGCAGGTCATAATGTACTCACTTGTATCTTTTCTTTGAGACAAATGAAAGTTTTAAAAGATAAAGTGTTACACCTAAAGTTCAATGTTTGTTTGTTTTTTTTTTACAGCTAATTGGCCAACTGTTCACATCAATCAGAAGACAAATTCCAAAATACCCAAAAAAACAATACTTAACAAAAAGTTTTGCAGTTTGCACTGAAGAGGTACAGTACGTGGTATGGTTAATGTTTGGTCGACCCTGAAGCTACTTAGATATCAAGTTTAGAGAGGACGGGCCTTCATTTGTCCAAATATTACTTTAGTGAGCTTCATTTCTTCATTTCTTAGATTTCATTTACTTACATTTCCTGAAGCTTCTAGTGTGCTGATATTATAGCTCCCCAGATGCTCGTCTCCTGCTTTCTGTCCTCTAGATATTATTGATTTGTAAATCTTGGTAAATATCAGAGCAGACCAGGTTCAAATCAGCCAGCTCGACATCCCCTATCTATTTTATAGGTTTGCTTACATTTCAGAAAACATGACAATGAATATGCGCCACACGTCTTTGACATGTGGTCTTCCACCTTAGTCCAGTCATATGTTTGACTGCATGTGTAGTCATCAGCTGGTGTTTGAGTGGGGGCATCCGTCTAACTGTCACACTACAGTCCATAGGGAGCAACAGACTAACAATGGGACTGCACACACACACACACACACACACACACACACACACACACACCTCCTCTCTGTCTGGCAGACCTTTGGTTACTCATTAGATACAGAGGGTAAAGAAACAGACTGGAGACAAAGAGCACCTATGCTCTTTGAGTTTCCCTCTCCTTTATCAGCAGTTGTAAAATCGATGCTCCTTTATCTCTATTACTTTCTCATTTCTCAAGATCTGTGTTGTATTAACAAATTTAAAATCTGGTACCACTTTCTGAATATTTCTGAATAGACATTTATTCCCTTCAAACAGTAACTTTACAGCAGCCATGATGCTGTTGACACTCTGTATTAAATGCTTTCTTTGCCTTGGAAGTGTTGTTACCTGCTATTAACAGTGGGTCAAATACTCAGCTGCAGTTCCATCTGATATTACAGGTGAAAAGTTTTTCAGCTGCTCGAGCTGCTAACCCCATCTCATGTCCAACAGATAATAGTATGGAATACTGAATAGTCTGACCGTATTTGATGTTTGTGGTTCAGTGTGTGAATGTTAAGTCCTGAAGTAGGCAGCACACAAATAACAGACTTTAGAAATGTTTACATCTTGATCACTGATTAGGAACCTGCAACTGGCAAAAGAAATCATTCATCATCTAACCCTGCCTAATAAACATTAATTGGTTGACCTTTTTAGTGCATCTGCCTTTATGAAAACACTAATTAAGAAGAAGAAGAAGAAGAAGACATAGTTTATTAAAACACTAATTAGGAGTCCAAATAGAACATTTCATCTTGCTCTGAAATACAACGATTTACATCTTGTATTTGAATTTCAGTATTGTTTTACACAATCAAAGTGATATTACTTAATGTTTTGAAGGCTCTTAGAGCACTCAACATTATCAAAACTTTAGAAATTGTCTATCTGACAATATCTGGTCTATCATCCATCGTGTCTCCACCTTTCATCTAAGTATTGTTTTGTTTTTCTTTGGCCTTGATGTCTCCTCCTTTCCATTTGCTGCAGTGCACCCATCTGCCTGCCTCATAAATCCTACAGCATGTCACCACATTCTGTCTCCAGTTGACTGTCTTAGCCAGCCTCGGGCAGACAGGCTAAACTGATGAAGTGGGAGGTGAGCCTGTCCTATTTAAAGTTTCCTTTTGTAACAAGATTTCGAATCAAAATGAAAAACAAGCATGAAACACTACTACACCACTACTGTAGCCAGTTCAGCTTCAGTTGTGTCTCTTCACCGCTCTTCACCTTGGTTTATTTTTTCTTGTCAGTTTCGTTGTGTGTATGTGAGTGGCCTTCAGAGGGATCACTGATATAGCTGACAGATTACAGGGGGTCAAACACATTGACAAGATGTGCACGGCCTGATCTGCTCTGCTGAACTGCTCCGGTCTGCTCTGAACTACACCCACAATCACTTACAACATGTGGAGCTGTAAGGAGGTTTGGTGAATAGAAATGTTGGGATCAACATGTAAACAATAGTGTGGAAAAGGACACACACACACAGACATGTGTGCACTGGCAGCGAAACCAATCTGTGTGTGTGTGTGTGTGTGTGTGTGTGTGTGTGTGTGTGTGTGTGTGTGTGTGTGTCCACTGACTTGATGTCCACTCATTTACATGTAGATGGTGATGAATCCCCCATCTCTCTCACACACCAGTTAAAATATTATAAAGACTCAATAAATGTGTCAGCCCATCGATGCCTTTGTGAATGTATTCATCATCTGGACGTGAATGTCTACTTGGCTGGCCTCCTGCATGCATCAGGCTCTCATCAAAGTCATCTCACAAGTCATCTTTTTGAAGCATCCTCACACTTTACAACATGTACAGTAGAGACATCTGTTTCCCTTCCCAGGCCAGCATTACTCAGCTGCAGGGTTGAGAGGTTATTTCCTGTGTTGATTTCAAGAGGAATCATTCCAGCTGCAGCTCTTTCTTTTGAAATTGTCCCTGAACAAGTCTCTGGATTATAGTAACGACATTACTGAGCGTGTTCTCAGACAGAAGTGTTCAAGGGAACCCCTGTCTTTATGCGTTGAGAGCTGCATCCTCCCTTGTTGCTGTGTGTGTCCTGAAAAATGTTCTTTCAAACATAAATCACACTTCCAAGTGGCGATGAATTCTGAAGCACTCCCGTGATCAAGGTTATTGTCCTCGAGTGTGTATGCTGCCTCAGACAGCATCGTTCTATAAGCTAAGCCCTCTCTTGCCTTGGGACTTCACTAAATTAAAGGCATGCTGGCATCTCTTTCAAGACCTCAGATCTCACTGAGTACCACTGAGCAAACTTTCAGTGTCTGTACAGCTCCTGTGAATGTTAATTTTTTTTTCTTGCTCCTGCACACAGTGCCAGACTGCCCTTAACTTTGTGTTTGTCTTTGAAGATACTGTCAGTGGGCTTCCAAATGCCAGACAAGCAGAACAATGGAGTATATTATTTGACTGAGGGTTTGAGGATAGAGGGTTTTCTGTGATAATATGATTTTAAAGCCCTTTGAGGCAAACTTGTTACTTTCCACTGTACTGATGAAAGTGACTCAACTTGACTGATGCTGATTATTTATTTTGGTGTTTTATATCTAAATGGATGGATAGTGAGGCATATTACATGGCTTGACATTGGTGTGTGCAGCATTAAATGAAATATATAGCATCAGTTACATAAATATAAAGTGGTAGTTTTAAATATAAGTAAATAAACAATAAGTATTGAAATATATAGCCGCAGGAATTGAAAATATATGGCAGCAGTTAAAAAAGGCAGTAGCAGTTAGAAATATAAATATGCAGCATTCATAGAATGTAATATGTATTAGTTACTTGAGCATACCCTAACCATGATCCTTACCTAAACTTAACTGAACTTCTTTTGTGCCTGTAAACAGAACAGAACAGAAGTCAAAAAGGAAAATCAGCAAAAGGTGAAAGCAGGATCTGACAAATAGGATGATCAAACGCAATGCACTGTTGCAACAGTGGTGACATTTTAGTATTTTTTTTTTATTAATTAAAATATTTTGTAAGAGAAAAAAAATAATTTATAATAGAGTTCCATGAAAACATATTTTCCAGTGGTGTGTAATCACAACGTCCCTTCGCTCTTCCCCCAGTTTCATGAAAAAATTAAAGTCAGAGCAAAAATTAAAGATTATTTTTCAAAAAGACACTGATAAATAAGAGTTGGTGTGTTCCAAAAAAGTAAAAAGGTGCCACAAACACACACACACACACACACACGGACACACACCTCCAAGCATGTAACAGAGATGGTAACACAGGTGCAAAATGTAGGCTGTGATTACTGTTAGTGTGTGTGTGTGTGTGTGTGTGTGTGTGTGTGTGTTATATGTGCTGCAGCTTGAGGGGGATGTTAGATTGTGTCTGTGTGTTTTTCGGAGGACCCCCTCTGTGTTGCAACATGCTCTTGCACACTTCCCTGTGCTCCAGATGGTGTAGGTGACTCACACACAGTCTCACACACACACACATTCAAACTGCCAGACAGACATATAGTAAGCAGCGGTGATGTCAGTGATTACAGATCGGTGACAGGATTTGATTAATTACTCCTGATAGCGGGGAAGTGTGCTTTGATGTTCAGCAAAATGCATAATGATCCACATTATAGGCAAAGGCACACGTACTACTGCTCATATGCAAATATTAAACACACAAACCTCAACCGAGAGCTGCAGTGAGGATTTACTTAATGAGCGAGTATTTGTGCGCGAATGACTGTGTGGGCCGCTTCATTACGCCTGCAGAGCAATGGTGGAAAGATGGAGAGAAACATAAAGATAAATATATAGAGAGGCAAAGAGGCTGAAGCAGAAAAAGAGAAAGTGGAGAGGAGAGGAAGAGACTTCCCATGAACAGTTCAAAAGGAAGAAAGATTCTGGGAAATGTGCTTATTCACATTGTTCACAAAGGTTTGATGAGAACATTTATACCTCTTTCTCTGTGGGTTAAGCATGGAGCAAATCTAGCTTGCTTTTGTCTAAAGTTTTAAATAAAAACCTCCAATCAATCACTTATTGAAGCTTTGTATCTTGTTTATTTAATTAAAAAGATACATTTTGTAGTTTTTGAGGGAGATATTTGTTGTGTGGCAGCTTTTTTATGAACAACTGGTTATTCTACCACCCAGTACTTCTTTGCAGCATCTCCACTGGTTCCCAATCAACTTCCAAGTCACTGTGGTTTGCTAAGATGTAGTTATATCATGTAGCCTTTTTTTAATAATTGAATGTTATAGGTCTATGCTAAGCTAGACTTTTTAAAACATACATGGGATAGTATGGTGGTATGAAAAAACAAATTTTCCAAAATGAATTATTCCTTTACAAATAAGAGGCATCTATTTCACTTATATATGTTGTGTGACCCTGCTCTGCCGCACTAGGGTTGTGGGATCGGTGTATCCTGGACTGTTCTGGGTGGACGTGACCTTCGTTTCTGGAGTGTGTGTGGTGGACTTGTTGCCAGGTCATCTTTTTTGTCTCCCATGACCAGCTTGTTAGGATCGTGCAATTCCTCTGGAGACCGTGCAGGTGCTCTCTGCTCCAGTCGTCCAGCCTGCTCTTGGATGTGGATGTTCAGTGTGATGTATTTACAGAGATATTTTGTGGTGGTATGTGGACAATGATGTCTCAGTGTTTTTGTCTTCATCAGTTGTAATCCTGCCTCCCACCGCTTGCCTAAACCACACCTGTGTCTAAAGGACAGTAATCAAAATAAACCAGTGGCATTTATCATAACTGTGATGTATTTAAGCCCATCAAAGTTTTTTTTATTCTTAACCATCCACCAACTTGACTATACTGAGAAATATATTTTTATTGGAATAGTTTTCCTTGTGCTGCAGCAAACATCGAAGGATAAATGAACATCAAATGTGGAAACTTTGTCCCTGTGTGCACTGTGAAAGCAACCAACTTAGATTGAAAATGTCAAGATATCCCTTTAACAAGGCAGATGCTATCAAATTGTTCACTTCCTGGTCAGCAGACCAGGCATTTTGGGATTTCTGAGGATTACATGAAAGGTCTACTGTGCAAAGTGAGAACTCTAATCGTGTCGCTCTAAAAACTGCAGCTACAACTCTCCACAATGCGTTTCTCTGAATATCCAACATTTGTGCCCAAAGAAAGAATTTTGATGTCCTCTGTTAGTTGGAGTGACTGAGTAAATGGGACCCTTAAGACCGAGCTATGAGACCAACGAGACAATGGGGTATTTTACAACTCCCTCCAGCCATTTAGACGGCTATTTCTAAAGCAGTGGCAGCCACTTTAGCCAGGGTCCCTCATGGTGTGTGGCTGTGGGCGGATCTGGATAGACAGGGCAATTACACTGGATTTTTTTTTTTTTTTCCTGGACACACACATACACATACTTACATGCACTTCTAATAGCACCTGATTTCAAGCACCTTGGGAGGTGACCGGCAGACACACACAGTCAAACACACATGCCTGTCCTTCGTCTCAGATGTAGCCATCCCATGTCATCCAAAACAGTAATCTATGGCACCATTAACAGCAGTAATTAACATTTGATATCCATGAACATCTGACACCAAAAATGAGCCAATCAGGCAGCCTCTCTCTCTCTTTGTCTCGCTCCCTCTTGGCCTGTTTTTCTTATCAAATAAGAAAATAAGATGGCAGCATCAAACCCACTTCCTCACTCAGCAGCTCAACACCTACTAAGGAATATACTGTTTAATCTGCAGGTTCATAAATCTAATTCTACTTCTCTCTGTCCCAGGAAAACAATCTGAGATTGAGTGGTATGCCACTTAAAAACTGTGGCTAAAGATAGTGCTGTGGCTGGCAGGACCTTTGGCGGTGTGCATCTGTGGGTGGTTTAGAAGCTCCTCTGAACCCCTGCTGTTATTTTGTAAAGAAGCGAGCAGCCTGCAGCCCGATAATGGCTCCACTGAATAGCTGCATGATTATACCTCTTTCTGTGAAATGTTTGTCTTTTTCCCCTTTTCTACATTTTTGCCTACACCTCTCATTTTTGTGTTTCATTCTTCCAGCTTTTATTCTCATTATTGTCTCCTTTTCTCAGTTGCTTCCCTTTTTATTGTCTGTTCTCTTTCCTTATTGACTAAGTTAAGTCTAGAGTTCAGTTTACATCAGACTTTACCAGCTCTATCTATCTATCTATCTATCTATCTTGCTATTCTATCCTCATTTGAACTATTATTGTCCCTATGACCTTAAACCCAAGCCACAGTGGTGGCAGGTCACATTATTGGTTATTTTTGTAATTGTCATAACAGTTAAGGAAAGCACAGGCAGATTAATTTGTCAAAAGTTTATGTGTCCAATCTTAATTTCTTTGCCCTTCCTGTGGCATTTGAGTAAAAGGTATATCCTTTGTGAGGTGACCTTGTGTTTGTGTGTGTAGGTATGATTGCTGCATCAATGCTTGCTGTAACTAATGCATGCTGCTACACACTCTGTTAAACCCCTCACCTGGTACGGCCTCCATCTTCCCTCCCTCTGTGTCTTCAGTAACCTTCTATTGTCTCTTTGTACATAGACTATCATCTGCTCACACATGCTCCTACACACACCACTGGCACATACATCAACACACACACAGTATAACAGTCACAGGCTGTACACACATCCTTCTCTTGCACACACACTCATAATGCAAGCTATGGTATTATTATAACTTAATGCTAATCTGACATCATCGCATTATTAGCTGTTAATGTATTCTGGGACATTATTAGCTGCTAACACTAATGCTAGGGCACTATTAATGCTTAATGCTAATGCAGTAACAGTGAGAGTCCTGAGCCAGCCCGCCCATCCAGGATTATGCGAAGCTTTATAATCCCTTGTTAGCTAGCAGCAGAGGCACACATCACACCTCCAAGATAATCTGAGTGCTGTGTGACAGCTGTACACCTCGTCTTGTCCTCACATACCTCCATAATCTACTCCTTTTGGGACAGTCTCTCTATCAGCTACTTTGGTCATGATATGTTAGTACACACCACGGTTGTTGTCAGGGCGATCTCCTTTCATTCTAAAGCTAACTACAGAATCACAAACTGTATATAAGTATATATGTTGGCCATTTTCTGCTTGCCAGAGGGGATGGAAAGCCATTAGAGGTGCAATATCCACTCAATGTAATGTTGTATGGCATTCAAAGCTTTGTGGTGTATGCCTCAGGATAGTGTCAGTGTAAGCTTCACTCTCAGATTTTTTTCCTTTGTCTGAATCGCCCCCTCTATAAGAAATAAGGGGATGAGTTAAGTTACATGCTAAGGTCTTCAACACTGTATAGTACAAAGCCATTTAATGGTGGCTATATCATTTCCAATAATACAGGGTGCAGGGCATGCTTCTGCAGCTGTGTCAGCAGCATGCACTACACTGTTTATATCCCAGGTTTGTGGCCAACATTCATTCTGGATTGTGACACTTACAGGAAGTTATGATGGCAATAATTTAACTGTGGAAAAGAATAATGGGAAAGCTAATGTAGTTTGTAGCAGCCTTTGACATGCAGCCTGTGTTCAGTAGCACTGCCCTCTCATACATTTTAACATGGCTACTGTGGGACAACAAATGTTGTTTGTACGCTGTGATGGCCTATCAAATATGTGCAATATGTGCCATACTTCATGGCAGAATAGCTTATGATATTTATTTGATTGTGAAAATTCTACTTTTCACCCTGCAGTTATTGAAAAGAAGGATGCAAAGATAATCAACATTATAAATTTCCAGGATTGTAAAGTCCTTTTTCATAGATTTATAAACTTTAAGGCTGCAGTCACACAGTCTCACTGATCTATTACTCTAACTGGGCCTCCTCTTAGTATTTTTTGCACTACACCTCCACCATCATGGCTACTTGTATGTTTGTAACATTTGCAGTAATGCCTGCTTGGTTGGTTGTGTTGTTTGTATGGAGAACAAAATAATATCTGCCATATTACAGTATCTGGTTTACCTCTAGAAATATTAACTCAGGGAACTCGTGCGTATAGTGCAGTTTAAGTTTTACCAACCCTGGCAAACCCTAAGGGTTCCTCTCATCTGCAGGAAAATTAGTGTGGGTCCCTCTGCATCGGGGCAGCAAATTAATGAAAGTAAAGTGTTGTATGGCGATTCCTCCTTCAATCCATATTCCGTACTTACTCACTGTTCAGGGTCATTGGGGGTTTAGATCCTGTCCCAGGTAGAGATGAGTCCACTCTGATCAGGTCACCTGTCTACCACAGTCGATCATGTGGATGTAAATCTGGCAACCAGAGATTAAAACAAGCCAGAGGTGTCTGAGTCCAGTCAAACCGAAGGGAAATTAAGATAAATATTTGCTTGTCTGGACTTCTTGCCTGTTGTTTGGTCAAACACTAATCTTATTGGCTGAGTTGACCTTGCTGTATTGTCACTGCTATGTTAAAGTTGCCGTCCTACTCTTAATACTGGCAGGCAAACAGATAGACAATGTATCTCGATAGCCAGACGTTCAGGCAGGCAACATACATACTTAGTAATGCCCTTTTCTCTTCTAGTTATCACTCCATGATAAGAAATCAGTGGATGGAAAGCTGAGAAGCATGATAGGAGGAGGAGAAGAGGGGAGGAGGGAAGCGGAGGACAGAAGAGAGGAGGGAAAGGGGGGTAAAGTGAAGCAGCGTAAAGGAGAGAGGAGAGGTGGAAAAGGGGCGATAGGGATGAGAGGAGGAGCAGGAGGCAAAAAGGGGGGGAGGGGGGGGACCAGAGAGGAGTGGGGAGATAATGTACTGTAGGCTGATTAATGTCAAAGGCGCTGAGTCCAGAATACTTATGAAGCAGATGTCAATGGAGCTTTATCCCGCAAGGTTACACAGAGGGAGGGGTGGATGGGAAAGTGAGGGGGGTCATCAGAGTCTGTAGAAGAGGATGAGGAAATGAGGGTAAGGTGACAGAAGGTGATTGAAGTCATGTCCACAGTTTGAAAACACCAATCCAAATCTGTCATCTACAATGAAAAAGCAGAAAAAGCCTCTTCTTTTGGTTCTTTGTTGTTGTTCTTTTTGAACAGGCGACTTGAGCCAGCAGCCATACTCTATTTGAATGCAAGCTGCTCTCTTCATAGAGCATGTGAAGAGCAGACCGTGGAGCCATCTTGGATGTGTCACAGATCAGGTGACAATCAAAAACACTCATAAATCAGCATTTTTGAAAATCGCTGTGCCTCAGTCTACATTAAAAAGCATATCCGGATGTATTCCCTTTATTTGTTGGAGGGAATGCCAAAAACAGAAAAGGAGACAAAATTATTCATTGAGGACATGAAGCAGGCAGAGCAAGTGGTCCAGACAATGAAGATGGTGTGTATATGTATATCTGTGTGTTAAAAAACAAGAAGCCTGTGGACTGAATCAGCAAGGTCTGTATGCTTGAATAAGCCACCACATCTGACTGAACACTACAAGGTGAACATTCATCTTAAGCAACTTTTTTCAACACCAAAAGGGCAGCTCATAGAGCAGCTGTAGTGCATAATGTATTTTGCATTTGAAAAAACTGTCACATACAAACAAACAAAAGCCGCTACGCTCCTGAACCCACTGATGTGCCCCTGTGGGACCAGACCCTTCTCCGTCTCTGCCTGTCACCACTTGTAGACAACAATAGACCTTATACCCGGCCTGTTATTGATGACAGACGACCTTTCTCCTCTGACCTCTAGGAGCAGCCTTGACCTCAGATTTGACCTCTTGGGACATTTTTAATGATACTGGGATACATCTAATGACCCCTGGGCTGGACAAAGGTCTTTGATGAAAGGTCAAGAGCAGATGTCCCACAGCCACGGTGACCTCAGGAAGGGACTGGATCTGCTGATTAACTGACTGGACAGTCGATTGAGTGAAGAGCGATGGTGCAGGGAGGAAAAGCTGGGGGTCTGTTATAAAAGATTATACGTTAGCGCTGCAGATCATTCAAAGGATAATTTCTAAGTCAGGAATTAAAGAAGAACCAAAGGACAACAAAGGCAAACTGGAAATATGAGGAGAAAGGATTAACAATTTAAGTATCGATACAACCACCATGGTATCTTGTTTTCAGTGTCAATACAATCATCAATAGGACTGATGTGTGCAAAATGGATTTGGCTCATGTTAGATCACCTTCAGGGCACATGAACTCTCTTCAAGCACTCTTCTCTTCTGCTGCTGTTGCTACAGTTTTTGCAGCATAATCACCTGATTCATTAAAAAAAAGTTCACACAATACATTTGCTATTGAAGCTGTCCTTTGTTTTAACATCCATGTAAGAGAATAATGTTAGAATACTCCAAAGAAATGTTTAATCTTTGACACATTATTTGATGGTAATAATATTTATTTATTTATTTATTTATTCTAAAATTGCCTTTTAATGATGCTTTAAGCTTATAAATCATTATGCTTTCTTTGTACAATAACTGCTTTTAATAAAAACAACAATAATATTAGTGTTAATATTGGTTACTCTGGTCCTGGTATTGTTTGGTTTTGCGTTGAAATGTGTGATATCACCCAACCCTGATGGCATGCAACAGTGGCATTAAAACCACTGTGTACCACTGGTCTACGTGAATTTCAAGATTGACAAATGTAGTGAATGAAACTAAAATATCTAGAGAGTGGGATAGGGAAATAATATCAAATTCTTTACCATTTAAACTATTTTGATTGATTTAATTTTACTGCTAAAAGTGTCACATGATAGGGGTTCCTCCTATGTTAGGAGAAACAGAGTTGAAAACTGACATTTCTATTCCTCTCTCATCTCTTTTTTCCCATTCTATTTCATATCACTCCTTTATTGTCCTCTTCTTCGCTCATTTAATCTCTCTCTCTATTAGTAGTCTATTTACAGCATACTCAGTCTGGGGTCTGCCAGCACTTAACACTCTCCAGAGTTTTATCAAGCTGCTGATAAACTCTGCACACACATTTACATAGAGGCACACATTCATGCACACAAATTTATAGAGAGACTTGATAGTATGTATGAAAACATGCACTTGCAGGGCAGTCGTTCGGGTATATGGGTGGTTGAGGGCATGGATTCATTTTACATGTGAACTGGTGTATACGTGTGTTTGGATGCATCCATCTTGCGTGAATCCGTGCACGTGTGTATACGTTATCAGCAGTGTCCCAGTGTGCTCGCCGAGGGCCAGTCTATTTAGTGTTCATAACAAAGCCTTTTACCGAGGCTCCAATCAGGATTAAACCCTTATCAGCACACACAGACCACAGGACACAGCCAGCGAGTGTGTGTGTGTGAGGGTGTGTGTGTGTGTGTGAGATAGACAGAGGGGTGGGGGGTAAAGGGGATTATTTGCACGTGTGTGTATTGTATATTGTGTATGTGTGTTTTTGTACATGCATGTGCATATCATATGACCAGAAAACCCCATGAGTTACTGTGTTTATGTACTTGTGTTTCTCATTGCATGTGTGTGTTTTGTTTCCATGGTATCTGCATGTATGGGAGTCAGTGGACTCCAGTGTTGGAGTAAATATGAAAGTCTGAAACCATATTAAATCCAGATTCAAGGCTGGCAACCCCCCTGCAAGTTTGATAATTATCATTACTGATGTGAGAGCGTGTGCGCGCGCACGTTTGTGTGTGTGGGTGTGAAAGAACAATCTCAGATCAATCAAACAATGATCATAAGGAGGAAGAGGAGAGAAATCCATAATACAATAGTGTCAACTATTGCCAGACACTGTAATCATGCCACAATTTCTGAGCTCAAACTCCCTGAATCGTGTTAGTCTTCCCAATAAAACTGCAGTTATTGCAGCAGTTTCTCTGTAATGCTCTACATATATGTATTTTCATGTTCATACAGAGGAGCTCAGCTCAAAGACAACTTAAAAACAATAAGGTTTTTCTGTGTCTGGACCTCTTGTTGCTCATGATCCAAGGAGAAGCAGTTCTTTTCTAGTTCAAAGCTTAAAGATCTGATCTGAGGTCTAGGATCCTATAAGATATACTGTATACTGTAGCCCTTTATTATTATGATAACACTGCATCTAATCATGCAGATTATGCTCATTAATATGCATGAGCCACGCCGCCGCCAGGGAGGAGCCTGCAACAGACACAACAATGAGCTGGCAAAATTAGAGTTAACTGAATCTATGAATAAAAATCAGAGACCACAGAGGATTATTTACAGTCGTTGTCTGTCTGTGCATACTGTACAATGAAGCTGTGTGACTTTCTATTGAAGCAGAAAAGTGATTTTTGGTTTGCATTTATAAAATTGAATTTATTGATAAATATAAGTCCAACTAAGTCTTTTTCATCATTATGTGAATTTTATTGCAAATGTATTCATTGTATATATTTAAAATATGGTCATTGTGTTTTTCATATCTTTAATATGAGTGTTTGAATTTTATCTGTGTAAGAGAAATTCACAGAGGATCATTTAATATTGTCTGTCTACTCTAGAATCTACTGTGCGCTAGCGGTGCATTAACCTCTAATTAAAACAGGGGAAAAAAAAACAACACAATTTTGAGAGAGTCCCTAAAGAAGACAATTACTTGATTCAAAAAATTGTCCCCAAGGCTTTTACTTTAAATAAAAATATGTTTTCAGTAAACTTGATTGATCTAATAAGTACTGAAATTCAGAAAGACCAAAAATGAGAAGACAGTTGCTTTCTAATTAATAATTGCAGTTAGGTCAAATAACTCACAAAGACTAAAGAGCGGAATATAAATGCACAATGAACGCAAAATAAATACAGTTAGATTCATAATTCTACCATTAACCGATAAACTGAATATATCAATATTTCCATCTCTACAACAATCACTGTGTTTTTCCTGCACATGAATACAATAAATGTAGCAGCGTCCACCAGACAACGATGATGAAGATTTAAGATGACACTTTTCTGTCAGTGTGCTGTGCCTGATGTACAGTAAAGGTACATCAAAACAGAGTGGAAATTGGATGGGCCATCACAGTGCATTTGGTTATAGAAACAGAATTAGACTGAAGTGAATCCATGAATAAATATGTGAGTCCTCAGAGGATCATTAACACCTGTCTGCCTGCTAATAACCACTACTGAATGCTAATGTGTTGTACATTTATGACCTGCTGGTAGCTTTTAAATGCAGAGTAATGAAACTCAGGTGTACTGTGAAGATGCACACAACCAATCAAAGGTCTGAGGAATATTTTTAGTCACATTCAGTCAAAGCATGATGGCCAAAAATGACATTAAACATTGATGAAGTGAATCTATGAATAAATACATCTGCCTCTGTGGAGAATAAGGTTCGCTTCTTCCTCTGTGTTTGTATTCTCAATTTGGAACAAACCAAACACTGGCTGATTCACAGCTTTTGTTGTTTGGGAAAACATGTGCAACCTTTGTCTTGAATAGGCAGCCTGCAAACACACAACTCACAGTGTCTTCAACCCAGAATATAGGGTCAGTTAGAGATGAGAGGAGAAGAGAAGATTAAACTTTTATAATCTCTATGGAGAAACTGGGACATTGCAGCATCAATATTAACAAAACATATTACTTTTTTCTTGAGATAAGGGATATGAAAATAAACAAGTACATCTCAGTGGCATATTTAAATTACAATTAAATCACAGTCTCAAACAGCATTTTCAACGGGAGATGTGTTGTTGAAATGTGTGAATCAAATAAATGAAAGTCCAAATTAATGATGGAGCAGACAACCAGCGTCATGTCAGATTCTAATCACTCCTCTGGGAGGTGGGTTGTGAGGTTTTTCACAAACTGCCTGCTTGATTGTTAGTTTTAACTGTCTGGAAATCAGTTAATGTTCTCAGCTGACCTAAGCCAAACATCAAAACACTTTCACAAAGCAGTGTAGGAGAGTTCACACACTGTCCATGATGTTAACAGACATCACGCTGTTTTCATTTTGTTATTTTCTATGTTTTGCAGGAAGTATAAATCCTTTCTGAATTGATTTTATAAAATCAAACTGACATGAATAATGCTCATTCTAATCTAATCTAACATTCAAAGACAGGATGTGGTCTGAACTAGTCCAACAAGGAAAAGATATCAAGTTAACAGCTGTGTGTGTGTGTGTGTGTGTGTGTGTGTGTGTGTGTGTGTGTGTGTGTGTGTGTGTGTGTGTGTGCGTGTGTACGTGTGTACACATGTGCATGTGTGCTTGTTTGTTTTAATGAGCATCTGTCAGTACAGACCTGATAACCACGGTAACACCCGGGGTGATTTGCTGCCCATGTTCACAGAAGCTATGAGGCTCTACAGCGAGGTCAACATCTGGGTTGTCACACCCTGCAACACTTTTATCACTGCTGTTATTAAAATGTAGTAACAACAGAGATGCACTGATTCTGTTTGGGACATTGGTATTAATGTGTGTAGTTTAGATGATGATGATAGTAAGAAAGTACATTACTTGCATATTTCCATTCACACTACCTTAGACTTCTACTTCAAATATCATACATTTCACTTCACTACATTTGTCCAATAATTTTTGTCTCTAATTGCTTTGCAGAATCAGATTAATTATATAAAATATAATGACCATATGAATAGCAATGTGAGCTGTTCAGAGGCAGTAGAAATGCTGCTAATCTCACATTTTTCACACTGGTTTGAACACTGAACAACCCTGTGCCAGCAGCCCTGTGATGGCGACCTACAGTGTCATGGATGGGAAAATTAGCTATAGTGAAGAAAACTGTTTTCGTACACGACTGCCTTTTGGAGACAGCCTCAGGTGGCTGTTAGAGGAGCTGCAGTTTTTGTCACTCGTGCATCGACTTAAATTTGCCATGTGAGGTCAGGTAAGGAGTGGTAATTGTGTATGTTTTCATGTGTATGAATGTGGTAGTTTGTGTCTTTACTGGTCCATTAAAGTGAACCACAGAGGATGGTGTGTGTGTGTGTGTGTGTGTGTGTGTGTGTGTGTGTGTGTGTGTGTGCGTGTGCGTGTGTGCATGCGTGCGTGCACAGAGGCGTGACTGAGCCAGAGGCAAAGGAAGGTCACCTCACGTGCACGGCTCAGTGGAACAGCGCCTGGCGACTGTGCATGAAGAGCCAAGCACCAGCAGTCTCCCAAGGACAACAAAGTGCTTATGCAGGAGAATAAAAAGAAGAAGGCTGTGGAGCTCTCTGATCACACACGCACACACCTCAGTATTCAGCATATAGCCTCCCATGCATGAACATAAACAGAAAAAAGCCTCATGGCTAAATCTTTTTCCCTGCATCTCTCAATATCTATATCACTCTGTTTCTCCCACTCACACATTTGCAGTAATGTATCTGTCTTCATATCGCTGTTTAGACAAGTCATCTATCTGGGCTGTGTGTCCCTGCTGCAATGTCAACACATTTACTTTGTACATTTAATCCAGTTGAAATGATTTAGATGGAGGCTTATTGCAAACTGTTGGAGGAATCTGTTGCATAGGCCCTTTTTCAAGATATTTTAACATGTCAGAGTAGGAATAGCACAGACTTGATATTTCAATTGATAATTCAAACATAACAGAAATAGACACATAGCTTGTAACATTTTTAACTTTTGAACCCCCAGTAATTCCTAGTCTGTATACACAGGCCTCTAACTACGTGCAATCCTCATGCCATAACTGCAACGTCCCCAGTTTGATTCTAGCCGAGGGGCTTTTGTTGCATGTCACACAGATCAGTGCCATGTCAAAGTGGCTGTTATTAGAAAAATACTTGACCAACAGTAATTTGTGAAATCACACACATGCTCTAAATAGAACTTATTCATAACTTGAACTTGTAAACGACAATGATATTACTAATTTCCACTGTATCACAATAATCCTGCCTCTTGTTAGCATCGCTACCTGGCACCAGAGATTGCAAACACAATGTGCTTCACAATGCATCAGTAAATAATACACATCAAACATCACGCACAGCTTTTATTCAGGGACACATTAAACATCTCCACGTCTCTTTTTATTTCAGTAAGGATAGGTGTAATGTGCCAACTTTCTATTTCTGTGCAGAACCTTGTTTTGTACAGTAAGTGGAGCTGTCCTTTGCCTGCATCCTCTTCACTCTCCTCTCCTCTTTGCCAGCGGTGGTTCAGCTGTTGTTTCTCATTATAAAAACCACCTTATTGTGTTTCTTATTATCCCAAGCTGCTCCAAGCAACCAGTATGCTGTGTGCACCAGTGTGTGTGTGTGTGTGTGTGTGTGTGTGTGTGTGTGTGTGTGTGTGTGTGTGTGTGTGTGTACAGTAGCTGCCAAATGGAGTCTTTATTTGCCTCCAACCTCCCTCCCTCCCAGATTCTCTCTCTCTCTCTCTCTCTCTCTCTCTCTCTCTCTATTCAGGTGTTTGTCTCTTCTGTCCCTTCATTATAAAAACACTTTAGCCCCTTCTCCCCTCTCTCTTCTTCCCCTTCTCTTTCTTTTTCTCCCCCTCCCTCTCCTTCTCTTTTACTCTCAGCCTCCTTTTCCTCACTACTCTGTCCTCCCCCTTTCTCTTTACCTTTTCTCTCACTCATTATCCAACAGCTTGAAGCAACCAGTCAGCCATATGTGAGTGAAAACTGCCACCTCACACTGTTAGCTTGTATTATATTGAGTCTACTCTGTGCCTTAAACTTTGCCCTAAACCTTTGGCTATTTTTGTTCTTTTTAAACAGTAAAACTAATTAACCGAGCAGCTCGCAGCCAGCGTTCAACCATATGCGAATCTATCTGGTAATTCTAGCTGAATTCGTGTTTGCCTTGAAATCTTTTCTATTGTGTTTTTTTCTTCTTCTCAGTACAACTAATTAGTGAAGGGGCTCACCATCAGCCATGTGTGAAGCTTGTTTGGTAGCCTTGTTTGCACTGAAACTGTGTTGGCCACAAGCTATCACTGTCCTGTCCCTCATTAAGAGATATCATCTGAAGTTGTGCATTTTCACATTTCACTTTTTTCTTTACTTATCTTGAAGATATAACACAGCAAATTATCAGAAGATTATGCAGTTCCCTTCAGCCCAGAGTTTTAGCATCTTTCAGGTGATTGTTTTGGTTTTACTGACAATACAGTTAAATCTAACAATACATTTCTGTTTCATATATAACAGAGATTGTACTCATTTGTCTTCTTATGTATCTTTGTGTACACTTTTTCTTTTCCACTTTCAGTATTATATTTTCTGTATTCCCTGTTCAAGTTGAAATTGGAAAAGATTCAGTCCCATGTGGTTCTTATTTTTTCCTATGTGACTGATCTCTATCAGTTATTTAGGAAGTGTTCAAGTGTACAAGACAGTAGGCCTCTATCACTGATTTTTCAGACTTGACAGTTTGTCCTGTGACGGTCACGCAAATGAAACTATCATTCAGTTCACTTCCAACAAAATTATTCTATTTCTTAAATAAGCAACTCAGCAGTCTTTGTAAAAGTCTATAATAAGGCTATAATTCACTTCCTGTGTCCCAGAGGGTCAAGCATGACTCGATCCAATCAGAGACCATGCCAATTAGACGCCTCAACTGGCACTTAATTACCACTCTGAAGAGGCTGATGGGCCATTCATTAGCAGGACATTAACAGGACTGATTGTTCATTAACAGCAGAGCATATTAGAGGAGATAAGACCCAACTGTAACAGACTGGTGGAGGAGAGAAAGGCTGAAGCTGTCGCCAATGGAATTAGATGACCTGCTGCAGTAGTGAAGTTAGGGATAATAATGTTAATAATGGCCATTAAAGAGGAATACCACTAATTTTAATGTTGGAGTATGTCACTCATTTGGCAGAGGTCTCAATCAGTGCCTGTTTCGACCTCATAGATAGGACAAACACAGCATAAAACTTGAACTTGAGCTAATTATCTTAATTGGAAACACAACACTATATGTTCCTTAAAATAAGTGAGTAAGAAAATGTGTTGAGAAATACTTGTCTCAATAATTTAGCAAACTAGAAATAATTAGGCAAATCAGTGCACTGCTACAATAAAAAAATATATTCAGTATATACAGTATTTGTTGAAATGCATTGAAATATTGCCACCGTGCTGGCTGTTTTTCAGACTTGTTAAAGAAAATGGGACTCTAAGGATTAAGTCACAATGTAGGCCTACATATCACGCTTTCAACCAAGTTGTGTCGTGTCACATTTTCACTGTAAAAAGTAATTTTGTTGTCTATACCTAAGCAAGTTTTTTGTTTAAATCACAGCATTGAGTTTGAGTTTGAGTTTGAGTTTTCTGCAACTAAAAAATGAAATAACGTTGAATGTATACAGTGAAAAAGTGTGAGGGTTGGCCCAGCAGGGGTGTGCCAATGCAGTGAGATTGAAGATTTGCTTTTGGCCGTCCTGATCTATCTTGGCCTGGTCTGTGTCAGTCCGCTGTAGAGGTTCCCTGGGGAAGGAATGTTCTAACATCTCTGACTCTTCATTTCACGCTTCATTTACCATCACACTCTCCCAAAACACTAACTCTGCATCTGAGTGTGTGTGTGTGTGTGTGTGTGTGTGTGTGTGTGTGTGTGTGTGTGTGTGTGTGTGTGTGTGTGTTCAGGGTCGTTTATACATATACTTGCTCTTTGTCTGTCTCTTTCTCTTACACAAGCAAACACATACACAAACATCAAGCATGAACCCAGACAAACACATGCTAAAAAGGTAAACGATGGTAAACAGGACACCAGTTTGGAGTCAACTGGTTCTCTGTTGTCCTACAAGGGCAAGCAGAGCATACTGTAAGGCAGAATGGACCAGAGCTCTTATGCGCAGTGATATGAATGGATGAGAAGTCTTAGCACACACACTAAGCGTGTAACTGCTGTTTTATTTCTAAAGTCATTGCAATTACCTCTTTCCCCTCTCTCTCTCTGCGGTGTATCCTAAGTATGAATACATTGGAGACATGCAGTAAATGTGTGTGATTGTGTGTCTGTGTGAGAAGGGGGAGTAGTTATTGGAAACACTGTAGCTCATAAAGTCTTTGCAGTATTGATATAAACTTTCTCTACAGCTACAGGGAAGAGAAATTCACAGCAAGGTAGTGCTTTTTATTTTCATTTTGCAAAAATACTTGTTTGTGATACATTTATCTACTAATGTATGGATTTATGTACAATATAATGATAAAAAAAACATGCATTTTATACTCCCAGGAGAAACAGAACATTTACAAGTTCATTCAAAGTCAACCAAGATTATTTTTCCAGTCGTTGTTGAAATTCACACAACAGCCATCAGACAGTTAATTGGATTTTGGAGCCGAGCTGGTGATAAAATATCAGGTCTGAGACACAGTTTTAAAGACACACACACACAGACACACACCACGTATAGCACAGTGAGGCAGCAGTGTGAATGGATGGGTGCAATCATTACACTCCCACAAACACACCATGGTAGGTAGCTATGAATGGATGGTCTGTCTTGTATTGATGAGATTGGTTCCATCTGTCGTGGAGAGGGTTTGAGAGGTCACATCCCTACTATTACATCTGTCTCTGTCCAGTGACACTTTATTCACCTGAATGTAGGCCTGCGATGGATGGAGCTAATCCAAGCCACAGAGAGAAATGAGAAGGATAGATAGATAGATAGATAGATAGATAGATAGATAGATAGATAGATACAAATACTGTACTTGCCTTGTGATCAGACTCCATTTATAACCCTGACAGTTTAATGTTGCCTTGCTACAGTAGGTGGCAAGATTACTTTTCGGGAAGATGCAGGTGATAAATTTGTAATTGTTTCATCCAGTCAATATAGCTGCTTGTAGCAGCATTCAAAGAGGCATTTTACTAGAGCTGCTGTACATCTCCTGTTGTTAGACATGAGGCCACGTGCTTTAGAAATACAGTATGGATGTGACAAATCCTCTTCCTGGACCACAGAAAGACTTAGATGAAAGTCAACAGATGATGCAATGGCCATTGTGGTATTTTCTACAGGAAGCAGTCACAGCAAGCAACTTTTACACATACAAACAGGCCTGAACCAATACCTCCACTCTGCTCCCTAGCCACTGGGCAAAGGGATGAGGGCAGGGGATGACACAAACACACAGGACAAGTAGACAGAGTGAGAGAGACTGACAGAAGTCTTATCAGTCAAAGACCAAAGCAGAGTGCAAATCCTCCAGCCAACAGATAGATAGAAGAAAAAGTAGAGCCAGGTGTGGGTGAGGTGAGGAGGGAGATAGGACAGGAAAATTGAGAGAAGGAGAAAGACGGTGAGGACACTGTGAAAGTGGCCCATTGAAGGACAATCATTGTCTATCAACATGAAGAATTACCTTCCTCGCTGTCCCTTATGCCCACACGTGAGCGCACATACACACACACAGGGGAAAAGATTGACCTGTGAGGGAAAACTGATTGAATCTTCAGTGGGATTAACAGGGATTTAGCCCAGTGTAATGATATCTGAATGAGTTGATTAGCTATCTGATGACACTTTGCTGTTTAACCTCTGCAGTCCAATAACAATTGGTAACTTAGGCTGCATTCAAACAGGGAGACAGAGAAAATTCATACTCCTTGAGTGCGGCTAAATGAACCGTGAAACAGTGTCACTGTGTGGGCAGCCACGGCATGATCAGTTATGGTTAAAGATCATGTAATTTGTCACTGTTGAGGCAGAGACAAATCACATGTGCAGCGACAAAGTACAACCATGAAGGTGGTGAAGGGCAAAAGCTTCCCAAGCAAGTGGAAGTATGAACTCAAATACGACTGTAGGCTGTAATTTTTTTTTATTTTTTTTTTTACTTTGTGTGGACAACATTTCAGTGGAAGTATTCTGCTTTATTACGTCTGCCTGGTGTGTGCACAGCCATGGGGAAGATCACTGCCAAATAAAGTTACAAATCCGGTCTATAAGGCCAATCACTGTCTTTTGTGAGGGTCGTTTGTGGAGGACAGACGGTGTCCTTACCTGTACAGATCGTAAGGCCCTCTGAGCCAAATTTGTAATTTGTGATCTTGGGCTACACGACTAAATCTGACTTGACTTTAGCTAGGTGTTCAATGTCTTGTTGAGGCTATACTCCAGAATTTCCACAATAACCATTGTCTAGCCAATTGCTGTAGCAGCAGACTTTATATGGTGAAATAGCATCTAACAAATTCAAACAGCTATGTCTTTGTTAACAGAAGTTCACAGTGCTTTCTGCTGTGCCAATAGGTCAAAAACATAAATATGAAAGTTCCCCTGCTGCCTCAGCAGGCTGGAGTTGGTCTATCGATCAGTTTACCAGAGCTAGGGGTGCATTTCTCTGACTTGACATTTGAGAGTATTTCACATGAATTTTCTCCTATATTTTAAGAAGTATGACATCATAGCCACAGCTTTCACTTGTTGTGAAAAGCTCCTCCTCATGTCTGTACAACTGTGACAGCTTTTCCTTGAGTGTGATGGCACACTGAGTCATGTCCAACAACAAATCATGGATGTGATCTCATCATTGACGTCAGCAGAAGTGAGATCTGTCCAAATGATGCTTTTGTCATTGTATGTACTGGATAATAGTAAATAGATCCAATGTCACGGAGGAAGGCAGTCCTGGAAATACTGCATGTATGGGCCGTGAAATAAGCTATATAATTACTGTCTGTAGGCATCCCAGAGCACTGATGCCATCTCCATCATCGCTAAAATGTGACAGTGACAAAAACCTGAGGGCAGACAGGACCTAAATGAGCACCGAGATGACATAAGCTCACAGAGTGTAGCTCCCCAGTGTCACAGAAACTGGCCTGCAGAAGTTCAGTAAAGTATACATTGAAAAACAAAATGTCGGAGGAGTAACTCGTTGATTTCAGTAAAGTCTCTATGTGTGTTCTCTGAAAACACTCTTCCAGTGACATGCAGCAGGTGCCGAATCCTCCATCAGAGGAAGCTGAGCAGTTTTATGCACACCACAATCAATTTCATAATGATGGTTATTATAGGTTTGAACTGTAGTTCTAAATTGCTAACATCCATTTCCCTACTAAAATTTGTAATGAATCATAATGATTCAGTCATCATCCTGTTTAAATCAACATGCTCATATAATTAATTATGGATACTACACATATATCAATTTTCTTAAAGTGCATTTGTCAGCTAAACTATATCAGTAGTATCTAATTATAATGTGATTTTGCCTGTTCACTTGATTTATAACAGCCCATGATTTATGACTAGTTGGTGGTATTTATCAATCACCTGCTGATGCATGGAAGGAGGTCAGAACTGTGATTGAATATATACAAATTCTCCTTCATCAGTACCAGTGGGTACATCTCAGACCTTGCTCAGAAATGGACATACATGTGTGAACTGACCGACTCATTTTAGGACAGGGACACCAAATACACTCAGTGAGGCTGGATGGCAGACTGAGCAGCGCTCTGGCGCACCCAGGTGGTGAAAAAGTGTGACTGAAAAGACGTACCAAAGTGTACCTATGTGATTTATTGGCTGCATATTAACTGAAAATCATATTGCTTCCATTTATTTTGGAGTAGACTCAGTTAAGCAGATGTTTGTGATGAAAACTCATAAACATTAATATTGTCGCACCTTTAATAATCATATTAATTTTTTAAATCCTTACCTGATCCTGACTTAAGCCCAGACACAAGCGGTGAACACACAGCAAAGCCCCAAAATGTAAAAGCACACACACACGCACCCTGGCAGACACACACAGACACTCTCTAGCCAGTCGTGTGCCTGGGTAGCAGAAAACCTTGGCACTGATCATTAATCACTATGTTGAGGTTTTGATGCTACAGCAGGAATTGAAATGCTGGTCTGCCTCTCATAGATATACCATACTGCCTTCATCAGCTTCAACAGAGTCCCAGTCTGGGAAAAGTAACACTCTGGCATGTGACCGGTCATCTGTACAAATAATAATGCGTACAGGACAACAGGATCTTATGGCATCTTATTATTCTTTATTGGTCACACATACAGCTGACTTATTTTGAACAAAGACTGTTGGGTCAGTTTGTATACACAGGGTCAGTGTAAGGAAAGTATCAAGAAATATGTAACTGTAGAAGCTGATGAATCCTTATTTATATTTGCAGATGTACAGTATCTCCTCACCTCAACAGGTACGAGCTCATAACTCAGTGGTTAGAGTGGTGGGCTTACAGAGGTTGCAGGTTTGACTTTTATACAGTGTTAGTGCCTTTATTACTAGTTTTTGCATAATAGGGACCATTCGTATGAGGAACACACTGATCCTCATTCATCAAGTTAATGAAAAATAGCATAAAATGTACCATGGAAATGATCCTGGACGCCTGTCATGCATGATTAATGAGACATCCTCAGTCTACCAGTTGGAGAAAATCATACTTCAAATGCAGCTGTGGGATTAGAAACATGTGGAACCAATTCTACATTTACATACAACACATGTCAAATAGGGCTGCTTGGTGATTCTTGGTTTATTAAGAGGCTGACCCATGCCAGCTGCATTTACACAGCTTACACAGAGGCCATTGAAAATAACAGACGTTCCAAGATACAGAGTACAGGTTTAGCAGGTGTGGATGCTTCAAATACAGCACAGTGGTGTATAGAATAAATGTGATGTGTAAAGCTTGTCATATGGGCAATATTTACAACAGATTTTTATCTTTTATTTACAACTGAGAAAATCTGTATTTATACAAAGAAGCATATAAGAAGCACAACTGAAGGTAGCTTTGATGAATTCCTTATTAAAAATGAACAGCTTTGCAACATTTTTGTCTACAACTTCTCTCTGCCTCAACCTGACTGAAATCACACCACTGGAGACAGATGTTCTACCACAAGGGGGCGTATCACATCTTTGCCATAAATGCTTGAGAAACTGTTATGATCCTCAGGGATTTATCAGGAGCAAATCCACACCAAGCTCTCAAACTTTCCCCCAGAGACTACAAAACACTTATCATCAATGAGATTTGGTGGTGTATTTTAACAAATGAGCAAATAAGTAAAATAACATTTCATCTGTATATTCATTTAATTTGTCATACTATAACAAATGTCTGTGAGCGCCAGCAGTTCTCCATTCAGTGGCATTCATGTTGTGTCCTCTCTGTTAACAGTCTGTCCTCTGAATCTCCTGGATGACCCACAGTTTCCCACACTGTCATGAGTTCAGTTCTGCTTTGAACATGTTTCCGGCTGGTCGGCTGTCAGGGTACGATGCAGGTTGCCTTTCGCAGCGCTAGGTAGCCGGTTACAACATCAGTGGGGAGGAGGCGGATGTAGGAGAACTCCTCAGAGGAAGTGAAGCGTAGCTTTGTCTGTGGGTCTGTGTAGTTTGCCTGAGGAAAGACAAGAGTGTGTATTCAGTGTTTGCTTCAGTTACTATTCTTTTTTTCAGTATTCTGTTTATTGTACAATGAGGACTGTGTATGAAGTGATAACTCACAGGGAGTCCAGAGATGTCTGAGTATTTCTTGGTTGGCTTTAAGGAGGGAGGAGCATCAATGCTGTAGTCTGAACACAGAAAAATCGTAAAATTAAACTGTTGATTAAAAAAGTACCATAAGAGGCTAAAAGTCACATGGATTTAAACATAAAATATATACACTACCAGGCAAAAGTTTGGACACACCTTCTCTCATTCAATGTTTTTTTCATTAGTTTTACTACTTTCTACAGATGTAGATATATACTGAAGACATCAAAGCTATGAAGCAAGATAAATGGAATTATATAGCAAAGAAAACAATGTTAAATAACTCAATTTTTTTAAGATTCCTCAAAGTAGCCACCCTTTGATGACAGCTTTGCAAACCCTTGGCCTTCTCTCAATGAGCTTCATGAGGTAGTCACCTGAAATGGTTTTCACTTCACAGGTGTGCCTTGTCAAGGTTCATTTGCAGAATTTCTTACCTTCTTAACAGGGTTGGGACCATCAGTTGTGTTGTGCACACAGATGACAGCCCTATTTGACTAATGTTAGAATCCACATTATGGCATGAACTAATCAGCTATGTAAAGAGAAACAATACTTTAAGAACTGAAGATCAGTCTGTCTGGAAAATTGCAAAAACTGAATGTATCGCCAAGTGCAGTCACAAAAACAATCAAGCGCTACAACCAAACTGACTCACATGAAGACCGCCCCAGGAAGAATCACCTCTGCTGCTGAGGATCAGTTCATCCCAATCACCAGCCTCAGAGATCACAAGTTACCAGCACCTCAGATTAGAGCCCAGATAAATGACACAGAGTTCTAGCAGCAGACACATGTCAGAAAAGGTGAACGGATGGTCTCTACATGGATGGTTCCCACTGTGAAGCATGGAGGAGGAGGTGTGATGGTGTGGGAGTGCTTTGCTGGTGACACTATTCAAAACTGAAGGCACACTGAACCAGCATGGCTACCACAGCATCCTGCAGTGACATGCCATCCACCCAGTTTGAGTTTAGCTGGACCATCATTTATCTTTCAACAGGACAATGACCTCCAGATTGTGTGAGGGCTATTTGACCAAGAAGGAGAGTGATGGAGTGCTGCGTCAGATGACCTGGCCTCCACAGTCACCTGACCTCAACCCTCTTGAGATGGTTTGAAAAGAGATGGACCATAGAGTGAAGGCAAACGGGCCAACATGTGCTCAGCATCTCTGGGAACTCCTTCAAGACTGTTGGAAAACCATTTCAGGTGAATAAAAAAGAGGCAGCTGGACTTGCTTGAGGTTTGTTGAAGACATTTCACCTCAGCCAAAAAGTTTCTTCAGTTCTAGCTGACTGGTAGAGAATCAAGATATCTATGCTCAAGCTGGAGCAGAAAAACAAACAAACGACCAAAACATTATTGAAAATCTACCATGTAAATAGTCATGAAAAAACACTAAATTAGAATGCGTGTCCAAACTTTTGATTGGTATCAGTCTAAACAAGTACAAAGGGTGATGTTTCATGTTGTTGTGAAGTAGCGTGAGATCATGAGCTGCTGTAGTGGCAATCCAGCTTCTCCTGATTAGGACTAAAACAGGTAAAACCCTTAACCAAACAGTTTCTCTAACACTTTACAGCCTCTGCAGGATGTCTCTGAGAGGATGTGAGCTAACACCTGCTCAGCTTGCTCAAAGGGGATATTGACAGGTATGATATGATGCCATTGACAGGCAATCAAGTCCTTTACCATTAAAAAAATGAGGATTTGGAGTGAACATTATTGGAAACATTTGGAATAATGTATGTACACCACTAAAAATATACTGTATATGACATAAGAAGACATTTGTAGACACTTTGATGTAGAAATGTGATACATTATACCTTATAATATTATGAAGCTCAAAATGAATTTAAAATGCATTTAAATCACACAAATTTAATGTATTCGAATGTTTGATACAAATCACTATTAGTGAGATTATGTTTCAAATTAGACATATTTGGCATTATGACTAGAATAAAAAAATAGAGCCTAGCTGTTCAGAGATTAAAAGTGTACGACAGGTAAAAATAAGAGCCAGAAACTCACAGCAGGGATCATTGAGCTTCCAGGGTAAAGTCCGCTCCAAAGCCAGAATCTGTTTGAGATTCTTCCAGGTCCTGTTCTTTTTACCTGCTGCTGCTCCGCCAATCCCAGAATGCTGCAGAGATCAACAGAGAGGGAAAAGGAGCCAAGAAACTTGAGTGAAAAGCCACAGAGGCAGATAAACTTCAAACCCAGATGGGCACAGACACTCACCATAAATGTTGGGTCTTTGAACGGTGGAGGCTTTGCTGTGGACTCAGTCGCAGCAGTTGGACAACAGTCAGCTGTTCCCACCGCCTTCACCTCAGCCACCGACTCCAACGCTGTTATCTTATGAAACATGAAGGAGAGAATTAATGAGCACATATCTTCATGATGCTGCTGATGCTTGATTTACAGTTACTATAGCCCCAACTCCTTACATACATATTCATCAATGAACATTCATCAATCTCTGCCGACTTGCAAGTCTCTGCAGACTATTCAATAATGACCGTAATATTTGCAAATCCATTAATAATCAGTGTAACCAGTAAGATGGCTGCTCATTATACTCTTCATTACCTGAGCCTGTGCTGTTAGTGTCGCAGGCAGCTGGCCTTTCTTCTTCTTGCTGCTGCTCCCGGTGACCTGCTGTGCCGCAGAAACTGCCGGACTACCGGGACGTTTCTTCCCCCGGAGAGGTGCCGAGCTAGCGGCTGTGGCCGCCGGCTGAGCCCGGACGGTTATGGGGATCTGGGATGCCATTTGTGTTCAGCAAATCGGTTGTAACATAGGCCGGTGATGCAGATCAGTACATTCACACTTAGCATTAGCTGCACATCAACCGCACTGTAAACATCGCTTCAACCGGATGTAGTATTTTTTTCACTTCCGGTGTCACATTTAGAAATCGTTAAGAATATCATAATTATTCTTATTGATTGTACATGTGAGTATATATCAAGTTAATATATAATCATATTACACATGTTAAGTTAATATATCTGATTATATATTAACTTAAAATCCATCACAAAGAAATGTATGCGTTTTAAGGAGAAGAAGAAGAAGAATTCCTCGATGAGAGAAATTACACACACAAGTTATGAGACAAACACATGCACATGCATTGAAGGAGAAGGGTCAGACTAAGGGGGCTGCCCCTTATCCAGGCGCCCTGAGCAGCTGGAGGTTTGGTTGCTCAAGGGCACCTCGGCAGTGCCCAGGAGGAGGAACTGGCACCTCTCCAGCCACCAATTCACTCTCCAGCCTTGGTCCAGCCTGAACTGGAACTTGAACTGGCGACCCTCTGATTTCCAGCCCAAGTCACTACAGACTGAGCTACTGCCGACCTCCGATTAATGTGTATGGTTCACTGTCAATCTAGTAAAATGAAACCCATTTATATACCGTATGTATTGTGGAATTTGGAGCAACACAAATTACCTGCAAAACAGTTGCTTACCTCTCAAACTGCAGAGCAGTATTGCCCCAATTGCTCTTGACTTGCAGCTTCATGTACCTGACTGGACCTTCTTCATAATCCTGAGAGATAAAGAAATGAACAGAAATAAACAGAGAGCATTTTCAGAGTACACTTAAATTAAAATGTGTGTGTGTGTGTGTGTGTGTGTGTATGCAACAAATCACCGTTGTGATCATAAAGAAAGGCCCCTAGTTTGTCTGCATCACTATTTTCACCATCTTTTGTCTTCATGCTCTTTGAGAAAGAAAAATGGAGATTCAGTTGAACACCTTGTTCTCCCTCTATGTGACATCTGCAGTGCAATAATGTTGAATTCATAACTTATATAGACAGAGAACTCCTTTGTGGGATCACTGATGTCACCAGTTGGTGAGTTTGAAATGTGGCTTTTTAGCCTCCGCAGCTCGTCCTGCACCTCTCTCAACTGCTTCACAACATTCTCAAATCCATGTGTTGAGGACCTGTAAGTGCCAAGAGTTGATTAATGTAATGAGAACACATTTGTGATGTGTTTATAGGTACACAGAAGGAATAAAATTACATGTACAAGAGAAAACAAGCTGTTTTTAAAGGTCAAACCTTATTCTTTGGTGGAACTGGAGGTTCTGAGTCCATGAAGATGCTCAGACACTACCTAACCATTACTTTTCTAATTTCAACACTTAACTATTAGAAGTAACTCAGTACATGTCATCAGTGTTGTGTTTTTGTCACACATGAACCAAAAAGCTGTAATTTTTAAGGTTTGTAGTTTTCCTGAGATGAACCTTTTAATTATCCTCTCTTCTATTTGTAAATACAGACTGATGTTTATTCTCAACATAGTCATACAGGTATACTATACACTATAAAATACTGGTAAAATAACATGAATATATAGCATTACTAATAATGAACTCTATTATCATTGTGTTGTTACCTTTTGTTATAAAGCATTACCTATACCTCAAAAACAAGAGATATAAAAGATCATAAATTGTAATCATACTTTTGATACTGTTACATTCATACATTACATATACATTACACTTTTAGGTAGGTACCGTTAACAACAACAAAATGATAATAACTAATGTTTATAATTATTAGAATTACATAATTTATGTTATTTTGACGGTTTATTGTTGCATACATGATAACGTTTTATTAACATAGTTATTATTCATTAACATGATATTTGTAAACCTTAAAAACATATACAACTTATGTAGACTTATATTTATACAGTCACTTGATCAGATGTATCTTCTATGTTCATAAATTACTGGGATACTGTCCACTTATGTTAACATAAGACAGAGATACCCATAAAATGCCATCTAAAAACATGATGAATAATAGAATAAAGCAACAGTTAGTATTACTAAAACAGCTATGAATGTTGATTTTGGTGCTTTGATTGACTGTTTGTGGAGAGCTGCTGCCACCATGTGTTTATAGAAGGTTCTGCATGCACACAGCTAGAGGCAATCTGTGCAAACACACTCTAATTTTTAGCTCCACAATGGTCTCATATGATAAAGCGGCAACAGTGCATTTATGATACTCAGTTGATTTCCTGAGTGTGTCCTAATCTTTTTTTGCTGATAATCCTTAAAAAGCACACACTTCTTGTTACATTTCTACATGTCCGTGAATAAGGAGCTCAATAACCCAAAGACTGATTTTCTCCTTGTGACCTAAACAGTATAAAATCATATCATATAAAATGAATGAGCAAGACATGAAGTACTGCTGTAGAATGTACTTTGGTCCATCTGTAGGCCTAAGCACAATAATGCTGACTTACCTGTCAGCATTATTGTGCAGGCTGTGGTGGCCTCTGGTAATCTGCTGGCAGCATACTATGCCGAGGGATGTACATGGGTAGTCTCTTGTCGTTCAGTCACAGTGTTTCACACAAACATCTTTGAGGTGAAAGTGCCTCCAGCATATCCATCAGTCTGCACTGGCCCACCAGGGGAAGGACCTGTCAGCATCAAGACAGCTCCACGCAAAAAAGATCTGGCACATCAAAATTCAACATGGTGCCCCCTGAGCTGCTGCAGAGACCTTGATGAACTGAGGGATGCTGGTGAAAGTCTGCCTGTGTGGATGTGTGTTTGAGAAACACACAGGGAGGCCTTATTGCTTCTTCGCTGTCCTTGTCCTGTCTTACGGTGAAAGGAGGACCACACTCACTGGGGAAATGCTGATTCAGAGGAAGGTCTTTCCAAATGCCTCATTCATTTTTCAGCGCTGCTGCATGAATAAAGTATATCTCGAGACTGCTTGAGCTCAATTGCAAACACATATGAATGTTTTATGGGTGAAGTTAAACTATGAGCTGTAACTGTGGAGCATTGGACCTTTTTCTTTATAAACACATCACTTACTGTATCAGGCAGACGGCATGCTGGAACCAGCGAAGTCAAAGATTTTGCATCAGGCTTACAGTCTAAACACACCTGGGTGCTGTGCAGAGGTCATCTACCAAACAAGGGAAACTGTTTTTGCTCTCAGATATCTGTGATGCTCCCAAAACCCTCTTGTTGCTACAAATAGCCACAGAAAATTCCATTCATCCATCCATTATCTACTGCTTATCCTCACATAGGGTCACGGAAGGGCTGGAGCCTATCCCAGCTGTCTTAGGGCGAAAGGCGGGGTACACCAGTCTCCAGTTCATCGCAGGGCACATAGAGACAGACAACCACTCACACTCACATTCACACCTACGGTCAATTTAAATTAGCCAACTAACCTAATCCCCATGCATGTTTTTGGATGGTGGGAGGAAGCCGGAGTACCTGGAGAGAACCCACACAGACACGGGGAGAACATGCAAACTCCACACAGAAAGGCCCCGGGCTGGGAATCGAACCCGGTACCTTCTTGCTGTGAGGCGACAGTGCTAACCACTACACCACCATGCTGCCACAGAAAATTCATTCCTGATTTTCAGGTTGACACACACAAATGTGCATACCGGCTAGTAGAAATGTAACTAACAAAATTAGATTATGTAAGCAGGTTTTCTGCTCTAGTGGCTCTGGGTAGTATGCAAGCCAAACGTGTAAACCACAACCAGAAGCACAACTTATTGATCTGTGTCAGCAGGCCATTGACTGGTGTCAGTGTTTGTAATGGGGATAGATAGCTCTCACATGTGTGTGTGTGGATGTGTGTGTAGTCAGATCCTAGTTTGAGGACATTTGTATGTATGGAAAGAGTATATGAGCGTGGTTGGCAAATAAGAGACCTTGTTGAATTTGTTGTACTGTTTCAGTAAGCATCAGGCTGAAGACTATTACTGTATGCACTGTATATTTTGCAACAGAAAATTATCAATAGCAAGGTAGTTGAGCAAGCCTGATCCTTTCAGTTTAGCCTGTTATACAAAAGATAGAGTTATCAAATTAAAGCCTTCACTGCTTCAAATTGGGGTTGCTGCATCCCAAAAATAGCTGAACGTATATTTCTTCCTGAAAGATGTAATTACAGAGAATAAGAAAAACCAAGTTGTGAGGATCTTTGCAGATGTTTAATGATGATTACAAGATGGCAAGCTTGTCAGGGAAGAGTGCAAATAAGATTTTTATATCTCATATTTTCCACTGACTGTGTTCAATGTCAATGTCACTTCCTGAATACAGTATATTCTGCATGACCTGCCCTAGAAGTGCAGCTGGATTGTTACTATGTCATCAAGTCAAGGCAGAGTGTTTTCTGTCTGTGTAGGTATAATGCTGAGTCATAAAAATGAGCCACGGCTCCTCTCCGACTTCATTATGCACAACAGGAGGTTGGCAGCACTGCTGACACAAACCAATTTGTATGTGTAACTCTGAAAAAGTGGACTGACACCATATATCACACATCATATGCTGGCCACAATGAATCTCTCAAAGAATTACATCCGGGAGTGTATTGCCAATGAGAAATAGAATTGACCATCATTATGAATGAGGGGTCAATAAATTGGTATCTACTGAAGAAAATGAACTCAGTGAGTTTGAGTAGTGGCAATGGTTCGAGTAGTCTCAACTGCTTCTCTTATTCTGGTAATAAATTGTGATAAAAAAAAAAAGGTTATGCCTCCAGTGGAGACATTTAAACACTCCCCTGATGGAACAGGTAATAGTGAGCAATACCGCTGACATCTCACTGTATTTATAGTGTCTTGTAACTGAGATCCCATTTGCCATAAACAGTGGCAGAAAAGAGGGGACAGTTTCTTTCTCTCTCTCTCTTCTTTTTGTAGTTTTGCTGTCCAATTTTTATCCTCAATATACAGCAAAGGGCATGACTGGATTGATGGTATGTTTGCGAGCAGTGGCCCATAAAAACAGATAGATAGATAGATAGATAGATATTATTTGGCTTTACATGGCTTATTCAAAAATAGATTGAGTTGCCTCTATTTCACACAGGTTGGTGTGCTTGGTGATGTAACAATATCAGGAGACATGTTTAATGTTTTGCCCCAATATTTCACTATACATAACTATGTGACGTGAGGTTCAGCTTACTCTCAAATAAAGCTCAGGCTACACCAATTCTTTGCATAGCTTTTCTGTCAGTTCTGTCATTTTTTAATAACCAAACACTGCATAGATTGACATATTGGTTGTTGGAACTAAATTAATTCACTGGCAAAGGTTAAGTCCACCGCGATGCACCATTTGGTTGTAATTGTAACATTTTTGTTGACAGTTTAGAAGGGGATGGGATCAGATTTAGGATTTCTTCCGGGTTGAGGTAGTGAAGGGAGGGATGAGCAGAGCAGTGATGCTGCCTCTGTTTGCTCCGCACAGCAGCAGCGGAGCTCCAGTCCTTCAGTCACACAGACACAGAGGCCAGGCAGAGGCAGCCAGTCCACCCGGAGAGAGAGTGAGAGAGAGACACCACACCGCATAGCGTCACTGCCGGCTGAACTGTAACCACATCCACGTTCTTTCCAAATGGATGCCTCCTCTTAAAGCGCCTTTTGACACTGGACGATGCTCCGGTAGTTGCGTTCACCGAGTGAAACCTCTCATCCGCGGCTTGGTTTTTCAGGTTAGTCTCGACGACACGGAGAGGACCACACTCCCCCCATCGTTAGCCCGCTAAGCTAGCTAGCCCGCTAACTGTGATACTTTGTACCTTTATCGGCGTCAGTTTTCCGCCTCGCAGCTCGCCTGCTGTGTCTTTTGCTACAGCAGTGGATTGAGGTGTCCTGTCACTCCAGGTAAGCGAATAGCATATTTAAAAAAAAAAACACTACATTGTGATTATTTTTCAGCCACACTGTTAAACGCAGGCTTGTTTCTGGCCACTGAAGCACAAACGTTATCTAGCAGCAGACTGGCTACAGAGGGCTCTTGTTGACAGAAGCAGCCAAGCAACGGGGATGAGATGCGACTCACCGTTAAACACACATTTCACTTTACTTCGCAGCTAATTAGACAACAATGCTGTTACTCTGCTGTTACTCAACCCGCCCGTAGTATGCTACACGAAATAATGTGTGCTTTGTCGATAATATTGATGCTCATAAATACTTTTAGCCATTATGTTAGCGTGTACTCCCGGCGGTCGATTTGTCGTGAATGGGCCACTGCCAGGTTAACGTTGTCTCACATTTGCCGCATTTGACTGCAGCGAATTTTCATAACAGTCCATTCAAATGACTGCTGAGACAGTTATCAGATAGCTTGCTTAAGGCTAACAGGCATCATAGCTACACAAAAATGGAAGTTGAGAATAATGGTAACTGTGTGGACAGCATGTGCACTCTTCCTGCTTCCTCGTTGTCTGAGTGTTGAATCACAACCTGGGAAGATGTGTCTCCTATGTCCTGACAGAGGTCAGATGATTTAGCTTAGCTTGATGCATATAGGAGGATAATACCTAGTGTGTAGATTGAATCGCTTTCCTTGTTGGGCTGCAGATTTTGAGGACCCTCCTCCTCTTTTGAACAGAGGTTGATCACATCTCATGTAATTCAATCACTAAGAGACCTTTTTGTGGGGTTTGGTTGAAGCATGTGCGACGTGAACTGTGTGTGAAAGAAAGACTTATAAGGTGAATGAAAGCGGAGAGAGTGAGCATGCATGGGTGAGCATGCGGTAACAATGCTGTCATTTTCTCAAGAGATAAGAAAATGGATTCATTATCAATCCAGCAAGAGTCTGCAGTTGCGGAGCAGAGCAAATGAAGATGCAGGATTGACAGGGAAGCAATTAAATGAATCTGTCATGTCTTACAGGGAGGGAAAAGAGGAGCATGTATTATTTATTCACAGTGTGTATGTGTGTGGTGTTGCCTGTACGTGTGCAGTAGGACAATATGCTGCTGTGTAGCTGGAGGGAAGCAGCTGTAGCTTTGTGCTACCTGTAGCATCAGTCCCATGGTGCCTGATCAGTTTGCTTCAATCACGTCAACAGAAATATCTGTGGTGCACATGAACTACATAAAAGAAGCACCATGTCATCAGCGTTGTAAAATCTAGTGGTTGTAGTGGATTGACCTGTGTACAGATTATTTTATTGGACGTTATCATCACAGGCATTTTCTTCAGACTGTGTGTCTTTTCCAGGCGCTTGCCTCTGAGCTGTATGTCTGAACTCAGCGCTGTGTAAAGGCATGACTGTCCAGCATTGAAAAGGAAATGAATCATGTTCCTCATTTCAAGGCCGTGGAGTCGGCATGATGCGTTTCCTGCCCTGTGTGTGTTGACTGTGTGTTCAGGCCTCAGCAGCTGCGTTCCCACTCTCCCATAGTCCTGAAGGATGATTTGAGAGTCTTGCTAACTGGCAACATTTTGGCCAATCCACGGGAAGTGGATTTAGTTAGAGAGGAAAGCATTTAGGTTACGATAAAATTACCTAGGTTCTGTGTTTAAGAAATTAATTAACATCAATGAGGGCCCTGAACAGGTGCATGTGTGCGTGTGTGTGTCGAGGTACGTCACTGTGCGGTTTTAGTGTCCTAGTGTGTGTCCCACTGTGTTATTTTTTTTTTTTTTAATTTTCTGTTTCTTACTTGGGGCAATGGTTAGCACCGTTGTCTTACAGCAAGAAGGTATTGGGTTTGATTCCTGGCCCGGGGCCTTTCTGTGTGGAGTTTACATGTTCTCCCCATGTCTGTGTGGGTTCTCTCCGGGTACTCCAGCTTCCTCCCACCATCCAAAAACATGCTTGTGGATTAGGTTAATTGGCTAATTTAAATTGACCGTAGGTGTGAGTGTGAGTGGTTGTCTGTCTCTATCTGTCCTGCGATGAACTGGAAACTTGTCCAGGGTGTACCCTGCCTTTCACCCTAAGACAGCTGGGATAGGCTCCAGCCCCCTGCGAACCTAGGTGAGGATAAGCGGTAGAAAATGGATGGCTAGATGGATGGGTCTCTCGAGTAATGTGCACTGGTATTTGTTAGTATATGTGCTTGTCATAGAAGGTGGCTGTGGTGCATTTATTGCTCTGAGCTGCTCTGGAACAATAGCTCTATTCTGGCCCATGTCTCCAGAGGGAGGCAGCAGCATTCGACGTTCCCGGCACTCTGTGTGCCAGCAAGGCTTGGTTTGGGATTGGGTTTCCACAGCCACCTGGAGCTCAGAGCACAGGAATGCCATTGTTCCTCCGTCCAGACTATGGCCGGATCAGACACACATGCAAAACACACACACAAATAGACACATGCATGTACACACTCTCAGTCTGCAGCATGCAAGAGGGGCTCTGATACCAGCATGCCTGTCCCCCAACACGTTGGTCACTCTGCTTTGTTACGTTGCCATTGCTTACTTAAATAGACAGTGAAAACACCAAGCCCATGAGACCTGACGTTAGCAGCACAGTAATGTGCTTGTCCGAGTGGCTGGTTAGTATTTTTTAGCTGCAAAGTAGATAAAACATCACTGTGTGATCTGAGTTTATTGTAGCCCTGCTTTTTGTTCTGTTGTTGAGCTCATCTGATTATCTTCAGGCTCCTGAAGTGACGGGCTTGTGAAATGTGACTGGTGCTGATGAAATGATTGGCCACTAATTAAAGGAACTGTATGTAGGATTGTGGCCAAAACTGGTACTGCAATCACTTTCAAATTACTGTAGAGCTGTGTCTCCCCTCTCCCTCTCCCCTGACTAGAGGTTGCCAGCTCAGCTGCAGTATCCAACAGGAACGGAAAGCGTTACAGTGAATGAAAAGCAGCCACATTGGGCATCACTATGGGCACTTAGAAGGAGTTAAATGGGGTGTGGGAGGGCTGGGGTAAAGTGAGTGGAGCTCTGGGTCGGGGGCTGTGGATCCGCAGCGATAGTGGTCGATCGGGAATGCTGCTTCCTGGTCAAGGTCGTGGATAGCTGCCTGGAGGTCCAAAATTTCAAAGTGTAACAGTGAATGAAAAGCAGCCACCTTGGGCATCGTCATGGACACTTAGAAGGAGTGAAATGTGCCAGAGGAGAGCTGTGGAGAGACGGGGTAAAGTGAGTGGAGCTCCGGGGCGGGGTGGCGGGGGTCCGCAGTGATAGTGGCCGATCGGCAGTGCTGCTGCCTGGCCAAAGCCGGTGGATAGCACTGGGGATCCGCCTGGAGGTCCAAATTTTCAAATTGTTGCAGTGAATGAAAAGCAGCCACCTTGGGCATCACCATGGACACTTGGAAGGAGTTAAATTTGCCAGAGGAGAGCTGTGGAGGGACGGGGTAAAGAGAGCGGAGCTCCCGGTAGGTGGCCAGGGGTATGTGGTGAGAGTAGACGATCGGGAGTGCTGCTGCCCGGCCACTTTCAGCCGTCTCCATCTTTCAAAGGCATCTCCTATACAAGTCCTTGTATTATTTTGGACTTTGTCACGACGTAATTTGGATTGATAACGAGGTCTTTTAGGTTTCGCAACGTTAGACATTATTTATCCAACACATTCGTAGCTGCAGCTGTGGTAACTAGAGCAGAGCTGGCAACCCAGACGCTGACACACCACTGACTTGGTGATTGGGAGACAGGTGGAGGGTGGTGCATCAGACCAAAACACAACATGACATCAACAAGGGCTGCAACTTGGCTTTTTAAAAGAGAATATCCTGGCTGGACTACTGTTGTCAGTGAAATAAGTATTTGAAATGAACATGATTTCTTAATGTCTGGTGACATATAAGGGCCATTTTATGATTATTTAAAATAAATTTCTTACATATTGTACCTTTAATAAGTCATTTATCAACAAAAATTTACAAACTCCAACACCAGTTTCTCCACAGTGAATCTTTTCAATCTTTTTCTTTATTGTCTGTTATTTAAAAGCAAATATCTTTGAATATTTGTGTTGGCCAGACAAAACACAATTTAGACATACGGGTGATATGGATAAAATCTTCTATCGAGATGTAGAATTTACTCCATAATGATTGTGTTATAGCATGTTGCATGTGTGTGGCAATTACATAAATATATAGTCTATATATAAGCTGATTTTTGACTTTTTTTGTGATTTTAGTAAAGACATACACTTTGCCTTAGCCTATGTTGAGATATTAATGAAAAACAACAACATATTTGATAGACATTTTATTTTACATTGTTTGGATGATGCATGTAGTCCAGTCCTGATCTTGGGCTGGACTACATGCATCAACAGCTAGTTGCAGACAGCATGTAACCAGACTTGACAAGATGTGGCTTTGAAATTCAGTTAAATTAATGGATGCATATTATCATTGAGAGACTAGAGCTTGTGTAGCACCTCTTCTGTTGTCTTTCCTTGTCGGAAATGTCAGTTTGACTTTGATTAATTCAAAGTTGTTTTTAATAAATTTGTCTGATCAAAGCATGCCTTAACTACATTTAACATCAACTATTTTTAGCATTGTGGCAGTGCAGCAAAACCTGATTTGCTCAGACATTTCCTGTTTTATATGTACCATGCCATCATTTAGTTGTTCATCCTGTCTTGAGTATGATTAGATTAAGGTTTCTATGCGAAACTGGCAACCTAGCTTTAGTGTAGACCTTCAACAAACTCACTCCAGAATCTGGATGTTGATAGCTCATTTAGCTTGATTAGATAGCGCTGAGACCTAAATGGTTGATCTTCAGACAAAGTGAAAGAAGCAGAAAATGCTGAGGAATGAGAAGGAGGGAGATAGCCATCAACAGCATTTAGTAGTTCTGCCTCTAGGGTATGCAGGCAGGCAGTTTCAGTCGTGTGTGCATGTGCATGTGTTTGCCTATGCGTGTGTCCTCTGGCTTCCCAGCGGGTCACATTAGGGATAGAGTTGCACAGAAGTGGGTCAGCCAGTGCCACCAGGGAGTCTTGCCAGCTCCCTGCTCCCTCTCAGGCTAGAACCAACCAGAGACCACCTCTAACACATGAACCTAGTTGTTTGTATATGTGTTCAGTGTATGTGTATGCAATGTTGAAGTGTGTGTTTGTGCACAGACACAAAGTGTGATCTTTGCTGTTCTGTCATTGAGATAACATGATGCCCCAGCCTTGTTCTCTGTACTTTGACTCCTTATAAACAGCTGTACTGGGAACTGAAATACTGTAAAACTGCGGAAGAGCAGCAATCTTAAGCTATGGCGCAGTATGTTTAGACTGCACATAGGGCCTCTACAGATGATTCAGAGCCTGTCACACTCTGTGTGTCTCAGCTGGATGGACTCAGTGTTTCTGCTGGCTTAATGATAAGGAAATAGGATTTAGCCCAGTATTCAGCAGAGGTTTATTTCATCTCCTAGCTGCAGTCTCTTGTTTTCTGCATTAGTTCTGTTCTGTCAAGGCATTAATGGTCTATTTTTGTTGCTTGTCTATGTCCTTGCAATGGTGAATTTAGATGTCATTTCATTATGAGGTAATAAGTAGACAAAAAGCATAGTACAAGACTGAATTATTCCACATGGCAGAGAGTTATCACACAAAACTTCCATCAATTACAAATTCTCTGTTGAGACTGTTGGATAATGCCGGAAAGCACTTTCCTAACAATAGTGTTTAATTTTGAAAATAATTTTACGTGAACCATAATTTATGGGAATATCTGACAAAAGGCAGACACTGCAAACAGCGGATCAGTGATGTGAGTTAAATGTTGGCTACATCAGTATTTATTCTGCACAGATGTTTCCATATTTATAGCTTGAACTCTTGTTTTGTAAAAGGAAAAAGGAAGAAAAGCCAGGCAAGCATAAAACATTTTCCCCATTTAAGGAAGTTTTACCAGATTTTACTGTTTCCATAGAACAATTCTAAGGTGATACTTAAAATGCACATAAAAATGTGTGCATGGAAACACGACTAATGAGGAGATTGTGTGGGCATAAAATGAGCACACTTTCTGCCACCACTGGCCAGTTGTGGTTAGGTGTGAAAATGGGTTTCAAGTGGTCAGCAGCAGTTACTATTCTGTATTTGTTAATTACATCTTTCTGGACGTGGTTGACAGTACGATCACTCACAGTGAATAGCTCTCTGGAAAGAACTCGGTGATGCATGATTGTGGGCTGGAATACATAAATATTTTGAAGCGAGTCTCAACTTGCAGTTGATCCCCATTCTGGCAAATGAATGATGAGTTTCTCACACAAGAAAATGTAACATGCGTCTTGTTGTCAGAATAGGGTAGAAATGTTTTCAGAGTGATCAACACACATTGTGCAGGATAACTTATTGAGGAGCTGTATAAAACAGCTGTATGTTAAAGTGTAAGGGCTTACTCTTAGATAGATAGATAGATACTTTATTCATCTCACAGAGAAATTCACGAGTTAGTAATGGACCCATATGGCGCTTTTCCACTACACAGAAATGACACGGCATGGTACAGCATGGCACTGTATGGCCCAGTTTTGTTGCTTTTCCATTACAACTGAGTACCTCCTCGGCGTGGGCGGGGCGTCATGCGGCAACACAAAGCTGCCGTAACTTCATTTGCATGGGACAGGAAGCCAGGAAGAAGAAGAACATCAACAACACAAACAATGGAGGACAAGGAAGCGATCATGTATTTGTTGCTCGCTCTGTGACTTTTTGTCAAAAGAGAGAGAGAAGACTCCAGGGAGTGTAAAAATAGCGAAGCAGTTGTCGGTTTTAAAAATGGCAGAGTCGAGTTGTTTTTGGCTTTTACAGTCCAATCGGATGTCCCACATCCAATGACACTTCCCATGACGACACTCGTTGGCCAATCAGTGGAAGGCAGTCGGCTGACGTCACATTTTAGTATCGCTTTGGCTCGCTTGGAACCAGGGCTGAGGAGGTACGGAAAAGGTACCTAGTACCAGATACCAGGTAGTAGTGGAAAAGCACCACAACCGTGTAGAGCCGTGCCATACCGTACCATACCGTGCCTGTGGAAAAGCGCCAATAGAGAATTATCAGGCAACTCTTCAGTTTCCCTCAGTTCTACAGACTCTACTGCCCAGCACCAAACAGCATAAGCAATTAAGTTAATTTGAACATAGACTAGATATACAAGATATACTAGATATACTTTAATTTCCTGGAGGGCACTGTCTGAAAGGATCAATAAAGTTTTCTCTATCTAGGTAAGACATGGGATTAAAAAAACATTTTGCCCTTAAATTAATCTAGTGTATTTTCTTTAAGTGCGACATGGCTTGTTACAGCCAAGGTGCCAATAAGTAAATAAGCAATAATAAGGTCTAATGATTCTTAATTATAGAAATTATTAGCAGTCAGGAATAGGTGTGGTTGGCGATATTAAAAACTATTTACACACTGTGTGGTCGGGTTTCTGTCAGAAAAGTTGTTAGCCCAGCGGCTGGTGTAATCCCTTTTACTCATATGGCAGATGGAAAGCAAGATGCAGGAAGTTAGCTCTGAGCTTTAGGAGTTGTAGCATTTATTCAGTGGCAGCCTAAACAGTACACACACTGCACTGCAGTCTTTCCCACTCCAAAAAAGATGAGATATAGCTGGAATACTGTGGCTGGGGACCATTTGAGATGTGAGTCATTTTGGCACATGAATATTGTGACTGTAAAATGTATGAGAAGCTTTTGTTCGGAAAGAAAAATACTTTTCAATGTGTGTGCAGGACGTGTGTCAATGTTGAACCCTACTCTCGTTTTGTGTCATCAGGATAATATCCAGTTCCTGTTTTCCTTTTACACTTGGACATACCAACACGGCATTGTTCGCTTGAACGAAATCCAATTGGATTGGCATTTGCTATTGACTTGTTATTCCAAGCACAGTCGTCTTTGACTTAGTACTTCTATTTATCCTATTATGTGGTTGACCTCATAAACAGATCCTGTGCTTGGATTGTAGGAAACTTTAAGAGGCACCATGAACACCTGAACAGAATGAAATAATAAGGATTGCAACAGCTCAGCTTAGCAGCCTGAAGTAACCCTAAACACTGCGCTTAGCTTAGCTCCAACAGTTCCCTTCTTTGTAAGTGTGCTGATCATGTGTCCGCATGTTGCTCACAGCATCTGTTTAACTCTGATATGACCTGACAGGAAAAGACAGTTTCCATGGTGACAAGATTGCTCCTTACCCATCCCCCACCTCACCGCCATAGGAGGAAGTGGAATATGTCCAATATGTGCTGCCTGGAGAAACAGCTGTGTGTCACACACTTCCACACAGATGTCTCTCCTCACTGTGCCAGGAATAATTTTTTAGTATGCCTTCTCGATGTGTTTGTTTGTGAGTGCATGTTGCTTATCCATCCGGAGAGTAGGCCCGTTTGTTTTGTGACATCTGAATGTTGTGGGAATTTAAATCTCAAAAATAATAGTACATCATGTTGTCAATTAAATAAAGGGTATTTTCTGTATTTAGTGTAGCCTGCCTAAGTTACACTTTATTGTTTGACTGTTTTAGAGTGACAGACATCTACAGTAAACTCAGAATCCAGTGCCTTGGTCAAGGTCAAGGGCAGGAGTATTACCTGCTATAGCACGGCTGTCCCCACCAGTCAGCCATAGTAGTAGGGTTCAAACCCTCGACCTTCTTCCTGTGAGAAAATACTTTTAGTCACTCAGTCACTGAGCTGCCAAACCACAGGGCTGCTAAATCAAGAATTCCCAAAGGGGATTTATAGAGATTTGCCACTTCATTCTCACAGCTTTCATCTTAAAGAAGATAACTCTGTTTGTACCTGGTCTTAATTGGACTTTGCTCACACAGAGCTTTCACATGGGGGCCTTCACTACTTAATGCAATGCACGGGTTAAAGAAGAACCTTGTTGTGGAAAGTGGCATGATGCTGATAAGTATCATATTTAAGATTTTTAAGACAGAACATGACCCACCGATAGATGAAATATTATTACATGCCCTGTTCCCTGTATGGGAAGAGCTGAATGGACTTTGGGAGTCATTCAAGAAAACGGCTGCAAATAACAGAAGACAGAGTGCATACAAATGTGCATTATGATAAGCTTAAGTATAATTTCTGCGCTGAAATTTGCAAAAAAAAAACAAAAACATCATACTTACATCCTAAAAAGGTTTCTCATTTGATATTTCAGTTTTACTGTATCATGACATATATGTGACAGAGTGAGCTATCTGCCCTAGATCCACCCTGACCAAGGTACAGCACTCCCCCTGGGCTGGCTTGCATACACACCCATCCATCTCTAGCTCTTATCTCCTACCAGGCCACTACTGTTGGAGCGTCTGTTTTCATATGTGTGGGCTTGTGTGTCTGAGGAGTCTTTGAGTGGAGTTGTTCTGGCCTGGTCACACTGATAGCTGTATCAACTGCTGACTGATTGACTGTAAAACAACAGGCCCATTGTTTTTCTGTGTGTGTGTGTGTGTGTGTGTGTGTGTGTGTGTGTGTGTGTGTGTGTGTGTGCTGGTACACAAAGCCGTCAGAAATTGCATTTCTATTAGCCACCATAGTCAGGAGCACTGCGCTCATGTATCTTGTGTGTGTCTGTCTGTCTGTCTGTCTGTCTGTGTGTGTCTGTCCGTGTCTGTGTGTGTCTTTCTGTGTGTGTGTGTGTCTGTGTGTGAGTCGTATGTGCCGCAGTGTAATCTGCCAGAGGCTGGGATGTGGGTCAGTGTGGCTGCAGCTCTGCAAGGAGAGAGCAGCAGGATACTGCCTCTGTACTTACCGTAGGGGAATGACCCGGCCCTGGGTAAAAACATGTCTGACAGAAAAGTAAAGCAAGAGGCAACCTGCACTTGAGACATAGTTTTTTTTCCTATTTTGTGCATTTTCACATACCCTGAAACAAAGTTTTGGCTATGTGATTCTTTTTGTTTCCCTGTGCACTTAGATCGATCTGTTCAAAATGAGTGTGGCGCTAACCTTATTGGGACATAGTGGTAGAAATGGAAACCTGCGTGACTTCTTAAGGCAAGATTGGAAAGAGGATGGGAAAATTAGTCATCCCTAGGGCTCATAGTGAATTTCACCTGCAGCCCAAGTTATTGCTGAACATTTGGGAGGCAATGAAACCTTTTTGAGGGTTGTATATATGTGTGTGTCTGTCTCTGTGTGTGTGCACAGGGGCTATTGACCCCATGATGGAGCTGCTTAAATGAAATATTGATAGCACTAGCTTGGGTGTGTGTGTGTGTGTGTGTGTGTGTGTGTGTGTGTGTGTGTGTGTGTGTGTCAGTTTTTGTATATTTAGAAATTTATCCAGTGATTGATTGTGCATTTTGCTCCAGCCAGTAGCCTATTTAGTGTCCATTTTTGTGACATACAGTTTCATAGATCAGAGCACTTGAAATGGCCCAGTACTGTTGAAGCAGGATTAAGGAGGACGGAGTGGGCAAGCAGATAGGTTGACTCCATGATGCTTCTGAGTGGCAGTGACGAACATCACTGTTTGAACGACAAGATGAAAATTGTAATTCCCTCCTCTGAAAGAACAACAGATTTGCGTTTTGAAGGCTGGTGTTGTGTTATATTCAGGTTGTCAGTTCTGTTATGTGGGGTCTCTGGTCCAGATGTCTGCTGTCCATGTCATGTCATCCCAGATCTGGGCAGAGTAACATCATGTTGCGTTAAAAGCTCTTAATCTACTGTTTGCTCAGTGCTACATGGAAAAGACAGTTTCACGTTATTGCAGTGCATGCAGCTAATGCAACAGCTTTTGTCGTACCAAAAAATGTGTTTATCCCACAGTGATAGGAAGTCTGTCCTGGATTGGGAACTACGCTGGGATCATTTGAACATACTTAAGCCTGATCTTGTTAACACGGCTGCTGGCCTGAGCAAGGCGCAGCAGGGACATATGAACCAAGAACAAATCAGAAGTCTCCACATGTTACCACAACACAGAGATAGATGGGAATGTTTTGTGCTAAATCTGTTCTGTGTAATCACTCAGGACAAGAGGGAAGGCAGTGTGTGGTGTCACCACCCGCTGCTCTTTGTCTACTGTATTCTCATAAACAGGAAGCAGCTCCCTCTCTTCTTTCTCTTTTCATCTGTCATTTTCATCCGTCCCTTGGTCTCTCTCTTCCTTTACCTACCGGGCCTCCCTCTGTACATTCATACAGTATATCTAGAAAGTGACAGGCCCTCAGGTCCCACTGTGCTTCCTTATTATGGAAAGCAAAACAGGGTGTTGTTTGGGAAGTTTCTTCCAGGATAACGGTTACATAGTGGCGTGTCCAGGGGGTTGAACCAGCTAATTCTTACCTTTTTTCTCCATGCTCTATTTCTGGCATTCCTGTTTTCCCTCCCTGGGTTTCCCCTGGAAAGCTGTCAGAAATGGTGACAGCTATAGTTGCCTGTGAAACTGTTGTCATCTTTTGTTGCCTTTCCTCTCGTCCCTATTTAGCATGGATTTGGTGTTTGTGTGTGCATGAGGTGCTGCAGGCCCCTTAGGGCCTTCGTTTCCCACACCAGTGGATGCAGGAGGTGTTTGACAGAAGAGGAGGTCAAAGGGAGGGCTGGAAGGAGGTGCAATTGGCACAGGATTAGCACAGCATTGTTTGTTGTTGCTAAGACCAAAGATGTCATCTTTGGACTCTTTCTGTTCGAACATACGCTACAAACAGACTCACATAACACATTGGCTGGGAACCAAACACACACACAAGCACTCTCACTCACCCACAATTCATGCTCATAGCGAGCTGTCGCATCAGCAGTCTTTAGAGAGAGTGAGTGGAACAGGTTTAATGCTGCTTCGCTATCGCTGTTTGGTCACAGTGTGTTCACACTGAGCTTGAACTCAGGCATATGTGCTTGATTTGACTGTCTGTTGCTTAAGCTCAGTCCACGCTACCCTCTAACTTGTCCATCACAAAGGTTGTTTAAGAGTTCCTCAACCTGGTTTGGCTCCAGACCTGTTTTGTAGCCTCAAAGGCCTCAAGCTATAGCTTGCCAACTTTAGTTTGCAGGGTATTATATGGGTTCAGATGTGCACAAACCACATGACGCGTGTGATTTCTGCGTGTTGAAAGGGAACTTGTGCTTGCTATTAGAGATTTCAACATTAGTCCAACCACAAGCTTCTCCTCACCTCTGCATTTGATGTCTGTCTCAGCCTGAATTTATGACAGGAATTATGTTGACCCAGACTGAATGGAAAGAGGCCTGCATGAGAGAAAAGACAGGCTCTGTGGATTAATAGCAGGGAGTGCGCTGTAGGACAGAGATAGAGGCAAGAGGACTGGCTGCTATGCTGTTTGCTCTGTGTTGGCACTCAGCCGGTCACAGGAAATCAAAGAGAGAGACGGTGACTGTTAGAAGCAGAGTATTTGGAATTAACTGTATTTTTTGTCTTCAAATACTGATTCTGAGACCTAAACTCAGGGTATTTACCAATACAGCTATAGTACCAGAGATTTCTTTTTCCAAATTTAAAATAATTCTTTTTTGTACATGTTTTAATTATATGTGGCTCAACAGTTTATATGATTTCGTAACTATAATATGTCAATGTTTTCTGTATCCTGACTGGAGAGCTTAACACATAAAAACAAGCTCGCTGCAAATAAATGTGGATTGCTCACATCTGGTTTGTACTTGAGCTGCTTAATACTAGGAGTGCAATGGATTACGAAGATCACAGTCCGGATCATGTTAGCAGAAAAAAATCTATACAAGTTTTAGAGATCTGTATAAGTTTTTGCCACAGATTCAGTTGCCGCAGTTGCTGATGTTTGTGAGCCTTAATGGCTGATACGTGTTGTTTTTGTTGTTGTTTTTCAATTTCAATTTAAATGCTATCCTTTCACTTCACAGTTGTCATCTTTGTTTGGTAATTATTTGCATAAAAATACACAATTCAGATTATTTGTTAATGAGGGGACAGCAGGGATCACAACCTAACTACAGTCTGTCACCACTACTTAATAAGGTATTAAGTATTAGTATTGGCACAGAGTCTGCCAGACATGTTTTGGTGTTTTCCTATGGAAAAATGAATGTTTTTGGGGCTGAAGACACAGGTTTTGTTTCAAAAATGGCGATCACATCATAGGACAAACTCTATATATTCTTATAATAGCTATATACCGGGCCTCATGGCAACAACAATTGTCTTGAACTGCAATGAGACAGTATATTTCTGTCTCTGCTCTCTGCATGTTTGTGTCGGTGCAGTGTTGGCCTAAATAATGTCATGTTCCACCGGCAGAGCTCACTGTTTGGACAGGTTCATTTCTGCTCACTTGCTCTGTATAACACATCTGACTAAGTGTCCATCTGTTCACCTAACCACTGAGGCACGGCATCTTGATGTATTAGGTGCGCTAGGTGTGCACAAAAGCAATGTTGAAAGCCAGTATTTTTGTGTGTGTCTTACAGCAGAGGTATGTTTTACTACTTTTTATGTTTTTAAAGAACTGAGGTCAGGATTTACGTGTAGTAAGGGAACCGTTAATACCCAGGAGGAGGAAAAGCTGAGGTAGCTGCATATGTTGGAAGACCTCTCAGCGTTGCTGCACTACTGGAGAACAGCCCAATAAAATGCACAGACCTCAGCTCTCTCACTGAAGTGTTCTTATTCAAATTTGGTTTTCATGCAGGCCATTAATGAAGTACAGTATTGCCTAACCATGTTGTGCAATTTCCTCGCTGTCTCTCTCTGTGTGTTTCATCGTCTGTCTCTCGTCTGTTGTTTTCCTTCTCAACATGTAGACCTCATGCAACGAACACAGCATGAGACAAGAGGAAGAGGTTTGCTCTGCAGACAGCAACAGAGATGGGCCTCTATTTGTGCTGCAGTGTTGTGTGTGGTTCTGTAGGTTTAGCTTGTGATTGTCAGGGGAATCTGATGGGTATTTATAGAAGCTCCTGCTTGTCCTGCTTCCAATTTGCAGATGGATTTCATTCCACTCAAACTTTGCGGAGGTGTGTGTAAGATGAAGGGAGAGAAAAGAGGGATGGAGAGAGAGAGACAATATGTGACATAGGGAAATAGAGAGATGGAGAAAGTAGGTAGGAGAGGAGGACGATGACTCACCCTGGAGGAGACAGACACCTTTGGTGGCCAGGACCCTCCACTTACTGAAGCATACCTGCACTGCAGTACAGCCTCCTCACTCTCTTACTAACGCAGAAGTGTGTGGGCTGGCAGGAAGAGATTTATGGTATGGTTCTTCATGTAATACAAACGCTTAATGCACACACATACACGTGCTGGTAATATGAAGTCTCTGTAGACCAGAATGATGACTTGGCTTTAAAGTAGGCCAAGGACCAGATTGAAGGACACACACACACACACACACACACACACACACACACACACACACACAGAGAGTCATATTCGCTCTCATCTTCATTCTCTGCAGATTTAAAAAAAAAAAAAAAAGATTAATCCAGTGAAATGAGCAGTTCTGAGAATCCATCAGTCGTCCATCCTAATATCCATCTCACCCTTCATTCCTCTGTCTTCTCTCTGTTTCTTGTTTTATCCTGCACAGAAGCTGCCAGAGAGTCTTTGGTCATGCTTGACCTTTTTGTGGGCATGAAAGGCAGAAGGATGATGGATATATAACGCAACATAATACAAAGAGAATCAGAGCCAGGCATGATTGACAACTTTCCAGAGTCCGGTATGCAGACTGGTCTCTGGAAAGTTTCTTGCCTGAATGATGATGCATTTCCACTAATGCCAGGAAGTGTTAAAACAGCAGCTGGAAACATGCCTGGTGACATTGTGACTCTGACTGTGACTGTATAAGAGAGATGAGTGTTGTTACTGTGTGTGCGCTGCCAGGAAGTATGTTTGAGGCCATTGAGTGACAGCCTCTCTCAGGTCTTCCTGTGGTTGCTTTGTGGTTTTGCGCCCTGAGGTGTGATTAGAAAGCGCTCGCTCTCTTTTCCAAGCCGTTTCACCACAGACCCCAGTCTATGTAGTGTAAATGTCACGTTAAAGAGATAAAAGAAAAGGAAGACAAGGCGTCTTTTGATTACTACCTGACTTAGATTCTCGGTTTCAGGATCACACAAAAATATTTGCATAACTACTAAGCATGCTTCAAAGCTTTCACATCTGTGCTGAAACAGTGTTTTTATTCAGTGTTTGTTTCTCTCGTGTTCAAGGACTATGTTTGAGTGACGAGCAAAGGAGGAAGTGGGATCTCTGCTGCTCCGCCCCTGTGCTGGTGGAGCACCCCTGCACATCTGACCAGAGACCCCTGTAGTCACTTGGACAGGTATGAATCTATGCTTCATAATGCATTTTTATCCAGGTCATTGAGTAAAGTACCCAAATGAATTCATACAGACAAGACAATTTAACTGAAAAGTTAATTAAGCAGATTAATAACAGCAGATTAATCAGACGTGTATCATATAACCTGATGGTCCTCACTGTTATTCTGCCGGTATCTCTGTTATGTTATTGAAGCTTTTGATATTGTTGATTTTAATAAAATTGATTGTTTATGCATGATTAATCATGATCTCCTCATTAGGTATACTGTGGGTCATGGGCTTTTCTGTCAAATAATGGTCAGTGGTAGGGAAAATGTTGTAGGGATTTAAATTCATTGTATGGCAGATAAACTTGGTGTACTTATTGTTAAAGGGCACCAATTATGCAAAATTCACTTTATAAAGGTTCTAACGGTAATCAGTGTCCCCATAGCCTGTGAATGAGGCGCCAGGAAAAAAGTCTGTCACCCCCTTGTCACCCCTGTCGACATCAACAGGGGAGAAAAAGATAAAAACCATACTGAGTACATAAATAGCATGGCTGTATTTAGAAAGTAAAATGTCTTTTTCACAAAATTGTTATGTTCAGAAAATCCTGGTAGACTGTTGAAGTGGTAGTGAAGGCCGAATTTCGTAAATCGTTTCTACTTGGCATGAGTAGCGGCTGACACAAACCTGCCAGCTCAAACAGCTCAGACTCTAAAGTATTGTGATTCGATTAGGATGTGCTTGTGTGTGAGTGTGTTAAAACCAATTAAGACACAGTATGTGATGGTGTTTTCTTAACACCAATTAACACACAGTATGTAATGGTTCGTTGTTAATTGTGTAAATAGTTGCATTATGCCCTTTTTTCTTCAGCTGTGTCAGTCACTGTCATCAAAGCCTCCACTCTGTGTGTTACAAGCTGTTAAAAGAGCAGTTATAGCACATGGGTGTACAGACCAAGATTCACGATGCTATGCTTTCTGAGTTGTAATTTATTTATTTTTATACATGTGCTGTGTGCCTGCCTGTGTGTCTGCGGTTTACTCGTACTGTATCGGAAGGTAGCTGCACTCTCTCTCTCCAACCATCAAGGGAACACCCCCTGTGACAATAATGTATATTGATTCTGGCTGAAAATGCTCAAGTGATTGGAGAGTGAAGTGTTTAATTCCACTTTGCTCCCGTGCCAAGCTTTGCATCGGTAATCTATCTCAGCTGGGACTTTTACGCTGCCATGGGCAGTTCTGTCTGCTCCACTCTGCTTATTTATGTTGAAGTTTTTAAACTTTTTCTAACTCTATGACTGTCTCTCTTTCTCACTTTCATTCGTTATCTTGGAGTCTGAGGCCATTACAAATAGCAGTATTTATAAAAAATATGATATATCAACCAATATTTTCACTTTTTAACATACATTCAGCATACAACCCCTTGCATTTTTAAATTGCAGTTACTTAAAAAAATTATACTATACAGCTTAGTTCATTCTTGACTTTCAAATATGTTGACAAAATATCAACTCAAACTAACCAAACTCCTATAATACTCTACATATTTCTAATGTTTAACCTCATGGTTTTTTTATGATTTTCTTCTTTTAGGCAACTAATTGGTTAGTTGACAAAATTAATTGAATAAAAATTTTGTTGGTTGAGGACAGTGCTACCACAGAATAGAGGAACTACTGTAAGAGGCGTGCCTCCCTAGCTCACTGAGAAGCGTCTTGCTTGCATGGCTGCTGACAGGTTTCAGCTGAAGCGTCCATCATACGTGACGGCAGAAGAGGAGGTTGTTCCAGCATCTGGGTCCAAAATGTTCACCAGCATTCAGCTCTAGAGCAAATAGTGTCAGAGCAGCAAACTGATTTGCATCATTCTGTGACCTTTCTCTGTTTCACTTTCTTCTCTCTTCTAGTGCTTTCATATTCAGGCCATTTTGAGATAAGACTGTTTATTCAAGTGATTAGCCTGCCATGCCGGTATCCTGCATTGGCATATTTTGAAAAACATTCACAAAAAGAAGTGATTGAGCTTCTAGACTGATGATTTCAATATCTGCAATGATCAAGTTAAAAAAAAAAATATTGAACATTATTATTGAGTCATGGTGGTGAGCCATGCAGTTCGTGGCCTCATCCATGCTCATCTTGTGTTTGATATAGTTTGAAATTACAGACACATTCATGAAATCACTACTAGTGGCATTTGCAGTTTAAAATAATATTTTTTTTTTTAAGTTTCATGATTTTTTTTTTCCTAAAAGTGTATTAATCACTAAAAAACCCTGCAGCAAACCCCATAACTCTATTTACACATATATGAATGTGAATGTTCTCATAAATAGTAGATCTACAGTATGCATTTGATGAATATATCCACTTCTACTGTGAATGTCTGTCTCTCTTCTGTCCTTTCTCTGTGGGACCATTCAGTGTTCTGCAGTCAAGGTTATGACCTGGAAATGAAGTGACCCCAGCCTTTCTGTGCAACTCGGCTACTCCATAGAGAGCAATGGAGACGGGGCTTCAGGCCACCTTGTTCTGTCTCACTTCCCTGATATTAGCCTGTTCCTCGTTCTGCTCCAGTTGAGAGGCCTTACAACTGTTGTGAAAATCGTTGCACCCATCAGTGTTGTCTTGGAAACTGTTGAGCTTATCAAGCCCAAACAAACCAAGCGCAGCTCGTGCACTTGAACTGCACCATCTCTACTTTTCTGGCTTTCAGCAACAGGCACTCTTACACACTTGCTTATGACAGACAAAGTGGTATTTGATTAAAGGGCATCTGGTTTCATAAAGTATAAAGGAGTCTGTACAGAGAGCAAACAAATAAACAGTTTGTAGTTTATTATATGAATTAGCAGCATAAATTTGTGTTGAGTAGTAACACATAAATCCTCCTCTCTCAGTGGTACTCCCCCTTATTTATGATCTTCCTCCCTCTTCATTTTCTTTAACACACATAAACATGAAATTCCCAGAAGGGAGGCTCCCCTTTCCTAGTCATAAATTATGCAGCCAGTGAAGGAGAGGAGGGAATATGAAGAGAGACACAGAGAAGGATGTGAAGGGGGAAATTGTGTTCTCATAGGGAAGTAGTGATAGCAACCTCTCATGAAAAGAGACGATCACTAAGAAACAAACAGGAGGGGAGTGGGAGTGGGGTGGCTGAGGGAGGGAGGGGGAGAGCGAGAGAGAGAGAGAGAGAGAGAGGCAGAGAGAGAGAGAGGCAGAGAGGCCCAGGATGGAGATATAAAAGAAAGATGGAGGGAATGTGATATGTTAATGGATTAGGGAGAGAGCATGGAGATGGAGGGATGGAGATTTGTGTCTGTTTAATGTCATAGAGAGCCAGGTTGTTTAAAAGAGACTTCAAAGAGACTAGCAGCCAGCGTAAACTAAACTGACACACGCTCACACGCGTGCAACACACAGAAGCAGGGCCTGAGGTGTCCTCTGCCATGCCTGCTCAGAAATAGAGTGAGTACAGAGACATGGCTGAGTGATGGCGATAGGAAAGTGTCTAAAGCCAATGTACATGCATATAAATCTTCCCTGCTGCTGCTTGGAGCACTGCTGTCAACTTCTTATACATCCACTGCAATCAAATGGCATTCAGGGCAACCACTTGACATCCCTGACAGCATTTTGACACAACTTCTGCCTGTGTGCCAGCCGAGGTGAAAAAGCTACAAGCTTCTGCTGTCATATCACAGGTTGTATCATGTTACTGCATGGAGGCCGGTACAGTCCAGCATTGGTCAGAGAAATAGAGAGGAGAGAGATTGTGGAGCAGGGACTGGATTTCAGGCTTCCCACTGGTTCTGGAATTTCAAGAATTCTGAGAGGAGTGATCCAAACAGTGAGACAAACACTTTGACCAAGTCTTTGAGGATATCCAGGAAGATCTGTTACTAATACCTCTTTCACACTGAAATTAGCGGGATTTTCTAACTCGCGTCGACACGGCTCGGATTGGCATTTGGGCTCTTTCACAGTGCCAGCTGACGTGACTCTGACCTCCAGCTGTGAGAGATGCTTTTTTCTTCTCTCCCATACATCGTCACGTTGACAACGTCATAATTACAGATTTAAGAGCGCCGGAACACAGCGAGGTAAACAATGGACAGCACGGACATGAGCGAGTCACATGTTAACGTTGTTGTTTAGTGCGTTACAATTTGTCCCTTTTGCAAAGTGTACAAACCCAGCGCAGTGCTAATACTAATACTAATGCATACTGCCATGATCAGTAAAAAAGGTGCGTCAGATCACTATACAAGCTGTATATAAACACGGTCACGTAGTTCACACCGGGATTCCCCCGATCGGTGGGATCTCCCCAAAATGATGTAGTACTAAATCACATATGCGCTCCTATTAAAGATGATGTCACTACACATTTAATTTGTTTGATTAAATTGAATCTCTGTCCTTCAGAGATCAGTCTCTGGAGATCAACAGGAAGACTGATCTTATAAGTGAGCTGCTTTGCAGCACTGGAGCTTCACAGTGACAGCCTGACAGGCTGCTCAGGGACTACAGCATAACGCGACAGGCAGCTACATCATCGTCATCGCGTAAATAGCAAGTCGACACGGCTTGACTTTCACACTGTAGCCGATCCGATCCGATAAACTCCCGGGTCGATTGCCGAGTCGTTGACCCGCGTCAAAATGCTGTATCGACCCTTTCACGGTGCACGAAAAACCCATGTCAGTGCAGTGAAAGGGCTTAATTTACAGGAATATACCAATAATTATAATTTTTAGTATTTTGGTTTATGTTGGTTTTGCCCATAACTGTCCCAAATGTAATTTAACACCAACTGTCTCTTATAGTTTTAAGTGTAGCAGGGATGTGGTGGGAGCCTGGGCTGAACAATTTTATCACAGTTTGGCCTACTGCAATTTTCAAATCACAGGAGGCTTTTCAAAAGTGCAATGTGTGTCAAAATACCATTTTTAAATTAAATATTGTCATGCTGAAATGTCCTGGCCGACATATCACATCATGTAGATTTAAGAAAACATCTTTGTGTGGTACAGAAATAAATAATATAGGTTTTTTCATTTTCAAGAAAAATGTGAATAATGATGTAAAGATTCATTCTGATATCACAAATCATATTGAGATTGCGAAGTAAAAAGTAATTTCAATGAGATATTTTTCAAAAACCCTGAAGAATTATATACAGAAATATACAGAGCTTATATTTAAGAAAGCAGATGTATATAAAACAGCAAGCTTTGTATAGAGTGTTTCAATGGAATTGCATTGCTAGGCAACAGCTTGGGTCCATGTTTACTTCTTGTCAGCTTATGTCATTCACCTACACTGCAGCAGGAGGTAAACAGAAGCACAAGCTGAATTAGTCTACTGAGGCAATTTATTATAACACTCAGGTTTTTGTACACCTACTGCTAATTAAGAGTAACACCTGTGTGCGCGCGTGAACTATGACTGCAGTGCAGAAAGTGGTGTGAACATGTCATTAACACACACACACACACACGCGCACACACACTGCTCATCGCCATTTCTAAAACCCAAGGTGATGTCCTGAAATTTCATGTTTTGCTTGAATCGAGTTCAATCCCAAACCCAAGTCAAAGAAAAGCTTGAAATTTCCCTAAAAACTGGTCACTTATAAAATATTGAGTATGAGAGTATATTTATCAAGCTGCATCTATCTTTTGTGTATTTTTCTATCATATTCAGTGCTCTCTCCAGTGTTTGAGGCATCACGAAATCTGACATGCTGATGAACAGGCCACTGTCAACTGGTCTGACTTGTAGGGTTCTTCATGAAGTTGCCAGGCCACTAAGAAACTTCTGTGGTCCAAACCCTTGTTGCTCACTTAATCTGATTGAATGCCTTTCTTCTCTGGGAACTAGCGATCAGAGCGTTGCATTTATCTTCTGGTGGTTTTTCTGTACTAGTTTCTCTTTGTCAACATGAGAGATAAAATCTTGCAAGGTTACAAAACTCATGTGAATTGCATGACAAGCTTGTGAAGAGCTGTGTCATTTCATATCTCGGGATCATCTCAGCACCCGAGAGCAGTAAATTGCTGCAGCAGTTGTCATGACCTTGTCATATAATAGTGGTCCTTTTGATTGACTATTTATTGGAGTGCTCACCTCTCATTGCAAGTAGTTATAAGAATCATCCTTATTATAGTGGTTATTTGTGGTCAGTATTATGTTTTCCTATTTTGTTCGATATTTCTGCCCAGAGAGAACTTGCTTGGTTATACAATAGCTTTGACCCGACAGCTACATTGGCAGGACATGGAAGCTATTTGGCTCAACAGACGCAAATGTCTGCGAAAGGACAAACTTTGGGAGAACAGACACATTTTCACTTTGGTTTTCTGCTGTGGGCAGCATGTTGTGCTACCAGAATCCTATCAGGTGGAATCCAGAAATGCTGCTCTGCAGTTCTCCATCCTCTGCGGCTGCTAAGCAAAGCTAAACTAAGCTAAGCTAACTATGCACAAACACTTTTTTTTGCCTCCCAGGGGCATGAGAGAAATCACCATGACCAAATTAATTTTCTCCCTTCTGCTTGTGCTGCTGCAACCTGAGGGATCACTGAGGCAGAGAATGAACCAAAGAGAGGAGAGACGGTGCTGGAGGAGGGAAGGAAAGGGGAGCAGAGGAATTTTAATGTGGTTGAGTGTGTGTCTCTCACTGCCTGCCAAAGAAAAGCAATTACTATCACAGCTCCTCTCTATCTCTGCTGTGTATGTCTACTTTCACACTGAGGGATTTGGTATATGTTGCATGTTTGAAAGGTGTAGATTGGCTAGTGCACTGCAGGGTGTTTTGGAACTGAGACCATAACTGTTTTCTCCATGTTGAGCTTTGTATGAAACCTGAAAGCAGCTAAAGCTTTGCTTAAATTCCATGAAACAACCTCTTCAAAACACACATGTGGATGCTGACTGTGCTTACAGTGGTGTCAGACACTAACCTGACTGATAAACCTTTACAAATGCCCTCATAGATTCCCTGTTTGTCTTCTGGAGTGATGAGAGACAGAAATGCAGTAATGCACAGTGCTCATTTCGAGGCTTTTTTCTGAGTGTGAAGGTGACCATTTGAACTGGCTCTGATAAACACTCGACAGATAAGAGCTGGGAGTTAGGCAGGCAGACAAGCAGGCAGAAGGAAAAAATGGAGGTGTTGGGAAGCTCCTTAAGGCTAGAGCTGTGGGTTGGATGGAAGTTAAGGGGAATGAGGAGATACACAGCGTCATGTCCTCTGAAGAGCGTTGGGAAAAGCCTGTGATTGTGTGTAGCTCTGGACTCCATCACCTCTCACCTCAGCCAGAGCTTTAACGTTTCTCTCTTCCCCTCCCCACCTGTCTCTCCTTACTTTTTTTTTTTTTTTTTTTTTTTTTTTTTTTTTTAGGATGCGGAGGTTTGCCTACTGTAAGGTGGTTTTGGCCACCTCTCTGGTGTGGGTGATGCTGGACATGTTCATCCTGCTCTACTTCAGTGAGTGCAACAAGTGTGATGATAAAAAGGAGAGAGGATTGCCCGGGAGACAAGGTGAGTGTATGATGCCACACACAGAGCTGTGATCACAGAGACACACTCTCACATCCTCCAGCATCTTCTGTCTTTGTTTCATGTGTGTGTGTGTATCTGCTGCAGATACCCTGAGCAGGCCGCGGGACGGTCCTGGTGAAGGAGGGAAGCCTGTGGTGATCCCGAAGGAGAACCAGGAAAAGATGAAGGAGATGTTTAAGATCAACCAGTTCAACCTCATGGCCTCTGAGATGATTGCTCTCAATCGGTCACTGCCTGATGTCCGCCTGGAAGGGTGAGCAGCCTCCCCTGCAGCTAAACACCTGTCCTGTCACTTACTCTTGCTCCACTCATCAACTTCCCCTCATCACTCACTTGTGTCTATTATTGGGATATTTCATACTGCTGATCATTTCTAAACCACAAACTGTAAATCTGGACAGAAACAAAAACACGCTGTTCTTCAAGGTTAGTTATGATCATCGGACCACTTACAGATGAACATAAAACTAAAATACTAGAGGTTATCTTCTCTACCCTAACATCAAAGGACATAATATATATACAATGTATAGGAATAGAGTTGGGAAACAATACTGACAAAGGATTAAAGACATGAGAAACATTACAAATCGGTGAAAATGGCATGTAAGATAAAGGTACATGAATGTGTGCTTTATGAAACGATTAAAAGGAGTGGTGGCCTGAATAGGCACTTGACTCTCCTAAAAAGCAGTCTTGGTTTACTGCTTTGTAACGGGTATACAAAAAACTGCGGTATCGTCACATTTTACACTACTATAATGTAAATCATAGAACACGTCAGTCCTGTGCCCTGCGATGAGATGGTGACTTGTCCAGGGTGTACCCTGCCTTTCACCCTAAGACAGCTGGGATAGGCTCCAGTCCGCCCGTGACCCTATGAGGATAAGCGGTAGAAAATGGACGGATGGACATGTCAGTCCTGCTGCAATTTGGACACAGCACTTTTTATTACACCTCACACCGCAGAATGTTTCCAAAAGATTGTTTTCCTGAGGTGTTGTTTTACTATAAACCCCAATTTGTTTTAATTTTTTCCATCTGTGAACATCTCCTCCATTTCCCCTGTATAATGCATTTTGAGACAATGCAGCCTGTGGATGGCCCACTCAGCTGTTTTTTTTTTTTTGTTTGTTTTTTTGCAGCGCTTTCACAGCGGATAAAACAAACTTGTGTACCCATTTAGTATGATTCGTTCAGGCTTTTGTGAAAGCTCTCAGTTGAGGACTAAACAGCTAAAATGAAACCACCTGAAGGAGGATCTAAGTACCAAGTGAACTCCAGTGCGGTTTGTGGTCTGTAGGCAAATGGAACAAAAGCCAGATTACTGTTAAACCATCTACAGATTGTACAGGAAGCGTTGTCATAACCAGTGGTACTTATAAACAATGTATATACTCATACAATCATTTAACTACTACTAACTCCTGTAACACGTTTGCATGTCAGAGTGTGTTTTCTCATGATCCAGATCACTCAAAAACAGTTAAAACCATGATGTGCTTTTGTCCTTTGTGTACGCCAGTTCATTAAAGCTATAGTCTGTCATTTTAGAGAGCTAGCAAGATTTGAAAGTGGCACCTCCTCTCAGGCTCCTCTAAGCTCCACACTCTCCTCCCCCTCCCGTCAGTGCTGCGTCCAAAGCTACACCCCCTCAAACTTGAACATCTGACAGCAGGATTCAGCAGGGAGAGGAGAGCAGTTATGCTACGTCACCACAGTTGTAAAACATCCCATTCAAAGCCAATATATCAACGTCATTTTGACAATTTATAATGCAGACACTGATGACTATAGTGCGCAGTATGGTCAAAATGTCATATCCTATAACCTCGTCAATACAAGTGGCACTGACGACCAGTTTACAAGCACAGATAAGCTAGCATGATAACGTAGCATTGGGCTGTCACAGAGGTTTGATTTTTTTCCTTCCTTTTCCTGAATACATAATGTATTGACTGCTTTCAGGGTGTTACCCAGTATAACAAAAGTGTTTCTGAACAGAATGACAGACTAGAGTGTGACATAACACTCTTGTACAAGACGGCTCTACCTGTTGGTTCATAACATGGCCTGGACTTGTGGTCTGTTAATGCTATTAAGACTCCTAATCAATGATGTCCTCATGACCTCCTACTGACACCAGAGAGCACATTAACCTGTAAAAATTATTAATGTGCAGTCTGGACCAGTCTGGATATTGTGTTCCATGTATCACTGGTGACCCATGTTGACAGTGGCCCTAACTGTCCAATGAATGAGTTTCCCATCAGTCTGTGTAACTTGCTGAAAGCCAAGTTACACAAAGTTTATTTTTAAAAAGCCAATGTGAACAGAAACCAGAACAGAATTGAAATGCACCATTGTATATTTTTTTTCGCTCTTTTTTTCTGGACTAATTTAACCAAACTATAGGTGTGAAAGTGCCCTCCATCTGCTCAGTGACAGTTTTGAGTCATGGGGACACAGCCAGCCAGCTAACCTGTCCTATCAGATCACACAGCTTTTCTCTGCATGTCTAATGGCCCTTTGGTTCGCCTTGATGATACCATATCATGCTGCCTTTTGCTTTAGTAATACAAGGTAACATGTGCAATTTGCAAGTCCTTCTTCTTTATAATGAGAAGTTAAGTCTCACTGACAGTGCCTTACAGTGCCAGTGGCTGCAGGTTGTTCAGTCATCAGACAGGCAGAGAGGTTAACAGGCTTTCCAACAGCAGCTCGGAAGATATGTCAAGCCTAATTCAAGCAGTTGGAAACCAGCTCAGCCTCCCTTCTCCCTCTGCCCCTCTATGCGCTTCAGTAGAGAAACATGCATAGATCAGTAATGAAGGTTTTCAGAGCGATAGAAAGAAAGACTGACTGACACACACGAGACTGACAGGCAGGGGCACTGACACACCAGACAGGCGGGAAAGAAAGAGGACATTGATCCGTGAAATGGGTTTTAGTCTTGAGCGAGAGTTGATTACTAGGTGTGTTTTCACTCAGCCTCCTCTCCGTCTATCTGCTTTTCCAATTAGGAGATAAGGCCGAGTCAATATCGAGCAAGGCAATGTGTCTGTGTGTGTAGGTTCATGTACGTTAATGTTTATTTCTGCGTGCGTGCGTGCGTGTGTGTATTGGCAGGTTTAGGGAAACTGGATGAATTCATCATTGTCAAGCAGGCCACCATCAGCTGAAACTTTGAAGTGGAAACTTACTGATGGTTTATTTTTATTCTTGCCGACAGTGAAGTCATTGACTGTAAAATAAGTAAGTAAATAAATAAATAAATAAATACACTAGGCAGGATGGGACATTACAGTCAAGCCTCTCTCTCTCTCTCTCTCTCTCTCTGTGCGTGTGTGTGCGTGGGTGGCTCTACCGTTCATGAAGACACACTTTCCATGACCACACCTTTTAGTCAACTTGACGTTTTCTCCTTTTTTTTAGACTGCAACTGCAACATTTTCATGAGAATGCATATACTGTGAGTTTACTGTTGAAAGAGTGATGCAGTTTAATCACCACCAGGCTGCCCACCCATTCAGACTATCCCCACAATCCACTGGCTGGAGAAACAGCCTGCAACTCATTACCCTGCTTCGCTGTTGCCAAATTGTGCTCCAGCAACTGACTCACAACCACTCCTTGGTTTTTTAAATCCACACTCATGTGACACAATGTGTTTGCCGTTGTGCGTCAACACATGTTGTTTTGGTGGACACACAGAGGCCTTGTTCCCCATTAGTGACACAGTAAAGATGATGAGTTTGTTCTGTGTGCGTTTATCAGAATGGAGAAAAGATAAATTCTAATTTGACCTGTATAAAAGTTCAACCTTAGACTCTAAGGGTGTCTCTGTTTTTACAGTGAATCATCACTTGTACATGCGCACCACAGACTGAGAATAAATGTGTTATTCAACAGGCAGCTGCAGTAGAGGAGTGGAGTATATTCTCCAGACCTCCTCTTCTCCGTCACTGTTAAATTCCTTCTGTCAGAATCAGCAAAGAGAGAGAGAGAGAGAGAGAGAGAGAGAGAAAGGAAGCATTTCCTGTCATCTGGATGATCACAAGGAACGAGGGAGTTAGGATGACAGATTGTAGTCCATTTGGCTATTGTGAGAGTTGAATCTGTCAGAGGAAGGAAGTCACAAGCTGGCTTCAGGTTTGTCATGAACAGATGAGGTTTTGAGCTGTTCACTGAACATCTTTTGACCGAAATGCTGTCTGAGATCCTGCATGCAGGTATCATGACAGGCTGTTTCTGTCTCCTGTGATTCTAACGTGCTCTCCAGGAAAACTTCTTTTTTTTTTGGGTTGGAGAGAAAAAAACATTACATTCATTTGGAATTAGATTAGTCCATAATATCAACCACCTGTTGTGCAAATCAATCCATCTGTAATAAGTGTATTTTCCCAAATGAACAGAGCTTGCTTTTGAAGCTCTTTTGGTGGATGAGATGATTATGAAGGACTTGTGTGCCTTAAAAAAGTGGATATGAAAGTAAAACTTTGGCAAAAGGGCTGTCCTCTTCACGATACATGGATATCTAGGGCCATATTTTACACATGAATATTGCTGTGGTGTGTGTTACTGTGTGGTATTTTATGCAGCATCTACTGTCGACTGCATAACACTGACATAAAACTACCTGAATTGTCATAAATCACTCTTTTAGGAACCCACAAATTGAAAGATTGTCCTTCTTGCAACCTAAAAGTGAGTTTGTTGGCCAAAGTGATAAGTCTATATAAACTGCAATCTGGATACAATTTTCTGTTACTATACATGATGTGTCATAAAAGTCATAAACATAATTAAATCCAGCAATACATGTTCTGGAAATTCACTTGAGAGCCCTTTTATTGATAAACTAGTCACATGGGGATGGTTACTGCCTGAGAGTTAGAGTATCATCTGTAAAGCCATAACTCAGGTGTAATTTAAACAGCATAAACTTTGCACTTAATGGCTAAACATTGCAAACCAACTTGGCTGGCTCAGGGAATACTGTGGAGAACTATTTGAATAAACAAGTCTGTGACATTAATATCCATCCTCTCATCTTCTTCTCATGTGTGTCTCTCAGTAAGAGAGTTGGATGTGTGTTCTCTACACAGCTATGATAATGACTCCCCTCTAATTAGCATCACTATTCAACTTTCATCATTTTCATCACTATTTCTGTCTTTCTCTGAATTTGGGGATGTTCGCTCGGCTGCTTGCTCATTGTTCACCCTCAGTTTTTAGTGTTTGAAGTTGATAAAAATTAGATTTTTTTTTTCCACATAAAAGATGATCTGATTGATGCAGTGATTCCATGACTGCCTAATGTGGTTTGTTTGATGTTTAAGTCCCAGCTGTTTGTCTCTTGTTCAGCTCTCTCATGTGTGCACACTTTAGCTGCAGCCCTCTCTTCCCTTACGACCAGACAAAGGCTGAATTGTGACGTCTCTACTAGTTTTTTTCTCTTTTCTCGTTGTCTCTGTCAGTTTAGTTTTGTCTGTGTTCAAAGCTCACAACTTCAGTTACAGCACATGGTTGTCTGTGTAACCATGTGTGTTGCTTTGTGATGCATTTCTTATACTTCCTCCTGCTTTGACAGTGTGCTGTCTCTTAAATTGAGATTTGCATTGTATCCATATTTGTATTTTCTATCATTCCACATCAAATGTGTTTTTTTTATTTTTCATGAAAGGTTTTATTCTGATTTTTTTTTTCTTTATAGATGCAAGAACAAGTTATACCCAGATAATCTTCCTCGTACCAGCGTGGTGATTGTATTTCACAATGAGGCGTGGAGCACACTGCTGCGAACTGTCCACTCTGTCATCGACCGCTCTCCACACACACTGCTGGAGGAGATTGTCCTGGTGGACGATGCTAGCGAGAGAGGTACACACACACAGCAGATAATTCCTTCAATGCTTGTGTCTCTTGTTTGAGGCTTAGCCTATTTTTTAGAGCTACTGTATGAAGTGTATGAAGTGTGTGTGTGTGCGTGCGTGCGTGCGTGTGTGTGTGTGTGTGTGCGCACGCACACAAATACACAACGTATGTGTGTGTGTGTAGGTGTGTACAAGAGTGCCAACAGCCAGTCAGCATATCTGGCCTATGTGCCACTCCACCCTGTGCAATGCTGCTAATCCCTGTTTGGGGGAGATTAGGTCTTTAATTCACCAGTCGCAGGGATTACACTCTGTTATTACCCTCAATCCCCCCCTCATCCACTACACAGCACCATTTCACCCTACGGGACATCAGGTTGGATGGTGCAAGTCAGAGGGAGTGTGTGCGCGTGTGTGTGTGGTGTGTTGTGTATGTGTGGTGTGTTGTGTGTGTGTGGTAACTGCTGGTCTCGGAGCTCTGCAGGTAGAAGGGGTGTCAGCAGGCATGCTAAGACACATTCACGCAAACACACACTTACCTTTGATCTCTGTTGCTATATAAGGTAGCATTTGAAGGAAGGGTTTGTAATCCAGCTTCTGTTGTGTGTGTGTGTGTGTGTGTGTGTGTGTGTGTGTGTGTGTGTGTGTGTGTGTGTTTGTGTTTGTCTGTCTTGTTTGCTTGCATTTCTTGTGTGTTTAAGATTTCCTAAAGCGGCCGTTGGAGCAGTATGTCAGGAGGCTTGAAGTCCCTGTCAGAGTGGTGAGGATGGAGCAGCGCTCTGGGCTTATTCGTGCTCGCCTCAAGGGAGCGTCCATCTCCACTGGCCAGGTGTGTGTCCACATGCACATATATGACATCTACCACCCAGTGACCTGTACCATATGATGTGTGTACTGTTGGGTTTGTCTTATGGTTTTTGTCCATGTCTCTAGGTCATAACCTTTCTGGATGCTCATTGTGAATGCACAACAGGGTGGCTAGAACCTCTGCTCGCCCGCATCAAGCAAGACAAGTAAGACACACAAACACGCACACAAAAGACATACACACCGATGGCAAACAAAAAAAAAAATCTTGATTATTGTTGAGCCTGCAGGAGGCTAATTTTGTGTTTATTTTGTGCTTAATTGCTTATTCTTTGTTTAGTGCCCCCTGTAAGCAGGTGCTCAAATGTACAGATACTCACATAGAGTTTTACAGGATGTGAGGAAAATATCACTGATGGGAAATCACAGCATGGTCCATTTTTTAAATGCATATGGCACTGGAGGTGCCACACCTTGCAGATGAGCACTTAGTCGTGATTGATAACCACTAACGGTTATGAACAGAAGGCTGATGATTGTTTGTGTTGATGTGTTTCCTGTAGGAGAACGGTGGTGTGTCCCATCATCGACGTGATCAGTGACGATACGTTCGAGTACATGGCTGGATCTGACATGACGTATGGCGGCTTCAACTGGAAGCTCAACTTCCGTTGGTACCCTGTGCCCCAGAGAGAGATGGACCGTCGCAAAGGAGATCGCACACTGCCCGTCAGGTGGGTGATACTGCAGGATGATCTGGGTTTGTCTTGTCTTTTTGTGTCATCATCAGCTGTTCATGCAGCTGACCTTTGCTCCTCTGTTGACTTAAATGAAAAGAGAATTTGCCCTGAGGGACAAAAATTAAGTAATAAATATTAGTAAAATACCTCACGCTCATTTACACTGTCTCTCTCAGCTGTTTGAAATAACTTCTAGCCTGTGAGCATTAGCATTGCTGGTAGGCGTTCACAACTGATGCATAATCATACTTCACCACTTTATTTACTGCAGTTATTAATTATGAAATGTTCTTCAGGCAGACACTGAAAGAGTAGATTGAAATGTGTAGATTGTGTAGCTTCAGTCAAGATGTTCATGTAAAGGTCTGTGTAGTTTTGTTCTTCGTATCATTTCTCATGGCTCAATCTGCCAACCAGCCAATCAGACTCTAAAATCAAGAGCTTGTCATCTCTTCTTCCTGCTCTTATTTGTAAGCATGCTTGATGCCATTAGTCAAGGTCACACACATATATTATGTAATGCTCTGTGCCCCTGTTTCAGTTGTATTTCACAGTAGTGCGTGACCAGATGTTCCTGTAAATATAAATGGCCTAAAAAAAAAAATAGGTTGTAAGAAGTGCTTTAGACTAACGACATGATTTACATAAACCTCGTTATGAAGTAGTTCCATATCACAAGATTTTAAATCCTTTGTACATTTTCAGAATGAAGCTTGTTTATTGTTTTTTGTTGAGCACCAATGTAGTTCACATAGTTTTTAGGGTTTGCTTGTGGAAATGAGCAGTTTCAGTAGAATCAGTCAGTTATGAGTAGCACTGGTATGAACTTCTCACCTTCAGAGTTTTTATTCATTAGCCAAATGTACAGCGAGCTACAGGCCGTAGGCAGCAGACAGTGCTGTAACACTCTGAGGAGCCTCATAGAGTGACGTTTCAGGAGAAACCATAACAGCTAAACTGCTTGTTATGGCTTCATCTACCTCGTAATTTACAGTACTGTGCCAAAATCTGAGATCACTTGGAAAGTCTGTCTCTGCAGCTATTGGTTAGAAAAAAAACAAAGATCCAATGTCTAAAGGAGACGTATGAAAAATCCCCCTGAACATTAACTTGATTTACTTGTGTCAATTAGATGCTGTAATTCCTTCAGACAAAAAAGTTGAGAACAATATTGACCTGCAAAAAACAATGTCTTAGTACAAACTACCGCCATGTAGTACAGCTTATTGCAGCTGTGTTAAACATCATTTTATGTGATAGTCGCTCACTATAGATTTTAATTACAACTTGTTTTGGGCTGCAGTGTACTGTAGTTAGTTTTCTGCAATGCATTTTACTCTTAAAAAATAGTGATGTAATTTTATGCTGAAGAGTTTAGAGAGCTTTGGTATGTTTACAGTAAAGAAAAAAAAATACACACATCTATTATTAATATTGCCCTAATAATGAACCACTTTGCTTTAGTTTTGTGATTGTTGTCTCTTATCCAAAAAAACATATGTGTTGTTTAAGAAGCTAGTATTTGTGTTGCTTATTATTTCTCATTCCAAATGCTTTACCGCATGTGTTCTCAGGATATTTTCATCTATGCTTGTCTGTTAAGTTACTGTGTGTTGGGAAGTGAACTTGGATGTTAAATGAAAGCAAAAACAGGCAGATATGAAAATAAACCTGATCTTCAACAACTGTTCTGAGGTGGAGAAACAGAGGGGGAGCCTCGAGAGGCCTTTAAACGCAAGTGAACAGAAAAAAACAAAATGAAACACAGGAAATCAGCAAAGACCCGGAGTTGAGAGTGGCGAAACATAAAACTCTAATGGGATCCGTAGATACCGTGTGACCTTTAGAAAGCAGGCCTTCAGTGAATCAAGTGCCACTAACCCACCTCGCTCTTACTTTTCCCTGCTGTCCTGTCTCCCTCCAGGACTCCCACCATGGCAGGCGGCTTGTTCTCCATAGACAGAGATTATTTCCAGGAGATTGGCACATATGACGCAGGCATGGACATCTGGGGTGGCGAGAACCTGGAAATCTCTTTTAGAGTGAGTGAACACACCCGCAGCCAGTTGACATGACCATGTTCTTCTATGCACTAGCAGGCTGTCAGGGTTCAGAAACATCACATCACATGTATGAGTTTGACGTCTCTGACTAAATTGTGGACTTGACTAATACTTTGTCAGGCGTCATCCTGACTGGCGTTCATTCAGACTTATTGAGAAAGTCACCAACAAACAGAAATAAACTGTGTCATCTGTCTCCCAGCAGAGGCCTTACAGTTTGTCTATGTTACACCCTATATGGATATTGTATATGTGCCATGATGATGCCAAATCTGTTGTTGCTGTTCACAGATTTGGCAGTGTGGTGGAACTCTAGAAATTGTCACATGCTCTCATGTGGGCCACGTGTTCAGAAAGGCAACACCCTACACGTTTCCTGGGGGAACAGGACAGATCATCAACAAAAACAACCGACGCCTGGCAGAAGTCTGGATGGATGAATTTAAAAACTTCTTCTACATCATCTCCCCTGGTGAGTCAGTGTATGTGTGTTTGTACTCGTGCATGTATGTGCTCATGTATGGTGGTTAATCTCTGTGGCGGGTGTGATCTATCCATCAACCCAGCAACAGTGTGATATTGCAGGGGGACCCACTGAACAGTACGGGATGGGGGTGGCAAGTAATTTCACGCTACAAAGCGTCTATTGATTTGCACATACACACACATACTCACACATGCTGGCAAAAGAGGGACCACCAAAAAAGTGTATAGCAAAAGTCACTAAATAGAGAATATTTTTAGATGTGATGCACCTCTAAAAAAGTTAGTCCATTTTTTGGAGGGAGTATTGTTAAACCAGTTCTAAACATGTGAAGAAAGGAAGGTAGCAGCAGCAGCAGTTTACATGCAGAGGTACAGGTAACATCATTTCAACTCTTAACCACCTGCATGTGGTGACATTTAAGTTATAGCACTTGTCCTGGTAGTTAGACTTTTTGTTTTCACATCAATATCAAGGTTATATTATAATAGTTTGGGAATTTCCATTACAGTTTAGTTTTATTTAGTTAGTTTTCATATTTTCTAAATGATTAGTTTCACAGGGCACATAGAGACAGACCGCTCACATTCACACCTACGAGCAATTCAAATTAGCCAATTAACCTAATCCCCATGCATGTTTTTTTATTTTATTTATAGTTTTTATTTCAGTTAATGATTTATTTTTTTTTTTCATTTCAAGTTTCTAACATTTTGTTTATTTTCATTAACGATTATGACCTTGGTCAGTATTCTGTATGAGATTGTGTGGTCACTTGTTTTGGAGGTGCACTATTTTTCCGTTAGTTAACATAATGTCAGGGAAATTGGTTTAAAGTCTATTCATGAAAGTTGACTCAGAAAAAAACTCGGACTCTTAGTAGGAGGCAGGTTTTCTAAGAGTGTTTGGTACGTATTTAGCAAACACATTCATAATTCTTTACAAAAGAAGCAGATTGCCCTGCAAGACTGGCTTCACATGTTTGCATGGACTCGTTCTTCCCCTAAAAACTAGGTCTTTTTTTGGTGTTGTTGTAGTAGTCATGAATCCAAGCTTGCAGCTGCTGCCACCTGCTCCGCTTAGTCTATAGAGGTTTGATGTCCATGTGTCATTTAGACCAACAGTAGACCTTCTTCTGGTCCTTGACAGTCAGACTGTCAGTGATTGGTTGTGGGTGCTTCATACCACTTTACCAATGACACACTTTAAATAATGCTTACATGGAAAAATTAGCTAATAGCCACTTAGCTAATACTGAACTATACAAATGTAGCTTGGTGCCATAGTTACTGACCTTCATGTTAATGTGTGTGTGTGTGTGTGTGTGTGTGTGTCTAGGTGTGACCAAAGTGGACTATGGTGACATCGCGTCTCGCACGGCTCTGAGACAAAAGCTTCAATGTAAACCCTTCAGCTGGTACTTGGAAAATGTCTACCCTGACTCTCAGATCCCCAGACACTATTACTCCTTGGGAGAGGTACACTCATTCACCCACTCCCCTTCACATTTACTATCTCATGTTAGGTAATGATATTTTCTCTGAGACAGACAGACACAGATGTGTCTGTGATTCGGTGCTTTTCGGCTAAAATCCAAGCAGACACAATGAATCACAATCTGTTTGAAGTATAGGGTGTGGTTTTATTTTCAAGAAATATTATTACCTAATGTGTTTTCTTTGTGTATTCTGCTCAGATCCGTAACGTGGAAACCAACCAGTGTTTGGACAACATGGCCCGCAAGGAGAATGAGAAAGTTGGCATTTTTAACTGCCATGGCATGGGAGGCAACCAGGTATCTGAGGAAGGAAAAAAACAACAAAACAAATACTGACATGAAATTATTTAAAATGTGCAAATGGTAAACACCTCAAACACACAGAATGAATTTGTGTCACCTTGTACTGATAAGGTCCTATCTCACATCAAAATTTATTCACATATACATGATGATGTTTTTAATTCTTAGCATTTTTGTACTTTTTGTTTAGAAAATAAAAAGGTAACACTTTAGAATACTAATTTTTATATGTTGAATTGGTAGTTAATTACACTAGGCTAGTAGTTATTTTATTATTAACAAACACTGAAATGATAATTATGTACTAATTATTATAGTATTAGCACAGTTTATTGTTGCAGGCACTAAACTTTTTATGTACTACATTTAATGTACGACTGTGTTCATGATTCAAATATTGAGTGAAAGAAGCTGTCAAGCTGAAGAAGCAGGTCTTTTGTGCTTTGTGAGCCTCATGGTGTCCTGTAGCAGAAGACAGGTACGGGGAAGCCAGAGGATCTGTGGCTTTGGTGGTTGCCAAAGCAAAAACCCAGGTGTGAGATATGAAAGCACTTCTGGTTGCAATGTGTAAAAGGAAAGTTCTGGCAATCTCTGACATGACTCAGGAAGGGAAAGCTGGGCCAATCCATGTCATGGGATCATGGAGTACTGCTGTAAAACCAGACGAAGATCCCAGGAGTTCAAGTACCTCAGGGTCTTGTTCACAGTGAGGATCATGGTAAAGAGAGAGCTGAGTCGGGGTCCAACCCTGCCTATGATCATGAGCTTTGCGTAGTGACCGCGAAACAGATACAGGTGTCTGAAATGCCATCTGGTGGCTGGTCTCAAACTTAGAAACAGGGTGAGGAGCTCAGAGTAGAGCTGCCGCTCCTCACAGTGAGCTTTGTTAGCCACAGATTCCTGGTCGTAATCATGAAAGATGTAAACATGTTTTAACATCTGTCATCTGTTTGTGTGATGCGCAGGTTTTCTCTTACACGGCCAATAAGGAAATTCGGACAGACGACTTGTGCCTAGATGTGTCCAAGCTGAACGGCCCCGTTATGATGCTCAAGTGCCATCACCTCAAAGGCAACCAGCTCTGGGAATACGACCCTGTGGTGAGTGGAGGGAATTCTAAAATTATGAATTATTAGCATACACAGATGGTTCTCATGCACATCTTGAAAGATAAAGAACTTTATGTTGTTCTTTACACCACAAGAGCTTGGAAAGTTCTACATTTTATATATATATTTTTTTTGTATTTGAAATTAGTATAATACAAACACACGTCCCCACTCATCAAAAAGTTGTTTCCTTTTCCAATAAACACAGCTCAGAAAATACATCCCATGATACAAAGTGAGGAAAAGTGGGATATTATACAAAAATGGTTACCAAGCTGTGTTTAGATGTGTGAGTTACAGCTTTTGCAACTGTATGCTCAGTTAGTGGGATGTTGTTTTCAATTTTACGGTGATATATGTCCTTGTTTACACATGACTCAACTCAACCACAGCATGCCTTACTGTGAGAGCTTAGCCAAAACTAATTTGAATTAGTATTGATATTGAAAATATTATCTACAGATACATATGAACGTGTATTCGTCCGTATTCCCTTGTGAATTCAGAGGAACCAGTCTAAAGCCTGATTTGCTCCCCATCACTCTCTCTCTGTGCAGAAACTGACCCTGATCCACGTCAACAGTAACCAGTGTCTGGACAAGGCCAGCGAGGAGGACAGCCAGGTGCCCAGCGTCAAAGACTGCACACACACACGCTCCCAACAGTGGCTGCTTCGCAATGTCACACTTCCAGAGGTCTTCTGACCGCACTCTGCACACTCACAAACACACACACTCATACACACAGCAGCCCAGAGTAAGCAATCAGGGGAGCAGACGTGTTTATTAAAATTGGGCACAAGGAAAGAAAAGACTTCCCACCAGGGGACCCGGGAAGAGAGGAGGAAGGCTTGGACGGTACTACCTCTGCCAGAGATCAGAGGGAGGAGTGTGTTTGACCCTCCTCAGAGCGAGACAAGAGGAAAGACTCCCTCTCAGAGACGATGGCTGTTGTTTTACGTTTGTTTGTTGTTTTTCTAAATAGATTTTAACTGCAGAGAGTGACTCGCTCGCTGGGCGTGAATATGAGACCGGTCATCGGAGTCGAGGCTTGCACTCACAGCTTCCCTGGACCAAGCAGTCCACCTCTCAACTCATCACTTAAAGTTTACTGACTGCCTCTTATGAGAGAGAGAGAGAGAGAGAGTGTGTGTGTGTGTGTGTGTGTGTGTGTGTACTCTGAGATGAATGTATGCTTTGAGAAGGGGGCTGATGTTGATTTTTTTTTTATTTAATTTTGTCATGGATTTTAAAAATTAATTTCTATGAAGAAGGGTGCATTTGTGTGTGTGTTAGACTGTCATGTTTGTTTGTGTGTGTGTGTGTGTGTGTGTGTGTGTGTGTGTCAGAGCCCCTCCTGCAGTCTTGCAGCAGTGTATGTCTCCCTCTGGTGTTACTACTCGGCATCTCATTCTATAGACTGAATCCTCCTCGCAGAGGAATTTCATCAAGACTGCATGTAAAAAGAAAAAAAAGACCGAAAGAGGACCGAACACGACATCTGCCATCCGCAGAGATCTAGAGATAGAGAAATATGATGTTTGTGATATCTTGAGATTTCTATGTCAAGTTTTTACATGGCTTTGTCTGTTTCTACAGTCCTGTGAGTGCCACAGAGCAGTAACCCTAGTCTGTCTCTGTTTAATGTTTAACATAGAGCTTACACACACACAAAGAGGCATATATAGCTGATATTCACTGCCTAATGTAGTGTTAAACTATAAGGAACTCTCCCATAAGGCACTACAGAGTCTCACACACTCATCCTGTATACATAAAGGAAAAAGGAGGCACTAGCCTGACACTTAAATCCATTTTGTCATATCTCAATGACCTCTTAAAAATACCCTCCAAGGGCTTCTTTCCTCCAGTGTGTAGATGAATGACGTGTCTTCAGTACTAATCCCCAGTCCATAGGCAACCTGTTTACCAGGACAAACAGCTCCCAGATTCCTCACTGTTGGACAAACAAAGCCTGTAGTGTAGACTGACGTCAGATCAGTGTATCCTTGCGTTTAGAGCAAAAGCTGCTTTTTATTCTAAACAGAGTGTCTGCACTCTCCAGAGGGTGTAACTACAGTAGGGAAGGAAGCCTGGGAAGCAGTTAGAATATCAGAGGGACGTTGCTGAGGTGTCTTTATCAGGGATGGAAAAATAATTGTTGGACTGTGAATGAGAAATAGCACAGCAGCAGACGTATCTTCATCCATAACTACATATCTCACAGCGCAAGCTCACCTGCAGTATTTCACTATTCATATCTCTTTGAGTCAGACGGCTGAACAGTTACATCAGTGTGTCACTTTCATTTCGACCACCATGCTTTCTTTATTCTTTTTTGTGTCACAGGAGAGGTGGTTTCATAAAGAGTTTAACCATTTGGGCTTCCTCCAGTGGAGGAGGGATTTACACATAGGATACTGGTTCTTCTTCGTTGTGGACACGATTGTGAGAGGAGGCTGTCAACTGATTTCATGTCTGAGCGAGTGACTGTGAGGAAGAAGTGAACGTTTTTTTGATTGTGAGACAGAGGGAGTGTAATGATTGTTCTGGGTTTTTTTGTGGGGGGGAGTTGAAGTAAACGGACATGTCCAGGCTTCCACACTGAGCTGATCCAAATGTAGAAAATAAAGGTGAAAGTTTACAGAACATTTCAAGGAACATGTCAATTTCTGCTTCTTTTTGTCTGTGCTCTCATAAAACACATTTTCTCTTCAGTGGGAACTGTTCACAAACACATGACAGTTAAGTTAAAAAACATATCAAAGGGATCGGTTGAGGTCTCACCAAAAGGTACCATGTATCCTTGAGGCCTGACAAATGTCTTCCTCGTAAATTATTTGGAAATCTGCATCTAAAAAAAAAATCTAAATTGTGCATTACTTATTCCATGTTTACTGGAAGGATAGCTAGATAGATAGATAGATGAAGGGGATTTATGTCTGTCAGAGCTCAGGAAGATTCCACTGTGGTTTAGACTTCAGAAGAGCTATGTGGAATATTTGATCTGAAAAAATGGATCAAAGCTGAATCAGACTGCAGCCCAGAGGGAAACTCCCAAGAATAGACAGAATACTGAAGCATGTTCAGAGGAATACAGTGTGTGTGTCCATTTAATCTAGTTTTATTGATTCCTGTTTGTGAGATTAGATTTATTTTTTATTATTAAGATGCTGTGCTAACTGTCATTAAGATGAATTGAAACCAGGTTGTATGTTTCATTTTTGGACAGATTAATTTAATGCTTTCTCAAATAAATTGTAGCAAATTATTATTAAAATAATCAGCAGTAATAAGAAAGTAACAATAACAATTTCATTTTTTTTGACTGATTATTTGAATTTATTGTTTTGACAGAACAACAGAACACATGTTGTTGTTGTTTGTTCATTGCCTCTTTAGATTGTCTCATGTTAGATAGCTACATTAAACATCTGATTTTACATTTCCAGCTTTTTCAAGTTACAGTGGGGTTTTTTTTTAAGCATCATCTCCAACTGAGGTTAATAAGATGTTGATTTCTTCTTTTTTATTAGTTAAATAATAGAAAATGTGTTTTTAACATCTACTTTGCATTTTTACATATAACCAGTAGTAAGGTGTGAAGTCACCAACACGTCCATATTTTAATTCAGCTCTGAGGTAAGATGATGTTCAGTTATAGTCAATACATTTAAATGTGGCCATGATACCAAAGCCAATTTCAAATAACCATCCATCCATTGTCTGCTGCTGATCTGGAGTCAGGTCATGGAGGCAGGAGGTTTAGCAGGACAGTCCAGAGCTCTCTGTGGACCCCTGAGCCCCTCACTTTGTCTCTAAAGCTGAGCCCAGCCAACCTACAAAAGATGCACATTTCAGCCACTTGTGTCCGCAGTGTCGTTCTTTTGGTCACTACCCAAAGCTCATGACCGTAGGTGGTGGTTGAACACAACAGATTTTATATTTATTTTGTCCATCTGTCCAGAGACTCTGTGACACATTGACAGTCTGAAAATACTTCACAGAACAGATGATGGCTCCTGACTCAACTCACACAAACAGAAAAAAAGTTCTTTTATTTATCAAGGCAAAGCTAGACTTTTGTATTCACATAGCAAACATATTCCTACATAAACTGTTCAGTGAGGTTCAATCTGATGTCAGGTCTATGACTGAGAAGTAGAGTTTTTGCTACTCATTTCTACTACTACTACTTTGCTACTCGACATTTTTGATAATCATTTAATGACTGAAAAGAAAAAAGTATTTCTTCTTCAAGCTTATGAAATGTTGCTTAAATTTGTTGTGTAGTTGAGTATTTCCATTTCCTGCTACTTACTTCTTCTACTACATTTCAGAGGAAGATGTTTAACATTTTACTCCACCATATTTATTTGATGAAATTTGACTGATGACATTTTATGATATTTTAAAAATATATAGTTTTTGTCAATATGCTATACTATGACTTTTTTTCATCATTTTCAGCATGTTATAAAATGTCTTTTTTAACAACTTTTTTTCAAGACATTATGCTATGAAATAATTCAATAAATGAAAATTAGACTTTCTGATAAGTTTTAGGGACATGAAATTTCTATTTTTTGACTTTTTCAACATGCTACATTCTGTAAAATATATGAAAATAAGGCTTTCTGGCTGAGCTTTTGGGTCATTTTAAAATTTGTCTTTTTTTACCTTTTCAACGTGCTATAGATTGATTTTTTTAAAAAATAATTTTCAACACGTTATTAAATGTCTTTTGTGCTATTTTTTAAATAGTATGCTCTGAAATAATTCAGCAGACTAATATAAGACTTTTGATGACATTTTTTGACATTAAAAAAATTGTAATTTTTTTTTACTTTTTCAACATGATATACAATGACAATTTTTTTAACATTCAACTTATGTCTTTTTTTAAGACTTTTTTCAACATATGCTCATTCAATATATTATTATAAGGCTTTCTGAAAAGATTTTTTGACTTTGTAAAATTGAAATTTTTTTTTGTATTTTTTTATTTTTTGACATGCCACACTGACTTCTTTTTTCTTTCTAATGTCTTTTTAAATTCTTAAAATTTAAATTCTTTTTAATATTCATCTAACCCCTAACCCTTTTATGATATAATAAAAACCTTTTTTGACAGATGCTATGAAATAATTCAATATTAGAAAATAAGGCTTTCTGAAGAGTTTTTGAGACATTTAACATTTATCTTTTTGTCTTTTTCTTTTTCATGCTATAGTATATATTTTTATTATTGTCAACTTGTAAAATGTCTTTTTTTTTCTAACATATTTTTAAATCATTCAACATACTATAATGAGTCTGATGACATTTTATGATATTTTAAAATATATATATATATTTTTGACTTTTTCGACATGCTATACTATGACTTTTGTATAATGTTAAAAATGTTATAAAATGTGTTTTTACAACTTTTTTCAACATATTCTGCTATGAAATCAATCAACATACCATAATAAGTATTTTTAATGACATTTAATTATATTTTTTTAAAATTTTTTTGGGGGGGGAATTTTTGATATGCTATGTGTTGTGGAAAAATAAAATCTCTTCTACTAGTGAAAATTGAAACAGAGACTCCTCCTGGCCGAAAAAAGTTTGTTTTTGTTTTGTTTTGTTTTGTTTTTTTTTGGAAAGAAAAGTTCAGTCTTCACATGAGCAGTCAAAGTAAAGAAAAACTTTGAACAAGGGCAAACCTGAATATTAATACCTTCCTTTTGTCTGTCACAGGGGCCAGTGTCGGTCCCCCAGCCCTCTGTGGAGTGAAACCAAAAGGGTCCAGACAAAACAATCCAGAACACAGAAAGCAACTGAGTTTACAATAACAGAGTCTGGCATCCATTAAAGACATTGAATTCCCCTTTGCATATGCTATGACTTATTTTTTATATTTTTCAACATGTTTTTTTTACATTTTTTTATGTTTTTCAACATATACTATGACATAATTCAGTATGCTATAATCTTAAACATTGTCATTCTTTGAAACTCTTTCAGCATGCTACACTGACTTTTTTTTTTTGTTACAATTTTCAACATGTTATAAAATTTCTTTTGTAGAACTTTTTTACAATATGCTATGACAAGGCTTCCTGATGAGATTTTTGGACATCTTAAAAGTTGTCATTTTTTCACTCTTTCGACATGCTATACGATGTTTTTGACAAATATCAAAATGTTATAAATTGTCTTTCATACAACTTTTTTCAACATATTATGCTATGAAATCATGCAATATGCTATGATAAGGCTTCCTGATGACCTATATGGACATTTTAAAAATTGTCATTTTTTGACTCTTTCGACATGCTATACTATGATGTTTTTGACAAATATCAAAATGTTATAAATTGTCTTTCATACAACTTTTTTCAACATATTATGCTATGAAATCATGCAATATGCTATAATAAGGCTTCCTGATGAGATTTTTGGACATCTTAAAAGTTGTCATTTCTTGACTCTTTCGACATGCTATACTATGATGTTTTTGACAAATATCAAAATGTTATAAATTGTCTTTCATACAACTTTTTTCAATATATTATGCAATGAAATAATGCAATATGCTATAATAAAGGATTTCTGATTACTTTTTTGGACATTTTAAAAATTGTAATTTTTTTACTTTTTCAACATGTTATACTATGACTTTTTTGACAATTTTCAAAATTGTCATTTTTTTTACTTTTTCGACATGCTATACTATAATTTTTTGACAAATTTCAAAATGTTATAAATTGTCTTTCATAACTTTTTTCAACATATTATGCTATGAAATCATGCAATGTGCTATAATAAGGCTTCGTGATGACCTATATGGACATTTTAAAAATTGTCATTTTTTGACTCTGTCGACGTGCTATACTGACTTTTTTGACAATTTTCAAAATTTTATAAATTGTCTTTCATACAACTTTTTTCAACATATTATGCCATGAAATCATGCAATATGCTATAATAAGGCTTCCTGATGAGATTTTTGGACATCTTAAAAATTGTAATTTTTTGACTCTTTCGACATGCTATATTATGACTTTTTGGAACATTTTCAAAATATTATAAATTGTCTTTCATACAACTTTTTTCAACATATTATGCTATGAAATCATGCAATATGCTATAATAGGAATTTCTGATGACTTTTTTGGACATTTTAAAAATTGTCATTTTTTTACTTTTTCGACATGCTATACTATGATTTTTTTGACAATTTTCAAAATGTTATAAATTGTCTTTCATACAACTTTTTTCAACATATTATGCTATGAAATCATGCAATATGCTATAATAAGGATTTCTGATAATGTTTTAGATTTTTTAAAAATTTTTAATTTTTTTACTTTTTCGACATGCTATACTATGAGTTTTTTGACAAATTTCAAAATTTTATAAATTGTCTTTCATACAACTTTTTTTCCAACATATTATGCTATGACATCATCCAGTATGCCATAATAAAGGATTTCTGATACGTTTTTTGACATAATAAAAATTGTCATTTTTTTGACTCTTTCAACATGCTATACTATGACTTTTTTGACAGTTTTCAAAACATTATGAATTGTCTTTCATGCAACTTTTTTCAATATATTATGCTATGAAATCAAGCAATATGCAATAACAAGGGTTTCAGATGACTTTTTTGGACATTTTCAAAATTGTCATTTTTTTTACTTTGTCAACATGCTATATTATGGCTTTTTTGACAATTTTCAAAATATTATGAATTGACTTTCATACAACTTTTTTTCGACATATTATGCTATGAAATCATGCAATATGCCATAATAAAGGATTTCTGATGACATTTTTGGACATTTAAAAAATTGTCATTTTTTGACTCTGTCGATATGCTATACTATGACTTTTTTGACAAATTTCAAAATGTTATAAATTGTCTTTCATACAACTTTTTTTTCAACATATGCTATGACATCATGCAATATGCTATGATAAAGGATTTCTGATACTTTTTTTGACATTTTAAAAATTGTAATTTTTTGACTGTGTCAATATGCTATACTATGACTTTTTTGACAATTTTCAAAATATTGTAAGTTGTCAATTTTCAAAACATTCTAAATTGTCTTTCATAACTTTTTTCAACATATTATGCTATGGAATCATGAAATATGCTATAATAAGGCTTCCTGATGACATTTTTGGACATTTTAAAAATTGTCATTTTTTGACTCTTTCGACATGCTATACTATGACTTTTTTGACAAATTTTCAAAATGTTATAAATTGTCTTTCATACAACTTTTTTCAATATATTATGCTATGAAATCAAGCAATATGCTATAACAAGGGTTTCAGATGACTTTTTTGGACATTTTAAAAATTGTCATTTTTTGACTCTTTCGACATGCTATACCATGATTTTGGACAATTTTCAAAACATTCTAAATTGTCTTTCATACAACTTTTTTCAACATATTATGCTATGAAATCATGCAATATGCTATAATAAGGCTTCCTGATGAGATTTTTGGACATCTTAAAAGTTGTAATTTTTTGACTCTGTCGACATGCCATACTATGACTTTTTTGACAATTTTCAAAATGTTATAAATTGTCTTTCATACAACTTTTTTTCAACATATTATGCTATGACATCATCCAATATGCTATAATAAAGGATTTCTGATACGTTTTTTGACATTTTATAAATTGTCATTTTTTGACTCTTTCAATATGCCATACTATGACTTTTTTGACAATTTTCAAAATATTATGAACTGACTTTCATACAACTTTTTTCGACATATTATGCTATGAAATCATGCAATATGCCATAATAAAGGAGTTCTGATGACTTTTTTGGACATTTAAAAAATTGTAATTTTTTGACTCTGTCGATATGCTATACTATGACTTTTTTGACAATTTTCAAAATATTATAAATTGTCTTTCATACAACTTTTTTCAGCATATTATGCTATGAAATCATGAAATATGCTATTATAAGGCTTCCTGATAAGATTTTAGGACATCTCAAAAATTGTCATTTTTTGACTCTTTCAAAGTGCTATACAATGACTTGATTGACAATTTTCAAAATATGATAAATTGACTTTCATACAACTTTTTTCGACATATTATGCCATGAAATCATGCAATATGCTATAATAAAGGATTTTTGATGACTTTTCTGGACATTTTAAAAATTGTCATTTTTTTACTTTTTCGACATGCTATACTATGACTTTGTTGAGAATTTTCAAAATATGATAAATTGTCTTTCATACAACTTGTTTCAACATATTCTGCCATGAAATCATGCAATATGCTATAATAAGGCTTCCTGATGAGATTTTTTGACAACTCAAAAGTTGTCATTTTTTGACTCTTTCAACATGCTATACAATGATTTTTTTGACAATTTTCAAAATGTTATAAATTGTCTTTCATACAACTTTTTTCAACATATTATGCCATGAAATCATGCAATATGCTATAATAAAGTATTTCTGATGACGTTTTTGGACATTTTAAAAATTGTCATTTTTTGACTCTGTCGACATGCTATACTCTGACTTTTTTGACAATTTTCAAAATTTTATAAATTGTCTTTCATACAACTTTTTTCAACATATTATGCTATGAAATCATGCAATATGCTATAATAAGGCTTCGTGATGAGATTTTTTGGACATCTTAAAAATTGTAATTTTTTGACTCTTTCGACATGCTATACTATGACTTTTTTGACAATTTTCAAAACATTGTAAATTGTCTTTCATGCAGCTTTTTTCAATATATTATGCAATGAAATCAAGCAATATGCGATAACAAGGGTTTCAGATGACATTTTTGGACATTTTCAAAATTGTAATTTTTTTTACATTTTCGACATGCTATATTATGACTTTTTGGAACATTTTCAAAATATTATAAATTGTCTTTCATACAACTTTTTTCAACATATTATGCCATGGAATCATGCAATATGCAATCATAAGGCTTCCTGATGACTTTTTTGGACATTTTAAAAATTGTCATTTTTTGATTCTTTCGACATGCTATACTATGATTTTTTGACAATTTTCAAAATGTTATAAATTGTCAATTTTCAAAATATTATAAATTGTCTTTCATAACTTTTTTCAACATATTATGCTATGGAATCATGAAATATGCTATAATAAGGCTTCCTGATGACTTTTTTGGACATTTTAAAAATTGTCATTTTTTGACTCTTTCGAAATGCTATACTATGACTTTTTTGACAAATTTCAAAATGTTATAAATTGTCTTTCATACAACTTTTTTCAACATATTATGCTTATGAAATCAAGCAATATGCTATAACAAGGGTTTCAGATGACTTTTTTGGACATTTTAAAAATTGTAATTTTTTTTACATTTTCGACATGCTATATTATGACTTTTTTGACAATTTTCAAAATATTATAAATTGTCTTTCATACAACTTTTTTCAACATATTATGCTATGAAATCATGCAATATGCTATAATAAGGCTTCCTGATGAGATTTTTGGACATCTTAAAAGTTGTAATTTTTTGACTCTGTCGACATGCCATACTATGACTTTTTTGACAATTTTCAAAATGTTATAAATTGTCTTTCATACAACTTTTTTTCAACATATTATGCTATGACATCATCCAGTATGCCATAATAAAGGATTTCTGATGACTTTTTTTGACATTTTAAAAATTGTCATTTTTTGACTCTGTCAATATGCTATACTATGACTTTTTTGACAATTTTCAAAATATTATAAGTTGTCAATTTTCAAAATATTATAAATTGTCTTTCATAACTTTTTTCAACATATTATGCTATGGTATCATGAAATATGCTATAATAAGGCTTCCTGATGAGATTTTTGGACATCTCAAAAGTTGTCATTTTTTGACTCTTTCGACGTGCTATACAATGACTTGATTGACAATTTTCAAAATATTATAAATTGTCTTTCATACAACTTTTTTCAGCATATTATGCTATGAAATCATGCAATATGCTAAAATAAAGGATTTTTGATGACTTTTCTGGACATTTTAAAAATTGTCATTTTTTTTACTTTTTCGACATGCTATACTATGACTTTGTTGAGAATTTTCAAAATATGATAAATTGTCTTTCATACAACTTGTTTCAACATATTCTGCCATGAAATCATGCAATATGCTATAATAAGGCTTCCTGATGAGATTTTTTGACAACTCAAAAGTTGTCATTTTTTGACTCTTTCAACATGCTATACAATGATTTTTTTGACAATTTTCAAAATTTTATAAATTGTCTTTCATCCAACTTTTTTCGACATATTATGCTATGAAATCATGCAATATGCTATAATAAAGGATTTCTGATGACTGTTTTTGACATTTTAAAAATTGTCATTTTTTGACTCTTTCGACATGCTATACTATGACTTTTTTGACAATTTTCAAAATATTATAAGTTGTCAATTTTCAAAATATTATAAATTGTCTTTCATAACTTTTTTCAACATATTATGCTATGGAATCATGAAATATGCTATAATAAGGCTTCCTAATGAGATTTTTGGACATCTCAAAAGTTGTCATTTTTTGACTCTTTCAACATGCTATACAATGACTTGATTGACAATTTTCAAAATATTATAAACTGTCTTTCATCCAACTTTTTTCGACATATTATGCTATGAAATCATGCAATATGCTATAATAAAGGATTTCTGATGACTTTTTTTGACATTTTAAAAATTGTCATTTTTTGACTCTTTCGACATGCTATACTATGACTTTTTTGACAATTTTCAAAATATTATGAATTGTCTTTCATACAACTTTTTTCAACATATTATGCTATGAAGTCATGAAATATGCTATTATAAGGCTTCCTGATAAGATTTTAGGACATCTCAAAAGTTGTCATTTTTTGACTCTTTCAACATGCTATACTGTGACTTGATTGACAATTTTCAAAATATGATAAATTGACTTTCATACAACTTTTTTCGACATATTATGCCATGGAATCATGCAATATGCTACAATAAGGCTTCCTCATGAGATTTTTGGACATCTCAAAAGTTGTAATTTTTTTCACTCTTTCGACATGCTGTACTATGATTTTTTTTTTTTTGACAATTTTCAAGATGTTATAAATTCTTTCATACAACTTTTTTCAACATATTATGCTATGAAATCATGCAATATGCTATAATAAAGGATTTCTGATGACTGTTTTTGACATTTTAAAAATTGTCATTTTTTGACTCTTTCGACATGCTATACTGTGACTTTTTGACAATTTTCAAAATATGATAAATTGACTTTCATACAACTTTTTTCAGCATATTATGCTATGAAATCATGCAATATGCTATAATAAAGGATTTTTGATGACTTTTCTGGACATTTTAAAAATTGTCATTTTTTTTTAACTTTTTTTCGACATGATATACTATGACTTTTTTGACAATTTTCAAAATATGATAAATTGTCTTTCATACAACTTGTTTCAACATATTCTGCCATGAAATCATGCAATATGCTATAATAAGGCTTCCTGATGAGATTTTTTGACGTCTCAAAAGTTGTCATTTTTTGATTCTTTCAACATGCCATACAATGATTTTTTTGACAATTTTCAAAATGTTATATATTGTCTTTCATACAACTTTTTTCAACATATTATGCTATGAAATCATGCAATATGCTATAATAAAGGATTTCTGATGACTTTTTTGGACGTTTTAAAAATTGTCATTTTTTGACTCTTCCGACATGCTGTACTATGACTTTTATAACAATTTTCAAAACATTATAAATTGTCTTTCATACAACTCTTTTCAATATATTATGCAATGAAATCATGCAATATGCTATAACAAGGGTTTCAGATGACTTTTTTGGACATTTTCAAAATTGTCATTTTTTTGACTCTTTCGACATGCTATACTATAATTTTTTTTTGACAATTTTCAAAATGTTATAAATTTTCTTTCACACAACTTTTTTCATCATATTATGCTATGAAATCATGCAATATGCTGTAATAAAGGCTTCCTGATGAGATTTTTGGACATCTTAAAAATTGTCATTTTTTGACTCTTTCGACATGCTATACTATGACTTTTTTGACAATTTTCAGCATGTTATAAATTTTTTTTCATATGACTTTTTTCAACATATTATGCTATGAAATCATGCGATATGCTATAATAAGGCTTCCTGATAAGATTTTTGGACATCTTAAAAGTTGTCATTTTTTGACTCCTTCAACATGCTATACTATGACTTTTTTGACAATTTTCAACTTTTTTCAACATATTATGCTATGAAATCATGCAATATGCAATAATAAGGATTTCTGATGACTTTTTTGGACATTTTAAAAATTGTCATTTTTTTTAATTTTTCGACATGCTATACGATGACTTTTTTTTTTTTTTTTAACAATTTTCCACACATTAAAAGTATTTACTTTTTTCCAACATATTATGCTAAGAATTATTTCTGATGAGTTTTTGAGACATCTTAAAAATTGTCATTTTTTTACTCTTTCGACATGCTATAGTATGATTTTTTTTAGACAATTTTCAACGCTGTAAAATATCTTTTGTACAACTTTTTATATATATATATATTCCACTGTGGAATCATTCAACACACTACAAGCTTTCTGATGACTGTGTTGGGCATTTGAAAAAAATATTTGACATGCCATAAAGTAGCTTTTTAACAATTTGTTTCAAATTATTGTGCTATGAAATCATGCAACATACTATAACAATTTTCACAACTTTTTCTTTCAAAACACCATGTGACACAGTTCATAAGTCTATGATTTTTTTTGAACATACTAGACTATATTTTTTGTCAGTTTAATTAGTTTAACACTTAATTATTTTTTTTTTTTAAAAATACCATACTGTGACACGTTTCACGTGTTTCACATTACATTAACATTTATACGATGACACTTTTAAGTTTACTATGACATTTATAGAAAATGTTTCACCATGTTATAATATGGATTTTTTTTTACATATTTTATATATTTTGCCCTTTGATTCTTTTTGTCATACTATTCTATGACATTTTCATATTTTTGACATGATATATTATAGCTCTTTTTCAACAAATTATACTAGGCTGTGACTCAAAATACTATAACTTATTTTTGATGACTTTTTTTAACTGTTCATGTACAACAAAATATATTTTTTTAAATATTTGTCAACAATTTCCAGCAAGTTGTTGGCCTCCAAAGTCCACCCGGCCGGTAGCGCAGTGGATGACTGCACATGCCATTGGCCTGGGGAACCTGGGTGAGACCCCCTTCCAGTCCTGGCTAACAAAATGGACGAGGGAAAGGGTATCTGGTGTTAAAACTCATGCCAAGTCGACAAGAGGATCATCCAATGTGGCCACCCCAGCGGTTCACTGAGTCTCTCCATTTACAACATTCAGCAGTTACTGTTACTTACATAACTCATACAGAGGAATGTTAACAAACCATTTGTTTTTGAGTGCAGGCCTGGAGACTCCAGTGTCTCCAGTAGATGGGGTCCTTCGAGTGGCTCTTTGTCTTCTGATGACACTGAAAACTTTCCAAAAAGTGAATTAACTTGTGAGGTCCACTCATCAGCCACCACTGAAATGACTCCAGCACAAACTATATACATGTACTGTATAAAATAGATACCATCATCATTTTTTATGGCCTACTATATCATGACTTTTATCATAACACTATATTATGACATTTGTTATGACTTTTTCAAGCCATCGGCACACTGTACTATGAGTTCTTGATAACATTTTAATGGTATAGTATTTTATCACATATTTTGAATCATAGCCTAAAATAGTAAGATTTATTTTAACATTCAGTATGGCATACTATATTATGCAATGTCTTCTGTTATGACAATTTATTATATTTATGGTATATTATACCTGACATATACTGACGTTTCTTCCCTGTAAACTCTGTAAATAATCTCACGAGAACCGTTTTCATGATGTACTATACCAAGGGTTGTCAAAGTGCCCACAAAAAAAATATCTGATCTCACTTCCACATCACACTGAAGTTCTCAACTGAAACCTGTGACTTTTTAAAGAGAATCCTGCAATACCTCCAAAGTGCCACTATTTCCCTGCAACCAGCAGCTCTCTCCAGGTGGTCATTCTTAACCTGAGAAATGCTGGTTTGATGAAGGAGCCATTGAAAGTGAACATATTGAAATGGGTTTGCAGATAGGTTGTCTAGATCTATTGATATTAAATATCTGTTAAAGTGTGCCACTGATTATGACATTAAGTGGTGATGAGGATTCTACTGTATGCCCTGTACTAAACTACCCAACAACATATACAGTATAGTTAAAATGCATAAAAATGAGAAATACAGCAACAAAGCTACTGCAGTTTACGTTTATTGTGTCAGTGCATATCCAATAATTAAAAAAAACAGCACCAGTAACAAGTGAAAACTACAGTAAATTAGATGGAAAACCATTACTAGACTAAAACCCAGAAGACAGCCCTAAGACAGCTAACACAGTAGCCATGTATGATCAATGTGTCGCATTACACACACAATTCATCTCTACAATGCATTTATTAAAGCTTCAAGTGATGTTACCTACTCCATACTCTCGGTTCAGAAAAGTGGTCTGCTTTTAGTACGGAGCACGGGAGTGAATAAGGCAAGTTGAAAACATGCAGACGTTTGACATCATGGATTTGAGGCGCGTGAGGTCAAAACTATGATTAAATCATGTGATGGGGTGAAAGTCCCCAAACTCTAAAGTGCTCACAGAAATACTCAGTCAAACTTGTCAACATCAAGTTATTCTGAGTGTAAACGTGCTTCAATACTGCAGATCAGTTAAGCGTGTTCAAAATTAAAATCGTACTTGCATGTGCGTGTGTGTGTGTGTGTAAAAAAAACAGTGGTAACAAAGTCTGGTCCAGGAATGTGATTCCTTGTCAAAGCAGAGATCCAATGTAGCAAACTCACAGCTGCTATCACTGAAACGTGAACGATACATTAAGTTAAATTAAATAACAGTCAACAACTGTATCTAAAGCCAAGTGTGAGGACTCCTTCGCCAAGCCTACAAGCCAGGCCTGCGAACTCTGCTTGAGCCTCCATGAGGAGAGAGGTAGGGAATAGAAATACCGCACAACCACGTACTGTAGCTCTAAACACAGCCTGAGTGTGCAGGTTGGAAACCGGGGGCTTGATAGATAAAACAGATCATCTTACAATTCACCATAAACCATACAGTAAATTTAGGAATTTCTAAACATTAAAAAAATGTAGGCACTGGAGTTCTGAGGGATAATGTGATTAGCATCAACATATCCATCATTCATAACCCTAATGCCCAATGTGATATCACTGCTCCATGTTAGGGTTCAGAATAAACGCTCACTTCTCTCATTTTATGGTCTTGAATGAGAGCGGCTGGTACCAAACAGCTCTGGTAATCTTACAGCATCATGGGAGACTGGCTTCTTCACCGCCATCTCTTCTCGGTTGGGGCAGAACCCTGTAGAGCCGAACGGCATAGGGAGGGGCGTCAGGGAGGGGAGCGCTTCCCCCCGAGGAATCAGCCAATAGGAAGCCAGGTGACGTTCCACAGGGACGCACCTCCTCGCTCTCACTCACTGGTCTTCTTCAGGATAGAGGGCGTGGAGTCTGTGACGGTCCTGAGAGTGAAAAACAATAAGAATATGGCTGCAGTTTCAGATTTTTTGATCAGCTCTTTCAACGTGTTTCAGACTGATCCACCAATCTACCTGATGGGGTGGAGCGGCCAGCTGGACTGCACCGGTGTTGGTGCCGCAGAGCTGGGGCTCATCAGCATGGCACTGTAGATGTTGGCTGCAACTACCAGGATGCAGAGGAGGATGGGTCCGATAATGGCGCCCTCCAAACCCAGATAGTACGCTCCGCCTGCCACTGCCAGACCTGTCAGATATGGGTGTCCACCCCTGAGACACAGAGACAAGAAAACAGATCAAGAGAAAAAACTACCAAGATAATATATAAATTCAACAAATTAGAAAATATAAATGAAACCCTCAAATTGTGAAAATTCAATCTAAGGCACACCAGAGTAGCAGACACGCCAATAATCCCTTAACAAATGCAGTGAAATGCAAATGTGAGATTGTGATGAACTTTAGTTCACGTTGCTTTATTAATATGTTGTCTTTTTATTATTACTATGGAGGCAGCTTTATGTTGATATGTGATAATGTGTGCAACATGTGAGTTGAAGACAAACATCACTGTGTACAATAAAGTATCACATCATATTTTCATTGCATACTGAAATAAAGCCATAAATGCAAAGCAAGCTTTTGAATAATGTAAATTATAGCATATTTGTTTGTAGTCTGTTTGTAGTCCTCCCCTTACTTTAAGTGGCACGACAGGAAACACTATTCTAGGAGTAAACACATGGCCGAGTTGCCAATAACAGCTCAAATGGAGCATAACCAAAATACAGACTTCAGTGAAAGAATGGTTTCCTTTTAAAGCCACATCTGGGTACCAACTAGACAGATTTGTTGGTCAAATGCATCAAGGGGAATCTCTAATAACACGTGCTATTAACAACAGCATCACACAAACATACCCTGATATGTCGGAGTAGATAGCTGTATCTACAAAATAGGTTGGGAGCAGATGGCAGATCAGCAGCAGCAGAGCTTTGACACCTTCGCCCTGCACCAACCACAGGTCACACATTGCTGGCACCGCTGCCCAGTAGGTCCCCAGGAACGGCACCGCACCCAGGATGGCAGCCAGAGCTTCAGGCCGAGAGAGAGGGAATCAAAGAGTCAGAAAACACTGACTGTGGCTTGGCAGGTGTAGGTATAGTGACGGCACCATCTGCTCTGAACACACTGACTCACCAGAAGGAATGAAGACTATGTTGATGCCAAAGATGGTGTGAGTGAGCCAAGTGTAGAGGCCGTAGAAGCCAGCCATTTTCAGAGAGGCGTCAAACACTCCTCTATAAAACAAACACACACACACAAGGTCAAAAATAATCTCCTTTAGATAAATTTGCATGTTGTGTGTGTGACTACCTGATGGCCTCTTCTACAGACTGGCCTATGATATTTGAAGACGGTCCAGGCTGGGAGAGGGGGGTCAGGCTGATCACCCATTTGACAGGTTTGTAGTATTCACCACTGGAGCTCAGCAGGTAGAAGAGAGTGGTCAGGAAAATCACCTGTGGACAGGTAATAAGCAATAATAACAAAGATTAGTCAGTCTATACTTATGCTTGGAAAAACACATGAAGTCCTGAAGTAGAAGTGGAACACCAAAGCATGTACTACTAAGAATAATCACACAGATGCCCTTCACAGATGTATCATGTTTCAAGATCTGTTGCAAATGCTTCCATTAAGACCAGTCAGCAGACCTTCCTGATCTCCAAATGAGAATTAAGGGATGAATAACGTGATTAACTGCACTATCAAAGATAAGTAAAAAAAACAAACAAAAAAAAAACAAAACAAACAGACGCATGAAAGTGGATGTGATGGCTACCAGAAGACGACCACCAACCACCAATAATGGCAATAATATCATTCCACCCCTGATCAAGTCTGATATGTTGTATTTTTTTTTAAAAAAATATTAGATTGAAAATGAAAATTACAAAATAATAAAACTGAACATTAAAAGATTTGTTGCTGATTTTAACGTAAATGAATGACATCATAAACAGCCCAGAGAAGGGTACTTTCGTGTTTCATACCAGACTCAAGGCAAAGTTCAGCAAAGCCGTGCCACTGTGGAATAAGACGGTGAGGAGTGTGGTCGTGGTGGAGATGAGGAGGCCAACATTTCTACTCATTACCACCCACAGAGACTCCAGGATCTACAAAACAACAAGGCAAGAGTCAACACATCATCCACAGGAAGTTATGAATATTCTGTATCAACAATATCTGATCTAGTCATTCCCACTGTAGACCAATCAGGGCCTGAGACAAAGAAAAAAACAAAAGCTGATTCAATGAAGTGTGTTGCAAATGATGATGGACCTACAGATCTATGAAAGCAAATCCTCATACAGAAGATGGAGTTAAACAGTCAGTCTTACCGACAGCAGAGTCTCAATATTGTCCTGCAGAAAAGAGGCGATGTCCTTCCAGTCCAGGATGTCAACAATCCAGCTGTTTCCTCTCTGAACCATCATCTTGTGACCACGGTGGCGTCCATGGTGGGTCGTGTTCTAGAAAATGTACGGAATATATTGTGTTTAATAGTTTTAGAGGACAAATAAGTCCCCGACATCAACAAGTTAAACGGACTGACCTTCACAAACCAGGAGTGGTACAGTCGGTCCCAGAGCTCTAAAACGGGTTTCTCAATCACAGCTGTGCTGTTCACCTTGTCCCCTAACATCTTATGGAGCTGCACCAAAAAAAAGATTCAATACATGTACAATGTTACAAAGGTATTCAGGTTTTGCTTCTATACTTTGAGACAGAGAAATCAACGGAGATATTCCGTTAATAATAATAATTAATTCTTACCTTTTGTGTTATCCATTCTCTACCGTGTTGATAAACATTAGTGGCAGCTGAATTCAGAGCCTTCTGTACCACACGAGCCTCAGGAAGCCAACTAGAAGAAGACAACATGAGAGGATGATGATAATGATGAATTTAAAAACTCCGAGCACAAAGAGAAAGACACAAATAAAAAGAGTAAACTGTCATACTTTGCCCATTCTGGATGATTAGACACAGTCTCGTTGATGAGGTTACTGGTTACGTCGATGATATGAACACTTTCATGGTGAACCTGGAAAGATGATTTACTTTGTTACCCAAGATGATATCAGTGCCTGCGAAAGGTGCTGAAGTAATTCAAAAGGAGCAGTCGTACCATAGCGGTGAGCAGCAGAGCCATGAGCAGCGTCCCTGTGACCAGGAGGAAGATAATGAAGATGCTAATAATTTTATCAAGAGAACGCTCCAACCACACGATCATCTACACAGAGAGAGAGAGAGAGTACAGACAGACAGGGAAAACAGAAAGGAGACAAAGTCAGTACAACTCTGGAGAGGCTGAAAACATACAGTGATCAGTCACATAGAGAAACCTGTGTCCTTCCCATGTGAAGAAGCCATTTTGGATCTAAAAGCCTCCCCCCTCGGGCCCTGAGAGAAGCAAGGACTGAGTGAACCGTGTGCTCGAACACATGCATGCACACGTCGTTGACATTTTAACATTTAAAATATGTGAGTGTAAAACTCAGGGTATGAGCTATTTTGAATGCATGACTTTTCTGTTAATTTATCAAGTTCATTGTGTTGAAAGGTTGTGAAACTTTTAACTCAGGTTTCTCAATGCTCCAAAACTGCATCAACAGCCAGCTTTTAATATCTTTAGTCTCTGTTTATGTGGATGTGTGTGTTAATCTCACACAAACCATGTGTTAAAATCAAGTTACTGGAGTCAGTGGCAGCTGTTAGTGGACACATCCCTCTCATAAGGTTTGTCATTCCTAATGGTTTGCCATTATGTTGGTGGTGAAATGATATGGCAGTAAAGGCCCCACTGCATTTCAGTGACACACTGCGACACAGTCTGGAATAATCTGTCAACATGACTGTTTGTCTTACCGTCAAAAAGTTGGTTATAGAAAAAAATACAAAAAAAAAACACATCAGGGAGGACTTATTCTTAACAGAGAAATCTGACCACTGAGCAAAAATCACCAACATTTAATGCGACACAAAATCACTAAAGAAATTTCAGAGAGGCAATACAGTGAGTTCAGATAATAAGAGACCTTAAAACAGGACATTCTACGCTTCATGATTTTATAATTGTGGCTGGTATCTTGTAAAAGTCACCTACAGGAATTGCACTGCTGTAACAATGATGTAATGCCATCACTGAAACTAAACTGAACTTTAAAAGAATAAGGCTGACATTTTTGTATCCTCACCTATTGTCATCAAATCTCAAAAGACCAAAATCAACATCATGTTATTCCATCTCTCATCTGACAGGCTTCATATTGACTGTTTCCACTGTTTTGTCCATCCCACTCCTACTCATAGATGCTCCTGAAGCCTAAACACATCCATCAAATTGTTCCACAGGCAATGTTTCTGCAGTGTTTCTCCCACATAACTCCATAAAAACCCTTAACATCAGTCTCATCAGAAACACCAGCTCTGCTCCGTCTACATCAGACATCTCTCCATGCAGCTCATACACTGTCAAGCCAAACCTGCCACTTAGATCACAGCAGGGAAGATACAGACGAGGCCGAGGGACCGAAGAGTCCCGCCTCCCCGACTGTAGCTTCCTGTAAGAGCAGGAAACAGGAAAGCATCGACAGGACAGACATGTAAACAAGATGAGAGGGTGATGACTGTGGATGGGTAAAGCGCCAGTCCAAGCATGTGCTCTCACTCACACACACACACACACACACACACACACACACACACACACACACACACACACACACAGGTTTTACTTTCTTTTTCACTTCTCTCTCAGCACTCTGCTCCTCCACATCATTACCTGCTTGTTAAGCCAATGCCAGAGCTTGGGGAGGAGACAAAGAGACATTGGGAAGATTATTATTAGAAAGACCTGTGCAGCTGTCATCACATCCCGAGCGACAACAACACAACCCCTTAGGGTACAGGCAGTGAGGGATCAGGAAGTGGAGCAGGCAAGATTTAACTACTGCGTGGATCATCGTGATTATAAACACACACCTAAATACTCTGTCCCTAATTTTATTTCATTTTTAAATTGGGTCTAATAATAAATTGTTTTTTTTTTCTTAATCCATGGCTCTCTTGTGTAAATAGTGCTTTGTGATCATTTTTCCACTACATGGAAGCACCTTGACAATTTTAAAGTGTGTTAATGTAATGCTCCATTATCACTGCTATTGCAACTACATCCCAACTTGCTGTGACAAATATGTTAGCAAACAATTGCCTACTTATATATCTGGAAGATACGTATTGGCATGGAGTCCTTTGGAAATATCTGCTTCTTTAGCTGCTGAGTGCTCCATTATGTTTACCAGCTAGTTGCTTATTTCATTCACTATTTGGTGTTGAGCAGGTAATGTAAGATTATTTCACAGAAAATAGCTGTCTGCTGTTCCTCCAAACACTGGACCAAAACAATGGGCTGAAAGAAGGCATAAAGTTCTTTAATAAACCTTTAAACCTTGATACAAGTTGCAGTTCATGCCAGAGCTCCAGGCATTCCTGAGATATTGCTTTCAAGAGAATGGTACAGACGGACTGATGGACAACCCAAAAACAACGTCTCCAGTCACTGATTAATGCCATTTTATTGACTCATTGTGTCTTTATTGGAAACTTTTGACAATGTGGGGCATCCCTTCTTAGTGAACAATTCACTGTCCCTCACAGTTACCTAGCTATACTGCTCACAGAGTGCTTTATCCTCTAATGCTTCAACTGTAGGCACTGACTTTCAACATTTATTGACCAAATGGTCTTTAATAGCCACTGAGGGACAGTGATGATTAAACTATGAACACTAAAAAGATGTACCGGTGTAACAGAACAAGTGTGTGTGTGTGTGTGTGTGTCTGGATCAGGATGTGTGAAACTAAAGAAAGAGGAAACAAGGACAGCGCTTTCACCAGCAGCACCTGGAGATCAGTCAGAGGCTTTACCTTAGTGTCGATACGCAGCAGGAACTGAACCAAGCCTTTGATGGGTCCAGGCAGCAGGGCCTCCTCTCGCTCACGTCCAAGCTTCTCCAGCACCGTCCACCACGAGATGAGCGTCCGCGCTGCAAAAGCCTTCAGGCCGAAGTGGACCACCAGCTTCTTCAGCACCCAAACTAGAGTATCAATGCAACATTAGTCTGAGAGCAGTCAGTCTGAGAAGACGCGCCTGAGAGGAATTGTTCATGTATGTGTGTGTGTGTTACCAGCCACAGGGATAGGCAGCAGCTGGAGGATCCAGAGGTTTAGCCAAACCTGAACCAGTACAATAGCCCAGACCAGGAGAACAAAGTAGATATCACTGGCTCTGTGGGAGCTTTTCTCTCTCTGGAAGAGGCCAGCTGGTAATGAGCGAGAGCCCAGAAGAAGAGGCGTGGAGGGAACAGGGCCCACAGGCTGCACACCATCTGAGGGAGATGAGGGAGAAGAAAGAAGAAGAAAGAACAAATGATTTGTTGTACAAATGCAGAGCACCATGGCCAACTGGTGCAGCAAAAGCAGAAATGTCTTGGTCAGACAAATACTGACTGTGTGGACTTTCTCTAACTTGATAACATAAACTTTAAATGGCCCCTTCGTATTTCCTGTTGCAGTGTTTGCTGATGTAGCTGACAGGAAGTAAACGTGTTGCCTATGGACTGAGTTCTTCTCACCTGTAGTAGAGTTTTCACTGGTCTCAGTTTTCATCTGAAGGTTGCTACAGGAGATGGCCATGTAAATAGTGTTAGCAGCAAATGACAACACCTGCCCCGACAGCTCTCCTGAGGAGATGAAGAGAGACAGAAAATAACAGCGGCACTAATGTTGATCTAATGGTCCAAACTGTCCACCCCAAGCTGTTTAATGTGTTTTACTGTACTGTAATTGAAGCTCTTATAAGATACTGCATCACTAGTTGATGCTGGTTGAACTTGAAAACCACAAATTATAACAAAGAAGGCATTTTCAGCTGGCTGATTGAAAAGAGAGGGAAACTGCCAGCTTAGCACTGTCCAAAGACATCCACCAGAACACTCAAATACAAATATTGCCCAGCAGATGGACAGCAGAGGCTTCTCACTGTGATAAATGTGGATGTGTGAGTGTCCATAAATCTTCACCTCTGCCAGGAACAGGTGGTTTCTCTTGGGAGCCCACGATGATGAGCACCACCAAAACCACAAATATGGGCACTCTCCACGAGCCAGTCAGAGATACTACAAGCAGATGCAGAAATCAGGCACAAAACAATGTATTTGTTACATTACTGGTTGTTTTTTTCTAAAATTATTAAAAAAAAAATATGTAAGGATGATGTAATTATGGAGAAGATATTGATCATTTTTACTGATCCTATGGTTATGGTTTTTCTAAAGGCACTTGCCAAACAGGCAGACATTTCATGCTTGAAGGTCAACACCTCTTTTCAGCGCGTCCTAAGTGTGCTAAAAATACTGGAGGCTTCATCATCTTACAATGCAACTGTGCATGTGCTCTGTCTAATGGAAAGGCCTGCTAGAAAACAACTTCACTCTGTCGCCTTTGGAAAAACAGTGTTTTGCCTGATTTTCTGAAGCCTCCTTCTAGCTACCCGCTCGCTGCCAAGTAGGCAAAATTTCATGAAATCTTCCCAGAGGCAAAGAGGACATTTGAATTTAAGTATGGAATGACAACCAACATGTCTGAGCAGACTCTCCAAGCTTCCCCTCCTCCTCAAACTCACCAATGTAGAAGAGCAGGACGGCCCAGACAGGAAGTGCCAGAGCCCTCAGGTAGTGCTCAGTGTGGGGACTCCACTTGAAACAAACCGCCAACAGGTAGCCAGACACGACAGTGCACACCTGAGAGGAAAAGCAAGAGGTAGAGTGGAAATCTAATCACAAATAGAGGAGATATTCTGGATACAGTCAGATAATGGTAAATGTAACTTATGCTGCTTCTTTCACACACACCGATCAGGCAAAACATCATGACCAGTGACAGCTGAAGTGAACAACACTGATTATCTCTTCATCATGGCCTCTGGGATATAAAGTATAAGGGTAAATGAACATTTTGTCCTCAAAAGTTGATGTGTTAGAAGCAGGAAAATAGAGGAAAGTGTGAGGATTTGAGGATTTTGACAACAAGAACCAAACTGTGACGCCAGAGGACTGGGTCAGGCTCTATCAAAAGTGGTCCAAGGTGGTGAACCAGAGACAGCGTGATGAGAGGACATGGATCACTGATGCAGGAGGGGACTGAAGGCTCGTCCTGGTGGTCTGATCCAACAGACCAGAGGAGTTCATGCTGGTTTTGACAAAAAGGTGTCAGAATACATGGTGTATCACAGTTTGTTGCATATCAGGCTGCATAGCCACAGACTAGTCATGCTGACCCCTGTCCACCATCGAAAGTGCCTGCAATCAGAGCTGGACCACGGAGCAATCAAAGAAAATAGCCTGGTCTGATGAATCACGTCCTGGACAAACCACTGCAGAGACTGAATGTCAAGACCTGAGCAATAAATATTACTGCATCAAAATAGTGTCTGCATTGATCTCAATATTTTCTTTATCTTCTTCCTAAAAAATTTTAAAGACCTTTAAGTGATCAAACTGAACTTTCCAGACTTCTGTTAACCAACAAACAATCAGCTGCTGTTTGGTAGGAAAATGTGATGCACAGGAAATTTGATTAGTTACAATACTAGTTCAGTCATAGGCTATATTCCAAGAAAAACTTATTATAAGACACATTTGAGGAATTCAAACATTTGTAGTGATCTGTCATTGTGTAATGCTTTCAATTTAATGAGATTGATTACTGACTAATGTTTTATCATTCATGAAAATATGTTGAGATGATAATACCACATTGTTTTTAACTATGTAACTTGAACACATTAATGAGTCTGAGCTCACTTTAAATTGAACTAGGAATATTTGTTTAAGCAGGGCTGCAACTATCATTATTTCCACATTATTAATGTCAGATAATAACAATTTCCAAAAGACTTTCCTACCATGGAAACAGCAAAACCAGCAAAATAAGCAAAACTGATCAATTTGCTGTTTTATTTCTGTATTTAGCTTTTCTATATCTGAAATGTAACAGTGGACTGCACCACTAGTTTCACAAATTCTGCATGAGTATCACGGTAATCAATAATCAGTGGTGGATATCCGTACTCTATTACTCCACCCTGGGCTGTGTGCTGCAGTGTGTTGAGGGGACCCAGCTGACAGAGCTGACCACCCAGCAGCATTCAGTGACAGAGGCTCTTGTCATCATCACAGTGGATGAACCAGCTGCCACTGTCCCTTCACTCACCCACACAGCGTGGAAACAGTCCAGCGCGGCCCCGATGATCCCACAGACGTGCTCGAGGATCACCTGCATGCCGATGACGCTCCAGAAAAGGTAGAGGAAGTAGAGCAGCGGGGCTCCGGCCCCGATCACCAGCAGCACCGTGATCCTCTCCAGCATCAGCCTGCCCATCGCGTCCACCCCGTAGTTCACACACCACACAGGGATCAGCAGGGTCCCCACCACTATGGGCGTCCCGGTTTCCTGCAGGCCGCTGAGCCAGGAGCGGCCGAGCCGAGCCAGGGAGTGCTTGAAGGGGTGCAGGAAGGTCCCGCAGAGCACCGCCCAAAGCAGCGGGCGGAGGAAGGCCTCCAGGATGAAGTAGACCAGGACAGATGCTCCGCAGCATATAGCCACAAAAATCATCGCCCCCGTGTTGTAGAAGGCCTGTTTGATGTTTTTATCAAACTTTAGCGAGGAGGGCTGGGTTAGCAGCTGGCTCACCATCCCTACGGCCGGCTGGACGCTCTCGGAGAAGAAGACAGAGTGAGGCCGCCCGATGCGAGGGCTGTGAGGGACAGAAGCAGCGGCAGGGTCCGGCGCCGAGTCCCCCTCGTCTGCCATGTTCTCCGATTCCGCCTCGGTGGACTACCAGAACCACGTGAGAGAGGAAAACATGTGACGTGACATTGACGACATGACCAAGGAAAGAAAGGAAAATAGCAGCGCTTCCGGTATTTTGTATTTTCATTTCATCGGCGCAGGAAGTGGGGTGCTTTGGAGGTCAAGTGTTGGACTGTGAATAAAAATATTTAACACGTGTTTTACACTGTGTCATATGAACGGGTATAGGTAGATTTAGTTTTCCAGTAGCGAAAGCGATGAATTACAACATTAAATTAGTCAAGAAAGCGTAAATTCAGACAGTATCGTATGTCACTTCCGGTAGTGCATTTCAAAATTAAACTTTCATCGTGCAAAGGTTTAGCCCATAGACTGTAAATGGTTAGCTTATGGTTATGGTTTAGCCATAAGCACTAACATAACAAATGTTTAGTGTAATTTTAAGGATTTGTACAGAAAGGAAAATAAGCACAATGTCCTAATTATGTTTGACTCTGTATTTCCTATATGACTTTGACACAAAGATGAAAATAAATTAAAAAATAATGCACTGCTGTTAAATCTAATCACCAGTTTTACAAAACAAAGAAATGTGTTTATTGCCCTCTAGTGGACATTGTGAAAATGTTTCCCTTGAATGTGAGAACCAAATGTTTACAAAATATGTTGCCATTATCGTCATTATTATTATTTCTTCACAGTTTTATTGATAATAAACAAATCATCGCAGATTGTTTCAGTGGTAGGCGCTTTAATGTATTTATACATTTTTAATACAGATCAAAAGGCTACAATAACAGCCTGGGGGGAAAATGAGTCCATGTCCAAGCAAGCAGTTCTTCAGTCCACTGTTTGCTCCTGTTCAATGTGTTACTGCTCAGAACAGTAACTCATATAGCAGTCTCTCTTTCTCTCTGTCTGTTAAACACAGTCACAGTGCCACAGTATGGATAAAGAAAAAAAAAAAAAGCGAGATGAGCCACATCTTTCTGAGTGCCAAACAAAAGAAAAAGGCAACATTAACATGGTAAATGTATACTCCTCTATGCAGTCCCTACAACCTGGAAAATATATTTTGTGATAACGAATACAGTGTTATCCACATGAACATAAGAGAGTAAAGGGACAGGATGAATGTGTGCAAATGGCTGCGGGCTGCTTGTTTTCTTTTGTCCTCAGAAAACCTTTGTGTTTTAGCCAAGTTCAACACGAGGCACTGTATTCTTAACACCGGTAAAAGACGCTTTTTGAACTCATTTCTCAGTGCATGCAGTATTTCTGAAGACTAGTGAGACTTATTTATTGTCATGAGTAGTCCTTATATTTTTTTAAAATATTTGGAAGTTATCATAAATACTGAAAACCATTGGTCTATTTATACTATAACACTACTCTTTTACCACACCTCTTGTCCTGTACTTTTGTACACAGCACCTCTACAATACAGGTTTAATAATTTGTTGGTCCTCTGTCCAAAGTAATGAACATAGACAACTTTTTTTATTGCTGCTTCATCTCTTCCCTCTTTTTCCACTATGCTCTCTGCTGTGCTTCTTTATGGCGTTCCCATGAGTAAGTAGAAGGTGAGTGCTACTATAAGCAGTAAGCAGAGGGGAGAGTTGAATGTCTGGTAGGCTGTAGAAGGCATGAAGATGTCCTCATACTTATAGATGCTGATCATGTGGTCGCTGACAGGTGGATTGTCGATGTCATGCCTCGTGATGGAACCTGTTGGAAAAGGTAAGACAGTGTAAGATACAATGAAGAACTCACAAAGACAGCTGACTGGATGAAGCTTGATCAGTCACCTTGTATGGCAGGTCCCCATGCAAACAGGTAATACCACGACAGGTGTAAGTCCACGAGTGTTTCCTCTCTGGGGACGTATAATGGCCGTTTGAAACGGCAGGTCACCCGGTTGTTCTCAAAAATGCCCTCTTCATCTCTAGCAGGGTTCCTTTTTATTTCTTTGGCCCACTGGCCGACATTGTAGAAGTGATGAATCCGTACACGTCCGTTATCGTCATGGACACAGCCCATGACATCGTCTCCTCCCTGGAGAAATGGGAAGGAAGGAAGAGCTTTATTCCAAATGCTGCACTTTCATTTGATCTAAAGTAGTTCAGGCTGCTATTATTGTTCATACAGGTGCAGTAAGCTCCAATGTTTTCTGTCTAAGAAGCATCACTTGGTGAGACCGGAAGCACATTTTGACTGTAAAACTAATTCTCTAAACGTTTAGTAAAATGGGTCATCATGAGTGTGAGTTTTCAGTATCTCCTGCAGGAACAGACAACTCAAAACAATCAAAACCTCTTTTTAATTGATGTACTCCAGTTCACCAGCAACTGAAAAACTGTCGAGTTGATGTCCATCATAATGAACTGCATGTTTCCTGGATGTGCAGCTGGCAGATATGTCACAGTTCATTGGGAGAATAACTTTGAATTCAGTTTAAAATTGATAAATAAAAGGTATCAGATAAATATTCATTATCTGCAACTGTCCCATTCTAGTTTACAGACAGCTGACATAACTTCAACAGTTATTAATGATAAACCTGCAGCTGCTCACCATTTTCTTGTCAGAGGAGAAACCCACGGCCACCCAGCCATCTGTGTCTGCGCTCATCTCATACTCCACATCTGTCCCGATGCGACGATAACTCAGAAAGTAGTCACATGTTTCTGCATCACACCCTGGCTTCCCATATCTGCAGACAAATAACTACTTTCACTTTAAAGACACCACTGAGGAACAGATCTCAATTGAGCTTCACAATATTCAGAATGCCATGATGAAGTTAAGTAAGGCCCAGACTAGGTCACTTTATTTTTAGAGAAGTCCATGTTTAGCAGCAGTCCAGGATAAATCAGCCCTGGGGATGGAGCTGCACCAGCGCTCTGTTCAGACAATGAAAGCTGGTCAAAAGATGAATCCTTCTCTAACCTGATGCAGCCTTTGGTCACTCCACAGTCGCTGACTTTGATCTTGGCAAAGGGATCCACTGGAGGGGCAGTGGGGAACGGATAACCTGCAAGATGCAACATCAGCAACAATTGATGAGTTCTCAAGACAGTCAAGGGGCCAACTGGGGAGGCCATCTGCAGCTAGCAGGGGAGCTGGCCTGGGTACTGAAAGGCCTTGCACAGTGAAGACAGGTTGCTCAGTATAGACAGCACATGTTCAGTTTGTGCTTCCAGTTTCTCTGGTTTATGCTTTAAACTTGCATGTCCCAGTTTTCTCATGATAATGACATGTAAACACTCTCTGGGTTTTGTAGGTCAATGCATTAGATTCTTACCGTCATCCGACAGATATCTGGACTCCAGGAACTCGGAGGCGAAGGTGCTGTAGGAGTCTTTGTGGGGCTCCTGGTGTCCCGGCTCTCCGTGCTCCCCGTGGCCGGCCCGGAGTGCTCCCTCATCGGTGGGGCTCGGTGTGACCCCCCACCATCCACTGTGGATGATCAGCACCAAGAGCTGGACGAGCCTGCGCAGAAAAAACATGGCCAAAAAGCGGCAAGTACGGCGCGACAGAGAAGACTAGACCGACTTGAACTCAAATCGGATCCTCATTATTGTTTCGGTATATTCGCAGGGATCCATAGCAGCGTCACTGAAAGCATCCCAGCATCCCAACTGCTTGTTAGTCTGTTTACTCGCAGAGGGGTGTTCAGCACAGAGATCCGTGTGATTATAAGGCTAATCCAAACATAAATTGCCCCTATTTGTAATCGCACTATCTAATTCAGCTACATGACCATAATCCTTTTTTAAATCCGAATTTTGATGCCAGACAGAGCGCATAAATCTTCTCATATTTTTCAGTCGCAGTATTGGCCAGATGAATGGTTTCGCCCGGCCTCCCTCTCTTCTCCTCCTCAGTCAATCACAGAAACATCCAATGAGGAGCCGCTACGTGCATCTATCAGGATCAATCAATAAGGGATTATAAGAGAGAAAGAGAAGCGGTTTCACACACTATCTGTCAGAGAGCTGGAGGACACAGGTTTTTATTGCCAACGCCGAATTTTTTGTATCCTTAAATATTGACACCAATACAGACACACACACACACACACACACACACGTATATGTATAACCGGGTTCGATTCCCGGCCTGAGAAGTTTCTATGTGGAGTTTGCATGTTCTCCCCGAGTCTGCGTGGCTTCCTCCCACCATCCAAAAACATGTATGGGGATTAGGTTAATTGGCTAATTGAAATTGTCCGTAGATGTGAATGTGAGTGTGAGTGATTGTCTGTCTCTATGTGTCCTGTGATGAACTGGAGACTTGTCCAGGGTGTACCCTGCCTTCTGCCTTTCACCCTAAGACAGCTGGGATAGACCCCCCCCATGAGGATAAGTGGTAGAAAATGTATGTGTGTATGCATGCATGTGTGTATGTATGTATGTCAATTCATCAGTTCAAATAAAACCAGCAGTCGAAATTTTATTTGAGAATAATGGTGTGTAATAAGGATTATTTCCCTGCTGTATTTTGTTTAAGCCTTGCATGCACCCTCTGAATGTATTGCTTATTTTATTTGTGTATTTAGTTAACAATGTCCCTTTGTGTCTCATTTCTACTAGGTGTGGGACCATGTGGGTGAACCCACAGGACTGGTGAATTTCTAAATTCATATACAATTTTCAGACATGACAGTGTTCACAGTGTCTTTGTCACCCTTGTCTTTGTCAGTGGTTGTACACCCTTCTGCCACTTGATGGTGATATAAAGTCACAGTTTCATTTTCATGTGCCGCTCGGTTTAGGAAAACACAATCTATCTTTGTCACTTTTTACAGAAAACCACTTTCCACCTGATGCAGAAGCCAATATCTTGGACTGCCGCAGGTTAGAAATAGTCTCATCAACCTTTTGATTTTATCTTCAGTGAAGCTGAAGGACAAATGACTAGCAATATTGTACCTACACATTTGTAAGGACTTCAGTCTCTTCAAGTCGCTTGTCACAACTACTTAATTCATAGTTCAGAAATGTAGAAAATAATTTTTAGCATCTGTAGCCAATGGTAGACAATTATGCCGACTGAAGAAATAAACATTACAGAATGTCTCTAATTCATGAAGACACATCAGGGTGACAGTAAAATTAATGTTTTGCACTTGCTGCATGTCTCAGTCATCATTGTTCTTAAATTATTTCATGTTTAATATGTCATCAGTCAGTCCAATTCAACACTCCCAGAACTGTAAACAAAACAGCAAGCAAAAAAGCTTATAATTATTATATTATTATAATTATTATTAATTACTTAATGTTTAATTGGTTTTGTGACAGATTATGACACACCATTATTCTCAATACAGCCAGACTGGACTGCTGGTTTTGCTTGAACTGATAAAATGTATTGAATTTATAATATTACAAGTAACTTTTTGTTCACTCTTGTTCAACATTTGGCCAAAATCTTTCCTAATGTGAGTTTTAAGTATGAGCAGGTGAGGGAAACTCAAATTAGGTTGATAAACCTTTGCTGTTTGTGTGTGTATCCTGCAGGTGACGCTGGTGGTACACAATCTGAGACAAAAGACAACAATGACTGTCAGGGATATTAAAGGTTGACTGACACACCTCTAAAACACACAATGTTTGATGAATATTTAGTATAACATCAATAACATCCATAACAATACAAACCTATGGTATATATGAGTCTCCATGTTGTGGCATATCTGCAAGGACGTGTTACAAATGTGCACCCACTCATGCATTTAAAACATGTTTTTTCTGTATCACACGTGTGTGTACATACAAGTGTTTGACCTTTAACCCTTCACACCATCCCTCTCTGCAGACACAAATCAAGCTGATCAATCGCTCCTCTGGTTTGAGATCCGCCCAATTATCCCTCGTTTATCCTCTTATTATTTCCACCTCAACTCTCTCTCTCTCTCTCTCCTTCCCAATTACCATTCCTTGTAGGGGGCAATGCTTGCTGGGTAATGAGGGACTCTGGGCATGGCAATCTCATCTTAATAGCCTTAGAGGGCCACTCATTAACACAAACACTCTGTCTTACACAGACATACACTGATCCACGCACATCTGTCCTCGCACATCATGCCACAGAGAGAGATGGAGTGACAGAAAGAGAGAGTGAGCAAGGGACATGATGGAGGCAGTCTGAGAGATTGAAAGAGAGTGAGAGAGGAAGGGGATGGTGGGAGAGAGGCGATGAGGAGTGGGTGAGGCAGGTGGGGGGGGTCTGGTATGGTAAATGTCAGCGGTGTGTCTCCTGGGCCAGAGAGACGAGTTAGTGACAGGAGAACAATGGCTGCTGGACCCATTCAGAAACACAGCTGCTATGAGTGCATGCCTGGATCTGTCTGCTGCTTATAGCCGTCAAATGGTACTTGTAAAGGCAGAGCTAAACACATACACACACATAAACACACACAAAAAGAAAAATGCATGGCTGGCACACATCCAGCCACCCACAATTGCACATTTGGGCACATGTGGTAAGCCCTGGATGATGTGGAGGATCAGCAGCGATGTGTATGGCTTAGCCAGAGTTTTCAGTCAATAAGAGCCCCGCTGGACTCATGACAACTATATTTCCATTTTTGTTAACACATCCTATGAATGACACAGTACTGTTTGTGTCGTCAAGGCCTGATGTAGTTTGTCCCCGTGTCATACAGGCTGTTGTCTAAAAATTATTAAAAGTGTAAATGACTTGCTTAAGACTCGAGTGACATTTCTTCATCAAGATGAACATGGGCACTGTTTTTTATTCCTTAGTCAGTCCCAAATATTATGTTTCCATGGGATTTCACTTTCAGAAAAAGAGATGTTTAGCTCTGTGACTCAGTTTAATGTCCTGCAGTGAAAACACTACATTCATTTTTTTATTCATTCATTTTTCTGTTACTATTTGGACTGAAACTGCAAGTGTAGTAGAATTCCATAGGTATAACATTAATCCCTGGAAGAGCTGCTGAAATAAACCAGTAGATTTCATCTTATTTTGGCATCTAAAGTCAGTGTTGGATATACCTCCCACAGTCCACCTAATTCTCTATCGGAGATCACTTATCGACTCACCCCCTTTTATAACTCCAAGCTATTACCTTTGTCTCTAACTCTCTCACAGACACACAAACAGTCATAAGGCAGGTCTGTGATCTCCTCCCTACCCCAGGGCTTCATTTAGGAGTTGTCAGAAATCACTTTACTCACAGAGGACAGTAAACACTATTGGCATGTTCTTCTTTCTGCAGAGCAAATGCAGCTCCACCCCACCCCTCACACATTCACACCCACAAAGACACTAAAAAGACAAGCATCCTTACTGGTGTATGCTTATTATGCTTACTGGGTAGTTCTCTACAAGGGATGTGAACAAAAGCTTGTCTGTCTTTGTCTTGTTTGTGCAGTTTGTCTGTTGGGGTCTCTGTGTGTGTACCAAAGGCTGAAAGCTTCCATTGTGCTGATGAAATATTTGCTTTAGAGATAAGGAGGCACAGATGAGACAATCGATCAGCACTCATTAAACACCTACAAGTGTGGTGACACACATTCACATGGACACACTCAGCCACACGAACACAACTGACAAACAAAAAATATTTAAGCTCTGAATGTGTTTGATCTAATTTCAGCCTCTCATACATTGGTCTCCAGCCATGTGGGTGACTCTCACAGCTTGTATTGACAACAGACTTAAAATGCTTGTTGTCAGTAGATTTATCCATTAAGCTGTGACACTGCTCTCTCCATATAGACATGCCGACTGGCCAGGGCCTTAAGCAGTGATTATGGTGTTGGGCAGTGGGAGCTGGGGGCTGCACCGTCATTAGTCTGGTTAATCAGAGCCTTGCTCCAGGTTAAGCTTCGCAGCCTCAAGAGATAGGCTGATGAGCTGAGAGCCGTGCCCAGCCTGCAGTTCTCAGGTCTGGGCTGCAGCGGCTCCCCTGGCCCCTGCCTGCTCCAGCCAGTAATCTATAACTCTCCCCTGGAGCGCTGCGCAGAGGCTCAGCCTCCTGGACAACACTGACACATGATGCATGATAATGAGGCACACACAGAATGACACACTGTCACACACACCTGTTCGCATACACCCACACTTCCCGCTGATGCAGTGCTAGCAATCATCACTGAGTTTCCATGAGCTTCCAAGAGAAGTGCTGTATGCTCACTAGCACTCCAAAAACAAGCGAGTCCCTCTGTGTTTTACCAGTTAGCAGTGACCTTGACTTAATGACCGATGTGATTCAACATCTAAGTGCTACCCCTGTCCATGGAGTGCAATAATAACCAGCTCAGCAGAATGAGTGTATAATGACCGCAGGGACTGTTGGGTTTTAAACAGAAAGTACACAAACACCAAACAAATTCCCATGAGGCCACGGGGGTCTCAGCTCAGCAGGGACCCTCCAGAGAGGTGTATCTGAGCCAGGCCTGCCATTGGCCAGTCTCCTCTATCCAAGCGTCCCTTGTGAGCTCATTAGCTCCAATCATAACCACTTCCCTATATCTACTTTACATGCTCCATCCATCGCCACTCTGCCATACAAATTACACTCTCCATCAGGATTGGATGGATGGTGTGTGCTGTGACCGCAGGAGTGCATGTGTGTTTAAAGGACAAGGAAGGTCGGAAAGCCCCGTGAGCCCCCGACATTTCCCAGTGGACTTTGCAGACCCTAGTAGAGCAAAAAAAAAAAAAGTGGGCGGTAGATGGCATGAGAGTAGACAAGCAGGGGTGAAATGTAGGTAGAAGAAGGTTAAGAAGTGTGTTTTCAGATGATGAAGTGGGCAGCCAGGTTTCATTTCGGGGCCCTTGTACCGCTTTTCTGTGCTGTGTGACCCAGATGGGCGACGAGGGAGAAAAAAAGGAAGGCGGGGGAGGCAGAGAGAGATAAAGAAAGAGGCTTTTCATTTAAAAAATGAGTGCATGCTGCAGACACAGGAAGGACCCCAGAGAACCACAGAATGGGATGAGACAACAAAGAGCCCCATCATCAGTTTAGTGAATGGATCTGTCTATCTATCCCTTTTATCTCCTGCTGCTCTCTTTTTTCAGCATCCCTCCCTCTCGTAATCAGCCTCTCATTGTGCCATTAGCTGAACCTGTAGTCTTAATCAGAGGCTTGGCACAGACATCATTGCTATCCACTGCCCTTCTCACACACCTACACACACGCGCACAAACACTAAATAAACAAATTTTGTGCGTGACACCAATCATGTCATCTACTCAATGAGCCCTTCTCCCCTCCCTCTAGCAGCTCACAACCCAAACATAACACATCCGTCCATCAGTCAGCCAACACACTGCCGGTCTAGAAATATGTATATGTGTGTGTGTATGTGGCTTTTTGGTGAGGATCCAAAGGGGAGAGCAGATGATTTTAACTCAATTACCTAAATCGCCTCCTATCCCTAAATCTTAGATACCTGAATACTGTATACACACACACGCTCACACACTTTTGTGCATGTCAGCGAGTGCGTATTGATAATGGCCATTAGCATATTTATGATCATTGCCAGCCTCTTATTGTTTGCACGCTCCATTAATCTTCATCTGCTGCCCGCCGACTGACAGCTCAATCTAACAGGCCATCACTGGGCACGCACACACACACACACACACACACACACACACACACACACACACACACAAAGAATGCATAGTTTCACATAAAGCATACTTGCATCAACAATCGAGGGGGATTGTCTCACACTCTCTCTCTCACACACACACACACGCGCACACACGCACACGCACACACACACACACACACACATAAGCGTGATTGACATTCACCCCTGTGAGTATTATCACCGGAGGTTATCCTCCCCAGCTGAGTGGGGTTCTGCTCGGCTTCTCTTGAGCAACACTGTGGAGTCGTGGCTGCAGGCATATATGAGTTCCTTCTAGTCCATAGGTGGGCGATGGTACCTCTTGATCAGTGTGCACCAAGCCAGCTTCTCCACCTGTATGCACGTGCACTGTCTAAGGACCCTTCCTGCGGTTGCCTAATGGCAGTCCCCACCAAATCTACACCAAATAGACCACTCAGGCCAACATCTGTAAATAAACAACCACTGGAAAAACATGGAAATCTGAAAAAAAATCACCTGGTAATTTAACACCCACAGAGCTAAACACTGCCTTATTGTGTGTGTTTAAGGTGATGGCAGCATGTGTTTGTGCGCCCAAATGTTAATGTGTACGTTTAAAGGCGGTATGATTGACTCACAGCTGATTACTGGCTGAATGAGTGCTGGAAGCGAGCCAAGTTCAATGGGAGGTCTGTTCTCCTGTTGCCTCTTCCTTTCGCTCCCCCTCCTCCTCCTGCATCACCCTGCTGCTCCAGGAAGAGCAACCAGGGAGAAAGGATATCTGTGTGAGCATGCAGTGTGTGTTCAGATGTGTATCTGGGATTTCAGCTTAGGACAGAAGATGAATGAAAGCAGAACACAACACACAGATCACAACATCATCTCTAAATTCACGTTGAAATTTAAGGCTATTTCTAAGTTTATTCACTTTCCTTTTCTTATAGCTGATAATCAGATGCATTGTCATTTTGGTTCACTTTATTCATTTATGTCTGGAGCTCAAACAGACCACTGGGCAAAGGATGAATGTTCTGGTAGTGTCCATCAACAATAAACATTGGAAGCACACCACTGATTTGTGGAAACTTTGATCTTATCAGTAAATTACATATCTGTCTGTGTTATCTTGTGTTGTTCCTTATCTGACTGCACCATGGTGGACGTTTCCTCATAACTTTAATTCTGAAACTTCTCCTTACATTTTTATGGATAAACGCCCTGTGAGTTAGATGACGTCTGATGTATGAAATCTATGGACCCGTTTATCTTTTAAGCTATAAGATGGTTTAAACTACGCAGGGTAGAACAAGTCGTAATGCTTCCCTTTCCTGGGCCATAAACCTATTTTTTTATGGAGGCTATCTATAATATTCCACTATCAGATCTTATAGAAGTTTTATTGTGATCTCCCACAGAGAGAAGAGTTTTATGTAGCTTTAGTAAATCATTCCTTTCCTCTGTGATATCAGCTCCTCATACTGTTTTATCAGTGTGAGTATAAGAGGTGCGCAGTGTTAACATTTATGAGACGTAAGCTAATATATTTGAATAGTTTATGGAAGCAGTAAAGAGTGAAATACATAATTTGCTAACATGTACCATGTAAAACAGCTCTTAAAGATGAGCTGTGAATACAAATGCAGATTTCCTATTGTTTAAGCACATTCTATCATTCATGAGCAGGGAGGCTTTCTCCTCGCTGCATTTATCTACAGTAAAGCTTCTCGTCTCTTGTGCAAAACGTGAAAACATTGAGAGCAAGAGGGAAGGCTGTTATATCACATGACGCTGATGCTGATCATATAAATATAATCTTGTAGTTCCATTTTTATGCTCTTTCCATGGATCATTGATTAAAGCAATTACAAGAAGAAGGTAATTTCTGAATGATTGTTTGACAAATTAGCGTGAAAAAAAACATACACTGCAAAAAATCAAAATCTTCAAGAATGTCTTATTTCTAGTCAAATTATGTCTATACAATTAATTTCATACAATATCACTTAGAACAAAATTTTCACTTGCTTAATTCAAACAAAAAATTCAAGCAAAAAAAATGCTTGATTTTTTGCTTGAATTAAGCAAAAAAAAATCTGCCAACAGACCAAGTGAAAATCTCAATAAACTTTCTTGAAATAAGACATAATTTCTGAGAAACAAGGCCCTCCATCTTAGTGCAAATTTTGTTCTAAGTGATATTGTCTGAAATTAAGCATAAAGACATAATTTAACTAGAAATAAGACAAATATTCTTGGCAAGAACTCGATTTTTTGCAGAGTAGACACACTAAACCTGCCATGTATACACTTTTTAGTTAATATTACACATCTGGTGTATATATATTCCACATGTAAATATCTAATATATTTATATATAAAATATAAATGTATATATATTATACATCTAAAAAAATAGATATCTCTGCCCTGTCAAACATAAGAAATTCATTGTTTGAATCTTAAATAAAATATTTCACTGATATTATATATTGTATTGTATTGAATATTGTAATAGCTGGAATGTTGCATATCATGTTTATCGAGAATTATATTGAGGTTGACTTTTAAAGCTACAGAGTAAATTTATTTGCTAAACTCTTAGATCCAGATCCTTAGTAAAAATGCTGCTCTGAATTCATTTGTACATGCACTTGTACATTTCTCTATTTCAGGGCAATGAGCCCATGACCTGGTTCAGATTGATGTATTAACACTATCTGTGTTTCTCTAATCATCAGCTGCATTTAGCCCATGATTAACTCCCAATCATATAGCGTGATTAAAAGTCAGAGTAAAAATATTCCATACATATTTAATATTCCACTAACAAGGAAACCAGCTCCCAAACTGCCAACAAAATAGATATACAGCCATAACACGCACACACTCTCACATACATCTCTCCTTTCCTTGCCTGAAAACACCCACCTAAACATTTCGCGGCTATCTCCCCCACACGCCGGTGCTGGCTAGGTGGAATTAGAAAACCAACCCTGCAGTCTCATTAATTAATTAAACACCATGTGCCCGTGGCACCTGGGTACCGGTTATCACTGGCACTCAGACACACCGTGATCTCAATAACCACCCCACCACAGGGCACTGAGAGAGGGGAGGCGGAGTGGAAGGGGCATCGATTCTTCTTTCACAACTCTGAGCTGAAGACAGATTCAAGGAAAACAGCGGAAGACAGAAAAGAGACTTCAGACGCCATCTTACTGTGTCGGCAGTAAAGTGGGACACAGGCACATTGAATTACATGCTTTGTGGGTTCTTCCCTCCCTTACAGGCTCCACGGGGCCTTTTTATCATCTTGCCAAGCGGGGCCCCTAAATCACTGCAGCAACGCCCTCCTCATCATCTCCTCTTAATACCTCTGTATGTGAAAACACACACACACACACACACACACACACACACACACACACTCTTTGCTTCTTTCCCTAACTGGTTTTATACATTTTGTGTTTTGATTTTCCTTTCTTTAATTGAAAAAAATAAGGTTTACATAAATTTTGTATGTGTATGTATGTATAAATATATACAGTACATATATATATATATAAAATGTGTGTGAGTGTATGTAAATATATAAATATGGGCTCTTGTTTAAATCAACAGCAGTCGCTGAGGTCATGAAGGAAACACTGTACCTGCCACATTTGCTCTATTTTACGATATTCATAAGGGCTATGTCATTAATGTAACACTTGCATATCAACATGTTTATTTTCATCTTTTTATTCTTTTTTATATCTATGTGTGGTCATGAGGGTTGTTTTGTTTTTACATGTGCTCATACATGTCTTTCTATTTACACACATCAAAAAAAGATCACTAACATTGACCGAATTAAATTGACTGAGGTCTATCACTGCGATATTCCAAATGCTAAACCTCTGAATCCATTTCAAATTAAACCACGGCCACCACCACTAATTGGATCTATAGGGACAAATAGTTTTCTGTTCTGAAAAGCAAGCCGCATCACTGTCAGTTTCTTTGCACTTAAGCTTTTGAAATTGACTTTGAAGATATGTTTGAATCAATATGAGTGGGTATTGAAAACTCAATGCTGGTTAACCACATATTCTAAACAAACTGAAGCAAATATCAGAATACTTACTATCATTTTACAGAGTGTCACTCTGAACCTGATAAAATAATAGAGCTCATATTAGATTAATAGGTAACATATTAGGCTGTTCATCATCTTGATAAAGTTACAGTCAAGGCTATCTGCAACTAATGAAGGTGTTTCAACTGGTACACAACCTGGTTACAGCGTCCCAATAACAATGCACTTCAGTCTGTCCGTTGACTTCAACTCACAGCAACAATGGACCTTTTAGGAAACTGGGATAGCATTTTTTCCCAAATGACATGGCGGCAGGTGAGCATTACTTAATTTATCCAGAAATGTTGACTGAAGCAACAGTACTATCTACAGAATTCCACACCAAACAGAAAGAGTATTTTTTTCCAGTTTGTTATTTCAACAGCTTCATAACTGCTGCAGCTTGGCTTTTTTTAATGTATAGTATCCCACTTTCACTGTCTCTGATTTTAGCAGTCTGCTCTCCAGTCACATTATTTGTTTTCATGTCCATCATTTCCCTGATTTATATCATAAATATTAATCTTTATTTGAATTCTGTGAGAAAATCAAGGGGAAAGCAAATAGGATATGTGGATACTGTGTACCATTGTAACTTTGCTCTATGTTGCTTTAGATTGATCCCAGTGTGTCCACAGCAGAGACCGGAGACCTGATTGAGTTTGCTCATCCATGGTCAGGATTGTCTCTTTGGGGTGTTTATGTTGGAGAAGGCCATGTTGTCCATTTTGGAGTGGGAGGTAAGAAACTGAAACCAAGTGTCACTCAGAAAACTCAAATGTACCACGTTCATTTAACTGAAATACCTCTATTTCTATACACGTTCTTCCTGTAACTGTAAGATGAGAACATGACACAGAGAGCCTGTCGCAGCTTCCTTCAGCAAGTGATTCCAAAGTCAAATAGTGATCGTGTTTTGAGGAAGACCAAAATCTGCACACAGCGCATTACGGAAATAAAAGTGCCTCCAGGAACTCGTATCAGGGTCAACAACAACAAGCACAGCCTGGTTCCTTCTCCACAGGAGATGATAATGAACCGCTGTGAGACTTTTCTGCACCAGGAGTTCAAATACGACTTGATGAACTTTAACAGTGAGCATTTCGCCACATTTGTTCGATACGGCCACGCTGTGTGCAACCAGGTTAGTTAAACGACACAAGAATGTGTGCAATACAATACAAATTAGAGCTAAGGCCAATCAGCCTTAATTTAAGCTTATTAACTTACTCTTTTCCAGATTCCCTTTAAGAAAAAGAATGACGCGCATGTGGATACAACCCAAACTCTGCAACTGATCATGCAGCAACGAATGGAGACAGAAACTTAAGATCTTCTGTGTTGCCTCTCATGTCCACCTGTCACACTGACTTTGATAATGAGCAAAAATAAAACTTCTTGGCTGCTTCATTGTCTGAGAATGTTTCATTTCACAACAAGGCACAATTAAAACTGTTGAGTGAAAAGAAAAAAGGATGACACAACATTAACAATGTTTCTCTGCCTCCGCATTCACACGCACAATCCTCAACAGCGCCGAAAAAAAACTTTAGCAACAAAGCAAACCCCATAAGAGTCAGGAAAGTATGTGTCCTCTTGTTTATTAAGACTTCAGGAATGTCAATAAGAGCATTTCTATACAGTAGGAGGGCTGGGGAGGCCAGCGTGCAGACACAATGACCTTCTGCTATTCTCCTCGTTGATAATGACCCAGACAAAGTCACACTGCCCATCAACCAGACCTATAATAAAGCCAAACACTCTCTATCATCTGCTAATAACCTCCATACAACAACAAGAGTCATGAATAGGCCAGCATCTTCTGAATGTGAGGAGGGGAACAAAGCTCTGGGCGGACAGGAAGTAGAGGAAAGCATCTTATTTATCGATCCGGGGCTGAGCACTGCCTGATGGCATATGGTGGTAACTACATTCTTCATCCCCAAAACACACAAAGACAAAGACTACTGTAGCGAAGCAAGAAAAAAAAACATACACAGTGCAAAACATTTCACTCTAACAATCAATCCTTTTGGTACACTCATTTCCTGGGCTCCTGCTACACACGTACAGTTAGACTCACCCGTGTACACACTTACAGGTGTTCTATTTTCCTAGAGATAGGTTAGGTAAACTCGTTACTCTTGTCTTAATTGGTAAAGAGATTCCGTCCTTTTTGTCCTCTCAGCAACCCCTCCAGGGGAATGCTGATTGATTCTCCTCTGATTCCTCATAATAACCCCACCATCCACCTCCCTGCACATTTACACATATATTCTCTGTTAGTAGACATCCACTTCACCACACTGCAGAACCCCGTCATCCACAGGCAAGTCACAGTTCGTAGAGGATAATTTTTTCCACTCGTTTCCTGCCTCTCCTCCAACTTTCACATCACTGGCTCAGTCTGACAATGTAGCCATATAGCTGGTCTGAGAAGGCCTGAAGAGAGAATTTATCTTGCACCCTCCTCCTCCCAGCTTGTCCCATGTCCCTGCGGAGCTGCGGCTCCCTTGCGAGTTTCTCCATGGCCTTGGAGAAGGCCTCTGCTGTGGCCTCGCACAGGAAGCCCGTCTCCCCATCTGCCACGCTCTCCAGGGGCCCCCCAGAGTTTACTGCGATAACAGGGCAGCAGCAGTACATGGCCTCGACGGGAACTATCCCAAAATGCTCTCTGCTCGGGGTGTACAGCACGGCTGCGCTGCCCAGCAGCAGTGCCACCTTCATTGAATCAGAGGGGGAGCGTAGAAAAGTGACAGAGTCCTCCAAGTGGAGCTGCGCTGCTAGCTCTTTCAGTTCAGTATAATGTTGAACATTCTCAGTTACTCTGTCATCGTAGCCACCCGCCACCACCAGGTGAATACCTGACCTCTGGCCTGGAGGAAGGCTGCTCCTGAGGACTGCAAGTGCCTCCAGAGCCAACCCCAGATTCTTCTTTCTCTCGTATCGGTTCAGAGAGAGAAACAGGCAGGAGGTTCCCTCAGGGAGCAGCCCTTCCAGGCCTGGTGCTTCACTGGACTGCTGGTCAAAGGTACGTGTGTTGAGGGAGGGATAGAGGACATCTGTCTGGACTCCTCTTAGACCACGAAAGGTCTCGCTGAAGATGCCTGCGGTGAACTGGCTGTTTACCAGAATCTAAGAAGAAGTACAGAGAGATTAGTTCATAAGGATCTCACATATATCACATGTATTTTAATACGAGTTGGATGACAGCCTGCAGTCTTTGATTATCCTAAAGTCTAGACTAAAATCGAAATGTCATTTTCTTTTCCCTGAGCTTTTATGATGACAACCAGTTTGCCTGCAGAAATCATGCTGTATCATATATTAAATAATCGCTTTGGTTTACTGAAGCTGTTAAAAATAGCATACAATTTATTTTGTATTACAATATTTTTAGCCGTTATGAAGATATATATACACATACGCGTATATACGTGTATGTGTGTATATACACACATACACGTATATACAGCGTATGTGTATATATATATATATATATATATATATATATACGTATATATATATATATATATACGTATATATATATGTATATATATATATATATATATACTGTATATATACGTGTATATATATATATATATACACGTATATATATATATATATATATATATATATATATATATATATATATATATACAGTCATGGAAAAATTATTAGACCACCCTTGTTTTCTTCAATTTCTTGTTCATTCTAATATCTGGTACCACTAAACGTATAATACAATGAACACAACAAAAAATGCAGCTAGTCACATAATACTTTATGTCCTATTTGACATTCTTAAGCTTAATTGATTCCCAGGGTATATAAGAGGCCATTTCATGTCACAAGCAGCACTGCACATTCAAAGGCCTAGAGTGGTTTCCTGCTTACATTCAAGCCGTAGCACAACTCAGAAGTTGTCAGCTCTCACATAATGCCTAAAACAAAAGAATTATGTGAAGAAACAAAGGCAGCCATCTTGGCACTGCTGGAAATTGGCATGAGTGAGAGACAGGTAGCGAAAAAACTGAAGATCTCCAAGACAGCCGTTCATTACAACAAAAAAAAAACAAGCTGAACATGGCACTACCAAATTGCTACCTGGCCGTGGCAGGAAACGTCTTTCTACCCCACGAGATGACCGTGCACTCATCCGTTCCTGTGTCAGGAATCGTCGTCAGACCTCCAGGGACCTTAAAAATGAGTGGGCACTGTCGAGAAATGTGACTTGCTCGGCAAGGACAGTTCGAAACCAACTTGTTGAAGCTGGTTTGAAGTCACACAGAGCACGCAAGAAGCCCTTCATCAATGAAAGGCAGAGGAAGGCCCGGTTACTCTTTGCTCGAGACCACAAGGATTGGACTGTTGATGATTGGGCTAAGGTTCTCTTCAGTGATGAATCCAATTTTGAATTGATGCCCACTCCAGCCAACTTACTGGTTAGGAGGAAGCCTGGAGAAGCTTACAACCCAGACTGTCTTGCCCCTACAGTAAAACATGGGGTGGATCGGTCATGATCTGGGGTTGTTTCAGTCTGAGTGGAACAGGGCAAATGCAATTGTGTGAAGGCCGAATGAACCAGGTCAAGTACAGGACTACCCTTGAAAACAGTCTTCTTCCATCAGCTGGAAAACTCTTTCCTGCCTCGAATGACTGGATTTTCCAACAAGACAATGCCCCTTGCCACACGGCAAGGTCAGTTAAAGCCTGGATGGAGAACCACAACATTCGCACCATGCCTTGGCCTGCTCAATCACCAGATCTTAATCCAATTGAAAACCTGTGGAAAATCATCAAACTCAAAATGGAGAACCACAAGCCCAAAAACAAAGAAAATTTGTTTGAATTTGTCCAACAGGAATGGGCTGCTGTGACAGCAGAACAATGTCAGAAGCTGGTGGAGAGCATGCCAAGACGCATGGCTGCAGTCATCAAAAACAATGGTTATGCAATCAAGTATTAACTCTTGTGTGTATCATGTGTTTAAAGCAAACAGAAAAGAAAACATGGAATGCTTAAAAGTAGTGTTTTTGGCGGTACAATGCCATAGCTATTGATGTAAGAATTTAAGTAATTTTGGTTATTATCAAGAAAACCATGGAAAATGAATAATCCTTAGTTCTTAAATTAAACTCTCATGAGCTATTTTTGTTGTTATCATTATAATTGTCCAAACAAATGTACCTTTAGTTGAGCCAGGCATTAAAATTAACAAGAAATTGAAGAAAACAAGGGTGGTCTAATAATTTTTTCCATGACTGTATATACATGTATATGTATATATAAAAATAGCATACATACATACATACATATATATGTGTGTGTGTATATATACAATATATACACACATATATATACGTATATATATACACCTATATATATGTGTGTGTGTGTGTATATATATATATATATATATATATATATATATATTGATAGCAATGAAATTCCAGTATTAAGTATTAACACTGTTTATTACACACATGATCTCTAAATATATATATATATATATATGTATATATATATATGTATATATACATATATATATATATATATATATATATATATATATACACAGTCCTGTACAGACAGTAAAGCCCTTTGGTAATTTGTGATAGTGTGCTATACAAATAAAATTGACTTGACTTGACACACTGACATTTACCATATATAATTATATGTATTTATATGTATGTGTATTCTTGAACTGTATTTATGTGTTTTATTTATTGCTGGTAAATCTGGTAAACCTGGTAAACCTTCCATACGCACCATATCAGCCATGCCAGTGGTGCGTTCCTCCAGCCAATCGATGGGAGCTCGATACAGCTTCTTCAAGGCCGACTTCCTCTGGGTCAGCAGCTGGTCTGGGAAGTGACAGTAAAACAAGACCTTCTTCCTGAAGCGGGACAGTCGCAGCACTGGGATACACACTGACACCTGGGGTGGAAGGAAAGGGGAATAAACCAAAATGTTCATGTTTCTTACGCTCTTTGTAACCTTCGAATGACATGTTTGGGTTGATAGTAGTTTTATTCTTTTATTCTGTGGGTCAGAAAGGTAATACCTGCACGTGTTTATGTGGACAAACAGTAGAAAATAAGCAAGAAAGGGGCCACAGTTTAAGGCATGGTATTCAGAATAATAATAGAAGGGTGTGGCACAAAAAGGTAGAAACAAAGAGACAGTTCACTGTGGAAGCTATTCTCTGAGCAACAGTCACAGTTACAAGATCAAAAGGCTCAGGTCAACTCAAATGAGTAAAAACCAAATAGACATATAGTTAGTTCCTGTTGGGAATAACTGACTTGGTCACAGAAGATGACATCATACTCCACACCACTGAGGAAGACCAGGTAGAGAGCCACGTAGATCATCCTCAGGTAGGCACACAGGGCATGCAGGTAACCAAACACACTGGTGGGTAGCCAGTCACCCACACATATCTAGAAGAGTCATAGAAACAAATACATCATGTATGCATGCCTTCTACACACACTATTCTCAGTCTTTGTTGTGTATCTTTGAGGGACTCTATTACATAATAAGGTGTGTGTTGTGTACCACAGGCAGTTCTGGGTCCAGGGTTTCAGAGAAGCAGTGTGTAGGGTCATAATGGGCCGTCCATATCTGAACACTACACCCCTGAGACTTCAGAGCCACAGCAGCATCAACCACCAGTCGCTCTGCTCCACCAATACCAAGGTCTGGATGGAGGAATACCACCCGGGCCATCCTGCACACAAGAATTAATAAAGTTCAAATTGGCTTTAGACTATATTTTACAACACGGCAAAGTTAAAGGCATTGTAGATCACTGCATCATATAGAATGATAAACAGATAATAAACACAGATAGATAGTAAACAATTCAGTCCAAAGGTTATATTCTGAGGTACATCGAAGAGCAAATTAATGATGAATGACATTCAAACGATCTAAAAATCTATATTAAGAGGAGCAAATTACATTTCCCACCACAGCTAACCAGAGTCCACAGCTCTATGTTTTTATGTTAAGAGAAACCTTTCAGAGGTACACTCTTAACAATCATGAAGGATTTGTCTCATACCTTCTTACCTATGAACCCTTTAAGTGGTCAACTGAAAATATATCCACACCAGAAAGAACATAAATTAGCCCCTTCTGATTTAGATAACTGCTGCTTGATTTAGAAAAAGTATCCGAAGTGCTAACTGCTACAAGGATACGATAATAATAAATGCTAGCATATGTAGCTAATGAAATTATAACACGTTTTAGAAAGCTGATGGTAACTGGTGGGTATTTGTCTTTGTAAGTGAACATACAACTATATCCTCGTACATTCTAATTATAATGCAGTCATGTTTACCTTTGGTTCTCTTAACTACTCTGTCCGAGTTTGGAAATCTGTGATGATTCTTGTCTAGATGCCCGCAGCGGCATGAACGACTCCTGAAACTCTACCGCTTGGACGCCATGTTGGCTCAAGTCATGTATTAAAACTGGTCTAACCGCGCTTCGTGCTTGAACCGTAATGGCGTCTGTTTCCTCAACGTAACCGACACGCTTCCTGTGAGACACGTCTCCTTCAGAATCAAAGCGGACTAAATATTTGCCTTTGCATTAATGTACAAAAAATACAACCATATTCAATTTAAAATAAAAATACTATTTTGAGGAATACTTTAAATCAATAAAATAAAAAACAAGTTCCTATAATAAAATGTTTGATGCATGGTTTATGTGGTGAATGCTACCAGCCGGTCAGGCTTCAGCTCAGAGTCCTAATCTGGTCTTGTGTTTTGCAGTCGTGTCCTTTTTAGACAAGCGTCAGCTTTGTGAGCTCTCCTCTCAAGTTTTGACCAATTCACACGCCGACTGTCTGCTGTTCATTTGACGTGGACATCAGCTTGAAGAGGGCCTCTGTGTTTCATCCTGCATCGGGACAAATAAAACAAAATGGTAAGATGCTCAGCTCCACCTCATACTCATTCGTGTTGAAGCTAACAAGCTCTATTACATCCGTTGAACGTTAGACCTGAGCTAACGTTTTGCTATCTGTTAGCTAGCTTGCCAGTGTTAGCCCTCGTTTGTGGACGTGGCTCTTTTTAAACAGTCCTAAAACACACATTTAAACCTGGCCAACACTAAATGAACGCATCATGTATGTTCTTGAACACATTTGGACGAAATGTATTAGCTTAAAGTCAGTGAGCAGTGTGGATAATTAGTCAAGGCCTTTGCCAGTTGTCTCTGACATAAACACACTGCACAGTTCAGACAAATAAAATGCGTGTTAACTACTCATGAATCATGTTTAAAAGTGTTTGCCTTAATGTTGTACGTGTTTTCTTAGATTCAAATGTGGCTGAGTGTGTCACAGATATTAGACAGAATGTCAGAAAACAGGAAGAATGGAGATGAATCCTGTTCATGTGTAGTAATCCTGTTGTCTTTCCCTCAGCCTGGACCAGCAGCAAGTGCAACCAATGTTGGGGCATCTAGTCGTTCCCCCAGTAAGACAGTGGCTCCCCGCGCAGCAGGATCCACAGTCAGACAGAGGTACACACACAATCTACCAATCTGTAGCCTCTTCAGATGGGTAAACTCTCCAGAAGTACACAGAGATGTGTGATGGATCTGGATAAATGGATGCAGAAGCACAATGAATTAAGAGTCTTCCATGTATGATTCACTTAAGTTTGTGATGAGCACGAAAATCACATGAATCATTTGGTATAGTCAAGATTCCAACTTATTTGAACACCAATTTGAAATTCTAGTTGAATTTGTTGGGCAGCTCTCTCTAACTTTGTGGAAGAATTTAGTTAAGTCGAGTTCAGAGACCCAAATCAATTCCAAGACGCATGAAGCTGTAATAGTCTCGATTGTATACAGAGACATTTGTATTAGTTTGCCATTCATTTGTCACACAACTGTACATTGATGCCATTGAAGACCACTTTGTATTAAACATGAGATAAGTTATGTGGTCATCTTGGCCTGCACATATTTTCCATAACTACTTACCAAATACAACCCCTGCCCCAAACAACTGCTTATGTAAAGAGTGATTGATCTTCGAGCGTCAGCTAGCCCTTCCCTTTATTTTTTGTGTGCCCTGTGTAGATTATAGCAGCAGATAGATGTTGTGCTGTGGGCTTAATCAGTGTGTAATCAGAGGCTCACTGTTAACTCTCCAATTATTACCCATTACTATCACCCGCTTCATTACCTCATTAACCTCCGTTTAATCTCATCACACAAGTGAAGCGGCCATGAATCACTGCACTGTTTCATCAACAGCTTCTGTAGTTAATTACATTCTGAATAGATTGTATGTAGCAAAGATTTTTTTTTTCATTTTGACTGTGATGTTATTGATCAAAGAGTTTGGTTTTAATAAAATGCTGTACTTGTACACATTTTCCATTTTTTTTAAGTTTATTCTAATTGAAGATGCATATTATCTTGTGTAGAGTATTTACCATGAAAATTTTTCTATGGAAAAAAAACAATAAAAAAGGATTTTAACGGTTTAAGATCAAATCAGTTGTCACATAAATCTCTCAATAATCACAGACTGAATCATCCAAACACTTTGATAAATTCCTGACTTGTGTGTATGTGTGTTACACAGGAAAGCTACAAGCAGCGGTACACGCAGCGGTGGCAGGACCACAGGATCGGCAGGCACCGGTGGCATGTGGCGCTTCTACACAGAAGACTCACCAGGCCTCAAAGTGTAAGTGCAGCGAAGAAAAGCAGAGCACACACAAAACATAAACCCTCGCAAACAAACTTAGCCTCTGGCATTTTTAACTTCCGCTTGCAAATGGACAGTAATTCTCAGGATTTCCGACACTTGCTATCATTAGTGTTCTGCCCTCATCAGGTAGAGTGGGAGGAATGTTTAACGGCAGGAAATTAGGTGGACGTGCTTCTGTGGTCAAACAAATCATAGGAGCAGTAGATTCTGACTTAAGTGTGTCTATTAGCAAAGTGCACTTTTCGAAAACTCTCAGCCTCAAACTTTTATTTTGCCTCATCCTTGCCCCTAATATTAGGGAATGCGCCCTGTCTCCTGGCCATAGCTGGCCACGGTTGATCGATGGTGCTGTGGTGGTTATTGAGTGCGTCTCTCCAGCAGTCGAAGGAGGGCAGACTCGCCATACAGTGCTGTATATCGAGTGCGTGTTTGTTCCTGCGTTAGACACCGGCCTCAAAGCTTCATTAAAGGATGCACTTTGAAAGGTCAACTCAATTACAGCCTTCTGACAGGGAGAGGAGGGGGCCACCGAGGAGATGGTTGGCATGGCAATGCTGCTACTTAGCGATGCACCATCTCCACCCCACCCCCCAGTCTGTCCCTCCTTCAGAGATGAGAGCGCATCCTTGTTTCCTAAGCTCATCAATAAAATCAGCCACTCCACTAAGACGCTCGCTGTGGTAGGAGTTTGAGCAAACGATGGGATGTTGTTTGTGTGCTTTGTTGTGTTTCTATCTGTGTGTTGATCAGTTTGTTTGTTGCGACAGCGGCCCTGTGCCAGTGCTGGTGATGAGTCTACTCTTCATTGCTTCGGTCTTCATGCTGCACATCTGGGGGAAGTACACCCGCTCTTAAGCTCTGCCTGATGACCTCTGACCCTGCGCCTCGGCCTCTTAACACATTGGACCTGGACCAAACAACGAACAACAACCTTACTCCCCTGGTGTCATCCTGCACTATCACTACAACACAGACACACAAACCTTATTTTCTTTTTTATTTGACCGTTTCAGTACACAATCTTCATCTGCACTGATGCTGGTATCCCCTTCCTGCGGGAGGAAGCCCTGCAAACCCACCTCAGATTTAATGTCTGTGTGTGGATGTAGCCCTCCACTCAGCAGCAGCTTGTTTCCATCACTGTTGCATGAAGTTTCAGTGCAGTAGGACTCAAGGACATTGTTGTTTTCAGGCCCCAGCAAACATTTCCTCTTGTAGCCTGAATTTAATTTTTGTTATCAGCATTTGTACAAATGTAATTGTAATATTGTACAATAAAAAAGTAAAATATGTGTGTTCTAAATTTAGCTTTGTGCTCTGAAATAATAACCCTAGTTTTTGTTGAGTAGGCCTGTCTGTTCTGCATTATTTGCCAGAAGGCGTTCATAAACCTCTGTCACAACAAAAAATGAAAGGTAGAGCAAGAAAATTTGAACCGCAAAAATGTTAAATGTTTCTGTGAAATGATTGACAATTCATAAAACATTTGGGTTTTGGACAAGATTGGTTTAAACAAGTTACCCGCAACTTAATTTGACTGAGGTTTTGGCTTTAACTCACTCATTCTAATGTGGCACCTAAAACTTCAGATAAACTTCAGTTGTCTAAAACTAATAATGGCATCTTATTAACAACATTACATGACACATACATACTTGAAAGCATATTTTCTCTGCAAATACACATATGTATACCAACTGCTTCAAACTGTCATTTGACTGGATCAAAGCGTTTACTCTATAAGTATGCACATGTCTGTGTGATCAGAGGCATCAGCGTGAAACAGGAGCAGCCCTAGGGTTTGTCCTCAGCCCGACGCTGAGGCATTTTAGTCTGCTGCTCTCAGTAATTGAAGGGGCAAAATTACTTTTTGAAAAGTAGTGTCAAGAGTAACCCCAGAAGGCAAACAACAGGTGGGCTATCAGGAATACTATGACTTATTTCTGAAGGATACTAAATGTTACATACTGACTTTATATTATTTTTGTCTAGTTTCACACAGCTTTGCATTTTGATGAGCTCTAGAAAGAGGACAACAATCAGCTGTTAGAGAAAGTATACCTATATATAACCAAAGCACAATAAGTTGTTTAAATTGTTTGCTAGAAAACATCAAATCAAGATGTTATATTATTGAATGTTAATCTAAAGGCATGAAAAAATGATGAATAGATATGGGTTTTCTTGTAAAGTCACCTCAAAATGTTCTTCAGCTAAATTTTCTTTTTCTGTCTTTTCCTGAGGGGGGCGCTGCAGACTATTTTCTGAATGTCACTGGTTCAGAGACAATCAAGATGCAACTCTGAGGACATGAACAAATGTTCTGTGTGGCAACTTTCTTTACCTGCTCATTTTATCACAATACAGTTAAACAGCTTGGCCCCAAACTGCCCAGAGTCACAGTCATCAGACACATCCAGCTCTTTTTTTACTTACCAAAATGTTTTGTTTAAAACTTATTATGTTATTATGGTCAAGTAATTATTCATTTTTAAAATATACTTAAAATCAAACAACAAAAATAGCCTTCATCAGGCAGACTGTAAAGCCGCACGCCATCTGTTTGATACTCAAATGCTTCATAACCATACTAATGTCAATAAAAATCATTGTAACAAAACTAAATGACAAGCAGATTTGATTTTTCCGCTGTGAGCTGCTGGCTCCTTGTTTTGTAGTCGTAGAAATAGTACTGGCCCAACCTACATCACCAGGTTACCTGTGTTGAATATAAAACCACCAGCTGGCCTGTGTGTGTGTGTGTGTTTGTGTGTGCGTGTGTACCTTGTGTTAAACGTAGCATTTGGATCCTGTTCATTAATTCATCCTGTTGCTATGGCTCTGCTTTCCCACAGGCTTCCAGTGTTCGTGGCAAAAACCAGGCACCGCTGCCACATCACTCTCCCTGTCGTCCCTGTCCTGCACACACACAGATACACTCACAAATGCTGTGGCCCAATTCATGGTGGCACAACACGGCAGTGAGCCAGGAATAATTCAACATAACTATTAAATATGGAGAAGCAATGGTGAAGCTGTCCCTCTGTGTTCAGGAGTCAAACAGGCTCAGGCAGCACATGGAGCGCTCCACCACCGCCTGCAACCTGTAGTTCCAAACTCCTCTTGACACTGTCTACACAAGTCAGTTCAGTGGGTAGCGCTCAACGCTGGGACCTCCGTTTTTGTGATTTGGACAGACACATCCATAATGCCCCTAAATCACTCAGTATGTAAGCACTAAAATGTTTTGATCCAATTTGTGCTCATAGTTTTTTAGATATGTGGAAACATTGTAGTTGCACATTTTAATCATAAGCTTACCAAAATACGAATTATTAGAAGTTAATATCAATCATCAAGGCAGAGTGAGCAACTTTCTTTGTTGCACCTTAAGTGTGTATGTTCCCTTTAATTCTTCAACAATCAATAAATAATATTCACACAAGATGACAAAACAAGAAGAGACTTCAAGCAAAGCCTCTCTCTCTATTCTACCCTGTTCTATTCATAAATCGTCCTGAACATCCACACATGAGCTGACGTTTGTCTCATGGCAAGAATGAGAGGAGTGAGAGAAAGAAAAAAAGAAACTCTTTCTTCAGAGCGCTTCCTTCTGTGTCTTCTTCACCAGAAACCCATATCCTGTGAAGAAACCACATGCTTTTACAAGGGATGGTCCCTTATATAGAGAGAGGTGAGCATGCACATATGTGCAGGCCTGTAAATAGGCCACATGTACTTTTTGTTCTACATTACACGTGCTGCTCTGTGGTTTAGCATGGACAAAAAACAAACTGTTAAAGCCAGTCTTCCTCCCTCCCTCTCTATGTCACTCCCTCACTCATCCATCCACACACGTTTATGCCTGGAGTTGGTCCAGCCTGCAGGTAAACACAGCTATCAGGGTATCATGTGCAGCAGAGGGCTGATGATTTGAAACTCTTCTTCCCCGTCAAACACTGCCCAGAATATTCCTTCCTTAGAGGAGTGTGAGCGCCCAGTCATGCACAAACGTATGTATGTGTGCATATTTTTGAACAGATCACATGGTTGGTAAAGCATGGAATGAATTGACAGGTGAGTGGAATCGATCCACACCCACCAACCAAGTAAATCCTTACAGATGTCCCAAAAAAGTAGGGAGCCGCTTAAGGGGATGCAGGGACACCTGTGACTAGAAGAAACACTTTATCTACAGACAAAATTTTGTATTTTAATGTAAACATGGAATAAAACTGCACTCAAAATTAAAAGTAGCCTTTCTCAAGAATGATCCCTTTAAAAGTGTTATTGGCCTATTATTTGTGACTACAACTGATCATTGTGTATACTTATGGGCAGCTTAATCCATAGTGGAATGCATCATATTTCATGAGGTCATTGTAAGTTTTGCTTGGATAATTGTTACCTGCAACACCTAAGTGACTACAGCCATCAAATAAACCATTTGGTTTATACTTCTATTGTGCTTTTACTTGTAAAAGTAAAAAAGTTCCATAAAAGAGCTTTCCTCAACAACTAATAGTCTTCATTCGCTGCCTTTTACTGCAAAAATGGCATTAACAAAGCTCATTTCTGTCACTGGGCTGTCTCTTTCTTGTTAATGTTGTGAATTTCACTTTGTTAATGTTTTTAATCTTTTACATTCACTATGATGTATGTATGTATGTGAATGTGTGTTCATGTTGGCCCATTCACTGAGGTCATAAGACCAGTGATCAGGCAGTGATCTGTCAGGAGCATAGCAGCCAAGTGGAGCAACACCCTGTTAATGGCCAGTGATCAGCAGGTCTGCTGAGAGGTGAGAGCTTGTTCACTGTAAAATAATCTGACTCCATATTCTGCATCCAGGCCGCATGGTCGCTGTCATATGAACTGCATGGGTCACAAGGGTCAGAGGGAGCTCTGTGTGTGTGTGTGTGTGTGTGTGTGTGTGTGTGTGTGTGTGTGTGTGTGTGTGTGTGTCAGCTGGAGGCTCCCTGATCTCTCTGAGCAGAAAGAAATAAGAGAGTCAGAGTCTGAACCAAGGCTGAGTCTGCATCTGTCAGTATCTCATCCCTCGCTCTCTAATCCTCTGTGTGACACTCACCTCGTGCTTTAAGCACGAAGCATGAACAGCAGGATGAACTATTATAGGAAATAGAAGTCTGTTTATATTTCTACTAAGTTCTGTATTTCTGTATCTGTATCATCTGTATTTAGACACAGCTGTATGTCTACACTCAGAAACACCAAAAAACATATTACACATTAAAGCAGACTATGTTTTAGATACCGTACTAAAGCTCGAGTCATTAGTGCTCTTTAAATAGATTTTTTTGTGATAGTAATTGAAATTGTCATTACATCCTGACATCAATCAATAAATCAAATGTAAAGAAAATAATGTGGTATCTGTGGCTGTCTACCCACCCACCTGCCTACAGCTTTAAACACTAACAATGTTTGCCTTTTACATTCATTACATGGAGAGCTTTGGATGGAGGCCTGAAGCCACGGACTGTCAGTGTTGCAGACTTGGTGACTTTCTTGTTAGATTTGGAGACTTTTGGATCCAGTACTGATCCTGCTACTTCGCTGTGAAAACATTTTGCAAACCCGAGCTTCTCTGTTTAGGTTAAAAAAACTAGTTTACTCTTGCTAGTTTCTAAAGATCACCAAGCCTTGCTTTATAGCACAGTTAAGTAGCCAAACAAGTATCTGCTCCACACTAAACAAGGCTTAATGTTTTGGTTAAGTGTTCTCAGAGCGTCATGCAGCAGGCAGCTTTTTGTCAGAGAAAAAAGCTCCAAAAAGTACTGCATACTGCCCAAACTGCAGACAGACACGGAGCATTTAGGAACTAAAAAAAAACAGAAAGTGAATAATAGACACAAACACAGCTCCTTTTGAATGCTGCTGCTGGTTGCTGTATGCTGGATAAATAATCAACTTAAAATGTCATAATATATCAATAATGTGCTGAACTTTTTTTCTGTTTATGCTGTTAATCACTTACTGCAGATTTAAATTCACATTCGATCAGCAGCTGTGTTTGTCAAACTACTGTTAAATAGACAGATGTCAGTCTAGAAAGAAAGAAGATATGCAAATATGAAAACCATTATTTGGAAGCCCACATTTAAATGTCTTTTTGTATATTAATCAATTAGAATAATACAGTTCAACAGTTCTCAACCTATGCATGAGATCCAGTGCAATATGTTCAGATAAGACACAAAAGAATATATGTACAGTACATGAACAGAGATGGAAACTGAGTGGAAGGATATGGCTCCAATGGTTCAGGTTAACAGCACAAAGGAAAGAAAGCAAATATACAGAGACATACAGAAACAGAGATTGAGCAAGGTAATACAAAAAGAGAAAATGAGACACAAAGTGCTGGAGAGAGATATGAATAACTACAGGAAGATGGAAACATGTGAAGATAGTGGATGGTGGGAGAAAACCAGAAGGCATTGAACAGGTAGTACATGCAAAGAATTTAAAAGAATGGAACAATGTGGAGGCTCAGTGACAAAGAGATGAATAAAACTCTAAACAGCCGGAGAGTCAACCAAACACGCATCTGAGTTTTTGATGAGAAGAGCATTGTGAGGGATCGGTTAAAATACAAAAGTTAAATACCCCCCCTTTGCTGCCAAAACAGCCCCGTACACATCAAGCTGCTCTGCTCTGTGTATTCCTGTCAGAACCAGCATTAACTCCTCTGGTCTGTTGGATCAGACCACTGGGACCATCCTTCACTCCCCACCTGCATCAGTGATCCTTGTTCTCTCATGACCCCGTCTCTGGTTCACCACTGGTCCTTCCTTGGACCACTTTTGATAGATCCTGACCACTGCAGACCAGGAACACCCCACCAGAGCTGCAGGTCTGGAGATGCACTGACCCAATGTCCATTTGTTGCCATAATGAGGAGATAATCAGTGTTATTCAGTTCTTCTGTCAGTGGTCATATTGTTGGCTGGTGGTGGAGGAGGTGTTATGATAAGGAGAATCCCAGGATGGAGGCCATGGTGGTCTTTGTAACCTTTTCACATCCGCAGTGAGACCAGCAGAAACCACCGTGGCCTCCATCCTGGGATTGTCCTTTTTGTAACCCCCTCCCCACCCACCCAGCCACACAAACTATACACACCCACGTCAGGCCGGGTGATGCCCCGTGTGACTGCCACAGGCACGCAGGGCCAACTGGGCAGTGATGTCATCAGCATGTGTCCCCCACCCTGAACCCCCCCCCCCATCACCAACATGCACTAAGAGCCTGCAGCAGAGCGGATCAGACTGAACCCTCAGGGACACACTGGCCACGTCTGGAGTAATTTAAGGAGGAGGGAGGGGGTGACACCACTGCACTTGTCTTAGGTGTCAGCCTTGTGCTTCCTAATATTAAAGACACTTGATGTGTGTGTGTGTGTGTGTTTGTCAGTGTGTTGTTTATGTGCAGTGTATTTTTAGGTGACTATATTTTCCACTCCTTGTGCAGCGCTCCAGGGCAGCGACAGAGGGGAGAGGTATCACCTGGCTCTGCAGTATAATACTGTTTGATATATAATTATTATCGTGATGTAGCCTGAGAGACATCCTGATCATGTTTCAGTTCATTGTGTTTGTAAATAGCTGCAAAATTTCTTACATTCCTTTTGAATTATAGCCTGAAACAACGCTTGGCTTACTTGCTTTCGTGAAGTCAAACGGTACAAACCCACATTAGGAGCAGAAATAGTCCAAATAATGACGTACACAGTCTTTTTAGGTTTTTCTTAAAGATAGAGCCAAGCTCTGTTTTGTCTGAGTCACAGTTATCATTTTCTTGGCTCATCTTTGCTGCGCTTCCTACACACAAAAATAAATCAATATTCTGAAATCAATATTTTAAATGTGAAAGAGTAAAATGAGGCATAATTCTCAGCCTAACATCTTAGAGAAGTGCTGAATGAAATTAAAGAAAATAAATTTGTTTCTTCAAGGTAATTACATTAACAGATGTGTCATGTGATCATATGTGTGTACAACAAGCGTGGAGCAACATAAGCATTTGTTTGTGTCCAACCGATGACTATATGCCTGCTGTCTCTGTAAATAACATTGACAAAGAAATGCTGATTAGGGGAACTTTAAAGATAAATAAGCCAAACACCAAGCTAGGTAATGTCATCTCAATCAATAACTATCCTTACTGTAACATTCATGTATTTTTTCACCTGCACATTTCATCATGCATTTCTTTGTTAGCAGAATGATGAAATATCCTGTGATTATATCCTAAATATTTAAAAACGTGCTGCACAACGTCCTCATTGCATCAACAATATCTCACAGGCTGCCGCATTTGCATATAGCACATGTTCATTCCATCTTAACAGGTCTGTCAGGGCAAGTTATTGCCTGTGTGTGTCTGACTGCAGCAGGTGAGGATGCATGATGTAATCACAAGTATTCAGGGAGTGGAAGCATTTAAGGAGTGGAGACATAATGTGAATTGGTTTCTCATAAAGTATGTACCACAGCTTCACATACAAAACCCAGCCAAAAACAGCTGTTTGTTGGCAAATTATAGGTTACAGCTGCTGTGCTTACATAATTTTAAATGAACGAATGAATGAATGAACGAATGAATGAATGAAAAAATAAATGAAAAACTTTAATTGCTAGCACATACACAGAATTTGATGTCAGATTCAACTGAGCTCTCTTTTGTACATACTGTACATTCAACAAACATATACCATTATAAAAAATCTAGAAAAAAAACTCTGAGGAAGTTTTAAATATATAAAGAATGTATAAAGAAAATAAAAGAAAAACAAAGGCAAGTATATACAACATAAATAACAACAATGCAAGATGTACAGCAAGAAAAAAAAAATGAAATACTGATACTGCACATCACAGAGGTCATTCTCTGAGTGCAGATGTGAGATATGGATGCAATGGATGCTTGTGCACCTTTTTTCAAACTAGACTTTCAATGGTCCACACTGCCGATGTCAATGTTTTTCTAACCTCTCACCCAGTGTCTTCCTGTGACCCGTCTGGCAGCAGCCGCAGTATTGACACATTGTCCTGACTTACACATCGTCCAGAATAGTTATGTAAGCTGTTCTTTCTGCCTACGAGATGCAAGGATTTGCATATTGGTCCAGCTGGCTCTTATGATCTCTTCAGAGTTGAATGTGCACCGTGCATACCGTGCTATGCCCCTGCTGATCTCCCTCTCCTTCACCTGTGTGTGTGTGTGTGTGTGTGTGTGTGTATGTATCACACATGTCAAAGCCCCAGGTGACAGAGAGGATAATAACTTAATGACAGGCTAGTCCTCCAGTCATAATTCTCCAGTAGCCTCAGGGTGAGATGTCATTTTTTTGTTTTTCTCAGGGGTGGGGGGTGGGCTTACTCCTTTTCACTTAAGTGCTCCCTTTCTTACAGTGGTGGAAGAAGAATTTTACTTGAGTAAAAGATGTAATACTGCTCTTTGTAAGTAAGTAATATTGTAAAAGCTCAATTATTTGTAAAAGTCCTGCATTCAACATCATTGTGAAGCAAAACTATAGCAGTGTCATCAGCAGAATGTACCTGAAGTATCAAAAGTAAAAAGGCCTCTGTAACTCATATATAGTTATATATTGTTTATACTCGTAAATCAACGCACAAGCAGCAATTTATTGCTGCAGATGGTTGAGGTGGAAGTCCAGTGTTTTCCAGCCTCAGGCACTCCAAAGGGAGTTAATGGGAGAAGTATCGTAACACAAATTTAGGACATTTAAATACCCTGGGTTCATCATGTTAACAAAGAGAAGGTGAGCAGAGAAACTTGGACATGTAAACAACAGATTTAATAATACTTTGTATTTTATGTGTGTATCATATGCTCTTTTATTTATTTGTTCATTTGTTCAATTCATAATGTTCTTTTAAGTAAAGTTCTCAACTGAGAAAGAAATAGCTGAGAAAAAAACGAATATTTCCCTTTTTCCCACTAGAAGTACTTCCATACAGAACCTAATTTAAAGTTTCCACACTGTTTCTTCCTCCTCATCCTTTCACCTCACCCACTCTGGGCTCCTTCCCTTGATGTTCACTAGTTGCTCGCATGAATAAACTGATGACAAGAGGAGCAGATAAAACCACCCAAAGACACAATCTGCTGGGGGTGAAAAATGCAGACTTGCAGATTTTTCTCACAGAGATTTGTCAGGGTGAATAGCTGATGAGAGGGGACAGACGGTAAACACGAGTAAACATGACAGAGGGAGCGTGTGTTTGCTCTGAGCATTGGACATTAGCTGTTTCTATGTATTATTGAGAAGCTGAAGAATACAAGGAAACTCAGGAGAGCTCTCCTTTAGCTCATTTAGCGGGCAACTTGTTTTTTTATTTTATGAGGGTGTTTCATATTGATGACTCTTTTGTGAGTCAGTGATTTGTAGCAAACACAAATAACTTTCATTCAACTTCATGTTTTGGGAAGTTGACATTGACCTTTTGGATACCTTCATTAAAAATACTACAGATTAGCCACCAATTTACAATGTCACATACAAAAAATGCAGACATGCAAGCGGATGTTTGTTCAAGGCGCTGAGGAGCAGTGGATCCAGGTTGACGTTGGATGTCATGTCTAATATCGTCGTGTGGGCACTGAAGGTCTATTATTCATGAGATCAATGCAGAGATTCAACCAGTACAACCCTTTCCCCTGAGGCTGTCCCCCTCCATCCTTCCTCCAAGATATTTCTCAGAAGATTATTTTCTCTTCACAGTACTCTTTTCTGCTGAGATTGAGTTGTGAGAGCTGCGAACATGAAAACTGAGAGTGTTCACCTCAAGGGGATGACAGCCAGTGAGAGGCAGCGAGGCGGGCACCGGTGTCAGATACCCAACAATGACCAGGGAAGTGTAACCTTGTGCTGCATGTCTTACAATTCCTAAGCTATCACCCCTTCACTAGTCCCTATGTGGTAAACACTGGAGAAGACTCGATAGTGAGCAGTAAATCCAGATGAAGTAACCTCAACCTCTTATCTTCATCATAGATGAGAAAGTTTTTGTCGAAATGAAATAACCTTTTCTAATTGATGTCAAAGAACATTTTAGGGCTCTATCAGCTGAAATGAAATACAATATTCACGACTATGTTTTCATTAGTGCTTAATCATCTGATACTAAGAAATGTTCTGTATTGATCAGCTTAAAATCAACCCTTCATATCCCCCATAAAGTGCTCAAAAGCACTTCAGTGATAGTTCCTGCTACAGGTGTCTCTAGGACCGCATTTTGCCATGATGACACACACTCACCATGTGAAAACACCAGCCACACACCATCAGCTGGTAATTTAATGTTAAAAAATTACAGCCAACACAAAAACTTCAAACAAACACTGAACATGTAACAGTTCAACCAACACAAACATGCATATTGTATTCTTCCATATGGAAAAAATGACTGCTGTGCCAGAAGCCAGAGCAGCAAGAAAGGAAGGACCATCCATGTATGCTGCTTGATGCCTCCAAGGTCCATCAAATATGCACAACAACCAGAATCACTATACATGAAGGAGCACACACATCACTCAAACCATCCAGTCAAAGACTCACTTATATACATACATACTTGTCACACTAGGAAAAGCACAGGCGTTACTAACGACAGAAGACTGAAGCAGCTATATGGGTTTAGGATTGTAAGGCTTTGTAGCGCCTAAATAAAATACAGTCAAAAAGATCTACAAATGAAAATGGGATGACCACTGAAATTGGCAGATATATTCAACAGATCACATTATTTTCTCATTTTTTACACTAAAATACAAATGCTATCACACTAAATACATTTCTAAATATGTCTAATAAGATCCAGCTTCTTCCTGTGTGTCCCACCAAACATACTGGTGTTTCATAGCAACTCACAAATATTTTCAATCCCAGTACCCATGACACTTCTGATGTCTGAGAACTACAACTCAGAAGCCCTGGGAACTACAACTTCCACAGAGGGAGATCAATGTGTCTGCGTGTCAGTCACCTTCGCTGTGACGTCTCCGTGACAAAGGTTTGCGTGTGTGATGTCCGAGCTGCCCGTGCATGGACGCCTGGCCGGTGATGTCAGCACTGCAAGCTGCAGCTGTGGTCAGTGAAGCCGGCTTGAGGTCTGGGACTGTGTGGAGCTGCAACAGCTGGAACTGGCTCCCAAGGGGAAGCTGGGAAAGTGACTACATGACCCTGACTGCAGCAAGTTATTAATGGGTGCACTGCAATGCTTTTCTCTCTCTGTGTACCACATTGTTGTGCGTAGTCACTAAAATCATCTTGTATCTGTGTGTGTGAGCACAGGAAGCTGTGGTGACGCTCTCACACCGCCCACTATGGATATTACAATGGAAAGACCAAGCTTCTGAGCAACTGTCTCTGCCCTCCAACACACATGGAAAACTACCATAGAGTTGTCCTGTGGTTGTACTGGCCAGCTGGTAGGTAAACTAACTAAACCTGGCCCAATAAAGGCTGAGTCAGGACACATTAGCTTCTGTCTGTGTGTGTGTGTGTGTATCTGTGTGTGTATCTGTGTGTGTTTGGGGACAGTGAGAAGATGATGGCAAAGCAAAGTGGTGTACACACACTCACATGCTCCTCTCTTGACACGTGTGAGGATAAACATTGATTTCCTCGACTGACGTTAACACCCTGTTGAGTAAACACACACCTTAACTCACACCACGGCAGCCTCGTACGACAGCTCCTGCACACTCAGATGGATACAAGCACCTCCGCCGCGTCTACAGCCGTCTGGTTAACGGCGACAGGCCCAACAAACAGCGCCAGTTCAGGGTTCAGAGCAGCTATAGCTACAGCTCTCCCTCACATAGCGCCGCTAACCTGTATTATGATTTAACAGGCTCTGATTGTCAACACAGTTCACTGTCATGCCCCATAGGGAAAGAACATAGAGACACAGGTCATGCTAAAAATCTCCCTCCATCCTTGTTTTTGCACTAACACAGGGCCAAGTCATGTCTTAAGTGTTTAATTAACAATTAAGACTTTTTTTACGTTGAAGCGATGGCCAGATTAGCCGATGTGGGCGTCCAAAAAGCGCTGTCGTGCTAGATTTGGACACAGGGCTAGGTGATCATAGCTCATGTAAATTCCCGAACAAACCTAAATGAATCAGTATTCTTTAAGGAATACTTCACCCACAAAATGACTATTTGTGTAGAAATTGCTCACCCCATGTTACCTTGAATTCTTTACGCAAACTTTGCGCCCCTACAGTGAATGGGAAAAAAAACAGAGAAAAGTCTTGATAAATTAAAGTAGATGGGGCCCACTTTTAACAGCAACAAAACTATATTGGTACATCTATTACAACTAGATCTGATTTATCCAGTTTTATGCTTGGATTAGGTGACAAGAACACAACCAAATTCTAAATATCCTGTGCTTTTAGATTTTTATGTAAAATTTCACTTATCAAATCGTTTATATTTTTTTTTATACTTTTTCACCACTGAGCACAATAAAGTGATTCATAACATACAGTAACTGATGCATTAATGTGAAAGGAGTATTTCCCAGCTGCAGCTATCTTACTGTTGCTCTATACGTTTCCCCTGAAGCCAAACTAAACATGGTTAAAATTATTGTATTTTATTATATTTTTTACATCACAGTAATCACAGTGTTATAAGAACACAGACACAGACTCTGTATGCCCACTTTTAACTACTTCAGTATTAATCTATATTATTGCCTCTAAAAAGTAGTCTGACATCTAGTCTGAAGGAATCTATTAAATTTCAACACAGTTTATATTTGCCTTGTTTGTTCCCTCTGACATCAACAAACGCACAACAAACCCAAAAAAGCCAAAAGCCATAAACACAGTGATTATAAATGGTTGAATGTGAAAACAGCTTATTGATGCAAAAAAGAGGCATTTTGCTTTGAGGGAAAAAAAAAGTAAAATATTCTCACATGAAGGGCATGATGGGATTTTTTAATAGTAGCACCCCTCAGGCTGCAGGCTGATAAAAACATTGAACTCAGGACGTCAGAACAAGATTTGAAAATGTGTTTGTGGGCACAGTGTGAAGTTACTGCGTGTGTTCCCAAAAAAAAAATGGGGAATTTTCAATCGAATTCGATCAACAAATGTGATCAAATGTGGTTTTGTGTTTTGTCAAGTGTGTGTGTGTGTGTGTGTGTGCGTGTGTGTGTTTGTTAGTGATGCTCTAAGAGACAGAAACAGAGTCTGACTCTGTCCTGAAGGGGCAGTCATGATACTACAAAGGAGTTCCTCTACTGTACCAAAGTCAGCTGTGCTTGTCAAAACCATGACAGAAAAAGTGTTAAGTCTTTATACATTGGACTGAAATATTGTCCTTTTTACTCAATTACAAGTATTTGTCTCTATATTTAGTTACTTGTCAGATTTTACTTGTGATGGAACATTTTTCATATTGCAGTATTTCTACCTTTACTTAAGTAAAGGATCTGAAAGCTTCCTCCACCACTGGTCTGGTAATTAACAAGTAATCCTTAACCTTTACATTTACATTTGCCTGTCTTCCTGTCCTGTCTTATGGATAAATTAAGCCAAGTCAGAAACAGGATTAGGTCCCTCTTCTCTCCTTTCATTTAAAGTACAGTCCTGAAGGTGCGAGTTATAAGGCGGAGAATGGAGTGTGGTGAGGTTGGGTTTGTGCAGGAACATGCTAGAGGATAAGACGTGTTCCCTTTGGCAGCGCATCGCTGTGTAAATCCACCAGTGCCATCTGATGCCTGTGTTTGTGACAGTGCAACAGTGTGCAGCAGACGCTGAGAAAAGATCTGGCAGCTATAAATAGGCTGAGTGTTAAAGAGGCACACTGTAAATATAGTGCCCTGGTGTGGTGTCACTTTACACCCCCACCACCTCCACCCCCTCTTGGTCTCAGCCCCAGCTTCCACCGGACTCCTCTTAACAGTTTCATTATGCCAGAGTGCGTCATGAGCACTGGAAAAAAGACTTGAAAACACAAGAAGAAAGGGAGAAAGAAAGAAATGAAAGACAGGAGGCTGGCAACAGTGTAGTTAAGGGACAGATTACTCTCAAGGTGTGTGTGTGTGTGTGTGTGTGTGTGTGTGTGTGTGTGTGTGTGTGTGTGTGTGTGTGTGAGATTAACGTAACTGAGGCCTGTAATTTTGAGTCCTCTGGACAGAGGGAAGTACTGAGAGGGAGGTGATCCTCTCATCTTTTCTCCTCACCTTTCCTTTGCTTTCCTTTCGTCTCCTCTAGTCCCCCTTGTTTTCCTTTCTCTTTACTTGTGTAAAGAGTCCTCTCATCCGTCCTTTTCTTACCTTTTGCCTTTTCTTCTCTCTTTCCACTCATTTCCTCTCCTCTCTTCCCCCTTTGCTTCATCTCCTAGTGTCCTCTCCTCTTCCCTCCCCTGTATCTTAGCTCTCTGTTTCCTCTCCTCTCCTCCATCTTCTTGTCTCTCTTCCCTGTTTTTCACCATAAACCTGTAGAGAAAGTGCTTTAGAGGGTGTGGTGTAGTCTGTGTGTAGGCAAACTCGAATCACTGTGTCCACTGTGCTCTGTGTATGTGCGTGTGTGTGTGTCAGGGAAATTCTCCTATCACATATAAAATCCTTCCTATGACATCACAAAGTGACGTCCCTTGACGTGCATGTGTGTGTGTGTGTGTGTGTGTGCTTGCACATCTGGCAAGGCTTTTCAAGATCTTTTTCATCTTCGTTCCTTTTCAGCTTGAACAAGTAACTTTTAAGACAAAAGTCGGATACACTCAGGCTCTCTCTCTTACACACACACACACACACACACACTATGTGACGCAACAGCCGCTGGTCATGTTCCCAAGGTCCTGTTCTCAGAGCAGTCTGACTGGAGGCCTTTGTCTACGCTCACTTTAAAAATAAAACTGGAGCAGGGTTACCACACACACACACACACACACACACACACACACCGTCACTCGCTCTTTGTGCATGAACTAAGCCTGACCCGAGGTGGAAAAGGAGCCCACTGCCAACTCATGATGCTGTTTAAGTAAAGTGTGTGTGTATGTGCACATATTGTGTACTGCCATACTGTATGCCTCCTCGTTAAAGAGTAATTATAGACTTGTGTAACATCCGTGTGTATATGAGCACATGTATGTGTATGTGCCTTGAACCTGATAACACCACCTGTCATTTCACAGCTCTGCACAGAAACCTGACCCCCCCCCCCCCCACATATTACAGGACTCAGATTAAACTCATCATAACTCCTCATAACTTTCTGTTCTGACAGAGTTGCTTACTGAACCTCCCCGACACTCCCATTTCGGTGCCGCAGCAACATCCCAGATCAGCACCAGGATAAGAATCAGTGTCCAGTTTCCACCATAACTTCAACTACTGAACATTTTATAAAGCCATTTTATAGACTTGGCATTATAAAATGTTGTACAATAGCTTCAATTGAAACAGCTATACTGAATGGGATGAGATACAATTCTATGTCTTTTGACCAGTTAAAGCAGATCAACTTGAAAATGTATGGTGGCCAAACAGAATCGCTGAAGGTGCTTTAGCTCCTTTTTTGTGATCAAATTTTTTATTTTGTGATTTTTTTTATACATGCATTTTCAACATCACGTACAGAGAAAGACAAAAAAACAGTGCTTTAGATCCTTGAAAACTGCAGTTTCAGACTTGGTGCAGTTTCACAGCATTGGTGCGACTTATCAAAGTCCTGAAAGCACCACAAGCACTCACATGCTCATGTCCATTTCCTTCATGTGCTCCACAAAAACTTCAGTGGCATGTTCTACCAATTGAGAACCACTTATCTCAAGACTCACTTAATTAGCTTTGTCTACTAACCCTGAGATCCCTTCCCTTCTCCATTAGAGTCTCCTCCAAAAACACCTCATCCACAAATCAATCACTGCCTTCCTGAAGCCTTCAAGTGTGCACGTTCCAACAAGCAATGATAATGAGAGCTCTTGCAGAGGATTGGAAAAACTGTGCAACAACAAGGCCCCAGAGCTCCACATCAGTGATAATAGAGGTGGCAAATGGGAAAGTAAATGATGAGACAAATGGTGAAAAAAATATCCATTTTATGTTTATTTTTTAAGTAATGTAATGTCTTCTCAATATTTTGACTCATGCAGTTAGGTGTACTTTTCTTAGAATTTTGAATAATGAAGAAGAGGCAAATATTCCTAAAAAAACTGACTTAAGGTTGCATTAGAAATTACAAACTTGCATGTTATTTAATACACTAAAACAGTACAAGAGTTATTATTTGATGGTCAGCTCTGCCTCATGAGCATTTACAATGCTTTTTACCTCCTTCAGAGCCCTTTTACTGAAAAAATAGTACTGGCTTACTGGTAGGACTGGTTTCTGGCAGGTCAGCGATCAGGTCACATCACAAGGCAGGCTCTCCTCAGGACACTAGGACACCTTCCAAGCAGCAAATAACAGCGAGGACCTTGGGGGGGACACCTGCTGAATCAGGCGCTTCTACGCCATAGAGTGTGATGGAAACGGATCCACTAATATCAACCATGTGGTTATTAGTGTCCTGTACACACTGTTGTTTGTTAATACTGTAACCTGGCACACACACACGCGCTGCTCTATAAATGCACACTCACGCGGTGGCTGTCACACATACCTGATCTGGTTTCAGATGCACAAACCTTCCCGGCAACACATTATACAAGTGAATACCACACATGTAGATACACACTCACATACACACCAGTTGGCCGTGGCTCTCAGTAGTGTCCTGTTCAGCAGACACTTGAAAGGACACCCTAGAGAGGGGTTCTTTTCACAGTAATAGTGCCCGGCAGCACTTAGCGCAGACCCGGTGGCTCACTTCCACTGTAGTGAAGGGGATGAGGGTTCTCAATTCCACGGCAGCCCACTCTTTCGTCCCACTGAGTGGGGGAAGAAGAGTCTTTCATGGACACAGCACTCTACCGACTGCACACTCACACACACTCCAAAGCACTCATTCACCCGTCGTCCACCGTAGAGTGCGAGATCTCAAATTTGAGTGAAGGAACAAGTGGGAATTGGCGATGAGTGTGAAATATTTCTGATTATATTCAGATGGTTCAGACTGAATGCGCTCAAACTCAGCTGCCACAACAGAACAAACGTGACAAAATGTCCAGCAAACATATACAGGTGGTGACGAATTGAAGGAAAAACCAAAATACTGTGTCTTAGTAAAGTGTTGGGTTACCTCAAACTGACTCTTTTCTAGTCCATACATGAGCATATGAATCCAAATTATATGGTCAAAAGTATACATACACTTGTATACACAAACACAACACCTGAGTGAATTATCAACATTGTGGTAACACTTTAGCATAACATAACTTATTTTATACATAAAAAAAGTCAATGGGGATAACTGTGGGATAACTTTGCCTGTTAAGCTTGCCAAGAGACAGCAATACAGTCGATGTTTTCAATGGGAACTGAAACTGCTATGCTCTTACCAAAGCAAAAGACTTGAAAAAAAATAATGTTACCTCGCAGAGTGTGGGAGTTGCTGGTCTACTGCCTACCGTCTACCTCAGTCGTTGAGTTTGTTTTGTTTGTGATCGAGACAGCAGTAGACCAGTAACCCCATGTTCTGCGAGGTAAAACCACAGTTTTGGTTTGTTTTTCCATTGGAGCCTGGTGGTTTTGACGAGAACATAAATGGATAAAACAGCTTCAATTTCCTGTCAGAAAAGGCTGCCTGACTGCAAGGTGAAGCGGAGAAAATATTTTAATTATGGCGTACACATTTGTTTAAGTGGCTAAAATGCACTTTGCTGCTGACATCAGTGTGTTGCTTTGCTCCTGTGCAGTAACTCCTGTCTGCTTCTCCAAACTGAGAAATTGCCAATCTGTCATCTACTGTAGGGAATAAAGTTACTATGGATAAGTAGCTCACACAGCCCCACCTCAACACACCGAACTATGCCTTTAACCCAGAGCACATATATGACCCAGAACTCAAGGCTGCATGAGGGCAACTTTTAACCATGTATTGTATCTGCCGCCCGTATTGAAGAAAAACCTCTTGTCCCTTTACCAGCTTGACTCTGTGTTGTCTAAACACAGTGGAGTGTGAACCCTCACTTTAACCTATTGTGGAAAAATGAGCCTGAGAGCCTGTGGGTCTGAGGGTAAGACGAGCTGGGGTGAAAGCCCACATCTCATCATCACAGCATGTACTTGGGTTAAGCGGGACACCATCTTTCTTTTATCTCTCCCTCTGTCTTTCTTCCTTTCATCTCCCCTGACCATATTGTACATCTTCTGTAGCCTCTGTGGTATTCCCGTGTGTGTTTGCCAGCTCAGCATTACCGATGGAATCCATCACTTGTGGTTCGGCACGACCAGGATTAAAGCCACATTCCCCGTTGCTCAGTCACAACGTAAATTCAGCTCATCCGAGTGGATATCTGGGCTTTTTGGACGGTGTGTTTCTTGGCTGAGGATCTAGACAGGATGAGCATAATACTAAGCCTTTAGGAATCAGGAAGATAGTTCCCTGGATGCCTGGGATTCCTTCCGGAAACCTTGCTGTCTGACATGGAGGGTGTATTAGAGTCTAGCGTGTGTGTGTGTGTGTGTGTGTGTGTGTGTGTGTGTGTTTGAAAGAGAGAAAGTGAGAGTTACAACTATCTACCCGTCTCTCTCTTCCTTTTGAGGACAGAGCTGGCTGTATCTACTCACAAGACTAGAATTATGGGACAGTTATTCAAAGAAGCCTATTATGGTATGAGGACACAACACGTCTCACTCCCACACACCTAAACACACACACATAAACACACTCATAGACAGTTACAGCACTGTAGGTGATAGGAATCAAGCTGTTCCAGAGTTATCAGACCAGAGTTTGATGATGCTGTGGATTCCTCAGATACCAAAGTGGTCAGGTTTATTCCTCACTATAGACGAACGCTGCAGACAATTGCCTAATCCTGTCCGAAGTGCAATAAAACATAATCTATGATTTGGTCATCACGCTCATGAAGTCATACAAAGAAAAAAGAAAGGTTCACAGATGAAAGGAATGCAGAAGCAAAATGAAGTGAGGGACAGAGGCTTTGTCCCTGTTACCATCAGATCAAAACCCAACAGAGACAAACTACAAAACCATGTCTTAAAAGATGACTTTATGATGAGTTTATTGAAAATAGTCACCATTTCTATCAATTATTATAAGATTTTACACACCCAAAAAATGCTGAGAACACAGCAAGACAAGAAAAGCTGTCATATGAGCTCTGTCTCCTTAAAGTAAGGCCAAAACAAAACTGCACAAATGCACTTGTAATGACAGCACACATAAGGAGGAGGTTGATGAGGTCAGGGTGTTAGATGGGGCAAACAAACACCAGATGTTCACCGTGGAGACTGTTGTTCGCATGTCATTGTTCAATTATTTTGATTAAATTCATTTTGTCATAAACTCAAGTAGTTTTGTTGCATTTTTTGTACAATTTACAACATTAAATAAATGTTTAAAACAGTTTGAGAGTATGGACATATGGACATCTTATTGTATGGACATGTCAGACAGTTTAGCCAGATGATCCAAACTACTTTAAAGTGATCCTTCGTACAGGAAAAGTGTGTGTGTGCACAACTATTATGGTAGGTATGGTAAGTTGGACCAGTGAGTTGGTCTATTTGGTCTGTGTGTTTACAGCAGACACTTTGAGCAATCTGAGTCAAACTTCCAAGTTAACTAAAGGACCTGCAAAAGACAGCCTAACATCAGAAAAATCAAAAGTGGTGCAGCAGCTTGGTGCAGAAATCTTTAGTACAGATCAAGTGTTTTCTTAGAAGGTCCTCCAAAGACAAAAAAGGCATTAATAACAATTTTCATAGTGTTAACAATGATTTGTGAACGGTTCTGCATAAAGTCAGTGGAACAACCCCTTAATCTTGGTGAATAAAATGTTATTTCTGATAGACCTTGTAAATGAAACTTTCGTCAAACCTAAATGTTCCTTCACACGTCGTCTGAATTGTCAGAGTGTGTCTGTCTTTCTACCTACAATGACTTCTGTCACAACAGCTGAGACAATGGACAAAGATCAGGTCCAGGAAGTGATATTAATATGATGTCACAAACGGCACAGAGGCACGCCGTGAGGGACATTCTGAGGGAAAGAACATGACACACATATCTTACACCTCGCACGCACTTACACAAGGCTCTGAACCAAGACATGCAGTTGTGTATCCCTCATCTCTGCTGGGAGACACACACTCACACACACACGCACGCACACACACGCACACACACACGCACACACACACAAAGACAAGGAACAAAGACATAATACATTTTTACTGCATGCTGGCGAACTAGCGGTCTATTTGTCCAATTCTGATTTGTTTTAAATCAAAATGTACCACTCATTCATGCTCGTTTCCCACTGCTGGAAACTCACAGCAGAAGAGAATAGTGCCCTCGAGATCCTTTTTTCCATTTTGTTTTATAGTGCAGTTCTTGCCATTTTCTCCTACTGCTGGCTTTGTAATGCCAAATAACATATTCTACTGTTCTACTTTAGACTGCATGGTTTTCTTTTCTTCATCTTTCACACCCAAAATGCTCTGGAAAGAATCCCTCCATCACCAGTTCCCACAACTCACCTACAGTAGCCCATGATGGACAATAGATGCATTCAAGAATGAATAGCTGGCAACTTACCGAAAACTTGTGAACAGTTTGAAAAGATAATCCTAAATTGCTGGGTTATAAATTCACAGCCACATAAAGAATCGTCAAGGACAACTTTTTTGCTCCCAGGCCTTGCTTTAATTCTGCTCTGCATCTGACAAAGTGCACACTCCAATGTCTGTTTGACTACATCTGTGCTGGATGGAGTATATTCACTTCGCACTTTTCCTCTTACCAAGCTCTTAAACACAGGCATCACTACTTCAGAGAGTCAATGAACTCAAATGCCGCATTTAACAGCTGACTGATGGCACTGATGTCGAGGTCATCCTCTGTTTCTTCTAATAAATGGGCAGTCACTTGTGATGAATGCTTTTATCTCAGAAATGACTTACTGATAATCCATTGTGTGTGTGTGTGATATCTGTCACTTAGAGGCTTCCAGCTTTATTATAACGAGCATACGGTTGGCGTCACACACAGCTCATATTAACCCGTTGGCTCTTTCTGTGCTTGCAAGATTGTGTATTTGTCTTTGTCTCTGTTTGCAAATGAACACTCACATTCTTATGTACTCGTGCGACGGCTAATGTAAGTGTTTTTAATCATGTTTTAATGTCTGACTATATTGAGTGAGTCAGAGAGAGAACGAGGCAAAGTCTTTGGCTCAGAGCTACGACTTGAGTGGCGCCTCGCTCTCCTCATCTCATCTAGCCTCATCATGCGTCTTTATCAAGCCCCTCACCCTTTGGTCACTGTCCTAAACTTTTGTGGGTCAGTGCCCTGAGAGAAGTCAGCCATGCACCCAGAAAAACTCCCTCACACTCCCACAAGCCGCTCAATAACAACTATTCATGGTTTGACTCTATAGGCAGTATAGGCGACAACAGAACGGAACATTGTGCCTGTACACACTTGTGCCAATGTGAGGGTGAGCCAGAGGTGAGTGAGAAACCCCAAGAAATACCAACACAATTTCACAGGGAAATTTACTGCAGAAAAAAAAATTATGATGACACAATAAGACGTTTCATCAGCAAAGCTTCAGTCTCTGAAGAACTGCAGCCAAATGTCCTGATGAACCCACACTCCCCTCCCCAGTGAATCTCTCTCTCCTGCTAGGACAAGATCCATGAGTGGCTCCTGCAGATATCCAACCTGGCAAGCATATGAATGTCTGTGTGTGTGTGTGTGTGTGTGTGTGTGTGTGTGTGTCTTCCTTAGGTTATCCCACAGGGGATATGTGCGTCTCGTCTGTGAGTCACAGGCAGGGTCTGTGTCTGTGTAAGAGTCCATCAGAACACATCAGCATCAACATCCCCTAGTTTACCTCAGGCAGACACACATACACACACACACACACACACACATTGTCCATCGTTAAACCTCCCCAGGGCTATGTGCTATCCCTCCACATCCCCTCAAGCTGAAATCTTTCTCTCCTCCCTTCACATTCAACGTCAGACATGTCGTTCGCACACACACACACACACACACACACACACACACACACACACACACACACACACCGGACAACTGCTAGCATATGCTGCTCGTCTGGGACAGGATGATATACCTCACAACATATAAACACATTTTTCACCAGATAAAAACTACATTATGCGTTCAAGGCTCCAAAAGGCCCAAAAAAAAGTGCCCAGATTTCTTAAAAGCAGTACTTGTTTAAAATAATGTCCCCACATATCCAAAGGTTGTTGCTGCCTGCTGCAAGCAGATGCTGCACATCATAGTTTATATAGTAAACAATGACCCTTCTGACAAACCCAGCTCTGAAAATATTCAAGTTATAGAAAATGATTGAAATGCACAAGACTTGCAAAAACAATGATTAAACTGATTAATCTGATTCCCACAATTTGTACTAATACAAATAAAGGCAAGTACCTTGATTGTTTAAAAAATAAAAAGCAAATATAATAGGCCACAAATTATGCAGAACAGACCAAAACAGAATTGCAACGTTGACATTTTTACCTCCTGGCACATCATAAGGAAACACTTGTATATGTTGTAAATGTGTGTGAATTAGTTTTAATTTATTTGTAAGGCTTGTAGAGGAGAGACAGCAATGGAGGCAAAGAGAGAAAAGAGAGGCAAAGAGAAACAGACAAGAGTAGGAGACAGACAGACAGAGTGGACAGCAGGGCTTTACTCTGAGTGCTCTCTGCACTGAGAGTCATTATCATTCTATGACACAGATGAATGGTACATTAGCATAAGGGAGGACCTGACATGACACATGGCAGACACACAACTAATGCTCCTTTTTATGAGCTTACTTCCACCAAAAGTGGACCGTGGCAGTGGCATATTTTTTCCTGACTACAGTGTGTGTTTGCTTGTTTATGTGGCATATTCATGTGAGACTGTGACTTCAATGTCCACAGTACAGTTCGTCACATGAAAAGAGGACAGGCCTTTGTACTCAATCACGCTGCCTTAGACATCCGTTGAAATGTGTGAGAATAAAAGAGAATATAACAGCTCTGCAGAGCCTCACTACACAGCGAGTGTTAGTTAAGAGCCTCTGTATGGACTTGTGGCCTTGTTTGGAGTGTGCTTCATTCTGGTGTGTTGTTTGATGAAGAGGCTCTTAAAAAATACACATGTCCACACGCACAGGCAGTCACTACAAATGGTATCGATGGTTTCCTAGCACATGGAAAATGAGTGCATGTTTGGTGGGTGAAAGCAGCATCCCAAGGTCTTCCATCCGTTGATTGTTCTGCATTCTTGTTAATAATTTCCAGAGTGTACATATCCGTGACTATTCCTGGCATATGATTAGGAGTTTTGTGTAGACAGACAGAGCTGTGCGTAGGGGAAAGTCTCTTACCCTGGCTAAGCCCTGGGTTTCCGGTTCACTCTTTGCAACTCTGCTGACTGAGTGGAAGTGGCTTCTTGGCTTCATTTTCGTCTTTGTTGACTCACCAGGCAGGCAGTGTTTATGTCCACAAGAATAGCAAGGGGATCCTTTGTGCGTATGAGGTGTGGCGTAGTGCCACTTAAGCACCTTAGAGCTGGGAATCACTGGGATTGCCCCACCTATCCATCCACTAATAATTGGATCAACGTTCGTCTGATGAGGCCCGGGCCAGGCTGCAACTAACTAATGTCCTAATATGAATTAGTGTGTGTGTGTGTGTGTGTGTGTGTGTGTGTTTGTTTGAGAGGGCTTCCCCAGCTTAACGTGTCCCCGGTGTGTATAGTAAAGCTGCTGGAGTAAGACGTGCATGTAGCGTCACTCTGTAAGGCAGCTGTACGACTGGCTTTTTTCCCTTCAGCAACACCAAATCGCAGACTTCTTCAGCAACACTAACATGACATCATTGAGCAAGAAGAGAAAGACACAGACAGGAAAAGATGAATTTCACCTGTTTGCTCGGATTCAACGAAGCAAACGTGCAGAGCTGGATGAATGTTCATAATAGTGTTTTGCCTTATAGTGAGAAGGTCCTAGGTTGGGCTCAGTTTTCACTCCAGTCCAGAGGCGTGCAGGTAGCAGATTTATATTGCAGTAAATTTGTGTAATTGGTGTTAAGTTGCATCCCTGGTGAGTTATTTCTAAAAAGGTCAGGTGTACCCTGCTGGTCATACCAGACTAAGTACAGCTGGAGCAGCAAAGATTGTGTTTTTCTTCTTTTTCCATGAGTTAGATAATCTTGCATTGAGTGTTGAGGGGATAGAAGCATTAAATTAATTTAGCAATTCTCGGCCTTTTCTTTTATTCAATGTGTGTCACTAAAACTAAGCCTGGAGGTGGTAGAAGCTACCTAAAAAGTTTGTCATTACTATTTATGATCATGGTACCACAACTTCTGTAACTGCAAGTCGACCTGCCACTGCATGAATTCATGTGAGCTCAGGACACAAATTGTGAGCTCAGGACACAAATTCATTTTCACAGAGAGAAAACACACAGACTCTTCTTATGACTGTGTGCGGGATTAGATAATGTTCCTGAAGGAACAGCATGTTCTGCTAGCCCAGTGCATGAGGAATTGTGGTTTACATGTGTTTGAAAGAGCTCTCTGTGCATCAGTCCTCACGTTCTCTACAATGCATACACCAACAACAAACCAATTACGTGCTTAATGATAGGACTTATCGTCCAGCTCTTATAGTGTTACTTATGCACGCAATAATGAAGCTCAAAAAGTCCCCCCCGTCACTTGAGCAATGCAACAAAGTCTGAATCTAGTCTGCTCCTGTGTTTGCATGTGTGGGCGAGAGTGGGGGAGGGATGCTGAATGAGCCAATCCATAAGCCCCATCGACAGAAAAACTACTGTTCCTCAACCGGAAAGAGCATTGGAGGAGAAACACTCAAACTGGATGTCCTCAGAGCAGTTCAGACACACATGTACATGCACAAACACAAACAGCAGGCAGGAAAAGATGTCAATACTGATTTTTGGCAAAAGAAACATTGGAGACAGAGCAGGAGAACTTGTTCTAAAAAAGTGTGGAACTTGGCTGAAAATCTTGGCAGCTGTTATGTGTTTGTTGTGTAAAATATTGACATTACCATCAGACTAAGCTCATAGCTGAGAGATTTTAGCACATTTTCTCACTTATCTTGTGGTATCTGGTACATATTCGCTCAGAGTTTAAGACATGGATGTATTTGAACAAGTAGATATTCAGTGCAAAAGCCCAATCATTTTTTTTTTCATTTCTTGGTTTGCATTGTGTAGCTCACTGCACATGCTCAGTAGTTTCTCCCACTCTGCCCTCTATAAATAAAAAAAAAAATCTTTGCTTTCCTTCACTTTCTCTGAACTTAAAAATCATAATACAGAGACGGGTAATTATTTACTTTTTTGCAGTTTGGATTCGGTGACCTGATCTTATAAAATGACATCTTATAGCACAGTTAGTACAGTTTAACTGTGATATACACTATGACAGCAATGCACGAATCTCTTCAGGACACACACCAACTAACATAGATGAGTTTGTCAGCATGAGATGACCTTAATGAATAGTGAGAGTACCAGTTAGATTATTGAGAGCTTTTAGATAATATGATGGTGCATGTGCGCTTGTGTGTTTGTGTTTACAGCCGTCATATGTGGTTTGTTCCCACAGATCTTTTATGGTATGCTAATTAATCATTCAGCACTTCATCTGTACCGTCCAAGAAGCAACATCACACGACAAGGAATTAAAGCATGACGCCTCGACCTTCCACACCTTGTGTTTCATCAAAGTCAAGTAAAAGAAAGGATCAAGTGAAAGTAACAATGATCCTATGCTTTCTGACACAGCCTGTCATTTTGAGCCCCATTCACACATCACCACTCATGTGTGTTTTTACAGATTCACAGTACATGGATAATTAGATACAGGACTGCACCTGCCCTCTGAAATTCTCATTTAAAAAAAATACAACCTCAGGCTTTATATGTACGCATTATCCAAAGCATGGTTCATTCATTCAGACTATGTGAGTGTGAATGCCCTCCAGTGTGTTGGTGTGTACACCTACAGCAAGTATGCATGCTTCATGTGCAAAAAAAATGTCAGGCCTTGAGGTTTACACAAAAACTAATAAAACATCCTCAGAGTATTTACAAAACCGCTTCAGTATACAGGTGAAGCAACCTGCTAACTGCTAACTAACATGCAGATCACAGGGCTGATAATTCAATTATCCAATAGCGGCATCAAATTAAAAATTTAAAGGAGAAAAGTACAATTAGTAGAGGAGAGAGACAAATTAATATATTACAAACTGTTAAGAATAAGTATGCAAATATCAATAGAAAAAGAATGAAAGTCAGAGAAATGAACTGGTAAAATGGCATGTTTAAATCACATTACAAAACAATATAATTTAGAGCTAACCTCACCTGTTGACTGAAATACTCAACAACTTGGCCCAAGATTACATTGTTTACTGTAAAATTAGTCTTATTGCTAGAACTCATAAACAACAACTCTTTAGTTGCAGGTAGGTCTGAGGGATTTTGATTTTGCAGTTGTTTTACATAATTACATAATTATTCCCATTTTCATTAAAAGTATCATGGTGAGATTTTTGTCTGCAGCACACATTTTGCCTGAACAAACACTGACTTCAATATTATTTCAATTAATTGCTCAATCCTTGTTGAAAATGAGAAATCAACAGAAACCATTCACCATTTAAAAAAAAATTGGTTACAAAATTAGAAAGTTTGTAAAGAACCAGTCGTCAATATGCAACAGGTGAAAGCAAATGCTATTCATGGTCATTGTATGTTTCATGGTTGTAACATTTAGGTGAATATAAAATGAACATTACTAGAAACTGTGAGGCTGTCATTTTTTTAAAAAATATTTTTAGTGTGGGCTGTGTGACATCATTTGGAAAAAAAAACTGTTAACTGTTTCTCTCACCCTTGGAAACAGGATGTTTTTATCAATTATCTCTGAAAAGAAGCCCACTGAGACCCATCAACACTCGCACCCATGTGCATATACCTGCGCACACACACACACACACACACTGTACTCCTGCAAAAATAAAACCACACACATTCACAACTACATCAAAGATGCACAGCCATTGAGAGCAGAGCATTAGCCAATGAGAGGAAGCAGGGCGATTGAGGAGGAAGTTAGTGTCTGTGTTAATCATCAGCGCTCACAGAAATAGCTCTGTCAGAGAGTAAACAACACATCCCATTCATAAAAATAAAAAACAGCCAGCAAACGCCTACTCCCTTACAGTGCAATGGGAGGCAAAGCAAGTGATAACGACAGACAGAGAAACACAGAGAAGGACGGAAATATAGACACAGACAAAAAGAAAGGTACAAAAGAGTAGCATGAGCCATGGGGCTGCAGTTAGAGTGAGAAAGAAAAGCCTGATGATGACATCACATCCTTGTCACTGCTAGTTCCACTTCTTTGGTTTGGAAAACATCAGAAACCTACGTCACATGGTGTGACACCACTTTCCAACTCTCTTTCTCAGTCAGTCACACACTCACACACACACACACACACACACACAGACACACACACGTACTGTACTGTATATAAATATATGTACTGTCACAAATGTACACCCTGTGTAGAGCTATCCTTTCTAACACAGGACTCTATGCATACATGCGTGTTATTTGGAGCCACCAGCTGTGACACAGCCCACACAGTGTGCCATTGCACCAAACCACTTTCCATTCACACACACACACACACACACACACACACCCAACATGGGTTACCACACAATGCCAGATAAGAAAATTGCTAAAAGCGTTGTTAAGTTTCATGCACCTATGATATGTGTGTGAGCGCATGCAGTCAGAAAGAGGAAGTGATGCAAGGTAGCGTGGAAGGTGTATTTTTAGAAAAGGGTGGAAGTGTCCATCTAACTCAGGATATACCACTTATAGACAAGCACATACAAGCAACCAGTGAAAGTTCACACCTCCTTGTTGGATCTGATGCAACGTGCAGTTATACATTTAAAAAACATACTGACCAGTAATGTTTTTCTAGCAATGTGCAGAGCAACAGAACATCCACAGATCATAAGACACAATAACATGCTTTCATATGTACGTAGACACACCTACACACTGTCTCAAATCAGTATCACCTAAGCCACCAATCAGACGCTTTCTAATCCAACATTCTGAAATAAACCACAAGATTACCAGGTGATAATTAAGCCGTGTCATTGCAATACTGATGTCATATGACTGTCATGGCACTGAAGACAGAGTGGGTGTTTTCACTTCCATTTACATCACATGGTAACAGGATGAAACCAGCAAGTGAGACACGAGTGGGCGACGTTGTCACTACCTTGATCGCTGGACCACAACCCCACTGTGTGTGTGTGTGTGTGTGTGTGTGTGTGTGTGTGTGTTCAGAGAAAAAGATGTCTGAGTGATCCCAGTCACTCATTCTCAACACAAACTGTACAGTAGGTGTTAGCCAGTCACATCTGTGTTTTCCTATTTCACTGAAAACTTTGAATCAGGCTCATTAGACAAATCAATACAGCTACACTCTGCTTCAAAAACACACCAAAGGCTGCCTTTTGGTTGTGAGCAGTAAATGAAATAATCATAAACCACTACCATCATTGAAGGACCACACCATGTCTTAGGTCTTAGGTCAAACCACTCAATTTTCTAAGGCATATTAAGATTTTACATTGAGGTGTTTCCTTTTACTTTGAAAAAAATAGGTCCTCACTATAGCTACTTCATTGCAAGAAAATAAGTGCTTTTATGTTTATATTTAACATCAGTGCTAACTGTGACGTTAGAATCACATACTGTACTGCTTAAAATACTCAATTCATTCAAGGAAGCTGTACAATCCACAGTTTGACATTTAGCTGCTGAGCAGCATTGTATTCACACACAAATTATGTACAAATGTTGTCAGAAAATAAAAACCAGTGGAATCAGGAAACATAGATCTATGCCATGTGAACTGTCATACTGTAGTTGCTTCAGTTAAATTGGTTGTTGTTGGTTGGCATCTCATGTCGGAAGTTCCCCACGTTCCCCGCGAGCACGTGAATGCATCAACAAACAAAGACTTTTCCAAACAGTTTTGTCCGGAGCTGCGTTACCATGCAAGAATGGCAAAACAATACAGAGAACCCAGTGTTTGCCATGATGGATTAGATGTCCCAACAACTTTCCAGTGTCTTCAAGGTGAATTTCATTGTGGAATGAAATGGCAGGAGATCAGTACAACTAAAAAGTAAGGTTTTCTGATGGACATCGTTGCATTGGAGACAGAGATGGAGATGGAGGATGTTTTCAATGTGCATTTTTTTCAGATCCAAGCCGCTCACATCCCTGCGGTGTACCTCTGGGGGGGTTAATGGACGCACTCACTCACCCTGATACTTTCCTCCTCCCTTAAGCTCATCTTCCACTGCCCCGGTCCTCCCACTCCCCTCTTTTTCCCACTCCACTAGTGTTTTCCACCCCAGTGGAAACAAGAAGGGGTGGGTGGGAGAGCCGCTTGCTAGCGTACAGTGTACACAGGAAAATGGGTCAGATACAGGAATGGATTGGGAACGTGCTGGGGGCAGGGCGCGTGCGTGTGTGTGTGTGCGTGTGTGTGTGTGTGTGTGTGCTTGTGTGTGTGTGTGTGTGTGTGTGTGTGTGTTTAGTGATGACTGGCGTGAGCTGGTGGTGAGAGTCCCCAGGGTGGCATCACCTTCAGGCACACACTGCTCGTGCTTCTTTCTCGAAGACACACTTGATCATGTCATCATCATCAATATACCTTGAATCAAAAGAATTCAGAATCACCATCTTGCGGTTTTGATCTATACTCTGCTGTTCGTGTGGGGAAAACAACATCAAACTAATTTTATCTCATAAACAAGGAACTCTATTTCGACACTAAAATCTGTTGTATACGTCGCTGTACGCGTAGGCGTCTCTGTGTTATGTGTGTGTGTGTGCGTGTGTGTGTGTGTGTGCAAGCGTTTGCATGTGTGAATGGTGTTGATGCGTAGGAGACAGTTACGTGTTTTGGCTTACAACATGGCTGTAGATGGCTTGAGTTGTCATGACGATTTTTAGTAGGACTTCACCATGGTGATCATGACTGGACACAGACACACACAAAAGCACAAATTTAATCCAGCCCAATGAGTATTTCTTAAATAAGTGAATGACACACTTTTGTCTGTTTTTCTTTGTTTTACATAAATGCAGTTCTGCCTGACCCATTTTTTCAGAGAAGAAAGAACAAAGGCGTTTTATCAAACTGGCTCCAGCTGCCAAATCATCTACTACTGACCATTTTAAAACCAGATCACAGCCACTTTTAATATAAACACTGGGATATGAACTAGAGGTCTTAACTGGTCCACTCAGTGACAAGTAGTTGAGATCTGACCTATGGCCAAGTAGTCAAATACGGTCCTGCTGTATTACCACAGGTCTTAGGTCTGTGTGTGTCAATATTTCTGCTAGCTACCTGAGTGCATCCTAATGGACTCGCTTTTCAACAAATTTACATAAGCTTTTGTTTTGTTAGTTTTTTCTTTGGTACACGCTGGATCGGATCCAAAAACCTCTACACTGATGCACTATTAACCACCAATTCGTCATAAACACACCAAGCTGTTTGGCAACATTCCTAAAAAGCAGTCAGTGTTTTATACTTCTAATAGTTGTAAATTAACACATTATAATGCAACAGTAATTATTGTAATGTGATTAACGTTACCCTGTGATCAAGTGAAGTTGACTAAAGGTTAACTTAAGTAAAGTAAATGTTTGTGTGTGTTACAGTGATTATAATGTCTTTTGTATTACAACAATGGAAATGACCTTGACTCCTGTGCTCTGGTCTTTCATCTCTGAAGCTATAGACAACATTGGGTTAAACTTTAAAGTTGTTTTTTTTCCGTCATTTTTAACACACAAATGCCCACATGCATTCTGGGTCACTGGTGTATCTCTAGCAGCACAACTTTCACACAATTTTACCCTCTGGTGAAAGGAAAGACGCAAGTGTCCTACAGCATGGGGTCCAAGATCAGTTGACCATTTTGACCATGACTCTATGGTTCAGAGAATGACAGTTGCCCACATAGTATCTCCCACAAACACAACACGCACTCAGACGTCAGCTAATCACACACAAAACAAAGCTCTGACATCATGGCTGACATGACAGCTAAGCAGGAACAGCTGTCTAGTAGTTACAGGCCACACCACAGGAGAGTGACGCAACAGTGTGTGTGTGAGCATAGGAGAATACATGTGTATATGTGTGTGTGTGTGTTGGTGTGCAAGTACTGTATGAGAGTGTAGGTCAGCACTGCGTCTGTACGGGATAGATGGCACTGTGTGGTCAGCGTGGGAGAGATGAGTCACAAGGTCAAACTGAAGTTGCATTCCAGTGAAGGAAGAAGTCAGAGAAAGCCAGAGCAGAGAAGTCGGAAGTCAGATAGAGTAGGAAAAAGCAGACCTGACAGACAGAGGCAGTTTGTGTTTTGGTGATTTGGCAACACATCCTCACATAAATCACATTTTGAGCTGAGTAGCCTGAAGCACAGATCTCATGAACTGTGCGATGAGGTTAAGTCCGCACAAATGGACAATGTGTTTCCATGCTTTGCTGTGCTACGTGTTCATGTTGCGTACAGATAGTCGTGTGTGAATGGTCCGCTCCACTGGGGAAAAGAGGGAATCCTGCCCAGACATTCCATGGCACCGACTCCCAAAGAGTTTCCACTACAAGTTAGACACACACTCATACACACACATGCTGCCTCTCTGGATGAATTCCTGTCTAACGTACAATGGGAAACAAAGAAAAAACACAGAGAGACACAGCACTCACACTGTGACAGCTAATAGCCTGTTGGTATATTGGTGTCATGGCAGTCAAACAGGTTGTTGCAGCAGCACATATCACTGCCGCCTACCTGAAACCAGCATGCAAATTCCTTACAGCTCAAAATGGGGCTTCCCATGATGCAAAGTAAGGGCAGCCCCCTGCAGAAAAAAAGCTACTTCTGCACAGTGAACCACACTACGCAGAAATATATGAACATATTACCAACGATGTTGTGATCAGCGAGTAGTCATGCTTCAAATCAAACAAGACGAGTGAGAAAACTCGAAATAACCAACTAAACATGTTATTTGCATGGCAGTAGGGCAATGTCATATGACTTATCAAAAGACTCTAAACAAATATTGTATGGTAGATAATGTAAAACAATGAAAATTACATTAAGACACTGATAAGGCTTTTAACAGGAAATCATGAACCAAAGCAGTGGACAAACCTGTATTATCTGATCAGTGACACTAGATGGGGATCACCAAAGTTTTTCCAGTTCATCCGGAGGGGTCACATATGTGTGTAACAAATGTCACAGCAACTCACCCACTAACTGTCATTTTAATCAAAACCACAAATGTCAACCCTCATGCTGTCATAAGAGTAAAAGTCAATGGATCACCAAAGTCATTTTATTTTGACTGTGAATCATAAATGTCAAATGATCATTTTTTTAAGATTAATAATGTTTGATGCACTGACTGAGCTGTCTGGTTTTTGTTTTATTGAAAAAAAAAATAAAAGAAACTGATTCAGGAGTGTATTGCTGTCATTCTTCTCCATGACTGCAGCAGCAGGAAGCAGATGCTGCAAGTAAGGAAGCAACAAAATAGCAACATACCATTAATGTCATTAAAATTAATTAGTGTGTTATGCTTCGACTTTAATCTTAACGCCGATAGCCGTAGTGTTAAGCTATCCAGTAGATGATGAGCTATATCTCTGTATCGCTAAAAAAATTTGACCTGCTGGTGGCGCTAAATGAGAAGTCAGGGAGTGATTCATCCTCTGAGCACCATGCATATCTGAGCCAAACTTCATGGCAATCGATACAGTAGTTGTTGAAAGTGTCTGTGGTGTGCCGAAAATCACAGTTGTCAGAAGAGCTACTTACTTAAGAGTAAAAATTGAAGTTTCACCTGCTTGTTTTAGCTTATTAGACAAAACCATGTTGCTCTGTACACACACAGTCCATCAACAGTCACAAAATAAAAAACAGAAAACAAGAAAGAAAAAATGAAAACTGCAGTTCTGCTTTACATTAGCTTGACAAGGAAGGAGAACTTTTCTCCTCTCATTTTGCCACCGTTTTTCTGCCAGTGCCACAGTTTCCTCCTCTCCATCCAACCATCAGAGTCCCCACTCCCCATTCATCCATTCATTCATTCATCCATCACACCATCCGTCAGCCTCTCCACCACTGTCCTCACTGAGCAGAGTGGGGCAATGGACCATTTCCACAGCCGTGGCCAGGAGGGACTTCCAAGGCGTCACGCACACACACACACACTTGCATACAATCACACAACTGCAGTTCCACAAGCTTTCCAGATACATACACAGAAATGTAAAATTGCTAAGAATTATATAAGTCCCATGAACACCTTATATAAAGACCAGATATGTTCATGGAGAAAAGGAATATCTTGACTATGGAAAAACGCATCTTTGACAGACACATATGCCAGTTTATACACACACACACGCAAAATGAAGGCTCCTGTCACGGTCGTTGTTGAGGCGACAGCTCCGTCTTACGCCACTATGGTTACCTCATGAATTCTGTTTCTATTCCTGTCTGCTTTGAATGTGATGACTCTTCCTTTCCTTTGTGTGTGCTTGCACATGTGTGTGTCCTATCTGTGGGTCTCGTCTATCCATTAAAGCTGACAAAGATCCAATTATAGTAGGTTTCTTTCAGGAAAAGATCAAAAATAACTCACACGCTGTGCTTTGCCTATTGCAGTTGTTTCAGATGTTCACTGGATATTTAACTATAATTTGAATAGGAGTGCCACTAATGATGGATGGTGAGATAACAAGGGATCTTTCTCCAATGTATGTAAAATCAGGTGCTTTTGGAAATTATTTGTACTGAAACATGAAAAAGGGAATCATGCTCCAAAAATTAAAGTCACTATATGTCATAGAAAAAAAGAGATGTATGTGCACTTGGGTACGGATGTTTGTGGAAATGTGTGTGAAGCCCAGCTCCCCCTCCCCTTCTTGGTGTGGAAAGTGAGCCGGAGCAGCGTAACGTAGCTGTGTTTCCACAGTGGAAGCCTGTTCCTGGATAGAAAGTGCAGTGGAAGTTCCCCCTCATGGAGCGAAGGAACACAAGGAGGGAAAGAAGTGAGGGGAAGAGGAAAGACAGAAGAGGAAGGACTGAGTGGTGAGTTTATATAGAGGGCAACAGGGAGAGGAGAGCAAACACAGAGCCAGCAAGAGAGGAACAAAGAGTAAGGAGAGAGGAGAGTGAAACAGACACAGTGATGGTGAAGGAGTTGTGAGGGAGGAGGGGGAGGCTGATGGCATCGGCTAAGTGGGTCAGTCTAAAGTCATGACCTGCCACTGACCTGAGTCTGGTCTGGCAACTGTCTGAGAGATTTCAAGAGCCTCAGCCTAATGCAGCCATGTTCAAACAAAACTAATGTGAGAAGCTAATCAGAGGTACTCTGTGTTGTTTTCTGTCTTCTTGGTTTTTTTTGTAATAAATACTTTCATAGAATGTGGATATTTTATGCTGAGAGACTTTTGTTTTTTATTGGTGTGTTTCACTTCAGTGACTTTTGGGATTTTGAGGTGATAGCCACACCTCATTTAGTGTTTTCCACATAATGGTTTCACTGTGGACAGTGTGCTTTACATATTGGGGCCAAAAACAAAAAATACAAAATGACAACCCTTTTCAATGTGGCATCAATTTCAACATTGTGGGGAATAAAAAGCTGGTATTGTCAGTAAGTCATTCCCAGTTCATCATTCAAGCAGCCATGAACACACAATGTTACTTAACGGACGAGCAGCTCCACCTGGACATAGAGCTCCTTCAGGTCGACAGCAGGCAGTCAGATGTTGCTCGTGAACTTGGTGTGTCTCAAAGTGTCATCAGCAGACTTGCAGCAAGACACATGACTGTTGCAGATGACTCCATTGACACCAAGACACCGCAGTGACCATTTGCAGTGAGCATGTGACCTGGACAATGCAGCAGTGGTCTACCGTCCTGTTCACTGATGAGTGTCAGGACACCTTGCACAGAAATGATGGCCGTCAGCGTTGCTGGGGAAGGTAAGGTGAGCAATACGCCGGGGTCAACATGGTCCCCAGGTTTCGCTTTGGTGGAAGAGGTGCAACAGTCTGGACAGACATCACCAGTCAGCACAAAACAGATTTGGTGATTGTAGATGGCTCAGTCACTGCACGTTCTTACCTCAGAGACATCATAGAATCTACCATCATCCCCCCAGTCCCCACCAGCACACCCCCAACTTTCTGTTCATGGATGATAATGCTCCACCACATCATGCCAGAATTGTCACAGCTCGACTTCAGGAAGTCAGAGTGCCTCATATGGTGTGACCAGCAGTGTCCCCTGACCTGAACCCCATAGAGCAGGTCTGGGACCAGCTGAAGCAGCGACTGGATGTTCAGACTGCACCCCCCACCTGACCTGGCAGAACTGCTGTAGCACTTGTGGAGGAAAGTAAGCATTGTCTCAGAACAACATCTTGAGGACAGTGAGGCGCATGAGAAAAAAATATTGAACTAATGAAAATGGTGTCTCTTCTCATTCATTAATAGTAATATCAAAGGGAACTATTATTTATTCCATTAAAATTCATATATTATATATAAACAACACACTGTCCCACTGACCTTTCTAATGCCCCCTCAAACACTTATTGGATGAGGATTTCAAGAAGCACAACAGCTAACCATACCGAGGCTCATATGAAGCTACAGTATTTATCTCATAAGCACACAACTTTCCAAACATTACACAACATTACTGAACAAACATTTAGACAACAGAACCCTCTCTCTAACAGAGTTAGTGAGGTGAATCACATCCGGTGAGTAAGCAGATTATTCAACAGAGAGGGAAGGGAGGAGTGCTGTCTCCTTCCAATAACAGAGCTACAGCTGCTCTAGTGTCACTCCTCCTATCACAATCCACATATTTCACATATCAACACACTGGTGACTTGCAAGGTACAGTTCACAATTGCATTACTACGCGTTCACTTTACTCATCACAAGAAGCAAATTGTGAAAAATAACCATAATGGCCATCAGGTCATCCAACGACTAAGTCACATTATAGCAAGTGTAGGATTCTGCGTTTTTGAAGCTTGACCAAAATATAAACTGAAAGTCAGTAGACTTCTGCCTCTGCTGCTTTGATATCGACCACTGTTTTTATAACTCAGTCCCCCATCTTCATGGAAATGTATTGGTGTGACAAAAATGTGTCAAACCTCCAGATCATATCTTGCTTGTATGTGCTTAAAGCCATATTGTTTCCAATGATGACACTATTAGATATATTATAGGATAAACTAGAATCACAGTCTTGTTGTTGTATGCCTCTGAAAACCAGTCAAAATTTGTCTCTTCATCATTTTATCCTGTTAAGCATTTGTGTGAAATTGGCATAATTGGCAATAAATTCTTCAGTCATGATCACAAAATTCTAATGAGCTCACCTTGAGTCAGAGGTTTTGAAATTTGAGGAAATTTAAGAAAGGCGTTCCTGAGACATCAGAGAATAGGACAGACATAAGGTGTGTCCATCAAACTCTAATCTAATCCTTGAGTCTTGAGATATCACGTTCACAGGAATGGACGGACTGATGGACGGATGAACATAAAATAAATTGCAACACGTTACAAGGGGTATTTCTCTACCATGAAGCAGAGCTGATCCTATAGACATACCATAGCTTTTGTCATTTGCCCTTCTAAATAATTTCTAATGCATAAGAAGTACAACAGGTGGTTTAATCTACCTGGCATGTATGAGCAGGGTTCAAATCATGGTTGCAGTTTGGTTCGACTACAGTCCGACCATGGTGTATATATGGCTTTTAAAACTCCAATATTAGCCACACTAAGGCAATAAGTCAAATTTCTCTCAGTGCATGTAAACGTACTGACAGAAAAAGCAGAACCTTAAAGCTCAATTATGTGGTCATCTTAGTGTGTGGAGGAGGACACTGGAAGCATATGTCTGCAAATGATGCAAAAAGAAGACTTTTTTCCAGCGTAATTTCTCTAGCTTGTCATTACACGGGCAGGTGAGTGTCTGGATACACACTTATTGACAGCAAAACTGATTTTTGATTTCCAATATTCCTGAAAATTACACTCAGAACTCCCTCTGAACAACTTACATCAGCAACAAATTATGTTAACAGTTTTGGGCACTGCACTCCCACACAAGTCAGCACTTCCAGTCATGGGGAGCGGCACGCATAAATACTTGCTCTTCAGGTATGCAGCTGGCTGAATATCAGGAGAGAAGCTCTTCTCTCACCAGAGGAAATCTTTCTGATGGGAAAATCTGGGAGTGTCTCCCACTGTGCATCAGTGGATTCTGGTAATATCATAATGGCACCCATGGGTGGTTTGGGATGCTATTGCCCACACAGTAGCTGTGATATTCCACAGTATGTGTATATGTTAGATTCCCTTACCCAGGTAATTACTGAGTGCCAGGTTTCAATCGTGAGAAGTCACAGTTGAGATTCGGTGAATCATAAGAGATGAACTTTTAAAAATAAAGGGCAAAGGCTGAGGGGCAGCCAACTTAAACAGCAAAATTGTCCTCTTGTGCAACCTGTTAGCCTGGCCACAGCCTTCTGTAATCTTCCACTCAATTATCATTTCACTACAGACTACGTCTGGGTTTGTTCCCCTTGGACTCGATTTCTCAGGATGAATTCCAACCGGGCCAATCAGCAAATGGTCAGGGACGGGGGGAGATGAGTGTTAATGATGATGTTGAACATATGCGCTGCATTTACGTTGTAGTCTGGCTGGTTGTAGTTTAGCAATGGTGGCAGAGATGGAAGTGAAGAGAGCCATTTAATCCGTTTTGGCTAGGCTCCCAAATATTCAGCAATTGGAGTCAGAGCAAGAGGAATGTCAAAGCCTATGCTTATAACATCTTACCATCTCCCTTGGTTGCTGTATTTGGTCTGTTATCCAATCCGAAAGGGTCTGTCCCCCCTGCTTACTTACAGAGGGTCATTGCCTTTTCCTCCTTATTAGCTAGACGCTTGATTTTATTTAAATGGAAGGCTGTTACCCCTCCATCACATCACCAGTCGATAAGGGACATTATGCAAAATGTAAAGCTGAAAAAGATCAGATGTACCCTTAGTGGTTCCATCGACAAATTCCACAAAACCTGAGACCCTTTAATAACTTATGTGAATAATTTACCTGGTCTGGAACTGGAACTCTGAACATCTATACCTACCCTTGAGATATCCTGAGATATGGATCATTTGGTGCACATGTCTAATATATATGTTTAAATATGCTTTTCTTGTCTTTATGACATGCATACATGCATTATACTAAAGCTACTGCATATATGTCTATACTGCAAGCATACATGGCCTGGTATTATAAAAACTAGTTCTAAGTGAGAGAAGCTGAATTTTGGGTTTATACAATATTTAAAGGAGCCACACTATATTGCCAAAAGTATTCGCTCACCTGCCTTGAACTTAAGTGACATCCCATTGCTAATCCATAGAGTTCAATATGATGTTGGTCCACCCTTTGCAGCTATAACAGCTCTTCAACTCTTCAGGGAAGGCTGTCCACAAGGTTTAAGAGTGTGTTTATGGGAATTTTAGACCATTCTTCCAGAAGGGTATTTGTGAGGTCACACACTGATGTTGGACGAGAAGGCCTGGCTGTCAGTCTCCTCTCTAATTCATCCCAAAGGTGTTCTATCGGGTGGAGGTCAGGACTCTGTGCAAGCCAGTCAAGTTCATCCACACCAGACTCTGTCATCCATGTCTTTATGGACCTTGCTTTGTGCACTGGTGCACAGTCATGTTGGAAGAGGAAGGGGCCAGCTCCAAACTGTTCCCACAAAGTTGGGAGCATGGAATTGTCCAAAATGTCCAAAAGGATTATTTCATTTTATCATGTTTCTTTCCCAGAAAAATGTTTGCACCCAACACTGACAGTTAAAAAAATAATCTGAGTGCAGTTGATACCTGTAGATTCCCAAAAGTCAACCATCATCAAACTTTAAGAAAGGTTAAAAGGTAAAACTGTGTGTATAATTACTTATTTCTTAATCCCATCCACCCACAACATACATTACCAACCTTGAACCATGATGACACCGAATGAGTCAACTTATAAAAAAAATGTCATCCTATTCTATTACATCTACATGCAAATGCAAGCACCAACACACAAATATAAAAGTGCACGCTGATTGATGGCCAGAGACAAAGACATGATCAGACAGGTTCCTCCCTACAAGCTGCTCTCTGAGCTAAAATGCACATACCTGAAATTAATAAGCCTAAACTTGTTATGTCTCATTACCAATAACCTCTCTGCACAATCTTCCAAGCATTTCATTCATACACTGCTAGGAAAAGAGTGAATGGAAGCTTGGTCGGTAGTGTCGTAAGTATTTGTTCACCCTTGGATGTATAATAGAAATATAAACAAATGCCTGTCTTAATAAAAGTCTATACATTGGGGGTACAAAACCAACTACTTTAATGCAAAGTCAAACAGCGCTGAGATTTTAAACAGCTGATCATTAATAAGCAAACATTAACTCTTTCAGTGCCATTGATGTATTTATACACCATTTAAAATCCAATGCTTGAGTGCAATTAATGTATATATACGTCAAAGTGTTTTTTTCAGCAGCAGGAACAAGAGAGTGCTCTCACACAGCCTGTGAGTAATATTGGGGCTTCTAGGATTTGTAGTTGGACATAAAGAGGCAGGATACACCACAGAGATCGAAGCAGGAAGTGGAGATGATCGCTATAAGAGAGCAAAACAAAGAGAATCTGGACAAAAAGTAGTGAAATTGGTGAAACTGCCCTCTACTCCCCTCCAGACAAAACAAGAATGGAACAAGAAACAAAAAAAAAAAAAAAATGATGAAATAGAGAGTCTCTTCTTTCATTTGAGCTGTTCAGTGTTTTCAGAGACATGGTACAAAATATTCTGTGGGTTTTAAAATATGGGCAAAAATGCTGGAACAAGGCACTTTCTGTTTTATAAAATGACTGGCACTCAATGAGAAAACTGTGATGATGTAACACACCAGAAAATCAATAATACTGCAAAATAAAAAACAAGATTTGTTTTTAGTCAAGTTTCACCGAAAGCAGTTTCACTTTTTTTCAATTTTTTTCAGGTGGTTACATACTTTCACACCTGGAGGCGGTCCAGCACCACCACAATCTGACCTGATGGCTGTCAAGTAACTAAACAGGAGCACTTGAACGTTCAGGGCTTTATTCTGTGGTGATGGGAGGGGGCGACATTTGCTCTTTCATTTTCCCCAAGCAGAGTTTTATTTTGTCAAAAATTAAAACTAGGGCTGCAACATTCCAAAGCCAAAAAAATATTAACTTTAACTATCATATATGTTCAAAGCAAAGTTCAAGCAAATGTCATGTTTGAGAAGCTGAAACCGGCAAATATTTAGTAATTTGCTTGAAAAATTATAAAATTTTATATAAAAATTTCAGTAACACAACACAGTGTGTAAATATATCCCATATACTGTATAAGATAAGATGTGTGTGTTTCTCAGTAGTCAGATAGAAAAAGAAGGGAAGTAGTCAGAGCAGGTATGAGCTGAATCTACGGTGAAACACATATACAACACAGATACTTCAGAAAAGTATCAAAAGTGTCAGCAGGGGGGAATAGCCCAAACAAGGAAACTTTCCACCTCTGCCCACGACTGTGACTCATGCAGAAATGCAACCACTTGTTTATCTGCATGTGTGTGTGTGTGCGCACCCGCGGTTGTCTACCCGTGCACATGCCCATGTGGTCAGCGTATGACCCAGAGTGATATTACTCTGAGCCACAGCAAAGCGTCAAACACCGAGCACATATTTAGACCCCATACGCAGATTAAAAATCACAGAATACACACACACACACACTCTGCTCGAGTGTTGAATATCTGAAGGGCGACGAAGACACTGACTCAGCTGCCGAAATGTCGTCACTCCTTTATATAAAGAAAGTCTGAACTGCAATTACGAGCCGTCAAGCAGACACCTGAGAGAGAGGTGAACTGGTGTTTGTCCAGATGGCCTCCAGTGTCTCCTCAACGCGAGGCCAGATGTAAATAACTAATGCATCGACCTGTTTCTCACACAAACATACTGATATCAATCCTCAAATACACACACTTTTGCATGCAGCAGAAATTTACCAACTTTAAAAATAGCATCCTCGCCAGCATCATGTATATGAAATTTATCCATAGACTGCATGCAGATATTTGGCTAATTCTCCACCACTTGCTGCACTGCCCGCCACAGCTTTTTTAGAGGACACCAACTAAAAACCAACCATGAGGAAATCCTGCCTGTTTGTTGTGTTGTCTGGTATCTCAATCAAAATACTTTAGCAGGGGAATTCTGCTGTTTCAACTCAAATGACACATCACATGCAAACACACACACACACACACACACACACACACACACACGTGTGTACTGTGTATATACTATACACACACAAATGCATGTTCCTGTTTCTGACATGCTAGAAAATGGCCTTTAAACAACTGCCTACACTTTGGTGACTCATACGCCCGCTGTTCACATATTTCCACACATCTTACAAATTACACCCACACACACTTAAATTCACCACTGGTAGTTAAGTTGAAAACTTAATTCCTACAGCAGTGACTCAATTAGTTGAATCCAGTGAACTTACATAACAGATGAATGGATAAAAATGTGTGGTGCGCAGGTAATGAATGATACAGGACTTCTTTTGCAATACAATATGAGTGACCACAGACACAGGATCACAGCTTTGGTATAAAAAGTCAGAGACCAGGAACTACTGAGAAGCATGCCATCAGAATTATTTAGTCTGATGCCATACAGAGATTGCTTAGTGTCAAAATTCAGTTTGCAATAATAATATATCTGACATGGTTTCCCCCCCAAAAAAGTTAGATCAAAATATTTATTAATGATAAGGTCCAGCACAACTGCCTTCATAACAAAATCCAGCTTGAATGCAGACATCTTAAGCTTAAATTCAAGGTGAGCTTGTCTTCCCTTTAACAGATGAATAGAGTCATCTCATACAGCGCATCTTTCTCCAACTTCTCAGTGACATAACAAAGCGAGTGGAGAGAGGGCTTTAACTTCCATCCATCCATCCATTTTCTACCGCTTATCCTCATAGAGTCGTGGGGGGGCTGGAGCCTATCCCAGCTGTCTTAGGGTGAAAGGCAGGGTACACCCTGGACAAGTGTCCACTTCATCACAGGACACATAGAGACAGACAACCACTCACACTCACATTCACAACTCCATTCAATTTAATTTAAAGTCAATTTAAATTAGCCAATTAACCTAATCCCCATGCATGTTTTTGGATGGTGGGAGGAAGCCGGAGAACCCAAGCAGACACGGGGAGAACATGCAACCTCCACACAGAAAGGCCCCGGGACGGGGATCGAACATTACATTTGCATCATCGTACTGATGAGCAGTTGCACACCATAAGATCCTTGTTGTTCAACCTATTTGATCTTTGTGCATCTGATACGACTGGTATCCCCATCCATCAACAGCCCAAGCTCCGTAATTCAACTCTTCCTTTTAATTACTGATCTACTGTTGCTGCAGCGTCTCATCAAACAACGACTACTGTCACCCATTTGGCTGTACACCGTCTGCGACTGACAACTGTTCCACCCCAGCACATAACTGCAGTCTGGCTAATAATGGAGAAATCTAATATGTTTTGTCTCTCTGTAAACCCAGACTTGACGAGTGTAGACAAGGAGTCAAGCCAGTTTCACTGATTAGCAGCTTTAGTTCACAAAACCTGAGAATACAAAGTTTCTCTTGCACCGCTAGAATGCAATGCTAAATCATATCAAACTAGCATGCACTCGCATCATAATGTTATATTTCTGTCTATAATATACTTCTAAACAGAGAGACAAAGAGAGTTACACCACATAAGGACACTGTTGCCCTCATGTCTGTTCCTCCTGACCTCACACGTGTGCACACTGGTTGACGTAGACAGCGAAAATGCAGAAGCTTTGATGGATATTTCTTTGTATCTGTGCCCACTCATACATGCCACAACATTTGCTTGCTCTGCCATCACGCTTAAGTTCCTCCCTCAAAGAGGAAGGTATGGATGCACGGAGGACTCCTTGTAAAACTGCATGTACTGTCCATGAACACGAAACATGTGCGCAAAAGAACACAGAAAAATGCTCTCCCAAACCAAACAAAGGAGCTGGATTTTACTCACACTGCCACACACTCTCCAGAATTTACACAGCACCATGAATCATGCAGTTAAATTTCATTGCAGGGTAATAATAAGAGAGGTGATAAATCTGCCATCAAGCAACAAAGGGAAACTATGGAACATTACATACAAGCTGCTGCACATTACTGTTCTCTCCCTCTGTAGACAGACACACACACACACACAAATGTAAAAACACATCATGATAACATCACATAATGGCCCACAATCCCTGAGTGATATACAGTACACCTCCTGTGCCGTGGCTCATGGAACACCTCTCTCTCCTGTCTTTGGGCACTGGTGTGATAAGGCAGTGATGGGTTGTATTACTTCACTTGGGTACTCCTGAGGGGAATCCCCTGGTGTGATGGTGTGTGTGGGTGTGTGTGTGTGTGTGTGTGTGTCCAAAGAAAGGGAAGAATGCCACCATTGAGCACCCTGCCATTGCGCCAGCAATCCTCTCCCCCGCATCCCCACCCCTTCCCGTCCTCGCTTGCACTCTGACGTACAGTTGGAGCAGATTTGGTGACACGAAGATAAAAGCCTTCCTCTGTTTCAATGCTTTCCTTTTTTCGCCAGTGTCACCAGAGCACTGAGTGCTGGTGCCTTGGCCATAGACATAGAGAGCTCATTCAAACTGACACAGTCACTTTTCACTTCTGCGGTGTCTCACTGCAATAAGCCCCATGGTCAGCAGCTCTGTACAGGAGGCCTAAAGATGCTACACCACTGCATATGCTACAACCTTGAGAAGCAGCGCCGCAGAGGTGCTTTTTATTCAAAGAACCCAACTTCCTCTGTCATAAATCTGACATCTCTGACAAGTCCGTAGAGTTTTAACGGTTCTCTGCAGAGGCAGCAGACACTCAACCTGTCAGTGCAATTCTTTATAGCCATATAATTAGGTTTAGACACATCAAGGAAAAGAAGAACAAAAATAATTCATTGGATTTGTAAAATTCAATTTAGCAGGCAGGAACTCCAAAGACTTACCATTTATCCAAGATGTTTTTGCTGTCTAGCACTAATTGGCAGCTTTGTGCTGAACTCAGTCAGAATGAACTTCCCCTGCTAAAAAAAAGGAAAAAAGAGAACACTGTCAAACAAATTTCAGAGAGAAGATGGGATTGACCTTGTCTTCAGCAAGTTTTGATTGTTCCCTGCACTTTGTAATGGCTGATTCTGCCTTGACCACAGTGCAAGATAGCAAATAAATGAAACATCATCAAAAAAAAAATCACCATTTCAGTGCTTGTGCGCATGCATTTGTGAGTCTGTCGAGTCAAACGAGCTGTCAAATAAGACAAGCCAGTCAGTTTTGTGAGACGTCTACATCAGAAAACGTGATTCAACAAGCCCTTCAGATTTGGCTGCTCTTTCTATGTCACATAAAAGCTCATTAGCGCAAAATATTTGGGAACTACCTTTGCAAAGGTGCACCGTATTTTTCTCACAAACCAATAAGAGCAGACTGGGAGCATGAAGAGACAGGCACTAAAACAGTGTGTTCAGGGTGAATACAGGAATATTCAGGCAGACAGTATGAGACACTAAGTGTTTTTTTAAATCATGCCGTTAAACCATGTAAACATGCTCGAGTGTGTACCTGAAAATGAGCATGATATGTCTCCTTTAAGGACGTATGAGTCCCTGAAGGTAAAAGTGAGGGGTAAAAACTTCACAGAGAGACAGGAGGGTCATGAAGGAATTTGAGGTTTATAATTCTGGTTCAAGATAGAAGCTTAACCTCAAATTTAACCCTAATTTGATGGTTAAGAGTAGGGTGAGTCTCTCAGGAAATGAATGTAAATCAAAGCAATGTCATCCTTGTTGACAAGAAGTGCTTGTACTCGTGTGTATTACTGTATGTGTGAATGAGTCACCTGACACGTGACGCTGGCGGACGCAGTTGATTACCCACGCGTCCAATTCTATTAAAAGGACATGGTCATAATCTCTACTCACGTCCATGTCTGGCCGAATAAGAGAGCAGGTTAATCTGGATTACACGTCACCATAGTGAGGTCACACAGCCGGGGCTGCTGATACCCTGACAAGCCAGGAAGAGAGACCAGGTGAAAGACAAAGACACAAGACAAGCAAAGAGGCTGATGAGTTATGAGGCAACTCGAGACACCTTGTTTTTCAATATGAATTATCCATTTACAAGAGTTAACTTAAATGACCAAAGCAGGATTATACATACTGACAGGGAACATGAACAATAAATGTATTGATATGCAGTGGCATACTGTGTAAGTAACTGTACTCACACACTAACAAGAGAAAAATAAAAGAATCTTTTATAGAAAACAAATTAATCATCTATTTGTAAAGGTTTACCCAAGATGACTCAGACTGATTTAGAACTGACAAGAAACAGAAAAGCACAGTACATGATCTATGCCTATAGGATATGTCTTACCATAAATAATGATGGGGAACGATTTAAATCAACTTCATCAACAATCAAATGTATTATAAAGTGCCCTGATAACATGGCACATTATGACAAACTGAAGAAGCACATCAGAGGGATAAAATGTTTTGAAATGAATGCCATGAATACACCTGGTCACACACTCAACCAGATCAGTGTCCACCTCCATCACATGGGAGGAAAAAAAAAAATCTATCCAACAGGGTGCACCATTTTCAAATGAAACTCAGCAACAGATTCATGTTTTGTTTTTTAGCTGAAGCCTGGTGGCATGTGATCTGCATGCCAGTGATCCTGGCATGTGGCACTGACCACAGTGCTGCCCGACATTAATCACCACGTTACAAACAAACATGACTTTAATGGAGGCACTTTGGGGCATTGTAGCACATACTTTTGTTCAGACAGGGTGTTTCTCTATATGCACACAACCAAACGTATGGTTCCAAGGTGTACCAGAGTGGCAGGCTGGATCAGATCTGTGCAGGGTTTTGCCTCTAGCTCACAGCTTTATCGCACTGAATGCAACAGGTCCTCCTGCTCCAGCGGTGTGAACCCTCTGACCACAGGCTGCTCTCTGCTACAAGTCTGTGCTCAGCTGCTGTGGAAGAAGCAGCGCTGCTGTGCGAAGCTCACACTCACATCACAATCACAAACCTGACGTGTGTCTGCTTGACGAACCGAAGCTTTTACATCTTCGGCTCTATGGTCTTTTCACTCCCCGCTCTTCCAACCGTGTCCCCGGACTGAGGGGGAAGCTGTGAGCAGGGAGGTTTACTCGATAGTTGTTTCACTCTGGGCATGGCGGTTATATCAGCTGACTGTTAAACTATGTCCTACTGAATAACATCGGGTTAACACTGACAGTGCTGATTTGGGAGCGGTGGCTCATTTCAAACTGTATCCTATATCGCTCAGGTCGCTTTTGCCGGATGAAAATGGGGACACGCTGTGCGGCTAAAAATACCTGTCTACGACTATATTTGGCTTGGCTGGATCACAATCGCAACGCTAAAATCGTCGGGCCCGCCCCGGTCGGCACAATGAATGGGCTCTCTGCTATCTCACTCCTCTCTGTGGCGGCCAGGTGCTAAATTTAGCAACGAGGCTTGCGTCAATCACGAGCCTCAGTGCGTCAAGCCTGGCCCCGCCCTCCGTGACTAGTCATTGGTCAGAAATAAGACGTAGCCCGAAAAATACGCGCCTCCTGATTGGCTGTTGTGAATTATCGCTCTAAGCGGCTCCAGTGGCTCTTTTTAATTTTGAGTTTGCTGCCTGAGCGAGGAGGCTGGACGCTTACTCTCATGTCCTGCCGTCTGGAAAAGTGTGCCTGATGTGGTTGCTGAGAGTGTTTCCTCACTCTTACTGACCAAATGAGTCAAATTAAAAAATGTTTTCTTGCCAAATGATTGGATGCACATGTTATGTTTCAATTACAAAAAACATAATTTTTATTTTGAAGTCAGGTTTTATTAACACAGTTTTATTATCAGCATTCACATTGTACATTCTTCAGATTATAGACTAATTCTGCCAATGGGGCAGATAATCACATCTGCTCACACTGCAAATTCCCTCATGTCAGGACTTTGTCGACAGAATAAGACTGGAAATAAATAACAGAATGAAATAACTAAATAGCTAACTGGCTGATTATATAACCAACTGAAATAACACAGAAAACTACGTTGAACTTCCTCGACATCTCTGTAATATATAACAATCTGAATCTGAAAAGTAGTGTATAGTAGTGTTTACTTCTATAAGTAGATGTACCCAGTTGAATAAAATTGAATGAAATGAATCAAAAAGAGTCCACTGGACTTACTTGAGGTATGTTGAAGACGTGTCACTTCTCATCCAAGAGGCTTCTTGAGTCCTTCAAACCTCAAGCAAGACATAAGTAAGTATTTAATTACTTCTTTTCCACTAGGAATAAATTTATCAACAGAAAAAAGTTGATGGTGAATAACATGTATTTGGCTTTTTATTTAGGCCTAGGTCTCCTTGATTTAGTATTCTTTGCGGTTTCTCAGGCAAATTAATATTTAAGTAGGCTACTTATTCAACTTTTTTTAATTTAGTTTTCATCATAATGACAAGAAAGGAGTTTGGACCAAAGAGCCTGGCGAATGCAAAATGTATGCCAGCCCGACCGCTGGATCCCCCTCGGCTTCTTCCCCTGCAACCATCAAACCAACCGTCTCTCTTTCTCTCACCGGCTCTGGCAAGGCGAGCAGGGTTTATGTGTCTGGTAGCCTACTGTAGAGAGAGAGAGAGAAAGAGAGAGAGAGGGAGAGAGGGGGGAGTGACGTCACCTCTCCCATGGCGTCACATTGACGTAGCGCATACCAGCCGCCCTGTGTGGAGGCAGAGCCCACATAAATGCACTATTTGACTTTCTCCCCTCATACGGCGCACATAAACAAACTGGCGTTACAACTCCACACTTTACAAGACACCATCAGCATTGACACACTGTCAGGAACGGACGCAGACACTCTCCTTATACCCGGGAGTGTTTTTTTTATTTTCTTTTTTTAGTTTGTGTATAGGCTCCTTGAGAAGAAGTAAGAAGACGAAGTTTTTATTGTCGCCGATGCATCCTGTTCCTCTGCAATATTATTTCAGAATACTTTCTGTCAATTACTTCCACTCTTGGTGATTATTTTGGATGGAAATGGGATACTTCATGCGAGGTTATTACTACATGTAAAGACGGAACCGCTACAGCAAACCAGTAAGTGACTTGTGAATGAATGAGTCTCTCACATTCTGTATTACTTGTGAGATACATAGTCTACAGAAACAAAAAAATGTTAACCCACAGCTGTGTGTATGTTTATATCATATTAGGTTACTTAAATCCTGTATATGTCGTGTTGACCATACTCTTGTGTCATCATCTGTGTCAAACTTTGTGCGTCTAACCTGTTGATATATCAAACTCCGCGCTCATATCGTCTGCTCCTGTGTGGCGTCTCCAAAGAGCAAATGAAGCTGATTTTGAATTTAATTTGCGCTGGGAATATATCATATCCTCTCTGGTTGTCATGGAAATGAGATGCCTCTCATTCACACAATGAATTGTGGAGTCTGAGTGGAGAGTAGTCCAACCTACATTCAGGCAGGAGCTGAGAGGGGCGACAGTTAAAGCATTTGACTTCAGAGGCTGGTTGTTGTTGTTGTTGTTTTGTTCCATCATGATGGATTTTCTGCGGGTTTGTGATGTTAATAAGTGATCTGTGTGTGGTGAGGTATGAGTTTCTGTTTATATACATTTATATATAATGTCACCGATAGGCCACCAGTGACCTGTGATTCTCAGCCCAGGTTTGCGTTTTGGATTAAAGCTCCACGAAAAGGTGAAAGCTGTTTTCCAAACATTCATGTAATCTTGGCTGTCTCCCCACTATGGTGGGGCCAAAAGCAAATTTCAGCTGTGCCTGCTGTCTAATGTGAGGTCATGGCCTCAAGAATAAAATACTCCATTCACCATAAAGTCACATCAAATGTCTGAAATCCGTGAAATATTTCCTGGAAACATCTGATAGCAACACAGACACTGTATTCTATAGCAGCTGCCCTGCTCTGGGCTAGAGCGTGATTAGACGTGAGTTAAGGTTCTCGGGTAACTTCTGGCTTTATCTTTCTTTCTTTCTTTCTTTCTTTCTTTCTTTCTTTCTTTCTTTCTTTCTTTCTGTCTTTCTTTCTTTCTTTCTTTCACACACTTTTACGCACGCACGTAACCGCGCACGCATGCCCTCCTGACAGTCTCCCTCTCAGGGCTGATTTACAGTACTCACATATTTCTCTGCTCTCTCTTTTATGTCTCCTCTTTTCTCTGGCTCTGTTTGCTGGAAGCCTCGCGCTGTCCGGGGTTATTGGCGCGAGGGGCTACCGGGGCTACCGGCGGTCTGGGGCGCGTGCTTTGCAGCTCCTCTGTCGTTCTCTTGGTTACCGGTGAGCCCAGGACCATAGCACCGACCGACCGGCTCGGTCTGAGAACAAGGCGAAGAAAAAGTGACTGAATGTCAGAAACCTATCAACTTTTTTTTATTTTGAAGTGACCGTGGCTAATCTTAACCCTCCACAAAGGATGTGATGAGAACACGCACCATTACGCTCTCAACTTAAGATCTTAACGTAAACTCATGAAAGAATTCTATTTTGGCTTTCATGAAAGAATATTCCATTTCTGCTGCTGCCATTACCAAATAGTTTACAGGCATAACGGGTTTTTTTTCTGCACTGAAATGGTTCCTCACAGGGATGAATAATGCCTTAACTGTTCCAAATCAACCCTAATTAATACGTGTTATAGCCTGACTGATTTGTTTATTCTGGTTTGTTTTTCTTCTGTTATTTAAACAGAACAGTCTGTGTGAAGCATTACATTTGTTATAAAAGCCATATCCTGTTTTAGGAGCCACAAAAAAAGTGGAGTTGATAGAGGCCCAATGTTTCATCTCAGCATTAGAGTTTGGAGAAAAGTGGTCGCTCATATCTGTTGACACAAACATACAGACAGCAGGTTGCAGGTGCCTGGAGCCCTGAGAGTCGGCTGGGTTGAGGCTTGTCAACAGACAGTATTGAGCTGTATGCCAAGAGATGGTCTGTCGTTTTGATCGCATCCCAGTAGGTCTGAGAGTGTGTGGTAGAGAGAGGGAGAGCGAGTGGCTGTATATATAAGAGACAATGTGACAGAAAGGGGGCGCTCTGGGCCTTGAAATCCGGCCGCCACAGTGAGTCCTGCTGCAGTGAGGGAGTTGGATGCGCACGGCGCACAGGAGTCCGCTGGTTTGGTTTCAGGTCCGACTCTCACATTTCTAGATTTCTCCCTGCCTCTGGATGAACCCTGAGCAGGCGAATACGGTGGTGATCAGAGGCAAGACAAGCGATGGCCTGGAGGCGCTGGCACAGACTGCTTTTATAAAAGTTGTCACTTTTGTAGGTCTGTATCTTTACAGAAGTTGTGTACAGTTTTTAGCCCGGTTGAATTCGTCTTTTGTAGCGCACAATTAAAATGATACTAATAACGGAGCTTAGTGTTAGAATGAAACTTCGCCCACGTAAGTGTAATTCTTGAAATGAGTCCTCAGTTGTGGTTCTTAATATTCTCTTTGTTGCATAGATTCACAGTGATATGTTATATATGTTTATTAACATTGTCTTCTAATGTATTTGGATAATTATTGTTGCACGGTCTTGTATAGCCTATAAGTGTGTATGCTTTTTCATCTTTCTGTTTCTTTTCCTTTACTATGTGTCACATTGCAAATAATGATCTCTTTGCAGTGTGAAATTAAATTGTTGCATGTTGTCTTTAAACATGACCCAACGTCTCCCTGGGTTCAAATGTTTTGATATGACATGATATAATGTTGTTAAGTCCAGCTGTCTTGAGGAAATTTGTTAAGTGAAGTTTTGGAAGGGCCATATTTATCGGACAAATACAAAAACATCGATTTGCACAATGCTTTTAAGTGTGCTTGAGTTTTTGCATTGCTGCCGAAAGATGACGGCACATAGCCTTTTCCTCAGCTGCCGCCTCATCAGTGGCACTAACCCAGACATCTCTCCTCCAGACTCAGGTTCGGAAGAGCGCGCCCAGCCGAGCTCGGAGCACCGGCGATCGGACACTTCCTTCGCGACGCCCGCCGAATCCTCAACGCTCCAGAAGCCCTGTCCCGGCCGCAGCCACTCCACCCCTCCATCTCGGACACCCAGCACCATTCAGCGCGAGGCTCTTTCACCAGGTAGACCATTTCATTCAGTCTCTTTTTCTTTCTTTCTTTCTTTCTCTCTTTCTTTCTTTCTTTCTTTCTTTGACTGTGACTGTTGTGGCTTAGCTTTGTTTTAGTGTTTTAGTGCACACACTGGTGCTATAGGTGTGCGGTTATGTTTTAGCCTATTTTAGGAGAAAATAGACCTCATACTTCCAGAATAAAAGTGCAGGTGATATTTTATATTTTAGCCACATAAGCAGGCTAAAAAAAGTAAACTCGTATTAAAATTCATTAGCAAATCATGAACAATTGTGAACATGTCAATTTTCTTTTTGCGCAATAGTTTCTGCTCGTGTGTCCATGTGTGTGTGAGTGTGTGTCGGCTGGCAAGTGCGGACTGAGTTGACATTTCAGTCTTTCGACAAAGTGGCAGAAATAACAGACTTGAGACCAGGCACACCTAAATCCAGAGGCTGTGGGCGAATCACATAGACATCGATCACCCTAATGACTCAACAAGGTCTTCAAATGCCTTTATGAGTAAAAGAAAAAGGCCAATTTATGACTATATTCTTGTATTGTTTCAGTTATTATTTTTTATTTATCATTTTAACCTGAACCTGTCAAATTTATATTCAGTCTCCAGTCATTTGTTTACTGATAAATTAAACAGATGATAAAACTCTCGAATAATAGGTATAAATATAGATATTGTGTGTCTCTGTGCTTTTGTGTGCCTATATGTGAGAATATGAGAATCACTGTTATCAATGTATGATCCCATTGAATACAAAATAATTGATATCCCTGACAAAAAAAAATCATGTGTTTTTGTATTTATGTCTGCAACTTCATGTTTTTATTTGTTAGATCTATGGCATTCTGACAATGAACAAGCGCGCTCAGTTATTGGAACAGCTGCAGTTTGTCCAGTTGAAATGCACACCTCGAGGTTAGAGACTGTTTCCCTTCGCCTCACTGTGCTGCACCACCTGTGTCTGACTCTGCTTGGGTTGTCTGTCCTCTTGCTTGCACACACACACCTGCTCGCATGCAAGTGTAGGCTAATAAAGGCGACCTGATGGTGGTGTACAAGGTTTTCCACAAGTTTGCTTCAGTGGCAAGATGCTCCACGAATACAATTCTATTGTGTTGGTGAGTGTGTGTGTGTGTGTGTGTGTGTGTGTGTGTGTGTGTGTGTTACAGAGTGAAGGCTGTGCACACCACCAAATGTAAAGCACAGAAGACGATGAGGTTTTTGCAGACACAAGTGGTTTTACAGGTTCTTCACAGGATAAGGGTGCATGTTTATGGCAGAATGAGCATATGCAGGTTCATGTTGACATCTTGGCCATCATTAGTGTTGAAAATAATGTGCGTGTTTGCATTCATGTGTTTGTGTGTGAAAAAAACAACTCATCAAAAGCATCTTTCCTCACCTGACACATCACACTTTATGCAGTAAGGAGTAAGTGTCGGCTGTCATACAGATAATATTTGTTTAACAAAGTTTGTCAGCCTCTCCTCTTTTTGTCTTTCATCTCTTCTCAGTATATCAACTTATTTAAAAGTGTGTGTAAGCTTAAGATACTGATAAAATACTGAATATGTCAGGAGCTATAGTGTTCAAACAGACACACACACACACAATCACCCAACACTGATCTGGGGCTTGACCTACTGACACAACAAAAAGAGCCACAAAGTTCACCACTCTCCTCAGCTCACTGTTTCATTTTTTCCTCTTCTTCCTCTGGTGCGTCTAATCAGTTGCATCAGTACTTTAGGTATAGCCCAGGAAAGGCCCCATGACGCTCATAAAGCTGCATGTGTGTTTTTCCACGTGGGTTGAAGAGCTGGTCACTAGTAGAAGAAGTAAAAAAAACATGATGACGTCAACTACACGTAGGAATAGAGCTTGACTCATATCCTCAGTTTTAAAAAAAAATAATCTTGCAGCTTAATGATCCCATTGAAAGATACTTACTATTCCTGGTATAGTCAGTTTTTGAGGAATTACTTTACCGGTAAACTCTGATGTTACCAAAGAAAATTGTGGTTTTAGGCCGGGAGTCTTTTCAAATGAATTGTATATTATTATATTTTCCCCCACTAGGTGAAGCCTGAGAGTTCAACTCTTTTATCTCTTTGCCATAACAGGGCACGCCAAATCAAACGCCCACAGTAATATTAAACAATAAATAAACAAATAAATAACAGAATGCATATTAAATAAAGTTATGTAGATGAGTGTTCCTCATATTGTGTGTGTGTTTTTTTAATTAACGCTTTGAGTCACCCTTTTATTTTTTGAGCGCCCAATGCCTAAAGGCTCTCTGGCCCTCAGGTATAATTTAATTGTGTAGGAGCAGCTAAAATGAATGTGTCACTCAAGTCTGTTTTTTCCTTGACTGACATAAATGGAGGCATACCGCAAACTAAAGGTATAAATAGAAAAGACGTGGATGGAATATTAAGTTAAACGACTTTAATTTTGTTTTAAAAAAAAGTTACGCATCAAAAGAGGTGGTGATTCCCTGTGCGTTTGGATGGTGGTATTTGCGGGTGCTCCAACAACAGACATGTGTACCTGTATTTGACCAGACAAACATGACGCGCCGGGAACGAGGCGATTACGGCAGAGCGCGCTCATGCTGGGCGTCAATGGCAGCAGAGCTGTGTTGACAGTTCCTGCTCAGGAGCGACGAGCAAACAGCACAGAGCCCTGAATGCTGCGGACACTCATAACTGATTAGCCCGCACACACTCCAGCATGCACGCACACACGCAAGCTCAGAGGCACGCAGGCAAACGGAGGTGGAGTGTATTACGTAAAGAGGTTTGATAAGACAAAACCATATAGTCTAGAGAGAGAGAGAGGGGTTGCCTGCTGCTGTGTCAAAATTAAATCAAAGGTCAAAACTGAAGACATGCCGACTGGCGTCTGTAGCAGTTAGAGGAAATATCTGTGTGTGTGTGTGTGTGTGTGTGTGTGTGTGTGTGTGTGTGTGTTTGCTGTGCAGCAAGCATCCAGCACCACCATGGGGTTCCATTATTATTTAATGTTATCTCATCTGCTTTTCTACCTGACTAACCAGCATACAGCCACCCACACACACACTCACACATGCACGCATACAACACAAACCCTGCGCGCACACACACACACACACACACACACACTGCGTTACTTCGATCTGCAGGAGTGGATTGGATTTTTGCTTTGGCTCAGAATTGAGCTCTGATGAGTCGCAGCTTCTCTAACTGAGCTAACTGTGGGAGAATCAGCATGTTATGGGGCGGTGTGCGTGTGTGTGAGTGTGTGTGTGCGTGCGTCTGTGTGCTCCAACTGTTTCTACTTATTCACAGAGGTGCAAGAAGTGTTAAAGCAGGAAATTAAGTAAATGGCAGTAAATGGAAAGATTTTCATAGCCCTTGAAAGGTGCATTCAGAAAGCTTTTATAACGTTGCGAAATCTCTGACACCTCCAAGAGGTGAAAAAACTGCCTGTTCCAATAGAGTTGTGCAGAAAGTTTTAGTCATGCACTGTTTGATTAAAACCCTTGCATGTGCCTCCAGCAGTGTCTGCCTTCATCCCGTAGGTTTACTGACAGGTTGTTCCTGCGCTGTGTTCTGTGGGCAGTCTCCTGCTTTCCCGTTTAAATCAGTTGTTAACTAATATGTCATTTCCTCACCGACTAATGATTGTTACCGTACAGCTGAACTCTACTAACACCATTAAAATGCTTTTTGAATGGTCTGATGTGCCACACGGCTCTAACATATGTGTGCTCTGTCTCCTTGACAGACATGCCCTGTGTGCAGGCTCAGTATGGGCCCGCCCCTCCAGGGGCCTATTCTGGCCAGTCCTTCAGTTACCAGGGCGACAGCTACAGCTCTGACCTCATGACCCCTGACTACACCAAGCTGGACCTGGGTGGTGGTGAGATCTCGGCTGCTGCCACCACCTCCCTCCCCAGCTTCAACGTCTTTGTGGAGGGGAGCTACGAGCCCAAGTCCTCCTGCCTCTACCAGATGCCCACACACAGGCCCATCAAAAAGGAGGAGGAGAGCTATCCAACTGCTCCACCACTGGAGGCCATGTCCTCCTCCACCATGTACTTTAAACAGTCTCCCCCGTCCACTCCCACCACCCCGTCCCTGCCACCACAGCCAGGCACCTCCTTTCTATGGGAGGAGCACCCCCTGGCACCTCCGTCGCACCCTCACTCTCTGGGCTCCAGCTTGGAGACGGGCCCTCTGAAGTCGCCCCGCTTTACGCACTTCTACCAGCACTCGCCACCCCACAGTAGCGGCAGCGTCAGCGGTTATGAGAATCTGGGTGGATTGGTTCGCACCTCGTCCTCGTCCTCCTCCTCCTCGTCCTCAGTCTCCCATCCTCACTGTGCACCCCTGGAGCAACCCATGTACCAGCTGCATCGTGGGGCTGGGGGCAGCAGCCTGGCCTTCCGCTCCCTGGCTCTCGGGCCTTGTGGCCCCCTGCTAGGGGACAGCCTGCCATCGCCTCCCCCACGTGGCCCCCAAGGAGAGGGCACCTGTGCGGTGTGTGGGGACAATGCAGCCTGCCAGCACTACGGCGTACGCACTTGTGAGGGCTGCAAGGGCTTCTTCAAGGTAAAAATCCCTCAAACAGATAATTTATATAAAAACTTTCAGTTTTACTTAAAAACCATCATCAAAGCTTAAATATCAACTCTGTCCATTTATGGAGTAACTCAACTTCTATAAAATTCACTCACATTCAAAACTGACATTGCACCTTAAAATATCACCCACTATCTGCGTAGTAGCTGCAAAATGACTGACATATTTGATTTGAATCATGTTTCTTGCATTTGCCTCGCTCCCACTCTGCACCCGTCTCTGCGCACTGACTCGTCTTTGGAGTCATCATGAAAGCACAATACGCCCACAGGGGTCGTCTCTCGCAGCAACCAAGTGGGCAACTTGTGTCTGTGCACGGCCTCTGTGTGCGTTTGTGTGATTGCTGTTGTTGAGATCTCTGGATGATAAAAACATACTCTCACACTCAAACAATCAGGAAGAAGAGTTTTAAGAATCCAATCTTTGAAATCAAAGTTTCCTTTCAGCATGTTTGTAGTAAATCAGAGGCCACAAAATTCTCAAATTCTGTGACATAACGCTGAGGACGATATGAGTCAGTTTGAGATTTGCTTCGTCAAATGATTCAATCTAACACTCCTCAGCTCGTTGCCTCACATCCTATGTCACACACTCAACAAGCTTACCATCACCAAGAGATGTTTCTTTGGTCAGACAGATTTTGTTTCATTTTCAAAACAAACTTCCCTGACACGTGCATGTGGTACAATACCTCTGCCACACTGAAGTCATTTCTTTGCACAGTTTTTGATTGATAACATTTTTCAGCACGCTTATCAAGCATGAGACAAGAGAGTGAAATTAAGAGACAGCAAGGAGCAGGGTGCAAACACAGAGGTAATTGAATAATGCCTCTGGTATGTGGAAATGAATTATCCTTCTTTTCAATTAGTTTCACAATTTGTTTTTATTTAGTAATTAATGAAAACGGTGTCTGGTGGCAACAGGCCGTGGGCTGTGTGCTTGCTGCAGTGCTCAGCAGCCACACAGCCTGTCAAACCTTGCTATGTTTCCTTTACAGATGCAACCAACCATGCACACGCAACATATGCACACAACCACATATTCATACAGTGTAGCATGTTTGTGTTTTTCAGTCTGTTTCACCTTGAATCCAGGATGCAGACTGAACCAAAACATGCCTACACACCTGCTATTTTTCATATTCATATTATCAGGCACATTACCTCCATTATGCCAGTGGTTTTATAGTTCCCTAAAAATATTTTCCCGATTATATTTAATCATCCCTGAATAGTTATTACACATTAAACCACGGTAAAGGCTTGCAGTAAATTGTTGTTATTTCATTAGTGCAATTTCAGGCACATTTTCACTGTGAATTAATTTTAGCTCTTAAACAAATACTGTTAGTTGGACATTTTTGTTCCTGTTTATTATTTTTGGCTGAATAATGTGGTCCATTCACTAGATTCCCTTAAGTTAGTGAACCTATTCAGGATTTTATTTTTTTTTAAATTAAAAACTAGATGTCATTTATTTGTATAATACAAACATTATGCTGGAAACAAAAAAAAAACAATATAAAAAATGTTTTTATGGACATACTGTCCTGACCAATGAGTCACTTTCGCTGTGCTTTTATCAGTCAAAATATATGGTCTGGTCTCTTTATTTTCCACTGCTTGCACAGCATGCAAGTCATAAATAGGCTGGGAGGAGGCAGCCCAATGGTGAAAAAAGACTAAACAATGAGATGGTAACATGCACATCACTTAAATTAATAAGATGAACCAGATGCACATATATACACAGATATATCTGTGTGTAAGTGCATGGCTTAGCACTTTGTATCAGGTTAAACAAATGTAGTTTTTCTCCATGCAGAAAACAGTAAAATTATCTCAGTGATACCGATAATGCTATCACCAGAGAAAGAGATTAGCTCTGGTTAAGAAGACAAGGAGACGAGGGGATAAATGAGAGAGTGAGGCGAAGGGGAGGACAATATCCCTAGAGGCTTTTAATTTCAGCCAAGGCTATTAGCACATGTTACATGTCAAGGATCTGCCTCTGCATGCCTCCATCCAGCAACCACAGCATGTAAGCATGTTCAACTCACTCCTCAACGCTTGACTGTCGACGTTTAACTGAGAACATCTTCACTTCAGTAATTGAACATTACTGCCGTCCTAAAATTGCAGTTTCTGACACTAAACTGTATCAATGAAATTCAGTCACTAACTATCATTGAAATTACAAGACAGATGAGATGAGGTCAACCAGAACAACGTGTCCTTACGCTGTCACACACACACTTGTAGGCTGTCCTTAATAGGTACACAATATACAGAGCACAGATGGATCTACAGATTTACTAAGCATATTGAGATAATTTGATCTGACCAGAGAGACCAGTTAGTTACAGAGTATTAGCTCTGATATATAGTGTCTCTGCTGAGACGCCAGTCATGCTCCACACTGCTTATTAGAAAGCAAAGTCACAAGAGCCCTAACGACACACACACACACACACACACACAGCAGTGGCTATAGACAGGAGACAGGCCAGCTCATGAGAGCTTAATTTAGCAGAATCTTAACTGATCTTTTCAAACTCAGGCATTTATTGGAACAAGTTACCTTATGAATTAGACCCTGGGGTCACTGAGGGGAAGAGCATCCACCTCAAACAATCACAAGGGTCAACCCAGCTTACACCGCTTTCACATGAACCCTCAGCGAGCTGCAGAAAATATGCAACGTTTTGCAAAAGATTAGTACAAAGAAGGAAAAAAAGGATCACGGTTACCTTTGAAATCCCAACATCAGAAGAAGCATTACGCACAAAAAGTTGGACTCAAACATGTTAGATGTTGCTTCAACATGTAAAGAAAAAGAGTGAATGGTGTCTTTGAACTCGGTGTCAATGTGTTAATGTGTCAATAAAGATCGGACTTTCATCCTGCCTCTTATGTAGCTTTATGTTTCGCTCGGACTCCCACTAAACGGATGCTATTTTCCCTCAACCACATTAATGACCATAACTAACTTATCCCCGCGCGCACGGGTCACTGACCACTGAGGGGATGAGAGGGAGGCATTCAGCGAGAGCTGTGGTGCCATAGCAACGGCTCTCATCCGGCGCTGGCGCCCATTACGCGCCAGTTCCGCGCCCGCGCCGGAGCATATGGAATAATTGGTGTGTTATTGGTCTCCCGGGGGCACGGGCATGTGTGGCGCGAGGGGATCTTAATTGGATTTATTTGTTTTGATGTGTTTTAGAGGCGTTAAAGAAGAGGACAGGCTGCGACACTTCCCGTGTCTTGTTTCATTTACACTTTGTTCTGGCCCTGTCTTGCCTCAGTGGACTACTGGAGTCACAGTATGACATGACATGACACGAGTAGGCCTACTAAATGTAAACACTTTGCAAATGATGGTAATTATTGTGTAATTGCAATCGTCTCGTTGTAACAGATTTGCACCCCAGGCAAAGACTCGCCCATGTACCCAAGAGTTTAAATCCCGATAAAGATTGGCAGCATGCCCCAGGAGGCATCACCAGAGTCCTGACAGTGTATGACTGTTTTTTTGTTAATAGGTTTTTCCTGCAGTGTCACACCTTACCTGCTGCTCCGCTCAGAGAAGTTTCATTGAGTCATAATAGGGCACTGCCTCCACACTGACACTCCACTCCGCCTTTAACTCAAAGCGCACGGAACTTGCTGATTGGTTGAGCAGTTGAGCGGACAGTCACCCACTACCATCTATGTTAATATGGTGTTTCATCCACGCGGGGAGCTCGCCCGGCCCCCACGTGGCCCGTTTCTGATTTCATTTTAATAAGGTCAGTAATAATCGCGCGAGCCAGCCGAGGAGAAAACAGCTCCCGCGGGGCCCATTCAGAGAGGCGCGATGCGCGAGGCCCCGTAGGTGACACGAGCTGACCCGCGAGCTTCACAAACAATCTGATCAAGGCCACTGTCTCCCAACCACCCCTACCCCTCCACTGCCCCCACCCCTCACTGTCCCCCCCACTGTCTCGCGGGACCCGCCTCGGCAAGCCACGCGCTCGGTCCCCATTGTCAGTTCCGGCTCTAATAAAATTGTCCCTCCTGCAGGCGAAGCTTGTTGGAAAATTAATTTTATCTAATTATACTGATGTCAACGCCGCCTTTCAGCGCGTAATTAAAATCTGACCTGCGAGCTTCTGCTTTCATTCTTTGATGGGGAAGGGGAAAAAACAGAAATTGAATTAACCAAATCAAATATTAGGTGGCTGATTGTGTTTGGAGGCTGATTATCGGAATGTCTGTTTCTTCTCTCCACAGCGCACCGTGCAGAAAAACGCCAAGTATGTGTGTCTGGCCAGTAAGAACTGTCCTGTGGACAAGAGGAGGCGCAACCGCTGCCAGTACTGCCGCTTTCAGAAGTGTCTGAGTGTGGGCATGGTGAAGGAAGGTAAGAGGAACACATGTCCGCTTTCTAAACCGACAGCAAACACACCAGAATAGGATGACACACAAACCTGATCTTCAGTCTATGAAGTTTGTCTCTGCAATCAGTCTTTAATAGGCCGGTAATGACTTGACCTGTGGCTGCAGCACAAACATCCACGGAGCAGTGTTTCCTCTCTCTGGTGGAAGAACACAGTAGAAAAATCATTATATAGGCCTACTCCTGAATCTGTATGAAAGAGACACAAAAGGTGAACATCCTGCTCAAACATCCTGACACCCTCTATACTTTTTGTGTCATCACATCTCATACAGCTGACTGTCGCTGCATAGAAGGGCTGTTTTGCTGATCTCTAGCATGGCACATGCACTGCCCTCATTTCTCACGTTTCACACATAGAAACATTCTCATATAAGTGCAAACAAACCCACGCACACACACACACACACACACACACACACACACACACACACACACACTTCTCTAACCAGTTAACGCATGTGCATCCCATTGAACAGCTCCACTGCCACCTGCTGGCTGCTGTCCTACAGTGTAGGAATTGCGGGAAGGAAGATCCTGTGGAAAAAAAATCATAGTCATAATTGTACCTCTAAATACTGGTAATAAGCCAGTTAGGTGGAGAATAGTGTTTATATACTGTGGTGCAACAGAGTCTCTTTGTGCATGTTGCATGACTGTTACCATGAACAAACTCTCCTCTCTCTGGGTTACAGTGGTTCGTACTGATAGCTTGAAGGGGCGCCGAGGCCGTCTGCCTTCCAAACCAAAGAGCCCGCTGCAGACAGAAGCGTCTCCTCCTTCCCCACCCCTCAGCCTGCTCTCTGCTCTGCTAAGGGCTTATTCCCACTGCACACCCCGTGACCTCGACTACAGCCAGGTACCCCAACACCCCTTTTTTCATTTTAGTTGGAGAAAATGTGCTTAGTGAGACATGTCTGGTTTAGGGGTTTATTCAGTCATATATCTCTGTCTCCCCCCCGCAGTTCAGTGCTGCCGACCCTCCCTCCTCCTCCTCAGATGCCGAACACATCCAGCTCTTCTACAGGCTGCTCACCATCTCGATGGAGACCACACGATGCTGGGCCGACCGGCTGCCCGGGTTCTCCGAGCTTCAACGAGATGATCAGAACCTTCTTATAGACTCAGCCTTCTTAGAGCTGTTTGTCCTGCGATTGGCTCACAGGTAAAAATAAGAGGACATGTATCCTGTTTGGTGTCAGAATAAAAAACAGATGGTTCACAACTTTGGCAAAATCAATTCCACTTTTTAAACATGCACACAAGTCCCCATCCATACATGCAGATCTAAAACCTCTCCCACAAACTTTGTAATACACACTTACAACTTTATTGGAAACTTAACTTCCTTTTGGCAGAGGAACAGGCAGTTAATATCTTTTACCATTACAGTACAGTGTGTAACGGTGCTGCTGGCAAAGCTGTGTGCTGCTGTGTCCGTGCATCTCCACAGTAGGAGGAGTGGAGCTGAGTAATCGCCATATGAACCAAATTATGAATGGAGTCTCAAGCTATGACAGCAGCTACACCCACAGAGTTCTGCTCCGCTCGTCTGATATGTGACGCACAGAGAGCTCTGTGTGTGTTCTGCAGGCTAAAACTGTGCTAACATTGTGAACTGTGAATTGACAGGATCAATTCCATCTAAACGCTAGTCAGCTGAGAAACTGAAATGGGCCATTATGGAAGGAAATACATATTCAATTTAGCCAACTGATATAATGAAAAAAGTCTGTGTGTGTGTGTGTGTGTGTGTGTGTGTGTGTACATGTGCATGCGCATGCGCATGCGTGTGTTTGTGAGCACTTGTGGATACCTGCGGTGCCGTTAAGACTGCCCTCACCCATCTTTGCTTCAGCATTGCCCCGGGTTACCGGTCTGTTCTCGTGAGGCATGTGGCTGGTTAAATTTATGGGGAGGATGGGGGTCGGGCTACGAGCTCATCCCTTTGTCTGCGCCATTGTCTATGGCAGAAAACCAACACAGTCACACACACAAGCACACTTACTCACACATACTCACGCACACTGATGATGTAGAGTCCCAACTTTCTCTCCTCCTCCCAGTGGAGGTCCAGGTGCAGGGTGGGTAGAGGATGGGTGGTGGCATCACAGTCCCAGCAGGAGGGGGATCAGGCTGGGGACTCTGAGTCACGCTGAACGGTGAACTCATAGGGGCCTCTATCAAAAGTACTCATGCTCAACACACAGTGCTCATCTTTGCATCAGACAGACTCCCACGGCACAGAGGAAAGCACACACAAACACAGCACCGTCTTACTTTGTCTGTTCTCTGTGAGAGCAGAAGATGCGGTCCACACTCCCATCTCATTGTTGACGCAGTCCTGCACTGACCCTGTGCTGAACTCAGATGCATTGCAGACCTGAGCACAAGTGCATGTCTGTATGCATGTATGTGTGTGTGCTCTGTGTGTGTAGAGTAAATTTGCTCCGCTCTTCTGGGTTGGCATTGCTGTAAGCCCCCCGTTACCAAACAGTTTCTGTGGTTATTAGTTGATTGCCGTGGTGACAGTGTAGTCAGGAGTGAGTGGAATGTGTGGCAGACATCCAGCTGTGTGTGCATCTCTGTGTGTGTGTGTGTGTGTGTGTGTGTGTGTGTGTGTGTGTGTGTGTGTGAGTGAGTGTCTGTGCTGCTTGTTTGCCAGCCTGTCTATATAGTCTCTGTGTTATTATCAGATATGGGTCAAATAGTATTTTGAAGCTCCTAGTATTATCTCAGTGTACCACAGGGGCCTGTAGTTCGTCAGGGCCAGTCAGTTGATGTTTTTTATGTTACAAAAGGCCAAAATCTATTCCTATACCTATTATTTAAATATGCATCAAGAAGTATTGCTGACAACACAAAGCATTTTTTTTTATTTCAAATACACTCATTATTTTATGCTAAATTCAATGGATTTAGCAATCTTTGAGGCTAATTAAACTGATTAAACAAATTTGACAGGGAATTCAAGGGGTTAAAATACAATGCCCATAAAAACTATGTCAGGAATCGTGAAATCAATCTCCATCAGGTGATGGTGATGATCAGGTGATGACCGTTATATCTCAGATCATGGAAGACCATTTTCACCCTGTTGCCTTGTTCTGATCATTTTTTTTGTGTTTGTGTGTTTAAGAGTGTCAAAAAAGTATTTTTCACTCTGTATGATTGACAGATCTGGTGTGCATGTGTTCTGCTGAGGGTGGTTGAAGTACCTCTTTTAAATTAGACATAAATGGTATTTTATCATCTCCCCATAACTGCTAAACCAATGTTTATATGCAGGGTGTAATTTGAGGCTTCCCTCTTTTGCCCCCCTTCCTTCTTCTCACTGTCAGCTGTTTTCAGACATGTTTTCTGCCCTTGTCCTGTCTTGTTGAGATCTTCCAACTAAACACTATTTTGTGGCTCTCTAGAGAAAGCCACGCTCTTCTTTTAGGCACTAATAAAGAGAAGTCATAGCCCCCCTCCCTCGTTCACTGCTCGCTCTCTTTCTCTCTCTGCTCTATGCTGAATGAGTGGGATGTTGTGTGTCGTGAGTAACTCATGGCTAAATACATCTGAGAAGCCTTTTCATTTCCTCATTAAAGCTTTGTGTTTCCACTGCACACCACAGCATGGGCACATTAAAGCCATAACAGTTTACCTTTCTGCAAATACACACACACATAGCGCAGCCCTCTGCCCTAACCCCTCACCCCACCCTGCCAGAAGGAAACACAGGAATGTTTTAAAATGCTATAATCTGGAAAACACAACCTTAATCAGCTGCATGCCTGTGTTTGATGTGTGTCCCGTTTGTGTGTGAGTGCACACACTGCCAGGTTTTCTCATTGTTTTTTATTGTAATTGTTTCCTTGCCCCAGTATCACAAGCCATATTTACAATACATGAGGGGAAACTGCAGTGAAGACAGAGCAAACCTTCATCTCCTTTTCCCTCCATGTCTCAGGTCGATGCTGTCAGAGGATAAACTTGTGTTCTGCAACGGGTTGGTACTGCATAGGTTCCAGTGCCTTCGTGGGTTCGGAGAGTGGCTGGACTCCATCCGGGATTTCTCGACCCACCTCCAAAGCCTAAACCTGGACACCTCTGCCTTCGCCTGCCTGGCAGCCCTCGTACTGCTCACAGGTAAAAACAAGTAAAGTCAGATACAGTGGGCTCCTACCTTTACGACATAGACAAAAATAGCAGCTTGTTTTCAAACTCCACTATACACAAACAAATGCTGTCAATCACACAAGCTGCACATGCATAAATATAGGCCTATAGACAGAAATTCACATAAACCTTCTTTCCTTTGTCCTGAGTTTGCCTGTGGGTGATTCAATGTGACAGCAATCAGGTGGATACATCCACTAACGTCATACATACACCCAAAGACACACATGTGCATGCTTGTTCTCTCACATCCCTGCCTCAACAAGAACCTGATACCCAGGAGCACCTGCTGCACCTGCCACACACCTGGCCCTCTAATCAGTGTGCAATGTGCGAAAAATGGAGGGATAGTCACAGCTTTCTCTGCAACCACACGTCTGAGACGCCACAGAAGAGGCAATAGTTTATCGGTCAGAAACACATATCAGATTAAGTCAGTTACAAATGAAGCCCATGACAGCCTGTGCAATTAAGTGTTCACATTTCATTTTTTACACCAGTCAGAAACTGCATATAAGTGTGTAACGGGTAAAATACTCTTCCCCACTACGCTCTGCTTCCTTACCTCAGCCTTCCCCCGCCACCTCCTCCTCTTCCTCCACCTTCTCTTCCTCTGTCTAAGCCCTCCAACCCATCCTCACTCTCTGGGGGAGCACTTAACTCTGTGCCTGATCGACCTGCCCACCGTGGAGCACAGCTCTGGAATGGCGTTTGCACTGTTCTCAGTGGCGCTCTGCCACCTCGGCAAAACACACAAGCGTACTGCCACGACAGAGCCGCCAGAGCCACCAGGCGATCGACCGCTTCAGAGTGGCCTGTGCAGAAAGGCAGCCATCGATCCCCTCCCCGGGAGCTCACGCACATAGAGAAAGGAGGGATAGGGAGAGCAAGGAGAGAGGGAGGCGAGAGTGTGTGAGAGGTCTGAAAGCTGTGGTGAAAAGAGGGCTGGAGTGACTCTGCGGCAGCAAACACTGAACAAACAAAAGAGTCACATAAACAAACAATAAATAAGCTTCAGATAATGGATACCTCAAAGTGAGACTGATCTTAGTGACAGCCTCCCTGCAGACTGGCTTGTGTATGTGTGTGTGTTTGGGTGTGTGTGGGGCTGGACACCCTGTTCTCTGCAGAATGAGTTAGTGTCACATTAAGCCTGGTGCGGGTGCCACAGGAGTTGCTATGGGGAGCAGTGTGTGTGCGTGTGTGTGTGTGTGTTTCTAATTTAATTTGGCTGCTCACAGGGCCGAATAATCAGCTAATTGTTGAGCACTTTTGTTTCTGTCAATGTCTTAAATTGCTGGGACAAATTGTATGTCTGTGTGTGTGTACATGTTTGTATATATGTGGTGTGTGTGTGTGTGTGTGCGTGTGCGTATGTGTGTGTGTATACAGGGGGCTTATTTGGTTAGACTGTGTATTGATCTGTAGTGAGTGAGACAAGTTAAGGCCTGTTAAGAACATTAGCCATACAGGCTAATGAGGTGGAATTCAATATAAAAGAAGATGCAGCTAATGCTCTGTCAGCTGAATGAGCTCTGACGTGTGTGTGTGGGTGTATTTGTTTTTACCCACGGATGTTATTTTTCCATTTAATGTGTTATTCTCCTAATGTTTCTGTCTGTCTGCCTGTCCACAGAGCAAGTCCCAGGTCTGAAGGACTCAAAGCGGGTCGAGGAGCTGCAGAATAAAGTGATTTGCTGTCTCAGAGACCACCTGGGCTGCAGCCCATCTTCCTCCTCATCCAAGGCTGCACCGCCTCTGAGTCGTATTCTGGGTTTAAGGGCAGAGCTCCGCTCCCAGAGGACCCAGGGCCTTCAACGAATCTTCTATCTGAAACTGGAGGACCTGGTACAGCCCCCTCCGCTGATCGACAGGTTCCTGGACACTCTGCCCTACTGATGGCCTGGACTGACCACTGAGAAAAAAAACATGTCACGTCCTTTTCAGGCCTTTTCCCCCCTAGGAGCACGCACACACAACCAGAGAGACTCTCACTCCCCTCTGACTGATGCAGAGCAGAGAGCCAATCAGATGCTTCTCACTCAACAGGACGACCAATCAAGAACGCCTTTCGCTCAAACGGACAGCCACCTAAATGCTTTTCACCGGTGTAAAAGACAATTACTCAAACGCTTTACCACTTTTTATTTGATCCTCCTGTTTTTCTGTTGTGGGGGAGGATGACAAGGCTGAGATGGATTCGAAAACTGACTTTTTTACAGTCCTTTCTCCGTCTGGGTGGTAGCTCATCCACCAGAGAGAAGGTTCATGAGTACTGCTGATCTGTGTTTTGGCCTGACGCATCGCGCATGAAGACTCCTTTTTAGTAAAGAGGAAAAGGGTGGTGTCGCTGTGTTTGAATGTTTTCAAAGCTGCAGATGCCCCAGTGAAACAAGAGTCACTGTGTATTATAGTTCCTCCTGCTGAAAGAAGGAAGGGGTGCATTTTTCATACTGAAAAGTACTGAAATGTCAGAGGTCAGACTGTTTAAGCACAGACATGCAGAGACATCACCAAGCAGTACACAGATATTTCATAAACACATGGAAATGGCTGTTAAGTTGGGGCTCTTGATTCCAAGTGCAATTTCTTAAGTGCTATCTCACCGCAAAAAGGAAGAGGTGGAGAAGTAATGGTTTAATTTCAAACTCTAAATTATTTTAATACACAGACTTGTCCTGTACTGTCAGTAGCTAAAAGAGAGACAGTCTCCATCTGGCTTTAGCAGAGGAGATACTGTGCACTAACGATTGATGACTGAGTCCCCCAGACTTGAACTTGTTCTAGTATGTTTTTTTTTTATTAACTCATTTTTAAATCATAGGTTGAGAAGGAGTATGGAGGAATGAACATGGACAGAAATTGGCTCTTTGAAGCACTTACACCCTGAGAAGGGCTAGAAGCACAGACACACACCCTACCTGCTCCCTTTGAGGACGACGGCGGGTTGGGAGAGGAGGGTGCTCGATAGCTGTACGTGGAGGAGTGAAACATTCCGCAATCATGCTCTTTTTTCTATTTGTTTCTATTGTGGAGGCCGTGTGAGAGTGGAGGACATGGCTGCATACTGTCTTTGTGTGTACGCTTAGAGAAGCCAGGATCATATGCATGGTGTGTTATAACGCTGTCAAGAGCTGCCATAGCCTGTCAAAACAGCTCGACCTGTGTTTGTGTCTCAGACTGCGGCTTTACGGGGATCTCCCCTGGCCTCCACCACCCACTCACACTCACGGCAGCCGTTTGAATTATTGAAAAAAAAGCAAATTATATAGATATAAATATAAATATATATATATATATATATATACAAAACTAATATTTTGAAGTGTTTTTAGCTTTTTCAAATATTGTGGTACGAGTTGTGCATTGTTTTTTGAAGAAGAGAAACAAAAAAGAAAAAAAGTTGCTGTTTTTCAATGTCCCTCTTTGGTTTGAGTTTCCTGTTCGAATATTTTGTTTTCTTTCTCCTTGGTTCACTGGATTTTCTGTTCAGCACTTTGAAATCATAAACTAGTTCTGATTATTCTGTCCAACGGTGTCCTGTGTTTTGATTTTTTTTTTTTCACTAAATGACTTTTTTTTTTCTAAAAGGCGACAAAATAAAATACAAAAATACAAAAAGCGCAGCATATCAAGACTTTTTAAAAGCAAAGGAAAGTCAAGATGTCTGCTGATTTGATTCAGAATACATGTGTCTGTCTAGTCAGACACAAAAGCCTCTTGACAGGTAAAAGGCCTTGCCTCCCTCCCAAGGGGCCCTTGGGCTCTCACAGAGAGTAGAAGGGGATTAGAAGGGTGAGATGGGGGAGGACAAGGGAAGCGAGGACAGCTTCATGTTAGCGTGAGGTCCAGATCAGCCTCCAGCCTCGTTAAACACCATCGATCGGCACGGTGACATTTCACAGCACATGCCGTCTATACTGTCACTGCCATCACTCACTCGTCCTCCTGCGCAACAGTGTGAACACACACACACACACACACACACACACACTCTCTTGGACAGCCAGGTGATTGATAGTAACTGTGGTAGTGAAATTGTGTTTGTATGTGTGGCAGAAAGAAGTGCACTAGATTAAAGTTTGAAGGGAGTAGTGATAGAAATTTATAGAATGTGCTCTCTAAATCTATGACTCCCCCCACCCTCCGACACAGACACACACACACACACACACACACACACACACAAAAACTTCTATTTAAATTCAGCCCTAAAATTATTATATTTAAGAAATTTTAGGAACCAGAAACAAATTGCTTTTAGTAGTGGTATTAGAAAAACACTTATATAAATAATACTTATTTTTGTGTGTGTGCATCTGTGTGTTTATTTGTGTGTTATGTGACAGACAAGAATCTGTGCAACACCTCACGGCCCTGTTTGATCAGCATACAGGAAAAGACCATCCACACCATTTTTGCAGTGGTATGAATTTGCATGTATGCACACTGTGCATACTGCATGAGTGCATATGGATGTCCTATTTCTACATCAGTGACATCGCTGAGTGACAAGTTGAAAAAAACACAAAGCCAGGAGCTCTGCTTGAAGCTTGAAACACACTCAAACATGCATGTGTGCACAAACACGTACACACAGTGAGCTGTCAGTCTGCCGGCCAATCGATCAGTGCTGACAGCTAGTAGATACCCCCAGAGTCTTAATTAGAGGTCCCATTAAGATATACACACAAATACATATGCACACGCACATACACATTCAAAGTTTATCCTAATCCGTTCAGAAATGTAAAAATGAGCCCTTTAAGACTGATGATATGTGAGGAGAGGTTTACAAAAACATACAGACTGTGATCTGAATAGGCATTTTACTACTGGAAGATATAGTATTTTGACACATATTCAAAAGTAAAGATGTACATAGTTAAATGAATGATGGCTGAATTCCATTTAGCTGCTTCAGTTTCAGGGTCATGGTAATGTGTCTGCTGGCTCACTAGAAGAAGCCAGTGTTAATGGTATTGAGCCTTTCCTACTATGACAAGTCAAGGTGTCTGCTGTGAACAAGGCCCCTTTCCACTGGGCCATCAGGATGTGTTGATCACACCTGCTTTAAAAAAAAAAAACAAAAAAAAAACAGCAAGATGCAGGAGGTAAGAACGAACGGAGCTCCCTGCTGGCTTCCTCTCCTGCTGACAAATTTCCTGGATTAGACTGAAACAAATGGCACCTGAGTCCTCTTGAGCTTAATGCAGCACTGAGACAGACACATGAACGCAAACATTTTCGATGATTTGCTGTTTAGACTTTCACTGTTGGCTTTGATCTTCCCCCTCTGTCTGCAATTCTGGGAGTCCCCTGGAAGTGGACACACACACACACACACACACACACACACACACACACACACACAAGTGTACAGCACCAGGGGAAATCCCCTGCTGCCGTGTTTTACCGTGGCCCCTCGCATGGAGCATCCGCTGGAGGAAGAGTGTGTGGGGGGGTTGGCCTAAATGTCAAAGGTAAAGGGTGTCGAAGAAGAGGAGTGGAAACATGCAATAGACCCACTCACACAGGTCGATCTCAGAGTAGAGGAGGGGGAACCCCAATTATCTCTATTTGTCTCTCTCCCAAACACAACACAGACAAAAACATCACACTTAATGTTTCTTTCCACAGGACTGTTGCTGTTTATATGTGCAGCCAACTGTAAAAACCTACATGGAAATGACAAAAATATGTGCAAATATGTCAAATCTCAAATCTTAACACACACCTGAATATGATTTTTGATCTATTGCCACTGCTTGAAATATTACCATGTTCATATCATTTTTGATCATCTAGTTCTTATGAATAACATTTTTAAAGGTCACACATTTACGTTGCCACACATAGTGACCCCAAAGTCATTTATATAACTGCATTTTACCCCACAGCAGGATGGTGAATTTTTTTTTTTTTTTTGTGGCTGTAAAGTCAGAGGACCACCAGCAAAACCCCCATCAAAACCCCCATCCACAAGTGAAATAGTTGACTATGACACCGATAAATGTATTCCTGTTTTAATTATAGAGCTGTTCAATTTGATTTTCTGTAACTTCATATTAATCAAAATGTTGTAATTGCTAGAAGACAGTAACAACAATGCATTAAGATGTATCTATTTAGTATGGGTTTTTTTAAGAAAAAAAACCCATTAAACAAAACTTCTAAAAAAAATGTGGACTGACAGGTTTTGGATCAAATTCACTTCAGATAGCGGAGATCATCATTTTCGCTTGTGTATCATGATTTTGGAGTCTTTTTTATTTATTTTGCTGGTATAATTATTATATTATTATAAATGTCACAGTGGGGCGGCCGCAGTGATGGGGAACACAATGTTCTGGGTGTTGGTGGAGGTCGGAAACAATTCGAGGACGCACTGGGAAGAGAGTTGTTTACAAACAACAAAAAGTGTCAGGAAAAACGAAAGTGGTGCCGTAAATGCTTAAACGTAGCGAATCGTTATTTTCTTAGCAGCATGGAGGCTCCTGATGGTCTTTAGCGATTATAAATGACATCCTGGACTGGTGTTTTCAGCGGTAAGTGTCGCCGGTTGTGCTTTAAATCTCTCCTAAATGATTGCTGATCGGCAGTAGACTGGTGCTTCAAAATGTCTGGATAAATCAGCGCAGTAGATCAAGTCTGAAAAGATTTATCCAGCCACACGAAGTTTGCTAACAGCTAAGACCATGCTAGCAGCTAACGTCACTTAGCTAACTAGCCAGCTGTTGTCAGACAGTTTAGATTCAGATCAGGATTGATCCTCTCCCACTCACATTTACAGTTTCATGACTTTGACATTAAAACATAAATAATGGGCTTTACAATATCCTTAAAATATCATTGAGGAGCTTAGTAGATACATGTACCAGCTTCTAATAACTACAGAAATAACATGAATAAGTTAATAAGCATTGTTATGGAGTTTTACATGGTACAGAGTTATGAGGGGTTGCAATAAAAGATAATACATTATCGTCCCCTTTATTTGTGATTGATAAGTTGCTTATTAATAGATTATCCAAATTCATCAGTGCTATAGCGTTATCAGTGACACTGATAACGCTATAGCACTGATGCAGGATGATAACACTGATTCAGTGTTATCATCCTGTAAGTAATACTTCAGTTACTCTATTTGCTACAAGGATGTTGGCAAGAAAAAAATGGATTGGTCTTCTGGAGGTGCCAATTTTAGATGTGTGGGCAGATTTTCATGTGTCACAGAGTTTATTCATTTGATTTATGCATTTATTAAAATCATACTCTGCTGGTATTTACAGTGTCTGTGGGGGCAGTGAGATAAAGCTGAGCAGGTGCAGTGTCTAAGTTCCAAAGAGGTGTTGGCTGTGGGCAGCCAGCAGGACACATGGCAGAGGAAGGCAACAAGCTGACACTGAGGCGCCTGGAGGCACCGATCCACAAGTTCATTAAAGTGGCTCTACCCACGGACCTGGAGAGGCTGCAGAAACACCACAACAACATACTGAAGGTGACAGCTGAAATCTGGCTGGACACATGATTGCACCCTCACATCCACACTTGCACTTCCGGTCCACAGATGGTTAACAGATAGTTTTTCTTTCATTTTCACAGTACCAACAACACCAGCAATGGGAGCGGCTTCATCTGGAGCATGTCAATGCCAGCAGAACTGTTCAGGTATAACTGTCAACACTGGGCTTACACAGGCACAAGTCAGAAACACAGTTGAGGTGTAAGTAAAAGCCCTCTTAATAACAAAATTAGGTCCTCAAAGTTCAAAAAACATCTTGAGATAAAGTCAGTAAAGTTTACAAAGTACAAACTGAAAATCATGAGGCAGGCTCTGATAAACATTAACTGCTGACCTGAACCTTACTTCACTTGGAAATGTAGAACACAAAATCATAAGGTAACTTGAAAGTAAGATGGAAACACTCACACAGAAAACTCATTTGGCACTTGAAGTGTCCACGGAACAAGATGAATTGCACAGGACAAAGGGCAACAAGGACTATTAATACACAAACACACAAAGTGAGGGAACACAGATGGAGACAATCAGGACGGAGCAAACTATCCTATCAAGAGATCCTATGAAAGTAAAACAGGAAGTGACACCACCAATGCTCTTAACAACACTGAATACTGAAAAATGAACTTTAACAAACTGGGGGAGGCAACAATAATAGAACACTTTGGTAAAGGAGCAATATAAAAAAAATCTATGCATTAATTCTAATTAGCTGTCCACTTTTATGGGATAAAGCTTGGGCAGTGTGGGAGGGAGACCTGAGAAAAACTACGGTATATCTGGAGATTCTTGGAAGAATGCCATACAGGGCATACACACCTCCTCCCTTTGTATCCGGCATGGCCTAATCCAATTCAAGGTTGCATTACTCTAATGATAAATGCAATTTCTGTGGGTCATTGTCTGGATGCAAATGTTTCTATTATGGAAAACTGTTAAATAAAGTTTAAAAAAAAGTGAAATCCTGTTTCAGGACAGCAAGGCGTGTATTTATAGATAAATTTATTAGTGATGGTGATAACTATCCACAGCAGCAAAAACATGTTCAGCATTCTGTGTCCCCATACAGGACCCCTTTTACTCATGTGAACAAAATTCCTTTCCAAAGTCACATGACAACAACGAAACCATCTCCATGACAACTGAGCCATTCCATCTGTTGCGCTGCAGCAAACAGCATGAAGACTAGATGAACTCTGTGTGTAGAAAGTCACTCTTAAAAATCAGGGCTAGAAAGGGGCTGATGCCAAACCTCAAATGGACCATCTCTGGTGTGTGTGTGTGTGTGTGTGTGTGTGTGTGTGTGTGTGTGTGTGTGTGTGTGTGTGTGTGTGTGTGTGTGTGTGTTTTACGTGTTCTTGTTCACATGGTGGGTGTGAAATGTCTCAGAGGATGGTGTTGCCTGGAAGCCGCCATGTCTCTGAAGGTGAAATAACTCCAAACAAGCGCAAACCCATCCTCTCACCATTACCCTAGCTTAAACTCCAGGGATACACACAGAGTGCTTTACCATGTCTTCATGGTGTTTGTCCAGGGTAGGGCTTTGTCTACTCAACTTTGGTGTGTGTGCATGTGTGCTTAGATGGATGGATGAATATAGATAATTTCATTTTTATTTTTCCATATGTTAAGTCTTTTTTTTTTTTTTTACATCTGTCCTTTGTCCCTCAGACTGCAGTCTCTCCCCCTACTTCATGATTGACATTATTCCCACTTGGTTAACAGTGACCTAACCCCCAGACTCAGTACCCCTGCCTTTACCACAGCAGCCACAGCAAAAACTGTGAAACAGCAGAGTGGAGTCAGTACTGTTATATCCTAAATATCTGCTGTTGAGTATGTGCTTGGTTGGTGTGTGTGCGTGTGTGTGTGTGTGTGTGTGTGTGTGTTTGAACTTTGTATGCTCAAGGTTCATTTGCAGGCTGACAGGTACCTGCCCCGACCGTCTTGTGTTAATTAGTGTGTTTTTTCAGTTTTATGCACATGAGGATGAGTGCGTGCATGTATGTTTATTCATGCTGTGTAATTAGCAGAATGTGTTATCGGCAGTGCGTTGACCCTCTGAGCCCACGTCGGGCTGCGGCCTGCAGGGCTGATGGCTGGGATGTAATCCTCCTGTCACCCTCAGGGCACGGTGGGATGAGGGGGCTTGTGGTCCCCAGCCTCATATCTGAACAGTATTAATCCCAACACACACACACACACATTTCCCATCACTAGAGCAGCTTATTGGTATGCTGAACCTGTCAACTTGAGGCAAAATGAACAAGAACTATTATTTCTTTCTGAGGATTTGAAAGAAGTTAGGTGAGTGGTTTATTTAATTATTTTCTAATTTATAGTTTGGGATCATTTTGATTTTATTTCCATCTATATAAACTATAACTGTTTACTTACAGTTAGAGAGAATTGCAAATTTCCCCGTTGTCCGTGGGATGAATAAAGGATTATCTTATCTCTTATCTTAAGTTAATATCATTGAAGTGGCTTGTTATGTTGTGTGTCTCATCTTATCTGCATCTTGCGTGTTTTTGCTGTGAGGGCTAGCGTTAACCACGTTTACTTCACACTCAATATTACTGTCAAACCTGTGTCTTTTCTGTCCACCTGCAGCAGTTGAGAGCCAACATCAGAGAGATGGAGAAGCTGTGCACACGTGTCCGTGCTGAAGACGCCGCCGCTCTGGAAGTGCTCGTCAAGCCAGTCAGAGATAGGGCGTCAGCCAGTGTGCGAGACTTCCTGCTTGTGCACTCCAACCCCGTGCCTCAGCCCGTGCCAGGGACGCCACCTGCCACTCAGCCATCCAGCTGTTTGTCCAGCAGTTGCCATTCTGATGATGATGTGTGCGAAGAGCCGGTGTCTGGCAGGCAAATTCAGCTCTGCCTTCCAGAAATTCCTGCTGATGAGAATGCAGCCGAGTCCTGGGACAACCTGGAAGAGGTACGAGGGCTGGACCCTAATATGCAGTCTGGATATAATTTTTCAAAATAATTCTGTGTTGTTGTGTTACTGTTGTTATAGAATGAAATGTCAGATATATGTTAATATTCAGGCTCACTAGTTAATGTTAATGAGAGGGTAAATCCCAGACACTGACAGTTTGGATGCACTGTAGCTGTAGGTTTGTGTGATAAGCAACACAATTAAATACACAGCCATGTATTCTCTGTCAGGATCTGAAGGAACTGAGTGGTCTGGTGACGGAGTTCTCTCTGCTCGTCCATGTGAGTACGAACACTCCACTCTGCTGTGTGGCTAGCTACTCCTGTGAACAAAAACAATATAGCGTTTTCCAGAAAGTGCGTGCTTGTTGCCTGGTAAGACTCCACTGAGAGGAGGTTACACAGATCGGCTCAGGACTACTTCTGGGGCTCCAGAGGCCTTTCACCAAGGCAGGAGGAGAGATTGAGGAGGAGACGCGGGCCAGAGGGAGGATTTGGGGGAGGAAGGCAGGTCGTCCACATGGGGAGAGGTGGGGAACAATGGATACATGGGAGCAGGTGGAAAACAGACGGCTCAGATTATCACTCTATCCTCAGGGATGGAGAGAGAGAAGCAGGGAGGCAGCGTGAGGGAGAGATTAACTGTGGAAAAGAAAGAGAGGGTGAAGCTGTAGCTAGGTTAAAAAAAACAGATAGAGGCATGGGAGGGGGTGGCAGAAAGAGCATAGACATGTTGTTGCAGCATCTCAAGGGTGAAAGACGCCGTTAGGGGAGTAATATTCCAGCTCTGTGCCACAGTGGAAATACTGAGTGTGAGTGTGTGTGGTTGTCTGTATTCTGTCTGTATTACAGCCTATTGTGGATGTACTGTAATACAACAAACAAATGCAAACCAAATTAAGTAAAAGAGCCGTTTCTGTTCATTTCTACCCACTAAATGACTAAAACGGTATTTTTTATGAAAACTGAATAAGATATATTTTTCATACATGCACATATCATTAAACTGAAAGATAATTTTAGCACTAGCTTCCACCATAGATAATTACATAATTTTGATGTTGTTAAACTTTTTTAAGACATTTAAGAGGTGAAATTAGATTTTTTTTTTTTTAAATATATGACAAATAAAAGCAAAAGGTCAATTTAACGGAGCTTTCAATCAAATCACACAATTTCATCAACCAGGAAGCCTTTACATGAGTATGTCTAAGAAAGAGGTTGTGAAAAAGGACGGAACTGAATCTGTAAAATAATCTTAGTGAGGAGGAGAAAAGGAGAAATTGAGGGAAGGTGAGGAAGAAGAGGAGGTGAAGAAAAGTGCTGGTTGTTGTTTGGTCAGTGTGTCCATCCAGCCCTCACATGGAGAGAGACAGCTGCCACTCTGAATATTTCATGAGAGCTACACAATGCCCCACACACACACACACACACGCACACACACACACACACACACACACACACACACACACACACACACACACTATGACCCCACCCCCAGTGAAATCTCCTTTTAACACACCCACAGTCTGCACACACACATTCAACCGTCCTGTGTTAACTTGTGCTGTGGAGCAGAATTTGGATAGATAAAAGAAAAGTTAATGCACAACAGGTGGTTGCTCTTTCACGTGTGTGTGTGTGTGTGTGTGTGTGTGTGTGTGGGGTGAATATGCTTACTTGAGTGTATGTGTTAATATGTGTTTGTATGTGTGTCTAACCCTTGTGCATCAGTCCCAGCAGGAGAAGATTGACAGCATAGAGGACAACGTCAACACAGCCGCTGCCAACGTGGAGGAGGGGACCAGAAGCCTGGGGAAGGTGTGTGTGTGTGTGTGTGTGTGTGTGTGTGTGTGTGTGTGTGTGTGTGTGTGTGTGTGTGTGTGCGTGCATGTGTGTGTGTACACGTGCGTGTAAGAGAGAGATCGATGGCACTTTGCCTCCCAGCCATTCCACAGCGTTTGTCCCTATTGATCTATTCGAATACGGAGGAAAGCTGCAATTAAGGAAATAGAGAGAGGAGAGAGATAGAGAGGAGGAAGAGTGATAGAGAGGTAGGATGAGAGAGGTGACAAGTGTGTGTGTGTGTGTGTGTGTGTGTGTGTGTGTGTGTGTGTGAGGCATTAAGGAGAGGTTTGAATGACTGTTTAATAGTTTTTCAGGAGCAGCTTTCGGGCCTTCCATTATCAATTCAGTACACTCTTACACACCAAGTGTAACTCAGAAGGACAACTCAGTGCCCTTCACACATATTACGCACTTGAAATGTTGAACTTTTGCCTGTAATACTCAGAATGAATCACCTGTTTTTGTTAATCTGCAACACCTAAACACAAACACACACACACACACACAGATTTCTACTGAGGATTGTGATACACTAGTCACCATTTGCTAGGGATCATGTTTTTTGCCAATGATATTTTTAAAATTCTGAATATTTTTCAGAAATGCACTACATGAGGTTAAATTTCAGCCATATCAGAGTAACTTTAAGAAATAAAAATCAAATCAAGAAACATTTTTATTCTCAACTAAGAAACATACAAAAGACCACTATCATAACTGATGTTAACAACAAAAAACACCTTTTGAAAACTTATGTGAAACGTCTCACGTCCACAAGAGATTTGATCAAAAACGTGCCTAGTAGTGTGTATGACCACCATTAGCATGAATCACTGCAATACACCTTCTGTGCATGCTCTGAATGAATCTGGATAACTGCTGTTGGGTGATCCAGCCCCACTCCTCCAACAGGGCGTCCTCCAATTGTTGAACTGTTATGGGAGCATTCTGACGGGCTCGAATTCGGTTCTGGAGCAAATCCCAAACATGTTCAATAGGATTGAGGTCTGGCGACCTTGCAGGCCAGTCCATACGGGTAATTCCTTCCTCTTCCAAGTAAGCATTCACAACGTTGGCTCGATGGGGGCGGGCGTTGTCATCCATTAGGATAAAGTTGTCACCAACAGCACCTGCATATGGCCGGACTATAGGGTTGAGGATCTCATCTCGGTACCTGAGACCGGTGAGAGTCCCATTCTGGATCATATGAAGATCTGTTCGCCCATGGCTTGAAATTCCTCCCCAAACCAGAACAGATGGTCCTCCAAACTGATCATGCTCAAAGATGTTTGGCTCAATATTGCGCTCACCTGGCCGCCTCCACACCCTCCTGCGTCGATCCAGGAAGTGCAAGCAAAACTTGGACTCATCTGTGAAGAGCACAGACGACCACTGCTGGATCGTCCACCGTCTGTGTTGTCTGGCAAACTGCAGTCTTGCTTGTTTGTGTTGCAGAGTCAGAGGAGTACAAACAGATGGCCTTCTTGCCCTCAACTGAGCTTCATGCAGACGTCTCCTGACTGTTTGAGTTGACACATGTACCCCTGTTGCATTCTGGAAATCATTCTGGAGCACATTGGCCGGTGCAAAGCGATTTCGCCGTGCTCGGAGGGTCAAGTAGCGGTCTTGCTGAGGGGTTGTCAGTCTCTGGCGGCCACCACCATGACGACGGTCTACCTGTCCATGTCTCTGGTACCTTGTCCAGGCTCTGGATATCACACTTTGTGATGTTCCCAGGAGAGTTGCGACATGACGCTGAGTCTGGCCACCCTGGAGTAACCCGATGGCCCTGTTCAGTTCTGCTGGTGGCAAGTGATTTCTCTGTCTTCGTGGAGGCATTCTGAACATGGACATACAAAATTACATCAAGACAACGGGTTGTGCCATCAAAAACAACCGAGTCACAAAGCCTGTTTCTGAACTGTGAACGCAGGTTTTGGTAGTGAGCTAAGAAATCACCTTTTCATCCAAAACAACAATAACAAGGTCAATGCACATATGCATATGGTTGTACAACTTTATGTTTGGGACCAAAAAAATTATATATTGTTAAAAATATCAATGCCTAAAAACATGATCCCTAGCAAATGTTGACTAGTATTTTCTAACTTTACTTTCAGTAATTTGTTTGGGATAAAGGGAAAGGAAAGAAATGCTCACCTGTCAGATGAAGCAGTCTGATCTGTGTTTTGGCGACACTTTTAGGACCATAATATGGGTGTGAAGTAATTAGATTTCACCCTGAATACAGACTTTCACGTACAGTGACGAGACTGAGACACAGAAAACAGCAATTTCATAACTGTTATACAATCCTCTGCTAAGGCTGCATATTCATCTAAATTACAAAACATTCCCATTTTATCCCATTCAGTAACAGTATTACTCTGGATAATATGCACAAAATCAACAGTTTCACAATGAATTAGGACACTGTCGCTATACATGTGTATGCATGGGGAATAAATCTTGTCCCTTTAGTGCAAGCATTTATAAAATACATGGCACAAATAATAAAAATTCTTTTGAAATGGTTATTTTAAATTAAATTCATTCACTCATTTGGCAGCACAAACAAAGGTTGCCCTCTCTGCAAGGTTGCTGGTTGATGTAGTGGGCTGCAGACTGGAGGGAGGCTGCAGAGAGATAAAGCAGATGAGAGGGATGTCAGATGTTTTAACGTTTCAAAGCTTGTAATCTGTCATCAGGTCAAACAGTGTTGCATGCACACATGCACACACACACACACACACACAATCATACGTATTTCCCCCATCCCCTACAACCTGTGCCCAGAGTCCTTTTAACTCAGCTCAGATGAAATTAAAATTCCCTCAACTGCCACAGAGGTGGCGGCAAGCAATGCTAGCTTTTGAACTAGATTAATTTAATGGTGAAGTGTTAATCAAGTGTGTGTGTGAGCGTGTGTGTGTGTGTGTGTGTGTCATTAACTGTCATCAGCAAAAAGCACCTTCCACTCTGATGATAACAGCAGCAATAACACACAGGCCACATCTCTCTGATTCCTCCTAAATGCAGATAATGGAAACTCTTTGATGCAGCTATGGAAGTGTTGATTTACACATGGAGGCCAGTTTGTGGGTTGATGTGTGATCATGAAAGGATAGACACATCCAAAACACTATTGCTGACTGTCTTGAAGCCACAAAGTACTAATGACCCCAAAGGTATGTGCATGTGGATGTTAAATTAAACTGGAACGTATCTCTTCTTCCTGTCTTTCAAGGCGATGGGCTACAAGTTGACGGTGTTGCCAGTTGCCGGGGCACTGCTGGGCGGCGTATTAGCCGGGCCACTCGGCCTGATGGCTGGGTTCAAAATTGCAGGGGTGGCCGCTGCTCTGGGAGGTGGCGCTCTGGGCTTTGCAGGAGGCAACCTGGTTCAGAAACATAGGAAAGCCCGAGTGGATCTACAGATGAAACAACTGACAGCACCACCAGCAGAACCACAGTCAAACAAGGACAAGTGATCCAATAGTGCTGGAGCACAGAAAAAGACCTGCAGCAGGATCACATTGCTGGAAAAAGAATCAACATAAGACGTCATCAAGCTTTGAGGTTGTCACACACTGTTAAAAGAATTTTAGTTTAGAGACTTTTATGTACACACATAGCTTTGTATCACAAAGTATTTTAGAGTGTGGCAGGCCAGATCAATTTAGCACAGTCATTTGCCGGGAACCATGCCTCAATATTTCTTGATGCAGAAATTAATATCCGGATGTGAACAGCTGCAAGCTGCAACTGAGGCTACAAGAAGAACGACGTATGGAGAAAAATGTGTTGTGTTACATTTAATGTAAATGAATGTGGTTATGCATCAGTGTTTCTATAAATAATGCTCTGTGTAGATACAGACTCTATGGACTACACACATAGACACCAAAGTGCCACTGTCCAGACTTCCATCCCTGGCTGGGTGGAAGAACCTGCCATGTGTTTATTATACTTCTGCTCGTTTTCTGGTAAAATAAAATCTTTTCTCGTTTCTTTTTAGCAGTAATTCATTCAATTAGAAGTTATGAATCAGAGTTCAGAGAGACTGACAGACAAAGAATCAGACAAAACAATATCCTGGTTTTTGGGAGGTAACCTGGTCCAGAAACTCTGCAAAGCCTGAGTGGATCTACAGATGAAACAACTGACAGCACCACCAGTAGAACCACAGTCAAACAAGGACAAGAGATCCAACAGTGATGGCTCATCCTCTGACCTCAGGTGCTGACTGATGAATGAGGTCAGTGTTGACTGACCTACAAGAAGCACAAACAAGACCAGTTAAAGATTTTCGACATAAAACGTCATGTGAACTTTGCAAATATCACAGAAAATAATAAACAACTAATGACATTTTGGAGACTTTGATGTGGATGGGCAAGTAAATTTAACATGGTCATTTACCGGCAACCACGCCTCAATATTCCTTGATGCAGAACTTAATATCCCAGTTTGAATAGCTGCACAACTGAGACTACAATAGTAATAATAATAATATGGACAAAATGTGTAATGTTACATTTAATGTAAATTAATGTGTTTTAATGTTTCTGTAAATTATGCTGACTGATAAATTGAGTGACCTAAAAGAAGCACAAACAAGACCTCCAGTTAAAGATTTTCAACATAAAATGTCATTGAACTTTGCAGTTACCACAGACAAATAATAGAAGGTTAAAGACTTTGATGTGTGAATTATTTGTAAGAAGCCATTAAAGTTTTCATGTTTCTTTTCAACAGTAATTCCTTCCTAGAGTTCTGAATCAGAGTTCAGAGAGAAAGACATACAAAGCACCAGACAAAACAATGTCCTGTAAAACAGTTTTTAATTTACTTTTTTATCTCTTCTTCCCCTCTGAGATGACTGGTTTAGAAATGGCCTCACACTTCCCCAGTTGCTCTTCTGTATGTGGGCTGATATGTCATTATGCAGGCATCTGCTGGCCTCTACAGAACCTAGCAATGGGTCCCCACACTCTACTGTATTAGTTCATGCTCAGGGGAACTCAGGGATCTAGACTTGTACCAAAACCTCAAAGACATATAAAGAGACAAAACCAGTTTTAAGAGAACTTATATAAAGTGGCAGACTGTAAATTTTCCTCCATTCATCACATGGGTTTTCTCCTCTCCTGTCTTGTCTTTTTAAAAACTGGGAAGGAAGCAGTCTTTTCTCCCCCAGTATGATGACATGTTTGACAACAGGTAACAGAAAAAACAATGGCCATTTCATAAATTCATGTTCAATTTTAAAGTACATCACTGCAAAACATTTGTTTTCCTCTACTTAATTTCCAGGAACACACATCTCAGAGGTGTTATGGAAAAGAATGTGCCTTTAAAAAGGTATTCACCCCCCTCTGGACTTAAATGTTTGACAGTGGTGACGGTAATCAGCACTTTAGATACTGAACAGACAGTTTCTGTGGTACAAAATTAACTAAATTGCTGATTGCACAAGTATTCATGTCCTTTTAAGGGGAAGTACCGTTTTTTACAAATTGGACCTTATTTCTGGGATAAAATGCTGTCATTTACTCACACATTTCACTTTGGAGACATCTGGAGTGAATTAAACTGAACATAAAGCATGTATGTGTATGTGACAACATCACAAATAAGTATTTTAGTTCAGGCACTGTGAAGGACACATAGGTGGGCATGAGTGGTGCTTAGTAAACTATGATACACAGGAAGTAGAGTCTGTTTACAGATTGAATTTTCTCAAGTTACAGACAACTCCTGACTCAAATGAGAATAGTAATAGTGTAGCCCATCTTATTAAATGTCTGTTATTTGAGAAATGGTCAAGTTTATGTCATTTCAGTGTCCCCTCCACTCTTGCTAAATGGATATCATCAAATCTAATATTGTCAGAAATACTCCAAATGACTCCAAAGTGAAATGAGTGAGTACATGACAGTATTTCATCCCAGAAATAAGGTCCAATTTGTGAAAAAAAATGGCACTTCCTCTTTAAGACAATACCTAATAGAGGCACCTTTGGTAACAGTTACAGCCTTAGATCTACTTCAATAGGTCTGTAACATCTGGACACTAATTCTTTGACATTCCTCTTTGAAATCATGTCTAGACTACTACAGTTGTATATTTCACCAGGATTTTTAACCTTCTCCTGTCACAAGCTGCCCAAGGCTCACTGCAGAGAAGCCTCCACACAGCATGATGCTGCCACCATCAGGCTCCATGACAGGGAAGGAGTGTTTTTGGTGTTGTGTCGTTTTAAGCCTTTACTATACGCAGAATTCATTCACTTTGACATTACAATATTTTCTATTGATTGTTGACAAAAAATTAATTTAATTGCATCCACTGTGATTTACTGTTGTGAAACACATAAAGGTCCGAGGGGGCAATACTTTTTATAAGCACTGTAAGAGACATCATCATTTATAACCATTTAGTACCAGGGAGATCTCAATCGGTTGGAGTAGCTCTGTCTCTTTATCTTCAGCCTCGAGTTGTGGTTTGAAATCATGTTACCCCTACCAAACTTTTAAAATATGTTTCTATTCCTTCAGAAGTGTGTGGAGAAGATATGGAGATAAAGCTACTTCAAACAGGCATATTGTTATAACTTGTGCTGTACACATGAATTAGACTAGCGTTGGTCATACTGAGATGACAGGCTGAACTGGACTACCCACAGATAAGAACCGCACAGCTGGAGTGAGGGAACTGTTTTGTTTTTGTCTACAAAAATCCAGGTGATGTGAAAGAAAGGAATAAAATAAAGAAGAACTCTGCATTTAATTTAGACCGACAATGAGACTCCCCCATGTAAGCACAAACATATTTACAAGCTCCAAAAAAAATAAAAGCAAAAACACTTCTCTTGATGTCCTAATGCCCCCAACCCCTGCCCACACACATCTTCTTCTTGCCCCCTTCCTTTTGATCCAAAATAAAAATTGTATGTGAAAGAGTTATGAAAATATAGGTTATTCCAACATGGTTGTGTTGTGGACTGAACTCTTCTTCTTCATTCTCCTCCTCCTCTCCATCTCTTTCTTTTCAGTCAGGGTGTTGGTGTTGCTGTTCTGTCCCGCTGGCCTGTCCCAACACTAACCCCCTCCCTGACCCTGGGGCATGGCATTGAGTCACAGGATCACTGGAAAGCTGTTGAGGTCACAGCTCGTCACGGTCCCGGAGGATGGTGTATCGAGTCTCGCTAGGCGCCAGCTTTTGGAATGAGCTATCTGGAGGGCTGCTAGCCACTTCTCCTCCCGTCTCCTCCTGAGGGTTGCAGTCAGAACAAACAGTCAAGTTTCACATGATGTCACAAAACCTACTTCCAGTGACTCCGTACTAGTAGGTGTCGATGCTGCTTTCTGACCTGTCCAGGCGTGCTGTCCGTGGGATCGGGACCATGGTGAAACTCTCGGTGAAGCTTTCCAGAATGAAGGTCCAACACAAACTGTCTCAGCTTGCCAGGGATGCTGGAAAACCACAGAAAAACACATTGGATGTAGTGCAAGTGTTTGTACAAACAAATCAGATTCAATAGTTGAATACAACAAATTCTCTTAAATCACTTGTACATGCCTCTTAAAGCCAGTCTGTTTGACAAAGGCATTCCTACAAAGTTCAGCAATAAAGTTGATATGAGACAAACAGCTGGTGGCAGCAGCAGAGGACATCAGCCCCTGAGGACATGTCATGAAGCAGCATTAATCCATATCAACGCTGTCCTCTGAAGTGCGCTCATTAACGACAGGTCATGAGCTCTTGTCATATCACACAGGCGGAGATGGTCCCCAGTCACAGATAACCCCGTGTGTCAAAGCAGCATGCAGACACACACAAACGCACAAACGCACACACACGCAAACACACACATATATATAACATACACTCTAATGTAATTACAAGCTGTGTGCCACATGCAGTGGTGATGTGATGTAATTAGGTTGTGGAGGGCTGGTCAGTCCTCAGGGCTTCTGTCTATCTGATCACACTCTGATTGGGAACTGGGGGAGGCTGACTAGTGGGGGGCAGAATAAATAAGGCTAAATTAGATTAGACTGGATCAGTTTAGCACTTATTGCACGTGCCAAATCATGTCACATTAGCTCCACTGTCCTGGCCCATTCATAAAGGACAGATTTTAGGAGGCGTGACATTTCACTGTTGTTGAGTGCACAGTGGATTATGATTAGTGTGTGTGTAATGAAATTAACTTTATTTAAGGAAATCTTGTTATGAGCAATTTCATATACCATATTAACATCAGGCAATAATTGCTCAAAAGTGCCAAAAAGAATGCTGAATATATCCGACTGGTTTGACATGTGGATGATTCATTTGTTAATTACAGCTGCATGTGAGATAACTTTTTATTCCTTTTTTTTTTAGCATGAATCAATTACCAGCTCCTAATTTTTGAAATGTTTTAGATAGATGCACACATAGCAGTATCGCTAAAGAAATAAAAGTTGGTTTGTTCTTAATTACCACCATAATTTGTAATTTCCCTCGCTGAGGGATTAATAAAGGAATTCTTCTTTTTCTTCTAGAATTTATAATTTATCAGACACTGATAATATTGTGCATCTTAAAAGGCAATGGTGCACATATTTTAGCATAGAAAGTGAAAGGTGGTACTTACTTGAGGTCTTTAAAGTCGGGATAGACATACATGTGTCTGAATGAGTCGATAGCGATGACGGGACAGTCCGCAGGAGTTTTCTGGATATGGAGCAGGGGATGACGGAACTTCTCGCAGTCTGCATGCAGGAAGTTTATCGACCCTGAGGAGGAGACCAAGGAGACCAATGTCAAGAACACTACTTCTACAAAGGCTGTCTGTCTTCACATCTCTAACGAATAACAAAAAACACCAAACACACAGGCTCACCTTTCTCGCTGATGAGCTGGCGAGCTACTTCATGCTGGAACTTCTCTAAGCTCTCTGTGTCTTCTTTAACATGGAACAAGATGAGGAAAGGGATCCCTTCTTCTGTCAGCTCCTGGAAAACACAAATAAAAATAAGCAACTCGTCAAGGTCTGATGGGGTCAGAGCCTTACTGTGGCTCAGCAGATGGGCTACCCAAAGACTCCAGGCTGTTTTGTGAAAATATCTTTATATACATTTATATATCCATATCTTTATATCTAATATCAGAGCAAGAAGAAACGATTAAGCTAACAATACTCTATGAAAAAGCAGGTGACAAACCTCTCCATTTTCAAAGGTGATCTCCCTGACCAGAGGCACACACTTGTCCTGGGCCCATGCGTAGGTCAGGTCGAAGTTGTTGAGTGAACCGAGGTAGACCATGTCGGGGATGCTCTCCCCCACAGGCTTGTAGATTACATTGTCTCCACTGAAGCGCTCAGCCTCAGATACGGCTCTGTGAAAGCAAGGCAGATAAGAAAGGTTTAAGAGAAATAGAAATTGAAATATTTAAACTGCGCATTAAATACTGATGGTATTATGTCTCACCCAAAGGCAGCCAAGAATGTGCAGTCATCTCGAAGGATGTTGGCAACTTTTTCATATGTGCGGTAGTTATCGGAGTCCCTTTTTTCAAAGTAAGCTATAATGTTTCTCTTGCTCCTCTGTTGAACGCAAAAAGTGAAACATGACAAGAATTGATGACCATTATTTCATGCCATTATTTTGCAGTGCTCTGTTGAAATTTTCAGTGTGTGCGTGTTTGACACTCACATCCAGAGTATTAACCTCCGCCAGTGAATGCATCTCTTTCACAGGGTCGACCTGCTGCTGGCGGATGAAGTCAGCAATGGCTGCCACCGACCTCTGACCCCTGTACTCCCTCTTCATCATCATCCCATTGCGGAACAACTTCAATGTTGGATATTTGGTGATGCGGTACCGCTGGGCTATGTCCGCTACAGAGCAAGGCAGGGGAGAAGTTAAGTAAGAAAGGACAAATCAAATGATGAAGAGGAAGAAACTGAGTAAAAACACATGAGGTTGGCTGGATGAGGAGCGAAGCAGTGAAAGAGACGACGGTTAAACCCCAGTCTGGAAACACAGCCTTCAGTCAGCTCTGATCTACCACATGAAAGCTGCCCCCCGCCAAGAGTAAATATTCACTCTGCACACACTGAGAGTGTGTGTGTGTGTGTGTGTGCGTGTGCGTGTGTGTGTGTGTGGCAGGTGTCAATCTCCCTGCGGGGTGTCTCTAAGCCTCCCGTCTTCACAGGAAGCAGCAGTTTTGTCATTAGTCTTCAAACAGTTTGCAGGTCATCAATAATTCTCTTTAATTTGCTTTATCTCAAAAGGCTGAGGCTGGTGGTTTATGTGTCTGTGCTTTGGTGTGCTGGGCATCTATGTGTACATATGTGCATCAAATATAGTAAGAGTATGTGTGAGTCTTTTTTGTTTTGTACATAATAAAATGACAGCGTTATAACCGTTTAAGGCATTAGATTCCCATAAAAACAACCATCCTATTTATTAATATACTAATTCTAATAATAGTAACTAATAGTAACAAAAAATATGTGTATTTAAGTGCATTTGCATCTCTACCTTGACAGCAATAAAGTACGATGGTTCATTTCCTTGGACGTGCTTATTAAAAAAAAAATGTAATTGGCCATGAAAGCTGATTCTGTATTCTGATACTGAAATAAATAATTTGACTGTTGATGAAATGAATAAATGGTATGGCTGACATTGGTAATTTGTGGTGGGTATTTCTCATTATTAGTAACATAACATACGTAATATATATTTAAGGACATAAAGAAACTGAATACAAAGGTCAGTGATACTCACAATGTCGATCACAGTCGACGCGGGCAAACACCACCTGCTTGGTTTCAGGGAACTCCTCCCTCACAATGTTAGATGCCTCTTCAAAAATTGGATGGAGCATCTGACTGAACCTACACCTATATGGGAGGTGGGGGAAGTGGTGTGAGGCCAAAAAGATTTCTATATTTTCTGAGCAAATGAAATACATTTTTAGGCCCACTGGACTAAATTTTGCAGCTCCATTACACATCCATTCATTTGACTAAATGAGGTTAAAACAGGCACATGATGTAAAAATCAACAAAATCTCTACTGTGGATGACAGCAATAATTCAGTGCACTTTCAGCATTATGAACAAAACCCATTTAAACATCCATGACACAACATACAGAGATCCAATGACTGTGGGGGAGAAACAACACACTTACCAGTCTGCATAAAAATTAACTAATGCCACCCCAGCATTATCTACAAAGAAACACACACAAACAGGAAATGAATATAAGCCTTTATACATTACAAGAATGTATATTTTTCTAGTAAAACTAATTACAGTAATTAACTCATTGAGTGCCATCGACGAAATAATATGTCAAAGTGTTTTTTGGCAGTGGGTCACCAATCATAGTCTCCCGCAGCCTGTGAGTGATGTTAGGGCTTCTGAGAGATGTAGTCACAGCATTAAGAGATGGTATACACCAAGAAGATCAATGCAGGAAGTGGAGATAATTGTGATTAGAGTGCAATCTGGACAAAAACTGGCATTTTTTGGTGAAATTGGCCTCTACCTCTGATAAAACAAGAACGGAACAAGGTAAAAACATTATTTCATGATGAAATAGAGAGTCTTTTCTTTCATTTGAGCTATTCAGTGTTTTCAGAGACATGGTGCAAAAATACTCTGTGGGTCTGGAAATATGACTCAAATGGGCAAAAACACTGGCACAAGACACTTTCTGTTTTATAAAACAGCTGGCACTCAATGAGTTAAGCTTTTCTGACACAAAACATGAAAGCACTTACAAAGCACAGACATTCATGACTAGTAACTCATTGTCCTATATTTGTCTATCAAAGCACCCATTGGTGCAATTTTCAGTGAAAGGGTAAACCAAGCGACAAAAACCATCAAACAGGTCAGATGTGATTTTTCTCAAAGTTTTGGTGTCTTAATGTAGCATTTAAGGATACTTTTGAGGATTTCAGTTTGATGCCTTACTTAGGACGTCATCAATGTTGGCGGAATCCAGACTGATGATTTCAGCTTGGCCAGGAGTAGATAGGCCCATCACCTGAAGGCACACAGGGAGGAGATAAACATTCAGCAACTATGTCAGAGAGGGGAGAAGCTATTTTGAAGACAGGTGAGACTGTCAAGATAAGGCCTGTGGAAATTCAGGACCAAAAAGACTGACCCAACAGGCCTGGCTGCATACAGTTAACCAGTGTGACTAAACTCCTTCACACACATAACCCACCATGGCAACGCTGCATGCAACCCACTAAATGTAGAATGTAGTGGGGGAAAAAAACATGCAAGACTGGAAATAGGAACGCTAAATTACATCAACCAAGTCATATAGAGTGAGCCATCCCCCAATGCTCAATTATGCATTATTACGCAAGTGTTGTATTTGATTTCTTATTGCTTCAGTCACTCTTCACACAATGATACTGCACATTTTACAGACATCCTCATTTTTTTCTCTGAATGCTTATTGGTTAGAGGACATGAGCTACATTTGGGTCAGTCAAATTCTAGTATTTTGTGTTATGAAACAGCCATCTATGTTTTCTTGCATGTATCTCCTTCTCTGGATCACTCAAAAAAGAATATGGTGTCATTATGATGTGCCAACTGGTTGCATAAGTGTCTAAGAGAATCCTAAAAGAGATCAACTCAGAAAACATTTAGCGGTTAAAATAATATAAATAATAAACACTGGAGAGTGAAACGGGTGAAAGAACACTAGCTGGCAAGTGAAAACACAGAGTTGCAAAAAAAAAAAAAGAAGGCAACTGTTGCCTTAATGACTGCTGGAAAGACCTGGACTATCACCCCATCAGCCTATCTGACTCAAGATCCTCCTCAAACAGGATATGTCACAGTCATCCATCGTGTTTTATTGTGAGGCCTAAAGATGCAGTTTAACTTTTGCTCACACACAAACCATTAGCTGAACTTAAACTATCACTGTCCTTCCCTTGGTTAAATGCTGCTGTGCCCTGGTGTAAACTCAGTGCAGAAACAATGTATTATTTCTCTTAATAACATGATGATGAGTAAAAAATGTCTATGAAATGCCAAAAGACTCATTTTAAATGATGTCCATAATCAAAGAAAGGAAATGAATTCTCACATTTGACTGTTTCTGCAAATATTTCTGTCGACTGACTAACCATTTAACAGTCACTCTGCATTTTACCATGGACGATGCACAGCTGCGTGCTGATAAAAAAAATGCCGCAGGTACTGTGGTTAGATCCACGGTTGGGCCGATGATGATATTTCTCTGCAACACCGACAGAAGTTTTAAGTTTTCATTTCAGGCCCAAACTCTCACAACACCAGGACACCAACGTTATGTCTACTTCCGGGTTGTCAGCCAATAAGAATGAGCCACAACAGAGGAATTCACCAACCGGCGAAGACCATTCAGAAACACATAGTTACTGAGGCTGACAATACATTTGTGGATCCATTCAATAACAAATGTTTGTCTTGATAAAACACAGCAGGTGAATCTATTTAATAAACCAATGGCTTAGCTAAACAAGTCACACTGGCAATTAGCAATTATCTCCCTGACATCAACGTGTGGAAACAGCTAATGCTAACTCGATGCTTCAGTCCTCCTGAACAAAGTTATCAGGAGTTCAACATCAGCTCAATGCTTTAATTTGGAATATACGGTCTGTTATGCGAGTTACATCTCGATTATTTAAGAAGGATCATGGCGTGTTGCACACCACAACTACCGGCTAAGTTGACATTGCAGCCGGATGACTTGATTAGTATGGGTGTCGTTAGGTGAAACCCAGCCAAAAGATCTCCTTGATTACCTAGAAAAATAACCGCAGTGGGTGTGCAGGCTCGCTATTCACTTTAGCCACTTTAAAAACCACGTCTCACACCAGCAAAGGTTCATCGGTTAGCTAGCGGCTAACTATACAGCACCAGGCTAACTAACGTTACTTAGCTAGCTCAACGTTAGTTTGCTAGTGTAGCTACATAACGGCGCTTATTCCAAAGAGGAGACATATATGCTTACCAGCAGTACAACCGTGGTGAAGCGGACATCAAGAGAGGGAGATATTGCTAACAGTTTCATTGTACGGTATAGTTAGTAGAGGTGGTGATGGTGTTCAGTCCCAGGTTGTCTCGACGCCGCTCTTCTCGCTGCAGCAGGAAACCGACGGCGACCCAATCTCACGGTGACCACGGAAACGCGAGTGACTTCCTGGTTTTCGCTTGGCCTTGTGGGTGACGTAGTTTTTATAATCGCCAAACGGCTGCCCTGGATGACGGAGAAAACTTCAATCATGGCGGTTATTGATTTACAACGCTTAACGGGAGTTGTAGTGTTTGTCGCTCAGACCGTGGCTGATAAACGGGAGTACTTGGAAGAAAAGAAAACTTCTCGAGGATTTTCATCTGAGAGGAAAAGAAACAAAACGGTAAATATGCTCGCATATAACACGGACGAAGGTGGAGTGGAATGGTCACGTTATTAATATATACTCGCATGAACAGTGAACTCAGTTCATCCGCTGTCATACATTTGTTGTGTTGAATAACTGATTTCTCTTGAGCAGGGAGAGTTGCATCATTATGCTTCACTTTTTCTAACAATCTGATCGACATGTTTTTCACCATCTATCAATGTGACGAAGGTTATTGTGCAAAGGCTTACTTTGTAGCACAACATTTATGTAGAAAAGTTTTTGACGCATAATGGCAGAATATATGCAAAATATTTCCCTAAATCCAGCAAAAGTGTGTGTGCAGCTGCTGCTCAATCACAGACTTCCATAACTCAATACCAAAGACTGCTACTTAAAGGCTGGATCAGATCAGATGAGAAGCTGGAAGTGTAATCATAACTCTGAGGCATCCTTCCTCTACCTGTAATCAGTACAGTAGCAGTGTTGTGCTGGCAGTTATTTGTGGGAACAGGTGGGCTGGTCTCAGTGTGTGAGTAATCCTCTTCTTTGCCCCAGCAGGAGCCAGGATCAGGGCAGGTAGGGGACCACACCCACAAAGGATGCACTGAGCTGAGAAACATCTGTGTCAACCTCAACAAAGTTATGGTAAGAATCCAACACATAGAGCAGTTATGCATATTTAACTTAAAATATCCAAGATACATTTCTGTAGTTATTGGTTGTACATGTTGGTTTCTCCCCTGTACTACTGGTTTGTAATTCTCTCAAGAAATCGTCAACACCATTGAGCCTAGGTGGAAGAAACCTAATTGTGTGTGCTGGAACAGGCTAATTGTTAAGGAGATTAAGGTGGAATGTTGAATTGAATCCCAGCATTAATATTTTATGGGCTAAAGCTGTCCATAGGGGGTTCACAGTGAGTGAGCAATTCACAGATGGAGTCAGAAGGAAGATTTCCCTCTCTTCATTCCTGTCTGAATAACAGTGGTGGAGAGAAAGAAGAGCAGAATGTCTTTCTTAAATTGTTATTGCTGGGTAAAAAGTACAAAAATAAGCATCGGGATAGTCAGAAAATCATCTGACATTATTGACATATCACAATATCTGCTAAGGTATGAAAAATCACTCCTTGAGTTGTCTATCCTGTGTTTATTGCATTATACGACATGGTAATGTGACTATATTGTCAATCCCTTTTTTTAGAATTATTTTACTACAATAACTTCCACATATATTTTACTTGCAGAAAAAAAATCTTGGTGTAAATAAACTACTGAAGTCAAAGACAAAAATCAAGTTTACACTTAATATGTGACATTCTACAAAGAATGTGACATTCAAAGGGTAATAGTTCATACAATAAGTTCAAACTGGCTAGACAGATGATAATATACTGGGCTGTGTATTAAAATACACCTGTAAAGTGATCATCCTAAGCTGTTCATCAAATAAAGATTGGTAGATAAAGGTTTGGGAGTTTGCTTAGATAATTATGCAAACAGAGGTCTTCATTCTATATTACAACATATCTGTATATTAAGAACAGCCTTCTACACATTACCAGGACAAAATTGGAGGTCTTCAAGTTGATTTTCTATCAGTCAAAAAAACATCAAGGTGCTTGATTCACATGAAACAAAGAAAAACAACTACTGCTTGTCTAAGAATTACTTTATTAAAATTAGTACATTTTCTTTGCACAGCGTTATGTCTTCTATTAGTGCTCCTGTCAAGCCTAGCCTGTTGTTACACGCCACAAGAAAATTTGAAACTTTACTTTGTTAACTGTGTTTTGTCTTACTCGTCTGCACATAAAAGTATGTATGAGTAGTTATTCTGGTCTGTAACCCTTCATGTGTATTTTGTGAGGTAATCTTGTTGATCACACACCCTTACCGCTCTCCCTGCACTCTCTCCTCTCCTTCTCCTCCCTTTTCTGTTTTCTCTATCTTTTTCCATTCCGCATTGCTCCCATTGATTTTTTTGTTTGTTTTTCCAGCTGATTATGTCCCTGTACTCTGATTCGCCGGTGGGCACATTGCTCTCTGCGCTTTAATTGGACATTTAATTAGATCACAGTTTTAGTCCAATTAGACTCTGAGGTGTTGGAGAAGGGATGTGGAGGGGAGAAGAGGAAAAAGTCCCCAAGCTGGTCTCTGTCTCCCTCCCCCCTCCTCTACTCACTCTTTTTCTTCATCTGTCTTTTTCTGCCCGCCTTGCCGTCTCTCACCCCCACACCTCCTGAGGGCGGCTCATTAGTGATATAATGGGATGACACAAAACACACAGCTCCCCTAACTCTTTAAGTGTCTCAAGCAGTGCCTGAACCACACACACCCAAGGTGACAGGGACTGTAGCGGCCCACTGATGCAGAAGTTGTGCTTTTTTTTTTTTTTTTTTTTAGGGGTGTTTCTTTACGAACTTGTGGTCTCTGCCTGTCGTTTGGTACTGAAGTCATGAAGGGGTGAGCAAAGGTGTTTTGAGACAGAGCTTTGGTGTTATTAGCGCCTCTGATTAATTTCGAGCACCATCATACAGTCTGCCAGTCACAGCAGCATCGACCAGCCTCCACACACACACCACAAACATTAAGGACATGCTGGGCAGAACCCAATCGACTCAGCGGAGTGCTCCGGTATGATATCACTACACCTAATGAGACTAAGATAAGCCTCATTACCAGCAGCACTCGTTTACATGCCAGTCAAATGCAGGGCTATTCTGCAGCAGTTTTAGCTCCCCTGTGGTTCCGCCCTCTTTCCCCTTTTGTTGTCATAGTTCTCACACAGAGCAACGACTCAGAGCATAAACAACAACCTGCCCCTGTGGGCCAAAACACATGGGCAAATGTAAACACACACACAGATGTAGACGGCTGTGCACACCCTGCTCAGGTATAAGTCCTCGGAGAACGCAAGTCAATCTCATTGTCCCTCGAGCAGTCGCACACACCACCTCCTTTTTCTGCCCTCCACCCTCAGGAGAAAGAAAGAACCAGCCTGTGCTGCGTCCTATCCTCTACACACACCCTACACCTCATATCTGCACCACTGACGTGTGTCCTCCTATGTACAGCATGTGTGCATGTATAGATGGTGTGTGTGAACACCAGGCAGCAGGCAGGGGTGTTTTAGCCACAGGCGTCACTACCTGACCCCCGTGGCTGTGAGATTGACAGCTGTGGTCCCGCCTAATTGCATTACTCTCCCAGGTGATTGGCTCACACCCTGGGGGCTCATTTGTCAGGATGCATTGCTGGTAATGATGTAAATTAGCAGATCTATGTGTCACTCAGCCTTATTGCCCCCTGCTGATTGGCTTTGCTGTGCCCAAGGGCCCAGCCCCCAGCTGGGGGAGCCAGCTCATTGGTCCTTGGGGAACCAGGAAGTCCCCTAGAAATAGGGCTATACAGATCGGGCCTCCCTGTGGGCTGATATTATCCTTCCTCCCACCTCTTTACTTGTCAGTCAAAACCCACAGACTGATCCCTGCAGCCCCTATCTCCTATCTGAGACACACACACACACAACAGTAGGTGGTAAAGGCACCCATAATAGGCTCATGTTGGCTAAGAGCCTTAATACACACACTCTCTCTATAAACTCAGTAAAGATACCCATATATAAAAAGTGTGTGCACACTTTTCTAGAACTGAAATAAAGGCCACAGACTCAGGTTCTGTTCCCCACTGCTTACCCAGCATGCCCCAGCAGCCACCTTCACAGTGACAGACAGCTAGCAAACACACACATTTTGAATCACCAGTTTCTTTGCCTGTCTGTCTCAATAGCATCAATTGAAGTGTTAGTTATTGTACGCGTCCAGTGTGTGTGTGTGTGTAAGGAGGCGGCAGTATGTATTACAGCACTCCTGTAGTGTTGCTGAAAGGTTTCGTGGGAGTTTCTGGATTCTTTGTTAAACTCACTGCGGTCATATGAGGTCGAATATGAATAAAGCCTAAATAATGTCAGCATCAGCATGAATCAATACTTATACAGATGCACAATCACTTGGTCTGGACCTCAGTCTGTGATCAATAGTTTACTCTGAGTTATTGTCTTCATATTAACAAGTGGAGTGCTCCCTGAGGAACACATGTGAATGGCTAAATGAGACCACTCCAAACCTCTCAACAGGACCTGGTGTTGTTTTTACACTTTCCTTTGTTTGATTTCAGACACTACATCGCAAAAGCCTTTTTAGCCAAATTTGGATGCACTGTAGGTGTTTCCAAAACACTCAGGTCCTCATGAAACTCTAATTGCCTGCTCTTGGCGAGATGAATGTCCCTCACATAGATTCCAATATCGACATGCGTCCCTCGTGTCAGTGTTTGGCCAAATTATGATTTTTCTTTTTGCATTTAAGATTATTCATAAATCAATTTGTATTTATTTATTGTGACAGCTGGGGGGCTTTCATATTGACTCCAAAAAAGAAATGCAGAAAAGGATCAGAATAAGTCAACAAAACTAGAGGAAAAGTTTGGAACAAGCTGTCAAGACTGAAATGAAGGAGAGTGAATAGCAGTCATCTGTAAGAGGATGTGAACATCAGAAGCACAATATTACTGCAGCCATGTCATCTCTGCTATTTCGGCATGTGTTAGATATTAGTATTTGCAGACTGTGTGTGTGTACGTGCACATGCACATGCATTACTGAGCAATCATTGTAAATTAGAGATGCTTGCGGTTGATTTCAGTAAAGCCCCTGTAAATAATAAATACTCTCTCTCACGGAAAATAACTTCCCATGACGTGGCACAGATGTGTGTATACACACACACACACACACACACACAACACACACACAACACACACACACAACTTTACACACACATAGAGCTACTTTGCATTACATTTATTAACTAACCTGGTTTAAGTCTCCGACACTACTTGACAGAGCGTGAGAAAACAGCAAGCATGATGGGTAATTGCCATGCTGCACGCAGTGTCTACAGGAGCACACTTTATGAGGTGACGGCAGGGGGAGGGTGGGGTTGGGCGATGAGAGGGAAGGATGGAGGACAGCGGATTACCTCCTGCCTTCAGATTGTTCAGCTTCCTTACCAAGAGTTTTAAAGTTTTGCAGGACTGTAAAATAATCAGCCTGTATTTACTTTATCAGTATTTCCTATCAGTATCAAACTTGAGTGACTCAGATCTATTTGTGTGACCAGTAATGAAAATGTCTTGGAGGAATCTCAGATTGTGGCAGCAGTTTGTGCCTCTAGCATTTATGTGTTAAGGGGCAATAATTGATTTCTGTGTTGTGCCCCGCAGGGCTTGTCCCACATCTCTAAACCTACACGCACACACATGCATGCACACGCGCACACACACACACACACACACACACTCAGCAAGGCATGCTGCAGTATTAATGAGACATGAATAAGACATGAAGAGAGACCCCCCTCTTCCACTCACACAGGGTCTCCCCTCCCCAGCTGCTTCCTGTCTGCAGATTACCCAGCTTTCACTGGGCTCTGGTTAAGTGGGGCCAGGAAGAGATTTAGCCCCCTCAGCAGGAGCAAACACACACATATACACTCACAAGCACACACATACACACTCCTTACTGTAAGAAAGAAATACCTGTCTCTTATACTTAATTTTTAGCCAGTTTTGAAAGGTGGATATGGTTGTGAGAGGTAAGTAATATTTCTGTCATTTGTTTGTGGGGACTGGGAGTAATGTCTAGATTATGACCTTTGTGTTTGTGTTGCAGGCTTCAGCTACATCTAGTCCAGGACCGGTGTCTCTGGGTTCGCAGGTTCATGCTGCAGCTGTCAATGGCGATAGGAGCGCCCTCCATAGACTCATCACAGGTTTATTCACTATGTCAACTGCACTACATAAACTCACAGTCACCAACACTCCCCAGATGCATAGCATTCAACTCACATTAATGAGTAGTAACGCGTTGGCTTTATTGATTCATATAAGGTGCAGGGACAGCTGCAGCAGTTGGGAGGAGTTTGGGGTTTTGCACAGAGAAACTAGAACAGAGGAGGTGGTTGTCAGCATGGAAGCTGGAACCATTGTCCTTTTGCTCAAAGGAAGGTCCACTGTTCTGCAAAAGTCCTGACTTGCTCAGGTCTTGAGTGCTCAGGCATATTATAAAAATGTCTGGTAAAAAATGTAACACGCCCATCGAATGATAAGAGCATCGAGCATTCTCTTACTCTTTGCAAGGAGACGACATGGTCCTCTAGGTTATCAGTGTTACTGAGCATTTCTTTATGGCTTTCAGCTGCTCCAAATAAATTGAGAAAAGTGGAAGTGGAACTCCTATTAAACACAAACAGTAAAAGACTACATTTTAAGTACAAGGAGTCTCCTTTTAAAATAGTTTCTAACATATTCCATCACAAGTTCAACGCATATTGACCTACATTTTAGCCTCTATTAACACTTAATCCTCTGACTTAAACTATTCTTTATGTGTGTGTAGCAGAGCCCTCGCTGCGGGACCATGAGGACCAGTTTGGTCGGACCCCTTTAATGTACTGTGTGCTGGCTGACCGCCTGGATTGTGCAGAGATTCTGTTGAAGGCTGGCGCCTCGGTCAACAAGACTGACCACAGCCAGCGCACTGCTCTGCACCTTGCCGCCCAGAAGGTTTGTACATCCACAAATAGATAAGCACACAGATGGACACTGGACTGCAGCACACATAAAAACATTGTTACACATTGTGCCAGCCCCTTTTTTATGACATAAAGTTGACAAAAGAAATTCACAAAAATTGAGAAATCAATAGATTTATAAAGATGGAATGAATATGAAGTGTGATCTCATAGAGGTTTATTGGCAAAAGAATAATTGTGACAGTCCATGATCATGATCTCCAGTAGGAAGCCAGTGCCCCCTAGTGGCTATAGTGATGGCCTCAGGGTTTATGGGGGGATAGGATCTGATTTATAATCTGCCATACCAACAGTGTAGCTATGAGTTTCACTTACACAGTCTCATAAATAGAGAATTTATTCTGCATGGAGAAAGTCCTCTTTCCCAGCATTTTGCCGCCGAAACTTGACCGAATGGAAGAAGAGAAGATTAATGTTCTTTTGACTTCAGTCTACATGGAGGAATAGCCAGACAAGAATAATAATTAGACAGGGTGGGCTGGGAGGGATGCAGCTGGGGAACAGTAGGATGTAGCACTAATACTATTTCTTTACAACTCATTTATTTATTAGTGCCTTCTATAATGAGAGGGTACTGATGCATGGTCATCGTATCATTGAAGAGAGAGGGGAGGTAATAGGTTATTGGGGTCTGTTCTGTAGCTGGAGTGTGTGTGTGTGTGCGTGTGCGTATGAGGTGTGTGTGTGTGTGTGTGTGTTGGGGGATGCTAGTGATGGGAAGCCCTGTCTCTTTGACATCTGATCAATAAGTGGCTGAGACAGGGAGAGAGGCCAGGGATTACCGATCTAATTGGACTGAGAATACGGGGGGACGGGAACACACACACACACACGCACACACACACACACACACACACACACACGCACACGCACACACACATATGCACACACACACATGTATGCGTGCACACACGCACACACGCATGCGTCCAGATGCATGCTCACACATAAGATAGATCTGTCAGGCTGGCATTGTGGTCACAGGATGCCAAATATAGAAAAGCACACTCACACGTGTACGCGGTCATGCCAGCATGGACACACGCCCTGCCACCCAGCGACAGCTGTTGCACAATACATCACCCGGTGGTCCGGTGGTGAGAGATCAAAACTGAGGATGAGGATAATGATGATGATGACGGGGAGGGGACGACAAGCAAGGAGACGCTGTTTACTGTTTAACAGCTCATCACAGAGGCAGAACAGAGAGACAGAAGGAGGGAAGATGGATGACCTGCAGATTGAACCAGACACAGCTGAAAGCCTGGGGAGTGTGTGTGTGTGTGTCATTGCTGCTCGTTTGTGACTGATATTGAGGAAAGTTGGAGACTTCTGAGCAAATTTTGCTTGTGTGTTGCAGGGGAATGTGCGTTTCCTCAAGCTGCTGCTGTCCAGGCGTGCAAACTGGCTGCAGAAAGACTTGGAGGAGATGACCCCGCTCCACCTGGCCACCCGACACCCCTCCCCAAAAGCTCTCGCCCTGCTGCTCAAACACATAGGCCCTGGAGAGGTCGACACACAAGACAAGAACAAGGTACTGCAGTGCAGATGCACACAAATATCTTGTTGGAGGATTATTTGCTTTTTGCCCTCAGTTGGAAACCATCCTTGGTGTCTGACCAGTAACCTACAAAGGCATAAGTGACTGACTGAAGATGGCAGCAGGAATTTTAGGTCATACATAAATAAACACAGAGAGGCTCACTGACAAAGCAGTTAAAAATTAAACTGTTGCGTTGTCTTGTGTTCTGCTGATAAGGCCACAAACACACAAACAGTCTTCTTTGTCTGTTGGAGCTGATGTGTGTCTTACATCAGTAGTTAGTCCTGTAATAATCTGAAAGGCATCATCGTGTCAGATGACAGTGGTTTCAGCAAATCTTAGAATAGCTCAGCAGCCATCATGACGGCACTATCTGAGCTACGATCTCAGTTCTCTGCTGGATCTTCAATAAGAGCTTTGTGTAGCATTTTGCCCTCATATTTCCAGTCAAAGTGGAGTAATTGTTTTAACGTAAATGGAAACCTCAAACCTGGAGTTACAATAGCCCCCTGTTTTGCGCTTCATTCATCGTCTTTGTCTCTCTTCTTTTCCATCTCTCACGCACAGCAAACTGCTCTGCACTGGTCTGCGTTTTATAACCGACCAGAACACGTTCGCCTTCTAATCAAGCACGACTCCAACATTGGCATCCCAGACAGCGAGGGCAAAATCCCTCTGCATTGGGCAGCGCACAGTCAAGAGCCCAGCGCTACGCAGACTGTCCGCTGTATACTGGTACACACACACACACACACACACACACACACACACACACACTCTATCAAGTGAATCTATCATCCTCCATTCTCATCCGTCATCCTGCATGTCTTTTCCTTTTCTGTGGTTGTGTGTTGGTGCCTGTGAGAAGGAGGCAGCTCCCACTGAGTCCCTGTTGAACTGGCAGGACTATGAGGGCCGGACGCCCCTGCACTTTGCTGTTGCCGACGGTAACGAGGCAGTGGTGGAGGTGCTGACGTCTTACGAGGGTTGTAATGTGACAGCTTATGACAACCTCTTCAGAACGCCGCTGCACTGGGCAGCTCTGCTCGGTGAGTGACCACATATCCTGTATGTGATCCTCAAAGAGAGTTACAGCTACAACCAAGTAGATGAACTGCGCTGAAATATTCTACAGACATTCATGGTCCTCAGAGGATGAATCCTCAAACTAACCCTGACCCTAACCCCATTCCCATCAGCCACAGCAATTCACTGCGAATGTTTACACACTAACGCTGTAAGCCAAGGTAGAAAACATCATACATTATCTGCGGAATATTACAGCAGCATATTAGCATTGTCATTATGGTATGTTGGTGTGTTTACATTAGCATTCAGTTCAAAGCACCTCTGGCTGTGGACCCGAAGATATAGATAAAGGCAGCGGGTGTTGATTGTGTAAATAGTGACAGCTGACTTATGTTGACCTGAAGTAGACTTTTTTGCTTTACTGTTAACAGTTTTGTAAAGTTAATGTTAAGTTATGTAAAGTTAAGGTGCCTTTGTTGCGGAGTAGTTGTCCCAGCTCTTTACTGTATATCCTCATTATCTTTCACCCACATTTCCCACAAATGTAAACATTTGCTTTTCAGGCCATGCCAGAATAGTCCACCTATTGTTGGAGAGGAACACATCAGGCACTATTCCCTCAGATAGCCAAGGAGCGACACCTCTACACTATGGTGCTCAGAGCAACAACGCCGTGAGTCATAACCTGAAACCTGACGAGCCAACATCATGCACCTTTATCCAAAATACTATATTGTTAATAAATAAAGCTGTCTCATCCTGAGTATTCTACACAAAACCTAATTGTTTTTTTGTGTAGGAAACAGTGGGTGTGTTTCTCTCCCACCCATCGGTGAAGGATGAACCCGATCTTGAGGGGAGGACGGCCTTCATGTGGGCCGCTGGGAAGGGCAGTGATGACGTCATCCGCACCATGCTGGCCCTCACCCCTCACATTGACATCAACATGGCCGACAAGTACGGAGGCACCGGTGAGCACCTGAGAAACAGGAGGAGGAACTGAGGCTCCTCTAAACTGCCCCCCACTTCTCTCCCACCCCATCCTGTTACTGTACACACAAACACACACACCGTTATCCTTGTTCTGTGTGTTTTTTGGTGCGTGTGTGTGTGCTGGTTGTTTTAGGCCAGGGGTGGTGATGTCACAGGGGATTCCCCCCGAGGTACTAGAGAGACTGTGAGAGCAAGGCAAAAAAGGGAAGTGATGCTCTCATGAAAATTAGTGTGAGCTCACTGAATGGACTCCCAACACTGCCAGCACTGTCCTCTGCTCACACATGCAGACACACATGACTTACTGCCACGCGCTGACCCCCGGGGCTGTGTGGACGTATAATCTCCATGGCAATAGCCCCTCTGCTCAGCCAGGCGGTCGTTGTTTATGCATGCATAACATGCAACGGTTGAGTCATCCTAATGAGACGGTGTGAAGGGCAGTGGAGCTGACTGGTGCCCAGATCATTTCCATGCACTTGACTTTAGTCGTTGCTGTCTGGGGACTTGGGGTGGTAGCCATCAGCTTAAGTGTATTGCGTCTCATTAAATTTCTCTGTTTAACCCGCCATTGACCAGGCTTTAGCCACAGCCCAGAGAGGAGCTGCGGTCAAGGGGATCAATTGACAAAGAAAAGGCAAACGGGGGATGAGTAGTTGTCCTGAGGGTGTTTACTGTCCAGTTAGCATCAGGACCTCTTGTCTCAGGATAATTTGTTCATGTGTATGTGTTCATACAGCACTCCATGCGGCCTCGCTGTCAGGCCATGTGAGCACCGTGAAGCTGCTGTTGGAGAGGGGAGCGATGGTCGACTCTCTGGATGTCATGAAACATGCACCGCTGTTTCGGGCTTGTGAGATGGGACACAGAGATGTCATACTGACACTCATCAAAGGTGGGTGTAATTGGTACATATGTGCAAGCATCCCAATTGTCTCCTTTCACTATTCTAGAGTCATGGCAATATTAAAGTCCATGATGTAGGAAGACATTATTATAGAGATTATTTGAGTGTTGCACACCACAAATCTTCAACCAAAACTGAAATGTAAATGTAATGAACAAAGGTTCTGCACGTGTGGACCTGGTAGACGTGGATGGTCACACCGCTCTGCACTGGGCAGCTCTGGGTGGGAATGCTGAGGTCTGCCAGATACTGATGGAGAATGGGATCAGTCCCAATGTACAGGTATGAATGCATGAAGTACTTCAGGATCTTGAAATCTCTGTTCAATAGACATTACCTATTTCCATCCACAGTTCTTGTTTAGTGCAAGAATATCTCCATTTAAGCAAAAACCAACATGACAAAACAGCAGTTTGGCAGAGCAAACCTGAGAGGTCATTTCAAATCCATCTAGTCACTAATGATATTTTGTAAGCAACCATTTGTATGCTCCCACAAATGATGGCAAAAGAAAAAAAAAAATCAGTAGGACAGGTGAGGCAGCATGTTTTGTATGAATCAAAGGGAAATGTGGAAATGAAATCTTCCTCTGCACTGCTTTATGAGCAGTGAGTAAAAAACAGGATCTGCCTTATGAATCCTGTATTGTTCATTTAATTTAAATATAATTTAATGTTGTGACTCGTCTGGAGCAGGACCAGGCTGGACGGACTCCTCTGCAGTGTGCTGCTTACGGCGGCTACATCACCTGCATGGCTGTTCTCATGGAAAACAATGCTGATCCAAACATACAGGACAAGGAGGTAAAAATCCGCTCATACAGTTGAACGATGCTCAGCTTTCGGACACAGCTGTAGTTTGAATGGGTGCTCTTTCTATGGGTGCTCAGGGGCGGACCGCTCTCCACTGGTCATGTAACAATGGCTACCTGGATGCTGTGAAACTGCTGCTGGGCTACAACGCCTTTCCTAATCACATGGAGCACACTGAGGAGAGGTGAGGACACAGCCAGCCGAGGACGTGGAGCTGGAGGTGTGGAGGAGATACTTAAATGACTCCGCTGTTTTTGTTGTGCAGATACACCCCTCTGGACTATGCTCTGTTGGGGGGGCACAGTGAGGTGACTCAGTTCATGCTGGAGCACGGCGCTCTGTCCATAGCGGCCATTCAGGACATCGCCGCTGCCTCCATTCAGGCTGTCTACAAGGGCTACACCGTTCGCAAAGCCTTCAGGGAGAGAAAGCAGCTCCTCATGAGGCATGAGCAGCTGCGCAAGGACGCAGCCAAGTGAGAGATGAGCACACAAATACGTATACACACTTTCATGATGACTCGTGTTTCTGTCTCCACTATCTGTCTCTGTCAAGCCCAGATAGGAACAGTCACACTCTCTCCATATCTATCTTTCTCTCTGTCATCCCTGCACACACATACATCTTCCCCCTGTCTCTCTTCTCTCTTTCTGTCATTTGCTCAACAGTCTCACCTTTATTCTGTCACACATAATGCTTCTACGGGGCAAATTTGTTTTAATGGGGCACATTATTTTTCAATTTTGCTTGTTATTTCAGGCCGTTTTATGGAGATAAAATTCGTAAGTTTTTCTAGTCCTCAAAATATCTTATCTTCTTAGTGGATTTTTTTTCCTAATTAATAACCCAGCTGTGACTAACTGTTTATTGCTCCACAACTAAATAGCTGTTTTTGCACAAAGAGTGTGCTGTAATACTTTTTAAACTTATTTCTTTGTGTTTAGGAAACGAGAGGAAGAACAGCGGAGGAGAGAAGCGGTGCAGAAAGTCTCTGCAGAGAAACGAAGGGTTTCTTCGGGGAGAACAGAGCAGGAAAGGCTCTCTATAGTGAACATCATGGAGGACTTATCCATGAATGACGCGGAGGTGGAAACAAAGAAATCGTCCAAAGCTGTACGTGCTAAGAGCAAAGAAGACAAACTCAAAGGTATGGTGGGGTGACAGTTATGATATGGTGATAGTGGTCAAGGTTAAAATAAACTTTAACTGAATCAGGTATGAAAAATTTGAATGTCATGCTGATTTGCACAAGGTGAAATATGGATTATATAAAATGGCAAATATCTAAATTCTCAAAACAAATTCACAAAACCTATTGTATAACTCATATAATTTATTCTCCATGATGACCCCACCAGCCCACAAGAGCAGGTCCTCCAGAAGAAGTAGAGCCCCTGAACCACATCAGGTGCCCGATGCTTTGATCCACCACTGTCATGTGACTGGCGACACTGTGCCCGGGGCTCTCCAGGTCACCAGGCTGAAGGAAGTTCTCTCTCCTGCCAGCTGCAGTCAGCAACCCAGCTTCAAACCCAGACCCACCTCCACTGCTAAAGTCAGGGATCGATCTTCTTCAAGCACAAGCATTCCTTCCACAAGCACTGCAGACACTTTTACCAAAGAATGCATCCCACTAAAAAAGAGAGATGTTCACATGACTGTGCAGGCTGCCCCTGGCAAGACCGATGCCCCACAAAAGCAAAGAAACCACAAGGAGCAGACGTCAGAGAGGCCCGCCAGCAAAGACCCAACTGACACTTGCTCATTAAGAAGCAGTTCATCTTTAGACCGCAAAAGCCCCTCGAGAAAGACTCAGGCTGCCACACATGTACCCATCATGACAAACATGCATAACAAAGCACAGCACAGGAGGAGGGACGAGGCTGCACGCATCATCCAGAGAGCTTGGCGAAGGTGAGTTTTAACATGTGTTCTCATGTGTTTGTTCCAGTAGCTGAAGCCTCTCTGGCTGTGGGAGATGTGGCGGTGCCATGTGGTGCCCACATGTGGCCTCTCCCCATACATGCCAACCCATCTCTTCTGTAACTCCCCCAAAGTTCGGTCTGGATGCCATCAACACTTGAACAGTAGGGGGGAGAGCGTGGGAGATGGGTGAGACAAGTAGGCAGGGGACAGACAGGCTATAATCTGGAGCTTTCATACTAGTTTAACAAGAGGCTAAAAGTTCAGCCGTGCTGCTCTAATGGCTACCAGCAGCCTCTCTTTGCTTGTCGCTCCCTCTTACACAATCTGTGCTTCTCTTAGAGGTTGCCAGTCCACTGCAGGAGGCCCTCTGTTTCCATTCAGCTTCACAATTATATTCAGTATGTGCTGCTTATTAACTGCCTTGAATAAACTCTGTTTACTTTGTTTATGCTTCATGAGTATTAGGGTGAGGACTTGCCAGCTTTTAGACCTTTGAACACAGTCTGAAATGTTTTTTATAGATCACTGTGCATGTGTATGTCCTTGCATGGATGTACGTGTGCAGGTTTCACACACGCAGTGATCCAAACCACGCCCACAGCAGGAAGAAGATGGAAATCAGAGTTCAACCCAACAAACTGTCAGCGAGTAAGAGCTCAGTGCTGCAAAGTATCTATGGTGAGATCATTGGTTTTTTCGCCTCACACACCAAAAAGGATGTAATGTCACAGATTCAATGGGTCAATCATATTTTACATGATATTTATTGTTGAGCAGAGAAAATACAGACCCTAAACAGTCCAGCATCAATTAATTAAACTGTTTGTGATCCATAAATCACAAAGATTTACGTCCTCAGTAGGACAAATGGTCTTTGAAATGAGGGTAAAGACGTCACAGACTACTGGGATAATCATAACATAAAACAAGCTATCAGTTACCAAGAAACCATTTTTAAGCTCTATGACACAAACTTCAGACATGCAGAACAATTCTTCTCATGTGTTGCAGCAAAATAAAATTATTCTGAATATGCATCGACCTCTGTGCAGCTGCAGTTCCCTTATGACGTTGAGCATTTTTTTACTAATTCAAATGTTTTGAAAGATCAAAAACATATCTTTCAGGCCCTAGTGAGGATTGAACTCACGACCCCTGGTTTACAAGACCAGTGCTCTAACCACTGAGCTATAGAGCCATTTCACAGAGTGCCATCATTAGATGAGTATTAATAAGACACCATGGACAAACATGGGTGTGGCACCAGACTAACCAGATACTTGAGTGTCCTTAGCTTTGTTATGCAGTACCAGCTGACTGAATGAAGAAACTGCAAATCTAAAATATTGTCCAAACATTTTAGTCCTTTAGACAACTCCATGGAGAGACAAGAGAGAAGTTGCTTCATGAAACTATACATTTGTAAGGATTTACATTCTCAGTGGGAACAAATGGTCTTGGAGCAGAGTGCCACAGACAGGATAAAGACAATAGAAAGCATCAGGACTTATTCATTGTGGCCTCATGTATTTTCTTGGGATTTGCTGATAACAAAATTAGGGTACACTGCCTGTCCCATCTTTCAGTGATTAACTGTGAATCACTTGCTCTAACCCATGTTTGAAACCACAGTTCTTGAATTACATGAAAATCCCCCACATTGGAAACAGAAGTCGCTGGAAATCGGGATGGTTATCACACCAGCATAGAACACGCTGTCAGTGACAAACAGGAACAGGAATCCGTGTTAAAGTCTGGGTGATGCTTCAGTCCACATACCAGGACAGTGTCAGCCTGGTGTCCTGTGTGGATCCTCTGGTACTGTTTTGGGCTTACAGACAGGCCTGACCTTCATCACACATCACCAGGTGATGATGGGAGAACAGGCAGAAATCTAGCTGTGCCAAAATATACAAGCATGCACGTCGTTGCCGCTCACAGTCAGACCCCCACCCATCGACGTGGTTTTTCCCTCCCCTTTCTCACCCTACCTCTCTCCTCCTCCCTGACAGTCCTGGCACTGTGAAAAGTTCAGAGCTGTCAGGGGGAATGTCAGACGACGGCGTCGAGCTATCAGCTGAACGTGCACACAAACCTGACATGGTGCTACACACACGTTCATGAGACTCATTCGCACAGTTGCGCTCTTTTTTTTTTTTTTTTAACTTAAAAGTACACATATGACATGACTCTGGACTGGGTCACACTGCTTCACTGATCATCAGAAAACAATTGACTATTATGACAACAAAATACTGAGTCAAATATTCTGTGTGTAAATTTAATTTAAAAAATAAAAAACATAATTTAGGTGTTGGGGCGGCACGGTGTTGCAGTGGTTAGGACAGCTGTGGACCACTAACGATCAAACTCAAGACCCAATGCCTCAAATGCATTTGAGAATATGAAGGACACAGTATTAACAACTATTAAATATGTAGATAATCATTTAATTTAATACAACTGGGTGTTTGTGTGTCCACTAAGGGCCAAAGAACTGCTAGAGCCCTAAAAATGATCAAATTCACAATCCTTGGATTACAGTGCGGCACTCTACATGCTGAGCTGTAGAGCCTTAGTTCACGACGTCAATATTAGATCACCAGTTATAACACACCTGACTAGATCAACAGAAGACCGGAGCATCCTGAACTTTGTTAGGAAACACCAACTGACTGAATGCAGAAACTGTTCACATGATGTCACTGGAAGTGTAAATAATATTATCATCCCAGCATTTTTCTTAACTGTTTTTTAGGCAACTCAATGGCCAGACGAGGGCGTTCACTGCGGGGTTCTCAGTCTCAGCTGCTCCTGGACTTGCCTTTACGCACCCAGAGCCAGTGTAAGTGAACGCACCAACACAAACGCACTGTTTTAATGAAGCAGACGTCGCTAACTTAATGTGCTTGTTTTACAGTGAGTGGTATCGACTGTGTGCACCTGACTAATGCCGTGAATCAGGCCAAGCAGTACTCTTACCATCTGAGACCACAAAGTGCTGGACAAGGGACCAGAGGCCGGGGAAAACATTGACGCCACACACAAACCTCATGTTCTTTGATGTTTTCTCAGCTGGCCGGCAGCCTTACCTCTATAGAATTACTTTACACATTGTTCACTCACTGTGCCAAGCTTTCTAAAATTAAGCCATGTGACATCAGAGCCATGACCTCACAGGGTGGGGTTAAGTCTACAGAAATGGTGTGTGTAAAAGATAACCTTTCATCCATTGTGGAAGGAACACATACACACACCATCTCCCTCCTTCTCCATCGCTCTTGCACACACTGAGATAACCTTTCCTCCTGTTCTGGAGAATGAAGCAGTCTATCAACAGCCAGTCATACAGATAGCCCACCTGCAGACACACACGCACAGGCGCACACACAGGCTGTGTTTCTCTCCCATGAAGTTTGTATTTAATTAAATGTGTATTTGCACTATAATCCAGTTTGTATACTTTTAAAGTACCTAAACATTTTATTGTTCTATAAGAAATAAAAAAAATATACTCAAAAGGCAGCACATTTGGATTTAAGTTTATTTTGCTTTTTTTTCTCCCTTTTTATTTTAGTTTTTTTCCCCCCAATTAAAAGTCATCATGTTCTAAACAATACTCCAAAGAGGCAAAGGAGGACAAACAAAACCAGGCTAAAAATGAAGCAATAAAGCAGCCTGAGACAGAAAAAAATGGAGCTCTTAAAACAAGAATGTGGGGTATTAACAGTCTCTCACAATAAACATCAATGTGTTCCTGTTTTCTCCTCTGTTCTCATCACTTTTGTGTTCTGTGAGCGTTTAGTTTGTCAAAGTTACGTTGGCGAGGGTGAACCGGGAGACACACTCGGTGGCCTGTCTGGTGGGCGCGTCCGTCAGTACATGTCTCGAAGGCCCAGGTTTCCACGGCGAGCGGAAGAACCGTGAGCAACGGTGACACTATAACAGTAGAGCAGGTCTGTCAACCACTGCTCCCTGGTCGCACCCCGGGCGTACCTCTGAAACACATATGGAGAGGAAAGAGGTGAGCAGCCTCCATGAGAAGTCAACATACGCCTCCTCAATAACTCTTTGAGTGCCAGCTGTTTTTAAAATTCAAAGTGCATTGTGCCAGCGTTTTTGCTCATTTTGAGTCATATATCAAGACCCACAGACTATTTCGTACCATGTTTCTGAAAACACAGAGTAGTTCAAATGAAAGAAGAAACCTTGGTTCTTTCTTGTTTTGTCTGGAGGAGAGTAGAGGCCACTTTCACCAAAATCACCACTTTTTGTCCAGAATCCATCCATTTTTCTCTCTAAATGTGATCATCTCCACGTCCTCCTTTGATCTGTGTCATATATTAACTCTTTATGTCCCGACTACAAATCGCAGAAGCCCCAAAATTACTCACAGGCTGCAGGAGACCGCGATCAGCAATCTGCTGCAGAAAAAAAACACTTGGACGTTGTATTACGTCAATGGCACTAAAAGAGTTCAATTTCATTTTACTGAGAACATACAAACATATTTACCGTGAGCTGTTGTATGATCTCTTGTAGCAGAGCAGCGTTGGCCAGCAGCTGGTTGTGGAGCGGTGTGTGCTGTAGCAGCATCGACAGGATCTGTCCGAGCTGCGGCAGCTCCTCCTCACTCAGATCTCCAACATGCATTAACTGCAGAACCATTCGCAGCAGACGAGGAACAGTGCTCAACGATGACACACAAGCACCCCATATCGCCTCCCTGCATATGTGACACAGAGGTGTTTTAAACCCAATTGTTGCAAGGCTTTATCGTCTGATAATGGCAAACTGAGATGTCACATCAACTTTCCAAACGCTGAGCTGTAAAAGGTTGTGGTCATTCGACAGAATCGACACACACCTTTTATGGGTCATTTCGGCAGGTAACTCCTGCTCCAGAGTGATGAGCAGAGCCAGCAGGCTGAGGCAGCACTGGGACAGGAAGCGCAGCACCGGCTCAATGGGCAGGACAGACAGGTCCAGTAATCTGGATACAGCTCTGAGCAGCCCAGCCGCCATGCTGTCAGGCAACACCCCGAGCTTGATCTGAGGCATATGTAACGTTATTCAGCCCCATATTTTCAAATAAAGGCAACAGCAGTAAGGCATAATGCAGTTTTGGGAATAATGGTAGGTAAATAAATAGCACTAAAACAACTATGATTGAGAAATCCTCAGAGTAATTTCCTGCTAAATGAAAACTGCTTCTTACCAGGTATTTGCAAATGCCATTTTGTAGAATATCAAAGCACTGAGACTTTGAACCCAGAGTTTCCAGACAGTGGCAGACTTCCTGTGAATGATAAGAAAGATAATTTCAAAACAAACAAGCTTTTTCGTAGAATTCCTTAACAGATACATTCCTAATAAGTGTGATCGAATATCTGAATCTTAGTTATGAAATGTAACAATGTGTCACTTTGTTCCTCCTGCTGGACAACTTTATCGTCAGATTTAATCTCTGCAGTGGAGGGAGATCAATGCCATGCCTTATTTTCTCAGGGCTACTGAAGCTGTGACGTCAAGATTTCATACATTTACAATTTATGCATCAAAAAACAAAAAAGCATGCCAAAACTAAGGAAGTTAAGGAAAATTAAGGAAAAATCTTTGCTTTAATCTGCATTTATCAGACAACCCACATGGGTGCTTTAAACAGATTATTAGAGCACAGAAAGGCTCACCAGAGTCTACAACCCTGTCAAGATGACAGAGTGCCTTCACTTCATCATTCCTTATCAAAGAAACGAGATACTAAACATCATTTAGCATGGAAATTTCATTCATTCTAAGATGGAGACCGGAAGCCGCCACAAGCCTTTAAGAGGTGAAAAATAAGGCTTAGTTTTTCCTCATTAACTTGGAATCCAAATCAGATTCCCATTATCTTTTATCAAATTGCACACTGAAGAGCAGGAGTGAGGTGTGAGCCGGTGTGTGTCAGAACAGTGCACCTGTTGGCATTCTCAGCGTCATTAAAAACAATCCCATCTCATTAGTTGAACCAGAGTTGACACAGTCCATCCCTTAATGCCACCCCCACCCCCCACCATCACAGGTACCCTCCCTCTTCCTTCCCGCCATTTGCCTGTGATTGACTCAGACAGCGAGATGAGAGGCAGGATCTGAGGGCTTAATTGAGGAGCTGAATTAGTGATTATAAGCCCGCACTTGCTCACACACATTTGCCCCAGGGCATAGTTACGCTAACTGTAATTTCTGTGCATAAATGTCACATTCCCATCAAGCCATGGGCTCTCATTAGCATTTGTGCATATCCGCTATGCCCGATAACCACGCATCTCCAACCTGTGCAATGCGATAAAGGTTCCACTCTCAGCCGTAGTGCCATGATAAAGCTTCCACCCTTTGAGCTCTATATGAGAGACAGAGTTTGGGGGGGGACTGAAAGACCACAGCTGTGTCCAGAATACCAACACTTTTCAAAACAATGATTCTCCCAAGTTTTTTCCCTATTTGGCAGTGGTTTTGGTTAGACTGAGTGTGAAGTTCGGGATAAAAACAGGAAAGACTGAAGTGAACGCACCTCAACGACATCCCAGTGGTGTGTGAACTGCTCCAGTGACGTTGAGCAGAGGCTGAGAGGTGAGAGAGGGGAGGGAGGCAGGATGCTCTCGTCGTCGGCCTCCTGCAAGGAGACGAGCTTGTCAGATGAGAATCCCGTCAGAGTGGAGAACAAGAAGCTCATGTAGTCCACATCCTGCAGAGCAGCTTCCTGGCTGCCAACAGACCAGCCGCTCAGAGATGACCTGCAGGACACAATCAGTGAACACGATGAACAATCATCGACTCTAAATCTGCATTAAACACAAAGCCATCAAAAATGATTACAGCTTTCCAAATTTCTACACTTTTTGGACACAGTAACCAAATAAAAGTATCCTGCTCATAAATCCCTCATCACATTCCTAAGGATTATTATTAAAGCTGCCCCATTTTCTAAGAGCATCACATTGACTGTAATGCACAGAAAGACAGTTCTGAAAAAAAGCTGTCCTTGTCCCAAGGGGAGGACAGATCTGAAAGTAGGAAGTGTGAATGAATAAGAAGTGTGTTTTGTGAAGCCTGGGAGGCACATGCAGACAGAACTGTCCTCTCAATAGTCCATGACGACTCTGCATTCCAGCCTCCCAAAGAGCTCTTTGTATCTTATTATACACATCCCATCCCATCTGAGCTCAGCACTCCCTCCCCTTAAAATTTGCAGCACAGTGGCACAAGCAGGAGGCCAGACACACAAATTGTTACAGGGAAAGCTGAGCTGTAGGTGTGTAACACAAAATTAAATAAATATTGCTTTTATTGTTATCGACAAGTTGAATATACAGTGACCATATAAGCACCTGTCAACAGACAAGTTAGAAACGCAGACAAGAATAAAAGAAGTCGTCTGTGAAAGTACAAGACTGCCATCTAATGGTGGCAGGCTAGATTGCTTTTAGTGTCCAACAAAATGTCCAGAGCATTCCTGTTCTGTCCAAAACATCTTTCCACAGAGGTGTGTCCCTAAACACACAGGCCAATAAACTGAGTTCATGCAGCCTCTGCAGGCATCTGGGGGGTTTTCAAGCTCACCTAAGGTGTACGATACGAATCAGAGAGGCAGTGAGGCCGGCAGAGAAGCGTCCAGCGGTGCAGCAGCAGCTCAGGTTGGCCAAAAGATCCTGGGACATCTTGGGTAGAAAGTAGAGCAGCTGCACCATTCGTTGCTGGGACTCTATTGGTAAAAGTACCACAGCTCCTTCCTGTGGATCTTCACACACACAGACACTTAACATGTAATTACATAGAGACCGCAATGCTCTGCACCCTCTGGGGATAGAAGATGGAGCTTGATCAGTAAATGACAGGAAAAACAGACTATGGTCAGATGAGGACAAAAGGGACAGACAGGCAGACCATCATACCCACGACAGTGAACGCTCAGATAATGTCTGTGTGCGTGGTGTTCTGTCGTCTCTGACGTGCGTGCTGATGTCAGAAGCACTCAGACAAAAGGAGTCTTGTGATGGTGAGCTGCTGGCTCTGCGGCAGTTTCTATCTGACCCCCCTCTGCCGGCCCCCCTCTGTCACACACCAGCTAAACTACCCCACCATCCTCAGAGCAGTGGCTTATTACTGTCCTATGGAGTGCAGTTTTAAGTTGTCTGAGGTGAGAAAAAGTTGAATTACACTGCCTCCTAGGGAAACTATGGTGTAACTTGTGGTTCATAATTCTCCTGGCTTATTAATATTTTTCTCTTTGGTAATCTAACCATTGCTGCTGCATCCTATATAACTCTGAGCTGTTAATTCAAGTATGACTATATGTATTTATTATTAATTCAGTGGAAGAAATAAGAATATCTAAATAGAGAGGTTTTACTATTTCCACTTTAATTGATCCTAAATGCCACTTCAGCTATTTGCCATCTCTGACTGTGTGTCCAGAGGAGCAACAAGTTCCAAACCACAAACAACTATGCCTTAACAGTTTTCTGTCCTATTATATGATTTCATAATATGATATCACTTCTATGATCACTGTTCTTAATTGAGTGTGGATACCATAGAGCCTGCAGGCGTGTGTGTGCAGACTGTTCAGCAGGTCTTTGTGTCTTCGAGAAGCAGCAGCCTGGATGGACATGAGAAGTCGTGCAGAGAGAGCAGGGTTACGGTTGCCCAGCTGGATCAACTGCACAGGAAGAGACGCCAACCATCGGCACAGCACCTTACTCCTTCAGGGAGAAAGAGGATATGAATGGATATGAAGGCATGGCTGAATCTTTACAGTTTGTAAGATTTGGTGGCATCTAGCAGTGTGATTACAACCTCCACTCACTTCTCCCTTTCCAGGACAGCAGTAGTGTGAGCCACAGAGTGCAAAACCATGATAATACCGTTCACTTTGCTAAGAGGACATCCATACCATAATAACACTACTTTAGGAGCAATGAAAGTCATATGGTGGCTTGTGGTATGACGGTCTGTCAATATATTTTTTTTTATTACATTTGTGTAATCCTAGAAAATGAATCAGGAATATGAGAGCAGTGGGATTCCACACCTGAGAGGAAAAATGACTATGCCATCTAAAAACGAAAAGCTAAGCATTATTTCATGTTGACAATACAACACATCCCACAAAAGCTCAGCTTGTGGGGCGATTATGCAATTTTTTTCTAACAAGTTGGGGTTTAATTCATAAAAATCTAATTAAATATTCAAAACATGTTCTATAATATGGAGCTATTGCTGTGTTGCATTTATCTGTGTACAAGCATTGTAAAACCCCAGTTTTAGATTCCATATCTACAGAAAAACATTGAAAAACAATGACTGAGGTTACCTTGCTATGTGTGAATGTCCTTGCTCTTGAAGGTAGAGCTTACTGTAGAAAGACAGCAGCAGAGATCGTGTCTGTAGCGTTAGGTGCCTCTGCTTATAGTAGATATACACCGCTGTCAACAGCTCCTCTGTCACTGCTGCAAAAATATAAACATACAGATACCACTGTTTAAATGACATTAATATTATCTTTCACTTCACAAACGAGCATCTGGGCAGCAACCCAAAAGCACTGAAATAAACACTTGTGCTCCACTGCTTTATTAATAACTAGGGCTGGGTTAAAAAAAAAAAAAATTGATTCAATCGATTTTAATCAATCTCAATTTAAATGGTTGATAATCAATTCAGAAAATCCAAAGATCGATCTTTTAACTTGCGTAGTCTTCTTTCTTCATCAGGCGTGCGGAGAAGCAGCCTGCCAGTCTTGTGTGAGGGCATCAATCGCCATAATACATCTAGTCTACATAGCTAGTCTGCCAAAACTAAAGAAGAAGAAGAAGTCTCGCGTGATCAGCATTTAGTGCTGCTTTCCACTGCTTTCCAAGGAACAAGATCTCGTGAGATGTTACTGCCAGCAGTCAAACAAACATGACGGAAGCAAGTCCACCTCTCCAGGCACAACCAACGAGTTTAAAAGCTGATGTTTGGATGCATTTCGCATTTAAGAAGTTGGAAGAAAATGACGAGTTGGACAAAAACAAGTAGTATGAAAAATATGCAATGGGAAGATAAAATACAGCTGCAATACGGTGAATCTTCGCAAACCATTTGACGAGACATCACCCGGAAGCACAGTCAGCAGACTCGGCTTGGCTCAAACAAACCAGCCTGGAGCAGGTATTGGCACCTAAGTTACCAGCAAACTCTCAACGTACACAGAAAATAACGGAGCATTTATTTTAACTGAAATAACCCTGACTGAATCAATATTGAATCAAATCGGATTGAATCATGAGTTGAATTAGGACCTTGAAATATTGAATCGAATCAATCTGGAAAATCTGAATCGACACCCAGCCCTATTAATAACACTTACTTTTGCTCCTCTGTGTGAGCACCATCTTCCACACAGTACCCAGCAGCATGTGGAGCTGCCTGTAACTCAGTTTCCCTTCACTGCCCAGAGTGTCTCGGACAAAGGTCCTCAAAGGAGTCAGCCAGTCTCCATCCGTATCTCGTCCAAGTCCTTGTCGTTGGCTGAGGGACACCATGACCTGGCAAAGTGTGATGTTTAGGGCCAGAGGCTCCACTGTCGATACTGGGATAGCAGCCGTCTGCTTACTCCTAAAGGAAGGGTAGCACAATTGCAGTACTTAGAGCTTGTAAATTTCTTTATAACAGTTGGCATGACTACAGATCCTAGGTAGTTTATACAGCGATAATTCAAAATATAGGGAGGAGGAAGGATGCTGATTTTGTTAACCTTTTGAGATCAACCTTCTTTTTATGTTTGGGTGTGTCCCGAGCACCATAGGGAAAGTTCTTCATGAAGTGCTGCTTGAAATCCCCCAGGTATTCTTTATAGAACCATGCATCCTACACAGGGATGCAAAGCATTAATTAGTAAATCTTGTTTTGTCCAAAAAAAAAAAAAAAAACTCAAATGTGATAGCTGTCCTCTCCTCGCCTTACCAGTGCATCCTGGTGCTCCTGCTGTGGTGCCAGTTTTCTCAGCAGCTGCAGAATAGACAGCACCTGGAACATTACTGACATGGCATCTGGGGTGAGCAGGTGAGCACCCTCAGTTGTGTTCCAGGGACAGTCGCTGGTACTGGCTTCTACCCACACTTCTAGCAGAAGAGGCACCAGTGTGGCTGCAAAGCTCTGAACAGCCTCAGCTGAGTCCAGACCCTCACTCACTGTGGGTCCAGGGTCTACCTCCGGTCTACACAGTGAGCGAGTAGAATAAAGAACATGTTTTTGAATTGTTGTCATGTCATTTGTTCATATAAATCCTGCCTAACATTCCTATTCTTTACAGGAGTTTGTGGTATTGTACCTGAGTCTAAAGGTGGACTGTGGAGTTGGTTTAGCCCCAGAATGCTCATACACCTTCACTCCAACCTTGCTGTAGGTGAGCTCTTCCCAGTTGAGATACAGAGGTGTTAGCCTGCCCTTTCCACTGGAGCAAAATGCTCCTTCTGCTGGGATAAAAATATCACTTTCCTCAGCTGGTCTTTCCTCGACTACTGCCTGCAGAAAGCGTCCAAGCCTGAAATACAATTGACACAAAAAAAGGTCACCAGCTGAATTATAACTTAACTAAATTCTTCAGAGCCTGTGTGCACATGGCCTCCACACCTGAGGAGCACAGAGAGTCGCCACTGCTGACTCGTCACAGTCTTGCTAGGATTGACTGACAGCGCCCAGGTTCGTCCCTTGGCATCCTTCTTGGCTCCTCCACTGCTTTGTCTGTGTGAGATCAACTCTAGGAAGTTGGTGAGGAGTACTGCAGGCCGCGCTGCTAGCAGAGCAGGGTAGTGCTCCAACAACACATCAAGGACCTTCATGGCATCCTCCTGGATACCTGTCTCAATGTGGGTCATGGCACAAGACAGGTGGGCACTAAGGACAGGGGAAAATGGAGCCACTCGTTCTGCAGGCACAGACTGTGCAATGAACCTGGAACAAATTTAGAACGTTTGTTATTTCAAAAAGAAACAAAAAAAATTGTTGGACTCATGTATCACAGTTGCTTCACTAACCTGAGCACACGAGAAGCTGCCACACGAACATTGCCATCCTTGTCTGTGAAAACAGCTGCCACTTCAGAGAGGAGGCGAGAGAGATGCTGCTCTAACAGAGAGGGATTACAGGAGAGCAGCTCTCTCAAACCCAGCAAGGCACTATGTTTCATATTGGCATTGTGATGATGGAGCTGGGACAGGAGGTCCTGGTGACGTTGAGTGAAAGCAAGAGAACGCAGACAAGTTACAGTATTCAAAAATGAACCTGTAGTGAAAACATGAAATTGGCAACACATTTAAGGAGCTTACATTGATGCCAAGCTGTCTGTGTGTGGTGGGGCCACTGGTGTCTCTCTTCAGCTGCTCAGTTAGATGTATTCCCTTTGAGCGGAAGCTGGTGTTGGTGGCATTATCAGCTTTAGGCTTTGTCTTCCCCACTTTTAACTTGACCTTCTGGAAATCATCTTGTCTCTTCTTTTTCTTTGACTTCATCTCTCCAGTCTGTTGTCTGTAACCAGGCATTCAAGTGAGATGGCTGAACTGAGTGCATGATTTCAATAAGAGCATACCGACCCCTGGCATGCAGCCTGTCAGACTAGGGGAGCACTTAAATCACAAGAGGCTACACCTGAGTTAGCTAAGTTAGCTAGCTTGTAGCTAACTACCTCATACCGTGGTTCAGCATCATGCATGACAGTTCTATATTTTCACTTACCACAGGGGAAAGTACTGGCTACTACCGTAATATGTTTACGCAGTAGCAAGCACTCACTCGTTGTCGAGAGCTAAATAACACTTTAGCCCCCTGCTAACAATTATCAATTCATATAAAAGAAAATGTTCAGTCTCGTGTTGATGTCTCCAGGTCCTTTGATTCTGTGTACAACCACTTAACTGTCGCTACTGGTTAGTTAGTTCAGAGCACAACGGCTGCGGGGTTTACACAAAACGTCTATGACTAGGACCCTATAGATTGTTTTAAAGACGTCCAACTAATATTTATGCTCCTATTTTTTCATTAGAAATAACGAAACACAAAAGTTGTCCCCATGTGGCCTGAGTAAGACAAACGTTTTCGATACCTTTTTCAATTTTGTTCCATCAAGATATAACGGCAAACCCAGGCCTACAAAACGAACGCATTTCCTAGCTGTCCTCACAAATGCCTTACAAATATACGTCTTGCTAATAATACAATAAACGTCATTATTGGACATAATAACTATCATTAGATGTTGATTATCCCCAAAAAAATGTAAGACTGACTGTAACTTTTAAATTTTGATTCAGGGTCAGAGCACGACGGTAACATCTTTTTTTAGACTGGCAAAAGTACAGCCTACTATTCTCCTACTTTCGGTCCTTTCGGCCATTGTCTCTTTTTTTTTTTTAGCATCGTAGTTGCTCTGTTGCTGTTTGTGCCGACCTTGTATTGAGGGGCTCGAAGTTTGTATCAGACTGTCTCGGGTAAGTTAGCTAATATTATACTATTGTTTAGCCAGAGGATATATGTATAACGTATTCGTGATATTTTTTAGTGTGGCTATGTTCACAGCTAGCTTAAAGTTGTAAAAAAAAACGGCAAATCAATGGTCTGCTGGGCCTGGGATGAAACGAAACCATAGACGCTAAGATTAGATAGCATTCAATCACACCTCAGTAACGACCAGTGACGTCGTGTCTCTATGAATAACTTATAATAATAATAATAATAATAATAATAATAGTTAATGATGATTTCGATCTTCTTTGTCCCACAGTGAAGAAACTGAGGAAATGGAGGCTGAGGTTCCAGACAACAACCCTGCACCTAAAAATGGGTCGAATCTAAGGAGAAAGGCCAGGGTAACTTAAACAGCTTATGCGATGTGCACTACTAAAACACCACTAATATAATCACACCAGTGTTACTCCACACCGCCCGTGAAGGAAACGTGATTTCCTTTAGATCTTTAGTTCACTGGCTGCTGTGATGCCTGATGGAGTCCTTGGCCTCTGTCCTCTTAAGGCTTGATTCCATTTGCCTGGTGTGGTCTGGGCCTCACACATGTGGCCTCTGTTACCACTGTTGTGGTTTAAAGGAATTTCTAAGCACCAGTTTTGCAAAAGTGTCACAATGCAGCATTTCTCCAGTGTTCAGGTTTTCTCCTCTTCTCGGATTTGACATTTAGCTTTATGTGTGATGTGACCTCGGTTCTCTGAACCAATGTCTAATGGCAGGATACTCAGTTTTTATTCCTGAGTGCTGCCGCTTTCACTACCAAAAACACCTCATGTTTAACAGGAGGGATTCCATTAAAAATGATTGTTTTGAAAGCAGTTACTTGCAATGTTACATAATATGTGAATTAGCTGCAAACTGACTATCACAGCAGTGACCACCACACATAAGTGAAATTCAATGCTAGAAATCCTGCTGTTAAACTGTTTACTCTCCTGTTCGCTCTTCCTGAGAAGGAGGTGAATGTTTAATTCTTATCACGTCATTTGTTTGCTGTTTTCACCTGTCACACTTAGATTCACAGTACATCACACAATGGATTCTCCTGGAAATTGTTCTTTAATATGACCGCTGTCGATAAGTTTGGATATTGGACTTTTAGCCTGAGATTATCAACTGGTTCTGTCTTCTTTTATAAAACAAGTAATTTAAGCATTCATGTTCTGCATTCTCATTTCATGAGAATTTGGACTGATTATGTGATTATGGTGCCATCTAAACACTTGTCTCTTTGACTGACACTGCTTGATGCAGAGGTCATGGAGAATAAGGAGAATAATGGCTCTGTGGCACAAAGTGTGGCGGACATGGACGAGGAGTTCAGTCCTCTGCTAAATGTCACCTTGTCACTAATGCCTGTATGTGTCTCTCTCCTTCATGTGGGTTTATTCCCTCCATTGACAGAGAAAGCAGCCGCAGCATTCTGCTGATATAGGTAAGTCCTTTTGTCCACGGCACCACTGCTAGTGCTGAGAGCTGAAGCTTGAAATCTTGATTTCCTTCATGCTTCATGTCATGGTGATGGACTGATCACCACTCTTTGAGACTCACACTCTCAGAAATGGGGGCTGTTGTGGTCCCATCCGTGGTTTTGGTCTGCTGAAATATCTCAAAATCTTGCAAAACATTTTCCTTTTTAGAAGATTTTCAACATCTTGATAGGTTTAATAAATGTGCTGAATAATTTTAGAAATGTGAACCCATTTTCCTAAGATGTTGCTACTGTAAAGACCAGCACCATAAGCTCTACTAGTCTCTAGTGACATCTACACATGGTCTTAATGCAGCAGCACACGCAGTGATACAACCATGCATCTGCATTGGTTGCTCATGTTTTAATGCACTTTTTGTGCCATGACTATAAACTATTTTAAAACTGCTGAATGCAGTTTTTTTTATTCATTTCTGTGCTACACTGGCTTGAGATAATGTATTGTGTGACATTATTTCTTAATCTGAGAAAGCCCTATGTGTCATACGAGCTGGTGTCCCACAGCACAGTTTGGGTCTAAAGGACGGGTTATCAGTGAACTGCTGTTCCTGTTCCCCCACCAGGCTTCAACAGGCTTTACTGTATGAGGAGTTTGGGTTTCTAACGGTGTGTTCAGTTCGTAAAGACAGAATGAAACTTGTTGATCACCAGACACTGCAGGTAGAGTAAGACACAATGCACTTTCCTAATTTCACTGTCTTCTCAGCTGTGACTATTATGATGACAGGTTTCCAGACACTTTTTACAAAGTGGCTCTCTGAACTAGTCTTGAGGACATGAACTTTGTTGTCTCACCTGTTTATCAGTTGTGGTTCATTATAGAGCTGTTGATTTGTGTTGACCGCTGTTGTGTTTTCCAGTATACTCCAAAGGGACATCTATCCAGACCATGGCGTCTCTGAGCAAACTGTTGAAGGGGGTCACAGAGTGTGTCATTGGTAAACATCTACATAACCTCCTTCCTTTTTCTTAAGTATATGGAATGTAATGCATATGCATAATCAGTGATCATCACATGTCTACAGGTCTTCAGTATGTGTGGGAGTACCGCAGCCCCAGTAAATCTGTCCCGCCACACTACCGGTGCAAACTGTGCGCCGTCTCCCGCTTGCAGCATGATATGCTTGCACACGTGAAAGGCTGGAAACACAACTTCAGATACTTAGTGAGTATCGTTAGTTTTCTTAATTTGCTTCAAAGGCATGATACTGTAATATTTGTGTATTTCTCTACTTTGTACACAGAAAAAGATCCACCCTGACAAGGTCACACATGAAGAGGAAGATGCCATCAGAGACCCTGCCATAAGGAAGGCAATTAAAGAAATTTCAACTGAGGTTGAGAAAACAGAGGGGAGGGGACAACTCAATGTGAGAGAGAGACACACACACACACCATGTCATTAGTGTGGAAGTAATTCAGCCTGAGTGAAGGAAACCTTTTACCTTAATTCATCATGATTGTGGATTTGATATTTTTTCGGTTCCTGATGTTCCTCTTAGGTGATTCTGAGGGAGCCCTGTGAAGTACTCGCTTTCAAAGGACTCCGTAAGTTCCTCTGTTATGATTTACTTTAGTAATAAAGGAGTGTCTGTTGATCAGAAACCTGAGTTGGGAGCTCTTGTGTCCTCTCCACTCTCACAGGTACTGCTATTCCTAAAGTCGTGCTTCCAGGACCAGTGCCAGGGATGGGACTAAAGGGACCACCCTTTGGTGGGCTCTCAGGTCCCATGTTCTCTGACCCAAGGTTTTCAGGGGAGTTTCCACCTCCAGGTGGTCCTCTCTCTGACTATCCAGGAGGAGAATATGGAGCGCCTGACTTTGGAGGCTTTGATTACTCAACCAGGCAAGACTCCCAAGGCTCTGGTATGGACCGAAGACCTTTCCCAGATGGTATGGGTCATCACCCCGCTGGGATGGGAGATGGTTATGGATCAGGTGGTGGAAGGAGTGGACTGCTTGGGGACAACCCAGGCAGAATGCATCCTGATGAGTACCGGGGTGGCAAAATGGGGAGTGGCTTAATGGACAAGCCACTGGAAAGGCCAGGCTTGATGGGAGCAGCTCCAGAAAGTAGCAACCTCTCTAATACGCTACTCACTTACCTGGTACATGTCTCAGAACTCACAAGTTTCTCTCAAACATGTTATTTTCCTAAAATTACTCATGTTTGTATTCAAATGTCTCAATGTATTTTAGGATACTTTCCGGATAGAGAATGAGAGTGACGCACAGCTGGTGCTGAAGGTGACACAGAAGCTGACAGATGTGCTGATGGAGTACAGACTGAGGAGTGTTTCAGCAGTATGGAGCCTGTTTTTGCTCTGACAATCCTGTTCTTAAGTCTTAAATTTAAAACCAAATGTTAAGGATGGGGATCAGAAACATGTGCTTTATCTCCTCCTCAGGGTTCCAGTCTGACCAGCTTGCCAATGAGCTCCACAAATTTCTCCCCCACAAGCTCCAGAATGCTGAGCGGCACTAATGACCGGTTCTCAAGTAGTCTCTCAGGTATAAAGCACCACCTTTCCATTTGATGCATCCCTGACTGAAATGTAGATGGAATGGTATGTTGTTTTTTTTTGTGAAGCATCTCTCCACATTAGGCACGTTTTCCCTTGTGGTTTGTCTCTCTGCAGGTCCATCCAGGTATTCCGACGGTCCATCCAGGTATTACAAATGAGTCATAAGTTGGGACACCTCGAGCTTCTCTTCCCTCTGGCCTATGTGTGCATCGGTCCTGACTGTGCAGGAGTTTTGTAAATTTTTATGCATTTGGCCAGGTTTTTCCCCCCTCTTGTTCTCTTGTTACACAGTAGTCTTTTTTTTTTTTTTTAAATGTGTTTTAATTTCTTTACAATACAAGATCATGTTGAACAGAATAACGTGCATGTTTTCAGCAGCTTCAACTGGCCTCAGTTACATTAAGTGTATGACTATTGTTAATTTTCCATGACCTTGTTTTATTAAAAGAAAGGGAGAAAAATTTGTCAGTGTTTTGAAATCTTTTCGATCCAATATTTTCTTTAAGCACATGCAGTGTGGTTGACTTCCCCATTATCATAGATGTATGCAGCATAATATCATACATCATGACAAACATCACTACATCGTTAATAACAGTAAAAACTTTATTTTGTGAAATGCATGGAATATAAATTCATGCTCAACGGTGGTTATTGAGCTTAATGAAAAACCACTGTAGACTGATGTAAACAAGCAGAATTACAGATGGAAGATGGAAAAGAATCAAAAGCAATCTTTGGTCACTGTCTGCAATGTTGAACTTCCTCAAGTGTGATTTGCCAAGATGTCCTCCATCTGCTCCACAGTTATGCGAGTGAGGAGCAGTTTTGTGCCCAGGAAGTCCACATAGTGTAGCCTGTGAGCCAGTGCAGCAAGTTTTTCTGTTCTGAACTGAACCACAGCTTCACCAATACCTTTACCATTGCTGTCATGCAGTAAGATAATGTCACCCAGCCTCACTTGGTATCTGCAAAAAAGTTTTCTGATATGACTCTCCTGTACATTTGCAGGCATATTTCTGACAAACAGGCATGTCTGAGCTGCAGGGTTCACGCTTGTTGTTTTCTCTGTTGTCTCTACTGGGAATGATTTCCTCTTCCGATTTAGTGTCTTCATTGGATTAGTCTTCGGACAATGCTTAAGATTCCTGTGATGGGCTTCGTCCATCATGTCCCACATCATCTTTTTAGTGACTGAGGTGACCTTGATGGCTTCAGAGCCCACATGGCAGCCAGTGAGATTCAATGCATAATTATAATCCTCAATGCGGTTAAAAATAAGAAAAGCTGTGTCTGTTTTGATGCCATTCTTATCGAGAAGATGTTGTACATTTTTGTGTTCAAGGTCTGGACACTCAAACAATTCCTTTATTTCAGTCTTGGTCATGTTCTTGGGTATATTGCTGACCATGACAATGTGCTCCATAGTTGGTAACAATCTTGTTATTGAGTTCACTTCAAGCCTTGTCTTTTTTGGTGATTTAGATAGCTGCTGGTTGACGGATTTCCTCTTATGCTGCAGTGCAGCAGTGTTGTTTTGTTTGTGGTTTTCAGTTCCATTAAAAGGGCTTTGCGTGGGTTTCACTGTCTCCCTAGATTCAAAAGCACGTTCACATTGTTGCAATGCACTGGTCCACATCTTCTCAGTTGCGCTACGAATCTCCACACAGACGGAGCCCAGGATCTTTTGGTTGAAGCGAAGGGCATCACATGCATCCTGCATGTCTGCAAACTTCACAAGGCAGACGTGGCTACGTCCCAACTCAACATTCACTATGGCTTCCTGTACTGTCAACCCTTTAAAGAAAAGGCAGATGGCCTCTTTCGTGGTGGTGGCTGGCAGACCAAACAGCCTGACATAGCCTGGCCTTGAGTCCAGAGTTTGAGTCTTCACCTCATCAACATCAACTGTGCTGTCAGTTTTGAGCACTTCTGCATTTCCACGATGCACTGATGACTGGAGACTTTGAAGAACCGTACATATCCCAAGAATAAAGGCACTATTTGAATCAATGGAGTTTGAATTGAAAGGTTGCATATTTGTAATAACATGACTGAGAGGCTGTGGCAGAGCTTCTGGACAGGCATTCAAAGGTGGCACATTTGCAGCTGGAGGTGACGGAGGTCTCTTCACAGCAGGCTGTGTGAGAGAGGGTTTTTTCTTCTGCTTTAACGCCGACTTTAGTTTCAGCTCCAGTTCTATCATGCTGCTGATGTGCAGAGTAACTTTGGACCCTTTAAGGGAATTCCCACTCAACCGCATAGCAAGCTGGCCATCTCTTTCAGTGGTGAATGCAATAAAGGCCTCTCTGAGTCGTCCTCCCAATATGTACACTCCTCCATCGGGTATGTGAAGGCCTTCAAAGAATGTGCGCACATCTGCAGCACCAGCCTTCACATCAAGGCCTTGCAATCGCAGGATTATGGTCATTTTCCCTCACCAGGCAGGGTGGTGTCTAAAGAGAGAAACAGTGGTGAAAAACACGAGGCATTCAGCGGGAAAACAACCACGTGCGGCACACAGGAGTACTGAAAAAACTCACCACAGCTGTGTGCACTGGATCACTGATAACAAACAAATGATCACAGATCAGGCTAGTTAGGCATGCATACATACTGCAGTGTGAGCTCAACTCCCCGTTCAGTTCCGCGCAGCAAATAGTTTTCCCTCGCTTTTCTCCCCTCTATTTGTCTCATATTAATGATCCTACCCGCCTCACTAGCTCTGTTCCTCCTCCTCTGATTGGATCAATCCAACCAATCCGACTGTCATAAGTAAAGTTAACCAATCAAAGAAAGAGGGTTGTAGGTTGTGTCTTCATGACGCGCATTAGTGCAGCCTGCTGGACCAAATACATACATACGTACATAAATAGATAAACAATGGTCTCCTGTTTGTGACAACACTGGTATATTTTACTTAACTTTTTTTGTCGCTCATGTTGTTTGAATAAAAACTGTCACACTCTATCACACATTTCCAGTTCCTCTTTTTATAAAAACATCCTCTTTTTTATGTATTCCTCTTTTTTCCACTCCATAGAAAATGATTTTCAGCCCAAACATCATCATTAACAAACAAACAAGTCAGAAAAAAAGAAAAGAAAATCACTAGCCTATGGGTATATTTTCTATGAACATCCTGTTTTCCACATATATTATCAAAAAAACATGACTAACTATGAGATGCTTCAAATAAACACGTTCTCATCAACTTTATTCCCTTTTAAAGATATTTCCACTAAAACTACTTAAATATAAATAACATCAATACTTACATGGCTCTCTCATACCCTTGGAAGACGACCCACATATACCACTGCAGTTTATCAAAAGGAAATGAATAAGGCACAGCTGCAGGACTCATATCCTGCCGAAAGTCCCTTATGACTCACTCAGTCTATGACGGTAAAAATGTGACTCATCCAGTCTATGATAAGTTAAATGGATCCAGAAAAAAACAAGCAGAAAAACATCACAACTTTTTGTTTCTGTTACGCACGCACTAATATAGCCGCGACGTCATCACGCAGGATGAACAGGATTGTGGGTAAAAAACAAGGCTGTTGTTTACCATGGCGACGAGGACGCCACCATCTGCTGTTAACAGTTATAAAGTGTTGCTAACATTATTTGTGTTAATATACGTGGATTTCCTGAGTTGCCAGCAGTTTGTCATCCCCTTTAAGGATCCAGCTGACTGTAGCGCGGAGCAGTTTTTCGATATCTCGAGTCTGTCGTGTGTGAGGTGTGGTGCAGGTCAGCGAGGGAGCACAACAGGTCTGTTACCATCATCACACAGCAGCAAGAGCTCATTTACTGACGGTACTGTTTAGACACTAAGTGTTATTGTAATGCTTTACAACAGATTTAACAGCGAGGTGGTCAGCCACCTACAAGGGAAGAAACGACAACGAGCTAGGTGGCAGTTAGCTAGTTGGCTAAGATGCTCATCATCAGTTGAGAACCGTTAAAGGGAGAAATTCACAAACAATAGGCTGCACAGTGTACTGTTTGCATTAATGAATGAGTAAAGCCAATACGTACAAGCATATACAGCGGCAGGTCTGGGCAGTCATGACTCATAATAAAGAAAAGTCATACAAACTAGTTCATCTGATATTTAAAGCGGCAAACTGTGATCCACATTTGTGCATTAATCAATCCAAACTCTTCATATGTTTAAAATAATTAAATACTAAAGATTATTATCGACCCTTCTCATTTGGTCTGTGGTGTGTTTTCCTTCCTCAAGCAACAAATCGATCCCAGAGGAACACTTTTATTCTGCACAGAAATGACAGTGAACTATAGCACGATGAGAAGACTTGATTGTGACCACCAACCTGTGACCGGGACTTCACTCCCCTTTCAGCCGTGTGGCACACTATTTTACATTTTATCACTATTGTTCCTACTAACTTTTCATTGGCTCCCTCTTTTGGCAGGACTGAGCTGCATTTGCAAAACTGGATACCAAACTCTGACCACTGACAAGGCGTCCATTACCTGTCAGCAATGTCCCACTGACAAACCAGTATGTGCAATTCACCTTGAATGTCTGTATTTGCTGTTCATCTCACATTTCACACACTATTTCCATTAATAATGATTCCCTGACGAGTGGTTTCTCATTACAGGCAGTTATTAAAGATGGCTTTGGGTGTATTCGCTGTCCGGGCAGTGTCAGTGATGAAGGGCATTGTCAGTGCCCACCAGGCAGCATCCTGGGTGAGCCACCAATGACAGTACTTCATTCAGTTCATTTAATGTTGGATCTGCTTGCTGTGAAGTTAACACTATGAGAACTATTATTATGTATTTTATGTATAAATGGCTGAATACAGACTGTTGATTTTCAGTGGAGAGAGACGTCAATGGAAAGCTTTTGGATGAGGCCAAGTGTGAAGCATGTGATGGAAACTCCCCTGGTTTCTCTGTACCAAACAGCAGTGGCGACAAGTACGTATCAAAACCATACAACAGAACCACATTGAGAGACCAGGCCATCTGAAGTCATATCCTTTAAATGTTTTATATTTATACATTAAAATAAGTTCAGTAGCAATACTAGTCTAATGGTCTACTTTGAGAGCACAGCACAAACATGTATGTGTACTGGAGAATGCAGTTCATACTGATGTAGTACATTGTGATTTCATTAACTTATAATCATGCCTGTATTCATTTATTGCGTGCCTGGCATATTATCACAATGCAACTGCTAATTGTAAGAAGCATAATCAGTCAGGACAGAACTCTGTGCACTGTGCACTAATCATATCAGAATATGTACCAGAAAGCACAGCTGCAAATTGTTCATTCATTCTTCTACTAATGATAGTTTAAATAGTCAAAAGCCAAATCAGCTAGTTATTGTGTTAAAGACTCTGGACAAGTCAAAGTCTATAATGTTATCTAATAGATAAGGATCCCTGCACAGGGAAATCAGTGCAGAATCCTCTAATAAATTATGGATTGAAAGTTGTTGTGTCTTTCCTGTCTTCATCCCTCTGTGCCTCTCATAAGCACTCGTCCACAACATCATCGTTGCAATGACTCTATAGTATGAATAAAGGATGACTTAATTCCAGAAGTGTAAAAACAGTCTCCGAAATTGTCTTTCAGGTGTGAGAGATGTCAGACGACCTTCATTAGCTCCTCCTGTGTGTGTAGCTCTCCTAGTGTCCAGGTTTGAGTTTTGCTGACCGTCATTGCCTCCAGACACATCACACATACCATTCAGTGAGAGACTCAGAATAAACACATTTCAGTGATGGTTGTTTTATGATTTTCCAGGCAGGTGGATTATGTTTCCCTCCAGGCAGCCTCTCCACCAATGTGAATCCCAGTGTCAACTATGCTCAGCTGGTGAGTCTCATTGTCCTCTCTCGCTTGCTCACTTTACTTTTTGTTTATTTTGATGTGTTCTGACTTGCATTTTCTGTTCTGTTCCTTCTTGCAGAAGTTCAGTGTCCAGTCTGCCTGGTTTGTCAAAAACCTGTACTCCTCATCAGCAGCCTGCCTCGTAACTCCATCTCTTATTTGTTTGTCTTTTTTATCCTAGAAAATGTGATGGCTGTTAGCATTTATGACAAATCATGATGTCAGATGGCAGCTCATAAAGACAGTTTAGTGTTACACAATGCAGACAGTTTGGTGCTGTGTATAAAAGTTGTGTGGTTACAGGTGTTCTCCAACCTGACGGCTTGTCAGGCTCTCGGGAACATGTGTGTGATGAACATGCACTCCTTCAGTGGTGTCTCCACCGATGCCTGCGGCCTCTTTAACACCATCTTCAGATCTAGAGCTGCTCTGAGCTCCACTCAAGACATTTCCTACTGGTAATCAATGCTATCATGGCAAATATATTGTGCTAGCTTTGCAAGTTATGAATGATTCAATTCTCCATTTTATTCCCCTGTACTGTAACTGTGTTGTACCCAGAGAGGACAGTAAGCGCTTTGGTTTCTCTGCCTCTAGGAGAGTTAATCTGCCATGGCTTTACTATGGAGATGAACCAGGACTGGCCAGTCGAGTTCTTCAGACTGATCCGGTTCCCATTTCGTTCAGCTTCAGAGGAAGAAACAAGGTACGTAATTTAATCATCCTCCAGTTACAACACTGAAATCTTAGCAATGAACCTGAAATGTTACTAAAATGTTCTTTTATTTTGACACATTCTGTTTGTCTTACAGAACATAGACATTAAGCTGCTTGCTGCTGTCTATAATGTGAGAGGAGAGTTCCTCAGGTGGGAGCAAGTAGGAGGAGGTAACCTTCAGGTAAGGTGATGATGATAAAATGGGAAATTTGGTCTGAATACACACAAGCTTTTGTCACTGTCTGTTGCCCACCTCTTGCTAACAACATACATTTACAAGTTACATATATTGAAAGGTTTATGTCATTTTTTGTGTGGTTCATACATAAAGTAAAAACTCATCTTCTGTTCTGCTCTTTTAGATTTGTCCAGAAAGCACCACCAAACAGGCAGCAGCTTTCAGCTTCGGAACCGCTTACCAAGAAAGTGTGAGTGTTTCTTATTTCATTTAGACAGTACACAAACTTTTTTTTTTTTTTTTTTTTGCAATGCCCAGTTGTGCGTGTGTATGTGTGTAGTGTGATCTCTCGATAGAAAACCTGTTGGAGACACACCCTGAGCCGCTGTTCTACGATGTGTTTATGGATCTCGGTGGAGGAGAGAACAGAAAACTTCTCCCCCTGCCTACTCTGGTCAAGAACCAACAATACAATGGACGGTTCATCAACCAAGGTTGGTTTTGGCTGTCTGTGTGTGTGTGTGTGTGTGTGTGTGTGTGTGTGTGTGTGTGTGTGTGTGTGTGTGTGTGTTGCTTTAACATATTTTGTCTCTGCACAGAGAGCATGAAGAACTGGTACCTGTCTCGACGCATGTTTGTTGTTGACACGTTGAGTGGAAGAGAGAAAAGCATGAGCACCCGGCCCAAAGTCATCCGTGTAGCCAGCAGTGTTAAAATAAAGTAAACACAGCACAATTTAAAAGGAAAAAAAGAAAGTAAAAGATTCTGCTGCCTTGAGGAGTGGTGATGTTCATGATCAAATGTGTGTTTGGTAGGTTCCAGCTGGTTCCACGTACTCAGGAAGGACAGGTTTATCCCCCTCTAATGACTGTGACCTACAGAGATATTCCCATCATGGATATCAAAACACAAACTGTCACTGTGAGTAGGTACACACACAAGTACAGCTGATGATTTCTTTCTCTGAATTAAGACTTTTGTAAAATAAATAAATCTGTAAAATAATAACTCATTTGTTTCTAGACAACATTTGCAGTGGAGTATGAGATGGACCAGAATGAGGCTCGCATGAAGACAGATGTGAGTAGAAGTGTGGACGACATCTTCGTCATTCAATGGTCTAATGTAACAGATAAAGGAGATGTTTTTGTGTATGTCTGATGCTGTTCAGTGGTTATGTCACAGCGCATGATGTGGTATCACTTGTGTGATATTTTGGTGTGCACAGACTGCTCTAGGTGTGATGGGAGGAGTGGCCGTCCTCTACTCTCTGCTGAAGACAGTCAGCTGGAAGAGGAGGATCGGCTCGCCGGTCATTGACGTTTGGGTACTGCATCTTGCAACGTGTCATAATGAAAGGCACGTCAATCCATACTTTGGTGTAAAGTTAAGGACTAATGTTGGTTTCTCCATCGTTCTGCTTCAGACTATGCTGAAGTTTTTGTTGTTTTATGCTGGGGATCTGGCCAATGTTTTCTTTGCCGTCACTGTGGGAACTGGACTTTACTGGCTCATCTTTTACAAGGTCAGTCTAATTCCTTTGGGACTTTTTGTTCGTAAAATTGATGATTTTCAACTTGAGCTTTAAGGTTTTTACCAGTATCTCATTTCCATTCAGCCCTCTGGTATTTACACTTCTTCTTTTCCAAACACAAATTGTGTTTCTTTCTCTTTTGTATGGACTTCCAACTGTTTTCCCTCTTTGCTCTCTTTAGACTTTAAAGGCAAGTCATTTTCCTCCCTTACCTACCCTGCCTGAACATTTTTTTAAATCACTGATTTATGTGGAATCATTACGGGCTGATTCCTATGATTAATTAGTGAATTGGTCTGTTTAGGCCCAACAGTTTGTATCGGTGCTGCTACCACTACCTGCACAGGAGGAGCAGTTTAGGACGTACATTGGCTGTGCCTTCGCTCTCAAGGTTAGACACCTTCTGAACGCGTGAAAGATGAGCAGTACTCTTTTTGACAGCTAGGTGGTGTGCTTCTATTAACAGTATTGGAAAAGTATTCATTTTTGTGTTTGTAATCAGGCTGTCCAGTTTCTCCATAAGCTGATCCTTCAGGTGTCAGTTGATGTGTTCTTTATTGACTGGGAGAGGCCGCGAAGCAAAGCTAGCAGAACTGTGCCAGGTACAGTAAGTGTACAGTTAGCTTGACCTTTTATTTTGCAGTCCAGTATTTTGAGAATTAAGTTAGTGAGTTAGAAGTTAGTAGCACAATTTCATTCATGTATATGCTGCTGTTTTAGCTGCTGGTGAGCCAAAACGTGACCCCTCTCCGGTCAGCATCTGGAGAACCTACTTTGTGGCCAATGAATGGAACGAAATCCAGACCATCCGTAAGATCAGCCCAACTTTTCAGATTGTGGCTGTGCTCTTCTTTCTTGAAGTACATCTTACACAAACACACTCCTGTTTTTTGTATCTCTCCTCATGTCCTTTTTCCGCATTGCTGACATGTCACCTTGTAATTTTCAGGTGCTGGGTTTCTCTAACCTGGCCCTGAGGGACCCCTGGCCAACTTTACAGCGCTCCCCACAGGCATACACCCCCTCATACAGCCTGATGCTGCGCTACGGTCTAGCAGCCACCATGTGGCTCTGCATCGGACTTCTGCAGGTTAAACTGCCACCATTCATTCCTGTCCACTCCTTCCATTACTTTCCTTTAATCACCTTTAATAATTCTTGATTTTCTTACAAGATGAGACAAATACTTTATACAGTATGAGTTTCTTCAACAGATGACCACTGGTCATCTGTTGAAGAAACTCATACTGTATAAAGTATGTTTCTGTTTCTATATGCCGTCCCTACAGGTGATTTTCTTCACTGTGTTTCATGAGCACTTTGTGGAGGACAAAATCCGTCAGTTTGTAGATCTCTGCTCCATCAGTAATGTAAGTAGCAATGTACATATTGGCCTACATTTTAAACAGTGCATTTGTCTGGAATATTTTACATAAATTTACCTTGTTTGTGTTTCTCTGTAGATTTCTGTGCTGCTGTTATCTCACCATTGTTTTGGCTACTACGTTCATGGCCGTTCTGTACATGGGCATGCAGATACAAACATGGAGGAAATGAACAACAATCTTAACAGAGAATCTGTATGTACACCAACAGACAACATGTTGCGTTAGTAGTTAAGTTGATATTTAAGTTGATTTCTTATGATTTTTATCCTATTTTTCCGTCTCAAGGAGTCATTGTGTGGTCAAAGAGGTTTACTTCCCAACTCAGAGATCCAGACCTTTCAGGTGTCTCTCAGCAACCGCCTGCGGATACAGTACGACAGGATACGGGAGCAGATAGGCAGGGTGTGTGCACTTTCTCTGTTGTGTTTGTAATTGAGCAAAAAAAAAATAAAAAAAGAGACAACTGACTCCCCTGTTTTCAATCTAAATGGTTGCTCCAGAGGCACGGGCCTTCACGGCTTATTGACGCATCTTTGGCTAACCAGTTTGAGCAGAAGGCCAGAGGCTACCAGACCATGAACCACTTCCTGGGATCCATTATAGACCATGTTAGTACAAATGCACATATACAAAAACAAGTACTATAGTACTGAACCTAGCAGATTTTGTTTGTACATGCATGTATTTGTCAGTTTGTAAAGTACAGCAGTTGTTTTCATTAAGTTTTGTCTCTAACATTGTGCTACTTTCCTCAGGCACACCCTGACATGGACTATATGGTGAGAGACAAGCTGATGTTTGAGAGGGTCATAGGGATGGAGTTCCTTGAACCCAGTGACAAAAGCATATTTTACAATGGTAATGACCTCTTGGCCCAGACAGTCTGTACAGTTTGTTTGTATGCTTACGTGTGTGTGTGTGTACATAATGTCTGTTTGCTTCTCTCGCTGCAGATGAGGCCCACTCTTTCAGTGATGTGCTGTTTTATGGGAACGAGGCCACACTACTGATCTTTGACACTTTGTTCTTCTGTGTTGTCGACCTCGGATCTCAGAGCTTTGTACTTGCAGCCGTCCTGACATGCGTACAGCAAATGGTCAGTATTTGGTGTGTATATATCATGTTCCCTTCACTGTGCTAAAAAGAAGGGATTGAACACTGTCTCATCCATTACAGATATTTCGTTTGATCCGCAACACTCTCGGAAGGAAGAACCTTGTCAACAAGACTCTGGTGGATGAACGATTTCTGATATAAAGTTCTCTGCTCAGTAATCTTTAGTGTCAGTGTTGTTTAGCGGCAAACTTCTCAGAGATGTTTACTGTTCACAGCTTGTGCAGCTCTGTTTTTTGTTTTTCTTACATGTACAGTATTTTCACTGTTGTTTCAGGATGTAAATATGCATTTTGTAAAAAGTTTGATGTTTTTTATTGATTAAAATGTTTTGATATGAAGACTTGTTTAAATTGAATGTCATTAAATCACATAAAACACAATTGCATCTCCAGATAAATTAGCCTTTATGTAAAGTAAAGTTAGAAGTGCATGTTGTCATATATTCTGAGACTGTCAGAAGCTTTGCCATTATATTAATAAATTTATCCATTTAACCTTTCTGGACATGTTAGGCCATTGTGGACAATGTTGAAAAACATTTTTGTTTACATATTTCTTGTATTTCTTATGTATGATGGGTTAGACAGACAACAACAAATTACTATTTATTATGTAGTAACAGTTACTCGATTACTAATGGATATATATTATTTTTTTATTATGTACCTTGATAGAGAACATTTGAGTGGGTTCCCATTGAAGCAAAAAGACAGGCTATGACTTCACTGACAGCACTTAAGCTCTGCTTTCACTAGAAACTAGAAATTATCTAAATGTTAAAGCCACAGGTTTTCATAGCTGTTTGCTATTTATGTATTGACCTTTTATCATATACACTATACTTAACACAAGTACTTCCTATTCCCGTTTATGCAGCTTAGTCATTAATTAGGAGTGTTCAGGAATTGTATGTGATTGTTTACATTTTTTAGCTGTTTGCAAAGCCCTCTTTCCCTTCTATGGTAAATAAGAAAAAAATGTTATATGATAAGAAATGAAAAAATGAACAATCGGTAATTAATAAGAAGAAATAAAATGCATGTCAATATTGAATATTAGTGTGTGTGTGTGTGTGTGTGTGTAAGTTGGAGAAGGCTACATACACACATAATAGACAACATTTTTTTTAAGACTCGACGAGCTTGAGGGGCCAGTGTGACGTCACGGCGGCTGTCAGAGCCCAGCCAATCAGCGGTCAGGCAGCAGGGCAGCTTCTGCTGCTTCAGGGGGTCTGAAACCTGCAGTTAAACAGTCTGAGCCGTGAAGACATGAGCTTTAGGAGCTGCTCTGCGTCCAGCGGTTAAGGTGAGTCGAATTTCACTCGCTCACTTTTTGACAGCTACGTCTAGATGGCTTCCGGCCGGGTTCCTGTCATTATGTGAGCAGACATTATCCAGTTTGAGGACAGTTGGTGGGTGTAACCCAGACGACACTAGCTACCATTAGCATGATGCGTTTGGCTTGATCTCTCTCTGCTTGACTGACGCACATCGCTTCCACTGGAGAGCAAAGTTTAACACGGTCTGTTAATTTCATTAAGGTGGCACACTGGGTTAGTTGGCATTAACTTGGCTCTGGTGTCCTGTGGTGCAGGTTCGGCTAACTGCTGTGAGGCTAGCTTACTGGTTTGTAGCTTTGCTGCTAGCTAGGGAAGGCTAGTGATGTCAGCTTTGGTAGGGTTCAGAGCAGGAAGGGCCCTCCGTGGTCCATCTGACTCAGATAGATTTTGAGTGTGGGAGGAGGTTTTACTGCTCAGCTTCCTCCCATATGACTATTCAAATGTAATCGATAGTAATTAAATGTCATTTGCTGCATGTTTCTGCAGACTCAAAGAGCTCTGATGAGCTGCAGATAGACTTAAAATGATGCAATGACACAACAGGGTCTCTGGAGCCTGGATCCAGTTCAGTAGGTCATGATGACCAGACAGAACATTTGTCAAGAACCAAATGTCAGAGCTGAGATTCTTGCCGAAGTTATTTTTAGCCCTACTGATCTATGCAGCAGAGCTGCAACTCAAGCCATACACCAGGACATGCTCTGTGCTGTCCTCTCATGCTCCTTTTCAAGGGTCTTCAGGTCAAAAAAGGGAGCAGTGCTGAAAAATGTAACATCAAAAGTCAGCTGCTGACACTGTGTTTACACAGCGCCGTTTGATGTGCAGGCAAGATTAATTTATCAGGAATAAGATTCATTTCATTTCTTTTTTAGAACTAAACTCCAGTTAGACATAGAAAGCTAAACTGCAATACGTCCAAACTTAATAAAGGTTCTAATGAAAGTGTACAGACTTGATTCAACTATGTAGTCATTTTTGAGGATGTAGTTTGTGATGAACTATAATGCATTATATATACAGGTGTTCTGTTCTATTTGGCCTGCCCTCATTGATATGACTAATATAAATGTATGTCAGTATAACAGCACCAACCCTGCACTCTACCTTCCCATGCAATGTGTCTCTGTTTTCACAAGGTTTGCTTAATGGTGCATAAAAGAGGGCACTGTGTTCTCTGCAGATCAGTGCCTCTTTGTAAGCGTACAGCCAGCTGTTGCTTTCTGAGCTCTGTATGTTATGTGTGTATGCCTCGTCAATAGGTTTCATGTATGTGCTGCAGTGCACCTTCAGCCATGCCTGTGACATCTCAGCTGCTCAGGGGTTTGCCTCGTGCCAAGGTCTTGGCCTCCACTCTGTTACCATGCCAACAACACCAGTCCCAGTTAGGACTCATTGCTCACCAGCCAGCCTGTGGACGGCCCTCTCATATGTGGCACCGGCACTCAAGAGGCTACCAGACGACCTCGGTGCTCCGCAGCTACATCCTCTCACCCCCGCAGGTCAACTCCATTCTAAAAGCCAACGAGTACAGCTTCAAGGTTTGTGGGGTGATTAGTGCAAACAAAAAAAATCTGAACGTCTATCCCGTCTCTACATTCAGCCTTTTCATCTTGCCGCTTTTCTATGTTGTGGTTCCAGGTGCCAGAGTTTGACGGGAAGAATGTGTCGTCAGTGATGGGTTTTGAGAGTAATCAGCTTCCAGCTAACGCTCCTATAGAAGACCGTCGAAGTGCCGCCACATGCCTGCAGACGCGAGGAATGCTGCTGGGCGTGTTTGATGGTCATGCTGGCTGTGCCTGTGCACAGGTAGAGTGGACTCTGTTTCTATATGCCACTCATCATGGTACTTACATTTGCTGTTCAATCCAGAAGAAGGCATTAAAGAGTATTACTCCAGATCCATTTCTACTGCATTTCCTTTTTATTTTCCAACTCTCCTCCTCTCTGCCAGGCGTTGAGTGAGAGGTTGTTTTACTACATAGCCGTGTCTCTGCTGCCCCATAACACACTGTGTGAGCTCGAGGCAGCGGTGGAGGCCGGCAGGGCCCTCAGTCCCATCCTGCAGTGGCACAAACACCCCAACGACTACTTCAGCAGGGAGGCTCAGACTCTCTACTTCAACAGCCTCCGAACCTACTGGCAGGAGTTAATAGATCTTACCAGGTAAGAACTGGGAAGTACAGCAGCAGAGACTGATACATGTCAGTCATTTTAGTGACACTTCTGTGTTTTCACAACTCAAGTGTCCATCGGGTTTCTAAACTGGATTTTCTGGTTTCTTATTTTATCTTCATCTGTACCTTGCAGAAACACCTACACCAACACCAGCCCATCTGTCATTTTGTAAATAGTGCTGTTCTGGTTTCCTCTCTATCTGTTTCTCACATATCGCTCGCTCTCTGTTTTCAGCCCAGGTGAAGTTCCAGACACCCGCGAGGCGCTGCTGAATGCCTTCAAGAGACTGGACAATGACATTTCCCTGGAGGCTCAAGTAGTTTTTTTTTTTTTTTTTTTTTGCACCTTCTGTTACTCGCATAATCTGCTGCCTCACTGGCAGCGGTTTTAGTCCACATTACGCAGCACACGTTGTCACTAAATGATAACACAAATTCAAGATAACATTTGTTGCCAGTGTCAGTGTTGACTCCCAGTCATCGATATTCATGTCTGAGTCAAATTGAAAGTCATTAAATGTTCATCGCATGTTCTGAGTGTCACACACTATGATACATATTGAATATCACCTTTGCCCCATGGCAGCAGTGCAAAGAAATGAGAGCATCCAAATTTAAACTTTATGGATTGAAGAGCTCAGGTGTCATGTAATTTAAACCATGTGGCATGTCGTGTTTGGAAACTCACTGTGTTATTCTGCCATGCAGGTTGGAGACCCAAACGCCTTTCTGCACTACTGGGTCCTGAGAGTGGCCTTTTCTGGAGCGACGGCCTGCGTGGCCCACATCGATGGATCAGACCTGTAAGGAGTATAAATACATGCACTCTGTCAGTGTGTTACATAACTAATGTTGACTAAACTGATCTTTCTCATCCTTTCTGTTCCTGAAGATTTATAGCCAATTCAGGAGACGCTCGGGCAGTGTTGGGGGTGCAGGAGGAGGATGGTTCATTCAGCGCTCACACACTTTCAAATGACCACAGCGCCCAGAATGAGGATGAAGTGGCTCGGATACGAAGCGAACACCCTCCTTCAGAGAGGAAGACGGTCATACGACAGGTAATACACCTGCTAATACACCTGTTAATCTGCTCGTCGTGGTTGTCAAGGTTGCAGCATTTATTAACGCCTTTTTTCCGTCGTCTTGTTTGTCAGGACCGGTTGCTCGGCCTCCTCATGCCATTCCGTGCGTTTGGGGATGTGAAGTTCAAGTGGAGTATTGAGCTACAGAAGTGTGTGTTGGAGTCTGGACCTGATCAGCTCCATGAAAACGAGCACACCAAGTTTATTCCTCCAAACTACCACACGCCCCCCTACCTGACGGCCGAGCCTGAGATCACGTACCACAAACTGCGGCCACAAGATCGCTTCTTGGTGAGAGAAGACAAATCCTCTCAGTGTCTGTTTCCAAACATCCTCTCCAAAAGAGTTTTCTACTCTGAATATCAGACTGAATCACAATCATGTTTCATTTTCCAGAAATCTTAACAAGTATAAGATACAGTTCTGGAAAACCAGTGATCTCACTTTAGACGTGACAATTGATCAACAGTCAGTTAATAAACTTATCTGATCTGAAACTTCTATGCTCCGTCTGTCCCTGCAGGTGATCGGCTCTGATGGCCTCTGGGAGACCCTTCACAGACAGGAAGTGGTTCGTATTGTTGGGGAGTATTTAACAGGGGTGCACCAGCAGCAGCCCCTCAAGGTCGGAGGCTACAGGGTCACCCTGGGACAGATGCAGGGGCTGCTCGAAGAGAGGAAGGCTCGTGTTTCTTCAGCTTTTGAGGATCAGAACTCTGCGACTCACCTGATGCGTCACGCGGTGGGAAACAACGAATTTGGCACGGTCGACCACGAAAGGTTGTCGAAAATGCTGTCGCTGCCTGAGGAGCTAGCTCGCATGTACCGCGATGACATCACCATAATCATCTGTCAGTTCAACCCTCATGTGATTGGAGCACAGAGACAGGAGGAGCAATCCTGAGCGGGTGTTTTACCCTCACTCAACACACACATCTACACACAGGCACACTCTGGTGACAAACAGGCCATAATAAGAAAATACCTGTCCAGCAGTCTGAGAGAATGGTTTTAACTCTATTTATGTAAAGAATTTCTATGTTTGTATTCGGTGCTAGAAAAGATCTGGTTCCTTGTGGATCCACATCTCTTATATAACGTGATATTTATGCTGCTCATACCTTCTGCCACTTGTTTCATACAACATACTCTGCGTGGCTGGTCGGACGCTGTTACGAACTGATTTTTTTTTTTGGGTAAGCATTTAGAATCACTTCTGTGTCTATTGAAAGACAGGTGGAGTTGAATCCTAGAGCTTCCAGAGAGGGTGAAGGTCTGGACTTTGGAAGTAAAGAAGTCCTGGGTGATGCAGACCAGAGTCGTTCTCTTCTGTTGTCTGTCTCACTTTCCTGCATCTGTTACAGTGGGACTGTGTTTGAGTTTAGTCCTTTCTGTATGTCATTGTATGAGATATACTTAGTGCTGTCAGGTACACTTCAGTCTGTGAGTATCTGGATGATGGTGTTTACTCCAGCGTGCTGGATTTCAAGCAAAATAGTGGTTTATGCTGACTTAGAGCCTTAAAGCATTTTCATCCAGAAGGGGGAACAGTGCGGTGGTAGTGACAGCGTAGTGGTTCCTGTCCTGTGTGGCACCTCATAATGAGTCCCAAGATGATTATAGGGAAGAGAGATGATTCTGTTACATAAAGTAGATATAATTAAATAACTACTGGATACCTCTAAAATCTCTCAAACAAAACAATCAGAATACTCAAATGGAGATTTTATAAGCCTTCGAGTTTAGGAACCACTGAGCTTGTGATTGTTTTCATTTCAAAGCCAATCTGCTAGAGCACAAAATGCAATACTGCAATATTTACAGTTGAAAGAAGTTATGAAGTGAATTCATCTCTGTTCATATTAAGCAGCACCACTTTTGTTAGAGTGACAGTGGTGGATTCAAAGTCACTCTGTCGTTTAGTGACCCTCTTGGCGGACTAAAACAAAAAGTTGCTCCTCTCTGAGGTCAGAGGAGTTGACACGGACACTTGTTAAATATTCTTCTTGCCTGATGTTATTTTTTTTTTCTGACAGTTTAGGTTTTTATTACTCTTTCTACACTTTCCTTACTCTCCAGTTTAACACTAATAGCAGTTAGTTTAAAGCGCATGAATGAGCAGAGTGTAAATTTGAAAGAAGCTTTGAATATTAAAGATTATTTATACAGCTTTTGAAGTATGTTAACATGTATTTATCTACAGTTGTATGTATAAATTGTAACTTACTATGGGTTAAGTTTTGTATATGGACTGGTTTAATAAAACACTGAATTCACACCACTTGGCGCTCTTATTGCTGTGTGTGTTGGTTGTTTGGTTGGTGAACACACTGTCACTGAGTCCTGCAGGACATCCTGCTGGAAGGTGAGTCAATGGTATTAGGTAAATAGTATTTTTTATTTTTTTTTTTTTACCACTGTGGTACGGCAAGTGTTACTTAAAGGATCTGAGTCATCTAAGTGCCACTAGATGATGCTGCAGGCTGCCCCAAAGTGTCTCATAGAGGTTTAACCATGACAGATCTAGAAAATACTGTCATCAGATGGCTATTTGTGTATTACTGTAGCTGTACTCTGTAACAAAATATAACTGTATGCATCAATGGATGATATTGCTTTACAAAAACTGCACATATATTAAAAATGTTCTTAAAGAATGCATCATATGTTTATATAGTGATTATAAATGCTTAATAGTGGGGTTTAAAGTAAACCTCTACATGTAAAGAAAAGCCACTAATTGTTCTCTGTGTACTCAATGGTACATATAATAAAACATTTCCTGAAAATAGTCTTCCAGCAAACTAGTTAGACTTCTTTTGAACAACATCTTCATCACTATTTCATCACTGTAAACTATCACAGTTAAAGAGTAAAAGTGAGACAGTGAACTGACTCATTCTGTCAGATTTGATGAAAAATAGACCACAGAAAGTTCCAGAAAACAACACATTGTGTGATCTGCCGACTTTAAATAGAATTGTTCCTGCTGTAAGATTGTTCATAATTTCCTGCCTTTATTAATACTAATATTTATTATAAGTGTTTCCTGTTGTGTCACAAATGTCCACGGAGAGAAGAACCATTGTCTCTTTTCGATCGTCGTCACACTCACATACTGTCAGAATCACTGGTGTATTGGGTTTATTGATGACATCCAGTCACTTCACTGGAAAGAAACATTTAGTCCTCATTTCCGCTGCAGCACAGATGCTTTTTTCCCGGATTAGTCAGTGAAAGCAGGTAGAGTGACATTTGTTTTTGTAATTTGTTCCCACAATTCTACTGTTAAGATACAGAATGTGTAATAAAATCAATTCATCCCACATAAAGTGTCTCAGTCATGGAAAAATATCACAGCAGAGAAGAGCTCAAAACCTAATTCAGTTAAATTTGTCTAGAGGCAATCACAACCAGACTGACTGCACTCTGTAAAATGATTTGATGCATTTGTTTTCATCCACACAAAATTAGATAAGTGTTATTTGGAAAATTGTCAATTCATAAAGCAAAGTAGAGCTAGTATTTTAGTTCAAAAACGAATCCGTTGTCTTTTTGGAAATAAATAAAACACGTGTAGATCTTCAACATGCAAATTGAAAAGGTAAAACGGTTGAGCTGATAATAACAGGAATACTTAATCCAACATAAAGATGAAGTACAAGTCATGTAAAGTGGTTGTTTGTGGTGAAAGATGTTCAAATATTGTGACAGAAAATAAAAGAAATAACAGATTGTTATTGAAAACTAGAACACTGTCATTTTTGGATTATGAAATGGGTTATTTATTTTTCAGAACTGTACATTTATGTTTCCTTCTTCAGATTTATTGGTTGCATCACTGTCTCTGTCCCCATAGATGCTGTGATATTTTCACATTTACACTTCCACAACATATTTATGTAACTGCAGATAATCTCTTTCCGTATGTTGTGTTCTATGCTTGTATTAATGCATTCTGGATCTAAGACAGATGTTTAGTTGTTGTGTTTTGTTTGTATTATTGCTACTTATTTGTATCCTATGATGAAAAGCATAAAAATAAGATTGTAATCAATAGGCTAACAAATTCCTGTTATGGACAGCACATGCTGTATACATTTTTTTTAACATCTACAGTACAACTTGGTGTGAAATCAACAGATCACTGTTTATGGTGAAACCAATTCTCTTTTTACCATTTCTATATTTGGATAAAAAACAATTGAGTGTGATGGTGAGGGTTGATATCCAGAGGTGGTCAGCTCATCCATCATACAGTTTACTCTCTCTGTCGCTCCTCCACCTCCACCTCCATCTCCTCTGTCCTTCAACCTTTCAGCTTCTCCCACCAGTTCTCCAAGTCCGTGTGTGTGTGTGTGTGTGTGTGTGTGTGTGTGTGTGTGTGTGTTGTGGAAAGTGTTGCTGGGAAACAAGTGAGGACGGAGTGCAGACATAAACACTTGAGGGGCTCCATGTTGAGTTGATGCCTTAGCTCAGTCCACACCTCAGCTGACTCATCTCGAACACACACTCACACGCACACACACACACACACACACACACACACACACATTCACTCTCACATGTGTCTGACAGTGTTTTTTGGTTTGTTGTGGCCTCTTTTGTACTGTAATTATGCCATTCTTCATCCTTTCAGCACCGCTAACAATCTTCAGCCTATCTTCCACCATCTAAGAGATGACTCAGAGCACCGCTCTGGCTTTGCCTGCTCAGCCAAAGACTGACAGAGTGAGTGTTAGTCAGAAATCTGAACAGAGAAAAGGGAGAGGAAGTCATTATGAGCATTATGAGCTGTGGATGTGGATCACCTGCTGCACCACGCACACCTGCTCTGCACACACATGCGGAGCACATGCACCTAGAGGGCCGTGCACATGCGATGATGATGACTGATGAAACCTAAAGTGGTTCCCAGTTTCTCAGTTTATTAGGAAACACAGTAGTTATTGGTCATCACATACAGTAAAGATGTTTCCAGCTGTAACACAACATTGAAGCAGAAAAGAATTACAACATAAAAGCTTTGGGCCCAAAACTAATCTGGTCTGACTTCACATAAAATATGTTGACAGGCTTTGCATTTTCACAATTAGCATGGGGACTCCTGACAGTAATTAAGTATGCACATCACATATTAATCAACTCTCTCTTGTAAATAAAATAAAATAAGCCTATGTAAATGTGTGTCTGTGTGTGAGATTTAATTCAACTTTTAGACTTTGAGAGAGAGAGGACACTCTCTTCCTGTTCTCACCGCTGCTGTTTTGCTGGAGAGCATTTATTTATTATTTGACTTTGTTTTATTTGTTTTGTGTGTAAAGAAACAGCTCCTGGATCGATAGGAACAAAAACACTGTGAATGAGCCACAGTTAGCCTCAGCTTGGTTTGAGGGTTAGAATTAAGTTCAGGTTCGGCCTGTGGACGTGACAGCTGAGGTTCTCACAAGTATAAAAGTACAAAGTGTGTGTGTGTGTGTGTGTGTGTGGCTGTGTGTGTGTGTGTGTGTGTGTGTGTGTGCGTGTGTGTGTGTGCAGGTCTGCCGTATGTCCACACTGGGGTCACACACTTGAATTAAGGCCAGTCGATTGGGGACGGCATGTGCAATTGGGGACAAAATCCATGTCCCCAGTTGTTCAAACCATGATTATGGATCAGTGGTTAGGGTTAGGTTGAGGTTAGGGTTAGTTGTTGTTGTAGTTAGGATTAGTTTTTAGGAAATCAAAGTTTGTTCCCAAAGGGAGCGTAAAATGCCTAAATACCCCAAAGTTGACTTAAACCAATGTGTGTGTGTGTGTGTGTGTGTGTGTGTGTGTGTGTGTGTGTGTGTGTGTGACTACATCATGGCGTTCCTCTCTTCTTCTTCAGTCAGGTTGTTTTTCTTGGCCCCTTTTTTTATGCGTTTGATCACTACGACGAAGACAATCACTGCAGGGAAAAAGAAGGAGCACCACTGACACAACTTCATCGTAGAACTAATCTCACTGTTCAGTGTGATTTGTTTGTTTTTTAGGATTCTTACACGAGCGTTTGTCAGACTTACCGCAGAATCCCAGAACGCCAGCAAGGATCCCAATGGTGGGTCCCATCCCATAACCCAAGCTACTTCCATTTGGTGCCATGTAGCAGTAGCCCAGCTCAGTGCAGTTACATACTCTCACTGGTAGAGAGTAGAGAGCAACAAACACAGTGTTTAACATTCTGTAAGAGACATGCTGTTTCACTGTCAACAAATCTCATTTTATCCCAGCCCTACATCTGTATATAAATGTTGGATAATTTTTTTTAACCATCGGTTTGTTTTTCAGCCTTTATACGTGAAGAGTGTTTTTGTCTTTTTTGTTACTTTCATTGTTCACTGTTTTTATCTTCACTGTGTGGGACAGCAGGATTCCTCTAGGAAAAGTCTCTCTAAACATGATTTCACTTTCCTGTCTGTGGAACTAAACTATGAGCATAATTGTCCTCAATGAAGATATAAAATGTAATTTCATTGGAAACACGTTTTGTAGGATTGACTTAAAAATACAGTACAGTGCCTGTATTCATGGCAATGAAGGAATATGTGACACAGCATTTTTAATCATTTTTATGGGTTAATATAATAATAATTGAGCTCTATGGCACAGAGGAACAAACTTAGCACTGGTCACCCTTGAACACTTGAACACTGAGCTCACCTTCAAATGACTGTGTGACTCCCATGCCTGCGTTGTCTCTAATGTTAATGGGGAGTGTGAAAGTTTTATCTTCAGTTGATATTTTCTTCAGCGTCAGTCTAGCTGTTGTGCCTGTATGAAATGCAAAAAAGAATCAAAGGCTATGTAATGATCTGAATGTACAAGTGAAGTGTAAGTTTGAGTCCATCTTCTGATACTTCAGGTCAGCAGTACTGCATGTCAGTGTACCGTCAACACTTTTCAGCTCCCAGTTGGGAGATTTCTTTCCGTGGGCGAAAGCGAAGGTGAAGGGCTGGGAGAAAGGAGCGCTGTCGGAGTCTTGGGCCTTGATGATAACAGGTTTGGGTTTCTTTATGCAGATGAAGGCCTGGTTCTCGGTCAGTTTGGGGATGTTGTCGTTCACATCCAGCAGCCTCACAGACACGACGCGATCAGAAGACATCTGTGGGTTCCCTTCAGAAGGAAATCAGAAAGTATGAGGAAGGGTCACTCAGTCAGGATTTAAAGGTCAAAAGCATACAAACAAATAAAAACTACATAATTTAATGCTAGTAGACAGAAATGTTCTTAATGAATTCATTAGCACACAACCTAAAACGTATTGGAATTAAATGAATGAATTAAAATTTGTAGCTCTGATAAAAACTGATCAGCAACACAGAAACCCTCTAAAACTGTGAAGTGAGTCTAATATCTCACCCTTCTCAAACACAGTGACAGTGACTTTGAAAGTCTCCATGGTTTCTCTGTCCAGTTTGTCTTTAGTCTTGATCTCTCCTGTGGCAGCATCGATCTCCAGCCAGCCCTGAGTGTCACCGTCCAGTTTAAAACTACACACACACACACACACACACACACACACACACACACACACAGCAGAGAAAATCATCCATGACACACCAGGTTCTGAACTGGCCTCGGGTGACTAATGGTAGTCAAAGCAAATCAATAGTCTGCTTTTTGTACATGTGACAGTCCTGACAGTAGCAGTAAAGATAAAAAGCAAAGCTAGCGGAAAGTTCCTGAGCTGTGCAAGTTACATGTGTGCGTTCGTGTTCAGCCTTCTATCATTGTGTAAATCTGTGTTAATGCTCGTAAACTGCAGAAGTGGACAAAGTGGTGCTGTTGTCTCCTTCAGGTTTCAGGTGTTGGTAGTTACTACATCATAAAAACAAAACGATTTTAACCACATACTGTGGAAGAATACAGTAGTTCAGTATTGAGAAGAGTAAAGTTTCTTCTTTCTGTATCAGACCCTGGGAGCTAGAATCTAGTGGAAATAACCCATCTTAACATCTGTGGTCGTGTTTCCATGATGTTTATTATTTACTGTGCTGTGCCTAATCCCACACACTGTGCCTTTAAATGACATGAATCAGGCTTTGTGTATTTTTGTGGGATTTGCTGGATGCTGATGGGTCTTGTCTGTGTCATCTTATTCCTGTGAGTTTACCTAATCTCTTTGCCCTCTGGATCCTTTGCCTCCACAGTGAGCAGCACTGATCCCTTGGTGGTGTTTTCAGGCACAGTCACATCCAGGATGTCCAGACTGAACTCTGGAGCCTCGTCTATGTCAGTGAGGATCACAGAGACGAAGGCCGTGGACTGGCTGCCGTACTCCAGACCCTCCATCAGCGGCTCTGGGTTACGAGCGTCGATCTGCAGCTTGAAGGTGGGAGAGGACTCGAAGTCCAGAGGCTGTTCGAACAAGCAGGATGGTTAAAAAAGCAGGATTAAAGGAGGCAAAGAACATGTTGAACATCATAACACTGTCATGCGGTCTATCCAAGACATTTTACATTTAATAAAACATTTCATAACACAAGTAGTAAGAAGAAGATTTGGCCTACACTGTTGAGATCTATTTTTATTTCTATGGATTAATACATGTTTTATTTCTAATTTGCGTGATATTTCCAACTATTTTGACTATCAGTCGTTGAAGATATTTATAAAGAAAAAATACCAAACATTTGCTTCTGAAATGTGAGAACTTGGACTGAAGGAAACTCTATTTCTATAGATTAAACCATCAATTAAGAATTAAAATTAAATACTAAGAAAAAATAAAATAATAAACAACACAAATATTTAGTTTTATGTCACAGACACAAGCGTATGCTTTTACCTTTCAAAGTAAAAGGGACTTTGAAAGTTTCGGTGGACAGTTGTATGTTTGTGTGGGATATATTCAGAACAGAGATACCGTACTTTAGCTACGACCAGATGGCCGACGCCTTTGCCATCGGTTTCCACGACAAAAACTTCATCATCGTCACCAGCAGTGATGTGGAACTCGATAAGGGAGCTGCCGCTGTCTGGGTCATCGGCGTCTGTGGCTCTGATGGTCAGCACAGTGTGTCCCACTGGAGTGTCCTCTGCCAGAGTGTGACTGCCGTACTGCACACCGACACAGAAACATGAGGACTGGCAGCCAAACAGCACGACAGATGAGACCGGAAGTGGTCTGCATACTTACATCAGTCTTCTCAAACAGAGGCATCTCATTGTTGACGTCGATGACCTTGACAACGACCTTACATTCTGTGCTGAAATCTGTGAGACAAAACTCAGCATTAAAACAGCCTCGCCTGTATTTACAGGTGTGCTGCATCGTCCAGTGTATGTTACCTGGGTCGTTGACCCTGACAGCGAGGTTATACACCTGCTGGTCTTTTCGCTGCAGCGAGCGCAATGCCTGAATTCTTCCAGAAACAGCATCAATGGAGAAGGCGTTGGGTGTGGTGGGTGGATCCTGGGACACGATGGTGTAGGTCAGCTGAGCGTTCAGAGTGCCGACTTGATCGTCATCATGGGCCAGCAGCTGTCCAATCAGGCTGCCTGGAACCACAAGCAAAGAATCAGAGATGAGGACACACATTTTGAGATGCAATATCAATAAAAGCAACATGTGGAATTCAGAATAAAACATTTTAGCCTGTCATTTGAGAGGCACACCACAAGGACAAAGGGGGACTTTAATTAATTTAATTTCAGCCGATTTCCTATTAAACACTTATGTGTATAATAATGTGATTACTTGAGGTTCAGTTTACATTTCACTTTGTCAATACAAAATATGATCAATTTATAGATATTATTTTAGACTCAGCTACCAGCTGCAACATTGAAATAATTATTACACATTAATGCATCCATAATTCTAAACCAATGCAACATGTGACAATAATAACAAATACTTCTGAAATGGACCATTCTGCATTGTAAGTACTTTTACCTTTGGTATTTTATGTACATTTTGATGCTAATATTTGTATTATTTGTGCTTTTACTAAAGCAAATATGATTTTTACTTCATTTACTTAAAGAAAAGAGGTGAAAGAGCTGAGGATTTGATACATGTGCCTTGTTCTTAACACTGTCTTATCAATTTTTAACGTCCATCTTTCGAGAAAACTTAAGTATAAACCTTTGATATAATACATATTGGATATTTTGGACATAAACCCAAAAACACACAAAAAGAAGGAGCATTTGGTGGGATCAAACGCAAAGCAAAAGCCCAGGGGAAAAATGTTGTCTGAACCAGCAAGCACCTGTACAGTAACACGCTCCAGGCCATGAATGGGTTATGTAATAATCACACACACACACACACATCTTACCTACAGGCTCGTCCTCCTGTATTTCAAACACACTCTCGCCATTTGCACAGAATGGTTTGTTGTCATTCACATCCTCCACTAATACTTGAATCTCCATGGGTGGATCCACGTGTTTGTCATTGCTGTCCAGTGCGAACACCACCAGGATGTACTGAAACACAACCAACAAGTTCAAGAAGAGAAGTTCCAGATTTTTATTTGCGGGATAACAGAGAAATATTGAGCAAACTAAGCATTGTGTACCATGTCCTTATCTTCTCTGTCCAGCTCCTCTGTCAGAAGTATTTCTCCATCCTCTGTGACCTGGAAGGGGAATTTCAGCTCTCGGTCTTTCTGCACTAACATGTAGACGGCATTGGGCTCATTAGACTGAACCTGGATCCGCAGATAGGGAGAAGAGGGAAGGTTAGTTACTGGATATAGAGTAGGTAAAGTGAGTGTTTGTACCTTAACGTAACCCACCACACCTTTGCAATGACCAAAGGGTATGTTTCCTTTAAGTGCTCTTTAACAGTTATAGGTCCAGGATTGGCCCACAGGTTTTGCTGCACGACAATGTGCACAATGGCGTTTCCACTCAGAGCGGTCTCTGACGCTCCTGCCAGGTCCTGCACACGCACAGAAAGAGTGAAGTCTGGGTCCTCCAGGGGGTCCAGGTTCCTCCTCCTCATTTCTGACAACACAGAGGAAGACAACAGTGATAAGTACAATCATTGTTCAGGCAACAAAAGGAAAACATTTTGAATATATTTCAGCTCAGTGACATCTGTTAGGGCTTAACCCCCGACTCCCCAACTGAACTCATCGACTCAACGCCCACTAAACCACACCACCAGCACGATTCTTCATTACGGTCTATGTTTATCTACATCAACACCATCCATTGCTCTCACGTGCTCTAGCTTTAACACACCATAAATTCCTTGACTTGGGTTTTAGAAATACAGTATAAACAACAGTGTGTGTGTGTGTGTGTGTGTGTGTGTGTGTGTGTGTGCGGTTGTGTGCTACTGGATACAAACCTGCTCTCTCCACACATGTGAAGAAGGGGTTTTCTTCATAGGGAATCTTCTGCACCGGACAGTAGTCATCAAACTTTGTCCTCAGAGCGTCAATGCTGCGATCTTCTCCTCTGCTATACTGGATGCCCTCTTTGGCTTTAAGCATCTGTTCCCCTGTTAAAGAGCACTCATGCATTAAATGTTGTAGGATGCCAAACAGCTCACAGATGTAAAACAGGCATCTTCAGTACAGACTCATTCACATGCTCACACACACTCAAAGTAATCAGTGATCAACATCACGCGACACATTTAGGCAATCTGCTTCCAATCAGCATTAATCTTGAGCACATGAGATGAGCTGTGTAATCTGGATTTGCAGTGGCACTGCACTGCCAGATGAGAGCCAGAGGTGGACAGATTACAGACTTTCCCACGGATGATGGACCTCGTTCTGTGCACCGATGTCTGGGTTCATGTTGTGTGTTAGTACCTGCTTCTGTGGTGGAGATTTCGCCAGTGTTGGGGTCGATCTGAAACAGGAAGGTGTGGTGCTTGTTGGGGATTTGGCTGACCAGGCTGTATCTCAGATGAGCGTTAGGAGTCTGAGGGTCGTCCTGATCCAACGCAAACACTCGGGTAAACGGGACGCCTGGAACAAGAAAACTGTTATTTAAGGAGCCTGAGTAAAAGTATAATGACTGGATGTCAGTGAAGAGAGTGATCACAGAAGTACTGTTTAACCCATCGGCAGGCCAAGAATCCGTAATGATCTTTTTAAATTCATACACCTGTGTCACTTAAACACACGCCTGCATGAAGCTTAGAGAAAACTGAAACCAAAGAGTATCATGCAAAACATTTTATTATTATTGCTTTATTTAAATTCTTAGCTAGAATTCAAAATAACAAAAAACGTTGGGTTTGGACAAAGTTTGGAAATGCCTTTGTAATGACTGACACAATGATAGATAAACAAAAAAAACTGAATGCATATTTTCCTTTCCCCTCTGTCGATATTTCCTTGCTGTTCTCTAACAACACAGCTTTGAAATGCCATACATTTTGGATGCAGATGTATGCCGGTGACACAGTACACAGTCCTGCTGGTGGTTTCACACAATTCCACTGATCCACTGGAGGCATCAGTGACGCAGATTACTTTCAAGCAAAAAAGGCTCCATTATTGTTGCCTTTGATGGGTTGTGTGTTCTAATTACCAACAGCTTAAAAATATAGACTACCTGTACACCATTTTATTGTTCTAAGGCCACTGTTAGTTATAGGAGCTTTTTGTATTTAAGTGCTTATAATACACACCTGCTGGACTGTTTTCTCTGACCACAGCTGTGTAGTCGCTCTGGTTGAAGTAGGGAGCATTGTTGTTGACGTCCAACACATTTATGGTCACGTAAACTGGGCCACCCACGACTTCATCATCTGCCAGTGCCTCCACCTGAACAAACGCAAATATGTATACATGCATGTTTTATTGCTGCTACGATGCAACAATATACTTTTCAGTATATTTAAGTAAAGACAGCACCTTACCATGATCATGTAATGGTCTTCTAGAGACCAGTCCAGAGGCTTCTCCAGGTACAACCAGCCATCCTTAGAAATGCTGATGTCTTCCTTACCTTCTCCACTCAGCCTGAAACTATTAACACCTGGATGGGTCACCTGGAACTGTGGAGTGAAGGGAGGCGGAACGATGAAGAGACAATAACAGATTCCTTTGTAGGCTTTTGACAATTCATTTGATCACAGACAAAAAGAAACAGCCACATGGTCAGCCACATGATTAACTCACCGGAGGGCTTGTGAGAGTAACAAGACAGAAAAGAACAAAAAAAACCAATTGCTGACTTTTCTTTACTTTTTCCTTTACTATTTTTTATTAAATATTGAAGAATGGTTTCTCTATGGGACAAAAACAATTATCAAAACTTAAACTGTTTTTTTTATTGTGAAATTCTAAAGTAACTAATTTGAATAAATGGTACCACGAAATTGTCCTTAAGTCCAGTTCTTAAGTCAAAAGACTTTCCACCACTGATGAATACCTGATAGATGGGATATGGCACTGGTGTCCCCTCTGGCACATCCAGCTGTGTGCTTTCAAAAGGGCCCTTCTTTTCCTCTAGATCCTTCCCACCAGCCTATAAGAGCACAGAAGCAGAGGTCAAAGGTTACTGAATATCATGTAGGCTGAGGTAAAACTGAACACACCCACATTTGCCCTTTTTGCTTTAGCTTCGAACTGTAGCTTAATGTAGTCAGGCATTGATGGCAAGGTTTTACGGGGCAGTTATTTATTGAACCACAATTACATGACAAGTGGAAGAAATCTTATATCCCACTGAAGGACAGGAGAGCAAAGTCTACAAAGGGTCAACGCTCAGTTAAGTTACTATTTGCACTTCCTTCTAGTGGTTCAAATAAGTCACCACATTTGGACACGTTTCTTTTAGGAATGCGTCAAATGCAAAATAAAAGCTGAAATTGTTCATGACTAAAACTAAGCATCCTTTTAACAGGTTCACATATTTGTGCATTTACTATGAATATGCATTGAGGGACAGGAGCAACAGTTGGCAGTGTTGTGTACTCACAATGCTGAACAGGAGTGGGAGCAGTAACAGATGCATCATGGGTATCATGATCAGTCTGGGAAGGAAGGAGAAGAGGAGGAGGAGATGTAAACAAATGGTGAAGAAGAAAGCAGGAGGTTGAGGAGGAATTAAATTTCACAGGGCATAATATTCAATATAAAATTCTCATGTCATGCTTAATGAAGAAATAATGTGAACTGATGTGGATAATTGTTACTGAGTCCATGTAGAAACAGTGAACCCCAGTGAGCCTCAGTATGTTCGTTTCTCGACTCAGCACCAAGAGTTATTGATCCATAAATCCATCCTCTGTCCTCCACACATATACAAGCTATCTCCATTTGGCCCCACCTACACTAACAGGTGAACCACCTATTTCAACATGCGGGAGAAACTGAAAGTCAGAGCTTTACATGTAGGCTGAAGATTCTTTCACCGTGTGTCAAAATGACGCCGGCACCCAAAGGTCAATGTGGAGAGTTTAACCTCAGTGACTTTACAGCAGTCGTCAATCTGTGTTTACATGTTAGGGTGTGTTTTTTGTTTCCAAATAATGATAACACTTTTACTATCACTGTGATGTCCAAAAGTTAGATGTGGAATAATGTGTCACACATATTGGTTCTGCTCTGCAACAGTATCTTCAGTGTGTCTCAAAATCATCAAGAGTTACATAAGTAGAATATGTGTCCAGTACTGTTACAGTTAACCGTATTACACCGTGACAGAAAAAAAATGTCTACTCTAGACTAACATAAATGAAATGATTTGATGAACAAATAAATCAGGTCACAAGATCATTCATCAATACATGATACATGACCTTGTTTTTTTTTTTGTTTTTTGAGATTCGTGGACTTGTGCAGGTGAGAGAGAAAGTCAGCTGCCTCAGAAAAGTGAAGGTGACATTGAGTCACAGCTTATGACCTTTTTGTGGCGCAGCACATTTGTAATGTCACAGCCCCAACTCTCCCATGAACAGAGCCCAGAGTTTACTTTAGTTTTAATGAATTGCATTTAATTAGTATTTCTGTGTCTATTTACAGCTATTTCCACAGACTGACATATTTTAACTAACAAGCTGGCATTACCAATTTATGGATTTAACTTCCAGTGAAGAAAGTATTCTGTGACTTTAATTAATTAATGCATTTGATGGGCAAAGTGGCAAAGCAGTATGACACAGTGATTTGAGGCCCTTTCTTTCTCCTGTCAGCGCAATGACTCGATGACCTTTGTCAGTGTTCATTTGAGCCGCTATGACACCAAATCTACTGTCCCATACAGGTAATAATCCCCAAGGCTCTGGCAACAACCCAGGAAGCCATAAAGAACAAGAGGTCTGGTGTCAGATATGCCAACAGCAGACGCTAAGGCCCTGCCAAAGTCAAGTGAAGATCAGAGCAATTCAAAGTGAAACAATCCAACACATCATCAAACATTGCATATTAAAACCAGGAAGTCCAGTTTGTTTCAAATACACATCCAAAAAACAACTCTAAATACTCAACATTTCCAAATCTAGCAGACAGGAGAGTGAGGAGACATACCTTGCCGGAGAGATCAAGCGAGTCACTCCTGGGACCTCAGAGGGATCTCAACAACCCCATCCGCCTCTGGTCAAACGTTAACCAAGTGTTAACCAGCTATGTTTTATTGGATCTAATGATTGTCTAATCACCCTGCCCTCATGTGGTGATAGCCAATAGGGAGAAGCTGACAAGAGAGGAGACAGGAAGAACAGGACAATGGCACATAAAGTACTGTAAAAGATAAATGCATTATCACTTAATATTAGTCCATTTACATAAATCCTCAAATGCTTATAGACTGAGTGTTGTTGGAAGGTTATATTTGCAAAAACAAACCAGTTGAATGAATCTCAAGTACTATGTCACTGGAAGACTGTGAATTATGAAGATTAAGACAAAAGATAAAAAGGGTGTAATAATACTGGTGAGAATTTCTCTAGGAACCTGCTATTGAGGGTCTAAGTTTGTAATTTCCCCTCAGACTTTGACCTCTGCACCGCTTCCTGTCAGATTTTCCATTAGTAGCAGGACCTGATAAGGAGCTGTGTGGGTAGACAATAAGACTATCAGTTTATACTGACAATCAATTGCATCATAAGAATGCAAACCTATAGGGTCATCTGGTGCGATCAACACGGTCAAGGCACACACTATAAACTGGTACACAGCAGTGTGACTTTGTTTGCCTCACTAGAGTTTTCAAGCTTGAAAAACTGTGTAAATGAATGCCACAGAAATGCCTGAGATATCCTATTTTCTCACACATAGCCAGATTATCTTCCAAACATCCTGAGGCACACCATGCTACTGAGCTGGTCTGAAAGCAGGGATCTTTAAAAGCTGCAGAAAGCTGTGTGGAAACAAGGCAGAGATTTGTGTGAATCTGCAACTGTAGAAAAACAGGCTGCGAGTGAGTCACTGTTTCACAGCCCCGTTATTTAACCAGAACCTGTGACTGCAGTGTTAACGGTTCAGCAAATGAAGCCATTAATGCAGATGGAGGGGACTCTCATTACGTAAAGCATGGGCCCATGTTCGCTGCTCTGCTATATGATAAGATATTTTGCATCAACACCATCTGCCTGACAGTCCCTGAACTCAAGATATAAAACACACTTCCTGTGCTCCTCAAAATGTTACCGTGGCAACATATTTTACCACTTTTACAGCAAAACTGATGTTGCCCCCCGCCTTGGATCCTGAAATGTCACCTGACTCATCTTTTATCAGCTCAGTTGTGTTGCCGTGTGCACAAGTGTGTCTCTTTTGTGTCAAAGCTGAGTCACCCATGGTAATATGCCATTAGTGAGGATGAGATGACAAGGGAAAAAAGCATCAGTTATTTTTTCCCCCTCAAAAGTGGATAAAGTCACTTTATTCCAATAAGCGACAATGACACAAACACACACAAGTAGCAAAATACAATATATTATCAATCTGTTATTCACCTACGGTGAGTACAAAAGACATTATAAATTAACTTAAAGTAACAACATAATGTCCATCATGCAAATCACCATCAATAATTACTGCAAATCTTAGCATTCGGGGGATCGACAGTCGACAAAATTGGTGGTGATGACAGCAAAAGGATGAGGAACGTCACAAAAAGACAATGTATTTGCTCAAAAACAGAAACATCAAATCTTCCTCTTTCCATCACTTGACCTTTAAGCGCTGGTGTTTATGCCAGAAGAACCATAGTGACAGGAAACTTAATTTGCTGACTGTCCAGTCCGTTACAGAGGCTAAGCTCAGTCCACTCAGCCTGGTTTAGACTGCAACATATGGATGGTGGTGCAGAAACGTTGCAAACACCTCTCATGTACACCATGCTGGCTCAGTGTGAAAACACTGAGGACTGAGCCTTAACTATCCAACTTGAAGCCCTGCAGAAACAGGCATCCACATATTCTGTTCTGCAGGCTGATGCTTGTTCACCTGCTCAAAGGTTTTGGGTGCAGAGCTGAAAAGAAATCAGGCTCCTACAGCACTGAGAGATCATGGCAGGACTTCGACTTCAGCCAGAACGCCACACTGGGATTGTTCTTTGCCACCACCTTGTCCAGGAAGCGTTTGGCCTTCATAGGAAGGCTTTCACGACGTGTGTTAGACTTTGTGTGCCTGCGATGCTTGTTGGCTTCCTTGGAGTCTCGGCGTAGACGCAGCTGTCGAACCATGCCACGAAAAGCCTCCCAGACGTTGTGCTGCATGGCGGCCGAGGTTTCAATAAACTTGCAGTCAAACACGGCAGCGCAAGCTCGACCCTCTGGAACAGACAGGCAATGATCAGCATGTAGAAGAAACAAACCCCACAGTGCTCGTCACACACAAGTCAACAAGGATTGTGTCTTCTCACCACTGACTGACACCTCTCTGCGTCGCACCAGGTCACATTTGTTCCCCACCAGAATGATCGGTGTATGCTGGGCAGGGCGGAAACGTCGCAGAGTTATCCGGATCTCAGAGGCTCGCAGGAAGGAGGCCCGGTCAGTCACAGAGTACAGCAACAGGTAGGCGTCACCTGTCTGCAAGTACTGCTCCTGAGCCCATTCATTGTCAAGCTGCAAACACAAACACACACAGTGAGATGAAGGCTTTATAGTACAGTAAGTGTGGCCTGCTCTGAATCAGGTTAATGCAGCTTTTCATCTCACCTCTCCATCCCATGTGTCAAGCAGAGTTATAGATGCAGGCTCTCCGTCCACTTCAATTTCCTTTTCACACACTTCATCTAAAATTATGAACAAACACAAGGAAAACTTTATAATACTTAGATAATTTGCTTGATGGCAATGTCTCACTCTATTAAAATAATTAGGCTACAGCTTTAGAATACTATAAGAAACCAAGTGCATGCTGATTAATACTGAGATTATAATGGCAGATTTTATGGCATTTTATCTAGTCTGTGACCAGGATCACATGCACATTCTGTCATTTCTTTATATGGAGACTTGACTTTGTTTTTATCAATATAAAGTTATTATGCATCTTTTATAGAATAAATCCGCCCTGGTTGTTAATAATGACAGTATAATAACTTTTCATCTCTCCCTCACCTCCACACAGCTCGCTGTCATCGCTGTCCATGCTGTCCGCTGCCCCGGCGAAGATGCTGGCGAAAGCCGTTTTTCCGACCCCGCCTGCCCCTAACAGCACCACCCGGTACGGGCTCCCGGGTTCCGCCGGCTCCCCGGTGGAGTCCGTGGAGATGACCGAGTCTGAGGACGACCAGCTCCCGCGGCTTCCGTCCGACTCCCCGGCGGAGCTGGTGCAGGACTTGGAGCGGGAGATGCATGCGGGGACCCGGGCCAGGAGGCTGTCTGAGAGCAGGTGGCTGCCCGGGTCGCAGATGCTCCAGCGGTGCAGCTCAGTCTGCAGGCGGAGGCTGTGGCGGCGCACACTGGACAGCATGGTGCCCCGTGCCCTGCTGCTGAAACACAGTCGACAAAACCACTAGAAAGAGTCGATTTGCTCTTTCAACGTCTTGAGGCTCACGTAGAGAAAATTAAGAGAAATATAAAGTTGGATCAAACTGTGTAGCCTATATAGAGGCGAGTATCCCGCATTAAAAACTAAAAAAACATTAGGTTGGCAAATCCTGGAGCAACATGTAGCCTACAGCTGGTGTCCTCCTCCTGTGTCTGCAGTTGGACTGAGTGAGTCTGTAATGCTGTGAAGGGCTTTCCCTGCAGTTTATATGAAGAGGAGAGGAGGGGAGTGTTTACTGTGGATTCATTCAATCCATTGTCAGCACACTGCTCGGCTTATAGATACATACATACACATACATACATACATATAGATACTATGTACACTTAAGCTCAAAATTATTCATACCCCTGGCAAATTTACTTTTATTCAACCACTATTTTTTTCTTGATTTGACACAGGCATCTCCCATAAGACAATAACACAATGTAGCCTAGAAGAGGCATCATTGTGGAAAATATATTTGAACAAAACAGCAATCAAACGCTTCCTATAATTGCTGAGCAGCCTTTTGCATGTCTCCACTGGTATTTTTACTGATTCATCTTTAACCATGAGTTCCAACTCTTTCAGGAGGGTCTCCTTGTCATCACCCTGATCTTTAGCTCCTCCACAGATTCTCCAGTGGATTCTGGTTGGGCCACTGCAAAACAGTAATGCTTTTGTCTGCTGACCATTTCTTCACCAATTTTGCTGTGTATTTTGGATCATTGTCATGCTAAAATGTGCAAGGCCAAGTTTCTCTGCAGACTACTGGATGTTGTTGAGAATCTTTATACTCTTTTTTTCATGGTGCTGTTTACTGTGATCAGGTTCCCTGATCCACTGACTGAAAAACATCCCAAAAGCATCAGGTGTTTGACAGTGACGATGGATTTCTTAGGGTTGAAGGCTCATTTCTGTAGACTGAGGATCAGTTCTTCACATACAGGAAGGTAGACATGGACATAGATCTATAAATTATGCTGGTACCATTAGCATAGCAACCGCTATGTTATCAGCTAATGCTAGAAGCGTCTTAATTGTAAAAATTAGTTATGACAGTAAACAGAGTATCTTTAGAAAGCATAGTCAAGCTATGACTTTAGGCTTTGTGCATTTTCTGTCATTTTTTAGACCAAATGAATAATTGATAAAAATAAATAATAGTTGCAGCCTAATTTCAATGTCAACACAAGATTCTGACTGCTCACAAGAGAATCTGCATCTACTTCTCTAATTAGAGGCTGATTTAGTTTGTAATAAAAGAATTCAGTTTATTTATAAATGGAGTGCCAGTGCCAACGTGAATAACTGATCCAGCTCCAGCCTGCCCAACCTGACAGATAATTAACAAACATGCTATGTTACAACTTGGGCCGAAAAAGAAAACATGAATTATTCCTACGTGCCATTTCCTTCAATCTTTAATGTCACACAGTTTTCACATATTGAGAATCAACATCTGGCAGGTTATTTCAATTCACAGTCCCTTGCTTGGATGAATCATGTCAACAGTCAACATGTGCTTTTTAGCACAGAGGTTATATAATGAAGTGAGACAAGACATGATTTCCAGGAGAATCTCCAAGACAAAGACATGTGCTTGTCTCATTAGCACCGAAGTGAATGAAGGCGTGTCAGACAGACACAAGCCAAAGACACGAGATGTGGCTCAAAACTGATAACACAGTTTTATATCAAACAGCTGAACACACCCTGGGATTTATTAGGTGTAATTCTTTGTCTGAACAGTGATACCTTCTGTAGTACCAGAGGACATCCAAACACATGGAGGCTGATTAGAAGACGAGAAAGGCCGAGCACGTACGGCTGAGATCCACTGCCACCATGTTATTAATGGGATGGAAACGACCAGTCAGTATTTTGTGAATGATCCATCCAACAACATACACAACTGTCCAGAGAGACCCTGCATCACATCGCTGCAATCATAAACATTCAGATTTTCATTTTCCAAAGCACTTTGTGTGTGAGAGAAAGCACGAGTGAGCGCAGGGACAGTTATTACAGTAATTGTGGGATTACACTGCTTTTTCAGCTGTTGTTTTTCAGGACTTTGGTACCGGGTTGTGGCCTCATCCGCGAGAACTGCTGCTGCGTATTACAGCGCTGATCTGATCTGCCTGACAGATGATTGGGCAACCTTAAATCCTTGCTAAGTGCTGGAGCAGGACCAGAATCAGCAGGAGGGGAAGTTGTGCTCAGGCTGGCTGCAGACTGGAGCAGCCATGATGGCTATGGATGAGAGATGAGCATGATGTGACCTCTTTCTTTCCATCGTTCACTTAATGTAAAATATACTGTCTTTTTTTTCCAGAACTTACAAATGATGGATAAGTCTACAACAGCACTTCTGCTACTTTTATTTGGTTGTGGCAACTTCAAAGGGTTCAGTTATTACGTTTTGGGCTTTGATGTTTTAGCTGCAGTGACCTTGTTTCACATTTCTTTCACTTCTTTTGGTTCAGATGTGGGTCAAGGAGGTAATTACACAATCTGAGCCTCGAGGGTCTATTACAACTAAAAAAGACCACTGTAGAGCAAGTAGGACAAATCCAATACTACAGATCAAGAGACGTGGATCCAAATGTGTCTGCTGGTTGTCTACTTTACAGTGTTGTTTGTTCAATACTAGCATTAGCAGAATATCATACATAACCACCATCACTCATCTCATCTTAAGGGAGAACAGTCCAGCATGAACATGCTTTTCAAAGACCTGCTGAGGATGTCTGGACTCTTTTAATAAATGTCTACATTAGTAGTCTGCAGCCATCAACCTTAGAGATTACAGATTGAAACCCTAAACTATAAAGCTAAAAGGCCTGTGAAGTACAGACCGCATCTCCTGCCAGTACTGATTCATCAGTATCCTAATATGTCCTCTAGAAACAGGTGCAGCAGGCTGATGATGACTGAAATAAGGGAACTAACCTCAGTGTGTGTTAATACCAGAGGTTTGGCTCTACAGAACATTCAGATCTTCCACAGAGGTCCTGGGATCTCAGAGAATAAACTTCCAATCTGTGATTCAGTCTCTCCATCTGTATCTCTTTCTCCCCTTCCAGCTGTGGAAATACATTCATTCACTCCATACGCCAGGGATCTGAGCCTGTCTGAACACACGGCTTAAAAAGAGGGATTGGCTGTGCGGCCAGCAGCAGCTTTACTTAGACAGACAAATTCCACCTCATGCACACATGGGCACATGGCCTCTGAGACTGATGGATCTGGATCAATATCCTGCTTGACAGTTGTCTGCCTGACACGTGTCCAATAACAAAGTGCTACAACACAAAAAGGAATTGCTCTTCAACAACAAACAGTAGCTTACATTGCTAAAGCTAAGCCAGGGCAGTTGCTTGGGTGACAGTTGCTATGCCATCACTGGTTTCTGTCTGAGGCTGATTTCTTGTCTGGACTTCCATGTGATGGCTAGTGGCACGGCTCATTAGAAATGTTTGTCCACTATCGAAGCTGCTGGCACAGCTGAAGAGTCTTAGTTTAGTCTTGATGAGACTCCACAGGCTACATGATGAATATACTGTGTATATAATATGTTAACTCTGTGGCATTGGACTGGCACCAACAGTTTAAATTCAGTGTCCACAGAGGAACAGCAGTTGTCTGCTCACATGCACACACAAGGGAAAGGTTGACATCCCACAAACCCATTTATTACACAACACAGTTGCTTAACAAACATGCAGAGAGCTGAGCATCCAATAAATAATGATTACACAGTTTATGTAAATGTCCATTGTATTGGTGCTCAGTCAGATCTGACAGACCAGAACACAAATCATATGTGCATTCAGCGCGCACACACAGCTACATAACTCCCACGCAGCAGCTTTGTGTTGAAGAGCATGAACAGACCACTGTTATAGAGGCAAATAACAGACTGGATGGATCAGACTTAGACCACCATGCCAGATAGACTGTGACATTACAGCAAAGAAAATAAAAATAAATAAAATCTGACTAAAGACTTTGCAGCGTTTATTCCATCAGAAGATTGAGCTCTGGATGACATGGATGGCTGTGTGTACAGATCCTCTCCATTCCACCCAGGGTCTGTGTCACCTAGACATGTTTCAAAACATAAATCTTCCAATTCATACAGCAGATATCACTCTGGGATAGATGGAGACAGGAGTACCTCTCTTTTATGTTTACAGTGTGATACAGTATGTAGCTATAAAAGATACAAAACACTTCCAATCTGCCTCATTCAAACATGCATCTAGAAAGCTCTGCTTTCCCCAGGAAGAGTTCTTCAATCAATGGCAAATCTTTAAAAACCTGTTTAGGACACATGGCACCTTTGAATTTCATGTATTTGATGATATTTTACAGAACATATCTTTGAATGAATAAAGACACGACATGGTATCTCACAAAAGTCACTTATTGCTGTAATCGGCAGCACTGTTTGATGTTGGAGGCAGGCTGCTGACAAAGCCCAGCAAGCCTGAAGACAAACACTTAGAAGAAGTGTTAGTTTACGGAGCTGTGTGAGAGATGGTGGTCTGGAAGGCAAAGGTGATGTGCTTTCTTGCGTGATCAAGGTAAGGGTCTGAGAAGGTGTGTGCATCACCAGAGAAATGTCTCCACTGCATCAGCTCAGACATGCTGAGATGCTTCTGTTGCGCCCCTCCGCGGTCACCTTGACGACCAAGCTGGCACGGCCTATCAGAAACCTGCTCCTCTTCCTCTGCGATGGCTGAGGATGGAGAACAAAGGCAAGTTAAGCCAGAGTTCACGATTTTTGACAAAGTTAAATTCTGGCTTGTGTGTGTGTGTGCGCCCACCCTGGTCTGAGCCATCCATGCTGCAGCTGCAGTTCAGCAGGTCGTGTGTTAGACAGAGTGTGTCTGTCAGGCTAAAAAGATCTCGCAGTTCACTGGTGGAGAAGCTGGTGTGATCTGCCCTTTTGCCAAGGTCAACCACTGTCCCAGAAAGCCCCTGTTTGGACACTTGTCTCTGGAATATACGCTCTTCAATAGTGCCTGGAAGGACATTACCCATGCACACGCACACAAAGATTCCCATCAGTCTGACTCATGACGATATGCTGGACATTCTGGCTCACATGTGTATTTGCATTTTCTAACCTGCAGTGAGGAGACGATAGATGTGCACAGTCTTCTTCTGTCCATCTCTCCACACTCTGGCCATGGCCTGGACACAGTGAAGAGGAGAAAAACATACAAATGTGCACAGCACCATCTGGTGGATATGTATTTGTATGGGTGTGACATTGTGAAGGTGCACCTGCAGTTCAGTTCATTTAGTCCTTGGCATGTTTGTGAGTGTTCATCTTACCTGAATGTCATTGGCAGGGTTCCAATCAATATCATACAGCACCAGGTGGGAGGCACCCACCAGATTAAGCCCCACACCACCAGCTTTGGAGCTCAGCAGAAACACAAAGTTCTGAGAGTAGGGACTGTTAAAACTGTCAACCAGCCGCTGTCTCTGGCTGGTGGGGGTGTGCCCATCAAGTCGGCAGAAGGCGTAGCCGAGGTGTACACACAAGTCCTGGAGCAAGTCAAGCGTCTGAGTATAGTTGGACACTACGACCACCCTGCAGGGGCACACATTATTTATTATTATTTATTGATAAATACACTGACCAGGCATAAAATTATGACAACCTGCCTAATATGGTGTTGGTTCCACCAGGAACACCCAACCAGAGCTGCAGTTCTGGAGATGCTCTGACCCAGTCCTCTAGTCATCACAGTTTGATTCTTGTTGTCAAATTCACTCAAATCTTTACGCTTTCCCATTTTTTCCAGCTTTTAACAACATGTTCATTTGTTGCCTTATATATCCCAGAAGCCATGCTGAAGAGATTGTCAGTGTTATTCACTTCACCTATCAATGGACATGATGTTATGCCTGATCAGTGTGTATAGGTACCAATAGATATGTGCAAATGCGCACACACACACACACACACACACACACACACACCTGTCTGAATGGCTGATTTGTCTGATGGCAGTCAGCAAGTCAGTCAGAACCAGAAGTTTCCCAGAGTCAGCAGTGTTCAATCCACCTGAAGAGTAGGATTCTGGGAAGATCTCAACGAGACCTTCATATAACGAGTTCTCCTCCGAACCACTGCCTACTTTTTCCTTAAAAATAAAAAAAATAACACAGTACTCACAGTCAGGACTGGTAGTAAAATCTCTAAACAATAACATGAATGCAAATTACTTTCACAACAGAGCTAATGCACAGTCTGAGTTAAAAGACAACATAAAGCAATCCAATAAACTCAATATGGTGATGCAGATTTCACTCTCCCACAGACTCAGACATGAACCTTCACAGTGGAGTGGAGCAGACCAGGGTGGTTACAGAGCTTCTTCAGTGCAGTGATGCAGGCCAGGTGGGTGTGCGTTTGCATGGAGCCCTGAAGGCAGGCTCTGAACACTCTGTGGCAGAGGAGTTGCTTGTACAGCTCTCGCTGCAGAGAGGACGGCTCGCAGAACAGCGTCCAGTCAAGGCGAGGAGGTAGGTATCGGTTGATGATTTCCTGTGTCCGTCTCAGGATGAACATGCCAGCCAGGCGAGAGAGCTCTGCCGCTCGCTCTTCTCCCAAAACGCTTTCCTCCTGTAAACAGAGACAGATATGAGATCAGGTTTAATGCCAGATAAAGCTGTTGTTGAAGTTAGAAAAGAAGACACAGGGCAAGGACACAGGGAGCATTACCTCTGTGCAGGAGGGCTGTCTGGAGCGCAGAATCGGCTCCTCGTATACTTTTCTATATGCGGTGGACGACCCGAGAATCCCTGGGTTTACAAACTCTATAATAGCATAGAATTCCTGCAGATCGTTCTGTACAGGGGTGCCTTCAAAACACAAAGACAATTTATTATTAAACCTGTACAAGCAGTTGTAGTTGTCAGCCAGAGAGTCCTTGATGATTTTTCTCTTTTTGTCAGACATTCTGGATCCCTGTGATTCAGCATGCGTGTGCACCTGTTAGTATGACTCTGCGATGGCAGCTCAGGCTGCTGAGAGCTGAGGACGTCTTGATGCTGCTGTTCTTTAATCTGTGGCCCTCATCACAAATCACAAGACCGAACTCCACTTTCTGAACCTGAAAGCATGAGAAAATAAAATATAGCAAAAACAAATTGACCATATGAGCTGATTTATTTCTAACACAAGACAAAAAGTGAACATACCTGCTCCAGGGAGCGCAGCAGCATTTCATAGCTGATTACAAGAACGGTGTGCAGAGGAGATATCACAAACTGCTCTATCCTGTGGTCCTATTGTATATTAATGACAGAAAGGGACAAAACATTTAAGAGTTAAAATATATAAAATAATCATTAGCAATATTTTCTATTGACAACAATCATTATTATTAATTATGTTCATATGTTCTTATTCTGCCATCAAGATCTTTGAGCTCCTTGTTTGAGCTTTCTGTCCCCACCTGATCCACAGTGAAAACACTGATCCTCTCTTGGCCCAGCCACTTGTTAAACTCTGCAGCCCAGTTGTGTACTAAGCTTCCAGGAGTGACTACAAGAACACGCTTAGTAATGGGCTTCCCACCGTAAGGGCCTTGTTTAAGCAATGTCCAGGACAGAGCCACGCTCTGGAGGGTCTTCCCCAGACCCATCTCGTCTGCCAGGATAGCCCCGTAACGACCCACAGCTCTGAAGCACACAGAATAAAACAGTATATTATACAGCAGTATAATACACACACACAACAAATATATATATATATAGAAAATATAAACTGGAAGAATAATGTTACAACAAGCGTCGTTACCTCATGCCCATGACACATTCGTAGAGAAAGAGCAGGCCGTCTCTCTGGTGGGGACGCAGCTGAGCAGTCAGGTACGGGTCAACAACAACATCTACCACAGGAAGTCCCGACTTGTTATTGGACCACTGGTGATTAGCAGAGGGACGAGGCATAACCAGCGCACCTGCACAAGAGCCACAGACCCAGAGTACTTACATCCACAGTGTTTGTACATGTAAAAAAAATGTTAGAAGTCTTCTAACAGACCAAAAGATGCCAAGTGTCAAAACTAAGTTATGACATATAATAAAGGGTTATTAGTCTTCATACCTGGAGCCAGTGGGTCATGGCGTGGTTTGCCGGCTTGTTCCTCCTCTGGTTTGGATCCTGGATGATGTGCTCTTCCCAACAGTGTTGGGGAGCAGAAAGGTTTGGACACCAAGCGACAAGAGGAGGACGGAGCTGACTTTGCATTTGGCTCCTCCTTGTCTACCTGGACCTCTTGAAAACATCGGCCCCTGGCAAAGTCCTCGGCAGAAATGACCCCCATCACCTCCACCTCCTTCCCTCCGATCATCAGGGTCTCTCCCTCAGACAGCGAGGCCAGCATGGACAACTTGTAGCCACTTCCTGCACACCAATATACACAAGAACCCCACTGAAATCACAACAATTATGTATACAGAGATACATGATCTCAATGAGTTAAGCCATGTCAGTGTTCACAGCTTGTTTCTGTAAACAGAATCTGTTCCTGAAATACAGACACATTTGCTCCATCAGTCAGTTTTGAAGGTTAAGCTTAAAGAGCAGCTTGACTCCAGCTGAATTTCTAGCTTTTCTGCAGGACTAAATAAGTGTACTCAACATGTACCCTCTACTCAAGCATCACTGTTTAGAGTGGTGATGTGTGCAGCAGATCACTCAACAGAGCACTGTTTTCCATCAGACTTAGTATTAAATTACATTGTAAAGTAATTTGCATTACAGAGTTACTTAACTATCATACTGCTCTTTATCCCACCACACTAAAACATGACAAAAAAAAAGCAGTCTTAGTCTCACCCTTTCCAATGTCTTTGCCCTCCATATCTTTCAGTGTGGCTGTGCGTCCTCTTGTAACAAGGATGGCATCACCCTCCCAGCGCTTGTGTTTCTTCTTACTGGCTTTACACCACATCACACTGAAGTAACGCACTGCATCCTGACTGCAGCAAAGGTCTGAGTGTGCAGCTCCAGAGACACTGAGTGAATCCAGTGGAGGCTGAGAGGTTTGAGAAGATCCAGGGGTCAACTGGTGATAACCAATCACTCCTGAAACACAAAGGCACACAGCATTGTGAAAAACAAGAGAAACTGGAGTCAAACCTCAAACAACTCACCAGCAGAGGTCCCCGTTGCACCGAGCCTAGACATCACAACAGACCTTCACAGCAAAGAGGAGCCTCCCTCTCATTCATACCATGTCAGAATTAAGGAGGAGGAACCCTTAGTCATGCTTTGCTTTCAATGTCAGTAACACAAAGGCTAAAATCAGCAGAGCAGATGTCTGTTTGACATGTGAACACAAAAACAGCTTATCAGACTTACAGGTTTTTTTTAATAAAACAAGTGAACACATGGACAAAATGTAAAAGGAACTGACAACACTCAAACAGCAACATAACAATACAATCCATGTTGTAGTAGCCACATTAAATAACATCCTTATGTCCCTTCTTTTGATCAGTCGATTATTAGTCAGCAGTAGAGATCATTTCTGACTTGAACAGATTTCTGTCATTTCCATGTAAATGTAGCAACTCAGAGAACATTTGTCATCATTATTAGCATCTTGTGTTTAAGGCCTTCAGCAGTTTAACTTGTGCTTCAATCCCAGGTATCTGAACATTTCTCACTTAAGATAAAAAGTGCTTTTTTTCTGAATAAGGAGCCTTAATTCATTCATTCACCTAAAAGTGATCCATGGAAACGCCTTTTTAGTTTATCACATCTGATTTTAACAGACATCACATTAAGTGGAAACATTCTTTATAATGAATAAACAGAGCTCTAAACAATCCCTCCTTCACTTCAGTATGCCATTACTGTAAATGCTGTGAGATTAACACTAAATTCCCCATAGCTACATACTGGTTGTGCTTTTCCTGCCATCAGGATACACGCATTTTATAACTAATGTTCCCTTCCAAACCATTTCTTTTACCTATTTTGGCCTGTCGCAGTGTTTGAAATGTGAACATTTCTGCTGCTGTTTCTGTGTGAGAAAATAACGATGTATTTTTAACACTGACAATCATAAACACTGGTGGCAACACAAAGCAATCTTCACTTGCAAACAGGCTTTCAATGTCTGTACGAGGCACCATGTTTCCAGAAGAAATTCAAGTTGTCAAACATGAAACTGATGGATGCGATTGCTCTTCAGCCTCTTTAGAGCGCTCCCTTTCTCAACACTGGACACAGATGTGCCTGATTGTGCTCGTTATAGAGGAATTGGCAGTCCGTGTCTCAGCCGAGCGGCCTTTAGTTTCTCCACTTTGATCTTGGCTCTCAGAAGTTCCTCCTCCAGGTCCTGTTTCCTTTTCAGTCCCTCCCTCTTCTCCTCCAGGTACATGGCAACCTTTCTGTGATTGGCCAACACCAAATCGTGCTCCTCTTTGGCTAAGTGCAGAGGGCGAAACCTGTCGGGCTCATGGAGAGGGTAGATGTCGTTTGGGTAGAGGTCGTGGCGTAAGGGCAAAGGTGAGGTGGAGAGGGGGATATTAACAGAGGAAGTGACAGGAGACAGGGAAGCTTCATAATCATGGACGCTGCCCAAGTCCTGCTCCCTCTCCTCCTCTCCCTCGCCCTCCTGGCCTCCGTCCAGCCCTGGTTCTGTGTGTGAGGAGAGGATGGGGAGGTCTGGTGGTGGCTTAACATCCTCTTCAGGGTCCAGCTGGACCACATCATGTGGGATACTTGGGACTGCTGCTGAGTAATCTTGGAGTCCAGCCAGAGAGGAGCTGCTACCAGGATATTCAACGGGAGAGCTGTGCTTGCTGTATATTAATCTACAAATGAAATGAAGGATAAAACAATACGTTAAAGAGGGCTTCAACAGCATTTACATCAGCGCCTACATCTTGTGAGGTGTGTGGAGAACTCTACTGGCAACCAACATACACAGAGAATATAATAAATTAGGATCATCTGACTAAATAGAAGAGATGAAAGGAAACGAGGCAATTCACCAAAGCAAAATAACAAACCTATTCTGGTTACAGACATACAGAATGTTTTTGTGTATGTTTTTCTTTTTAAACAATTTACACTAAAATCACCTATACAAGGGTTTATTATATTTGGCGCAATCTCCCTAGCCAATATCAATTTGTGTCTTGTTCTGAAGAAAACAACACTACGATTCACTTAATATTAAATTGTCAGAAAGAAATTGAAAAGTTTTCCAGGGGAATGTTCATACACAACACAAAAAATACTACTGAACTAAAATCTACTAAAGCTTGCCACCATAAATAACAGCAGTGTACACAGTGCTGTGTAATCTGACTGGGCTTTGAGGAGTTCAGCCCCTCCCTCCCTCTTCTAACAGCTGAATCAGTATCCTGACTACACACAGTCAATGACGTGCTTGCTAAACTCTCCTGACTGTTGCGTTATCCCTTCAGCTCTGTACTAAAGTGTGTGCATCACACTGTACCTGCGCAGTGCCTGGTCCTTTTCATGGATGGGCACATGGTGAAACAGGAGAGGGATCATCTCCATGATCCTCTTGGTTGGCTCAGAGATGCTTGCTCTGTACTCTGGCTGGGCGTGTCTCCGCTGCATCACTTCCTGCTTGGCTGACTCCTTCAGCCTCTTGTAGAGGGTCCTGAGGCCCTGAGCGGTGCGATGGGGTCTGTCCCCTCCCAAGGCATTGTACTGCTCTGCCACAGTGTCCCAGCACTTGTTCTTGTCCACGATGACCGCATGCTTGTTGGTGTGTTCCTCCAGAATGCGGATGTGAGGACGGACCAGCTTCAACAGGTCCAGCTTCTCAGAGAGGGTAAAGTTAGAGGAGCGAGATTTACCCACCATACTGGACAGAAACACCGAGCTGGACGCCATCATTGCGGACCCACACAGACCAGGTCGGGCCTAAAGCTGTGGCTGTTCTGCAGCCACACTGAGTACTAAGGCTCTTCACTCTTCCCACCTGGCTTTTCTTGTCTCTGCTGCTGGCTTCTCCTGGTCCACGGTGATAAAGCCAATGCTGGTCTTACTCCCATATATTTCTCATTTTCCTTCCATTCTTCTTATAAATCAAACACTGACCATGTCTATCATGTGCATGGGTTCATACACTACTGCTATGTCCCCTCTCAGCCACGTTGCACAACAAAAACAGGTTGTGCTGCACACAATAAGAATCAGGCTTAACTAGGCCAGCCTCGCTTAGGCCCCCGCCTACCGCGGAGGGCTTTGGATGAATTCCTCCCAGCTTAGGCTGACGTAGCTAAGCCTCTTAAGCCCAGCCCGACCTACTTACAGCTCGGTCTCTCTAAACCCCAAACCAAGCATAGCACTGAGCACAGACACACTTCCTCTACATTGTAACACAAGGACTGCAGCAGTGGCTGTGCGTCCCGCACAAACCCTTTAAAAACCGTGTCTTATAGCCAGGTTTTAAGGGTCAGGGGACTATTTCCCCTGCCCACAAAAAGTGAGCTCCGCTCTGATATAGCGCTGGCTTAACTAACTGGGTGGCGGGAAGGGGGATGTGAGCGCGCTGCGCGGGCCGGCAGAGGCAGAGCCATTTTACGCAGTCTACTGCGAGAGCATAAAATAACTCAGACACGCGGATTCGCGTGATCACAACACGTGCTTAGGGCGTGATTGGAAACCGTGCAGGGAGTGAGCCGCCTGTGCGGTCAGGGAGCCAAACGGCCGCAACAGTTGCTCCAGCAGGAGGCGGAGCTCCACCCCGCTCATTAGCATAATGCTGGACCTGCTGCCACTCAGCCTGGCTTAACATCCATGACTGTGTGTGCGCGCGCGTGACAAAAGAGAGAGGTGCCACTTACAGCGACACACTGTTTTCATTAAGAAATTACTATATTGCACATAACTGCTCAGTATTGCACAAACTAATGTTGCACTCTGCATGCACAACCCACATTTTTATTTTTGTGTGGATTGAATATAGTGTATGAGATATATTACATTGCTGCCTTTTAATTTGCCTTCTTTGCTTTTAAGGTGCCTTTATTTTTTTTATACATTTTTCACTCTGATATATTGCTCAGCCTTGAGTACAGATGACAAAGGACGTATTTGACTGTGCAGGGAAAAAAATGTTTCCCTACTGTACATATGACAATAAACAAACTTGAAACCAAAAAAAGAAAGAAAATGTGCTGTTTAAAAGGGCACAATGGGACACTTAACTAGAGAACAGCTGTGCCAAATCACTGACATGCAGGCTCATAATTATTGTGTTGACAAATCAGCAGAAAGCATCTGCTGCTGTGGAGGTGTAAGTCATGTTGGACAATGAATCTCACTGTGTGTGGGAATAAAAGGTGGAGAGAAAGGGGTTGAGTTACAACAGTCTAACTCCTGCTGCTAAAAATGAACTGAATCAACAAACAAGCAGTCTAGCCTCATTTGCATTTATTATTATTACTACTACATACAGGGAGGTATTTCACAATAGTTGGTGTCTGACCTGGGCATGCAGGGAGACGATTCAACCACAATTTTCATATTTCTCAATCTGTAACACAGCACGAGTCGCTGTGATTTGAAGGTCTCTAGGACCATTTACTGTTTTTCCTTTTGTTGAGCAGACAATGTCAGATAACACCTGTAATAGCGCACTATATTTGCGGTCATGATATAGTATAATAACCATATAGATCTCCTATTAATAAAATAGGCAATAACATGTATAAATCCATAGAGATAATGTATAAATGGGTTAGGGTCTTGAGTTACCCGATTAAAAACCTGTTGTCTTTGTAGCATACAGGTGCTGAATTGGTTGAACCTTTAAGCCCAGCTGCGTTTAACTGAGCACTAATTAGGATCTTGTTCAGGTTTCTTTCGACACTTAAACGCCCAGCAGAGAGAAATGGGACATGTTATTATGACTCAAAAAAAAGTATAAGGGTATAAATTCCTCACATGTAGAACTTCATACATTACCATAGCTAAATTAAACATATTTTTGTATCCAGCTCTTCATTTCCACATGACTCTTCTTGCTCATACTAGTTACTATCCCAGCTACACAGTTTTGTGTCTTACCTGCTGTTGTGTTGTCTTCTGTGTACTCTACAGTGTTAGGTTGTTCGGTCTCAGCCTCATTTTCCTTACTTTCCGCTGCACTGAGAACTCGGGCCAGAGCCCTTGACAAGGCTGGAGCAGACTGGGCAGCTTTGGGCTGGAAATCACATTCTGTTTTAGTCTGGGCTGGTGCTCCTAGACTCCTCTGGACCTGCATGAGAAGAGGAAAAAGAGATATCATAACCCACCCACACACTCTTGAGAATTAGTCAAATCAGCCAAATTAACTGAAAACACATGTGTGGGTGTTCACAGGCTTTCCATGTAGTAAATAATTTACCTTTTCCAGTGCATTGCCTAAACCAAGTTTAGGGCTAAGGGGCTTGGACTCTTCCAGAAGACATGAAGTAGCTGCTCCAGGGGGCACAAACCGAGGCTTTTTCCTAGCATTACCCAGCAGCTGGCTAGGAGCTCCTGAGCGTCTCATTCTGCTGCTGGCAGCCCACAATAACCTTTATCCTAAAAACTGAAAGAAAATAATAAACAAAAGCATTAATACTGGAAACTCATTAGGTCCTATTCAGCATATTATCATGTCAATTAACTCAGTGGACCAGAAATACCCAAAATCGCTGACAAAATGTGAAAGAATATATAACATAAACTACATTTCATATTTAACACATGTTATAGTGAATGGACTTCGCTGTCTTTAAAGCTCATCCCCACATAATAATTTTCCTCTTTAGTAGTTCTTCCCAATGCACTAGTCAATAATTTAGGGATATTCTGAGGTCCTCTAGGGTGATAGACACAGTTCATTTTGTGGGCTGTGTACAGTGCGCCTTACATATTGGGGTCAAAACCCAAAAAATACAAAAAGACAACCTTTTTCCAGTACCAGTACCTATGCACTCAGACACCGTTATGCAGCTGCAGACCTGTTTACGAGAAGTGAGGGGTGCTAGGGTTTCCAGACATACCATTCATAACTGACTCCACTGCTTTGGCTTGAATGCCAGATGACCATTGTAGGTGACCCCACTGACACCGCAGTGACCATTTGCAGTGAGCACAAGACCATGTGACCTGGACAATGCAGCAGTGGTCTGCCGTCCTGTTCACTGATGAGTGTCAGGACACCTTGCACAGAAATGATGGTCGTCAGCGTTGCTGGGGAAGGTAAGGTGAGCAATACGCCGGGGTCAACATGGCCCCCAGGTTTCGCTTTGGTGGAAGAGGTGCAACAGTCTGGACAGACATCACCAGTCAGCACAAAACAGATTTGGTGATTGTAGATGGCTCAGTCACTGCACGTTCTTACCTCAGAGACATCATAGAAACTACCATCATCCCCCCCAGTCCCCACCAGCACACCCCTAACTTTCTGTTCATGGATGATAATGCTCCACCACATCATGCCAGAATTGTCACAGCTCGACTTCAGGAAGTCAGAGTGCCTCATGTGGTGTGACCAGCAGTGTCCCCTGACCTGAACCCCATAGAGCAGGTCTGGGACCAGCTGAAGCAGCGACTGGATGCTCATACTGCACCCCCCACCTGACCTGGCAGAACTGCTGTAGCACTTGTGGAGGAGAGGAAGCAGAACAACATCATGAGGACAGTGAGGAGCAGCAGAAGTCCCTGTCAAGCTGTCGTCTTGGAGCTGCTACACCTGGTTAATCAGGAATCACCAACACTCGCTAGCTTGCTAACACTGTTGCATGTTAGCAAACTAGCGACTAAACTTGTTTTAAACTTGCTCTGACAGTGTGTCATACATACCTGGGCGAACTAAGAACTTGGCAAAAACATGTAAGGTCAGAAAATGTCACTAAATCGCCTAAAGTATATTAGTATTTTCTTTTTTCCGCTTGGTGTTATCTTTCACTCGACACTGTTCGTGTTCTCCCGCTGAATGATTTGAAGAACCTGATTGGTTGAACCCCGGCAGTGGGCATGGTCATACAGTAAGGGGTGCGTTTGATTTCATGCAAAAGAACAGTTAGTTTTCACATCTCTATTGAATTCCTACACACCGTGAATCTATGAGTGATAAATCGAGCATATCTAGTTCCTCTCTGGGGTGACCTCACTTCCCCCTTTAGTGACAACAAAGGGAGAATAAACTCATGACTGGAGGCTGGTGAGGATTTGTATTTGATTACTGAAATATGATAATTGAAGTCATAAAAAGCTTTTAAATTGAACTAATCAAACTGGTCACTCCACTCAACTCTACGATACTTTATTTGAATATTTCAATGCATGCATACACTTTCTACCAAACATTTTGACATATGTAAAATAAGTTATATTGCACACATTACAAACAAGCCATATTAATATATCAATAATTCTAAATCAGTAATTAATGATACGTTTAAATTAGTATTTAATGATACAGTACTGACAAGAGCCATTCTGGTGCTTGATAAATGTTCTGTAAACTTTGACACATTTCCAAAGTGTGAATGCACAACTTTTACCAGGAATGAAGTACTTTTTGCATTGTGGTATCACTCTTTTTTTAAAAGTTAAGTCCAGGCTCTGAATACTTCTTTCACCACTGAGTCTACAGGAATATAAAGGCCCTGGGATGAGTCCAGGGGTTTGATTTTTGTTGTCTGACAGTATGTGCCATCAGATGTGCAGTATGTAATCCAATCAGGGGGGGGAAAGAGTGTAATCCATGTTAATCCCACATCCAGAGAGCAAGAGAGAAACCTAGGATAGGATGGGTCATTAATAGAGAAGCAAAGAGTGGAAGGACAGAAGTAATCTCTGAAGGCACCACAACCTTTAGCTTTATTGGTGAGGCGGTGAGGAAAACACATCACAGCACAACTTGTCATTTTTTAGGCGTCTCTTCTCCTGTAATGCTCTCTGTCATTACTATCTGATCTCGCCCGACAGCTGCCTGCCTGTGTCCTGAACCTGTGTTGTCAGGGACACCTCTCCATGGAGACGCACTCCCAAAGACAGGGGAGGGATTTAAGGGAAAGGAGACCCTCACCTTGATGGAGCAACAAGTCAAGACAGAGGATGAAGAAGGAAAGACTGCAGCAGTAGTAGTAGTCGTGCAGAGACAAGAGGAGGAACAAGTGGAGTGAAAAGAACTGGATGAAGTTATTTTGTCAGGTAGGAATATTGTTTTGATAAATATAATTAGAAAAACAAGACAGAATTTTATTTTTTAACCCTTGTCATGTTTGTATAATGTGTCTGTGTGGGTGTAGGATGGGCTATGATCTGGAGAGGTTTGTGGGCTATGTGAATGACGGTCTTCTATGCTGTGTGTGTCGAGACGTGTTGGAGCGCCCCCTCCAGGCACCCTGTGAACATGCCTACTGCAGCACCTGCATCAGCAGCTGGCTGGTCCATCACCACTCCTGTCCTGAGGACAGACTTCCACTGGACTTGGGCAGTCTCAAACCTCTGTACAGGTCTGTCTCTGTGCATCTTCACTGTAACGGTTCATTCTTAAAATGTCTCTCAGTGTGGTCACACGTGTCCTGCTCTCTGTGATGCTGTTTTTGATAACAGGTACATGCGTAATGATCTGAACCGCCTGCAAATACGCTGTGTGAACGCAGGGCAGGGTTGTGAGGTGGTCTGCTCCCTGGAGAACCTGCACACACATGAGGATGAGTGCGAGTTTGCCTTCATTTCCTGCTCTAACACAGGTACTAGACTTCATACTGAGTTCATCTACTGTAATGTGTCAGTTGTCACGTTTATCAGTAGTGTTCATATAATTTTTAAATTGTTATTCATGTGGATGTGTGGGCTATAAAGGTAACATAACACCTGTGTGTGTGTGGGAGCAACAGGTGGCTCTTTTGTTGTCATGGCTACGTCCCAAACTAGTGCACCAGTGGGACTTATTCAGCTTCCACAGACCTTACACTCAGAGTGCATTCAGGGTCAACTTTCCATCACTCTTTAATGAGCTTTTTAAAAGTGTGTATGTATAGACAAGCATGTGCTCTTGTGCTCAAAATGTGTCTGTGACCTGTCGTTGGCAGGTGGAGAGTACATATGTTACCACTGTGGTAGGTATAATTACAGTGTGTGCATGCAGTGTGGCTTTTGCACTTATAGCAATATACACTTTTACACAAGATTCAACTTGATATTTCTGTTGCCGTCCGTGTTTGCTGTTAGAAGTTGTAAAATGCGGTCAAAGATGACATTTAAATAGCAGAGAGGAGTGTGAAAGTTCATCTTTATGTTCACAGATGGAATGTAATTACAAGTACTGAATGTATACCTCTCTCTTCTTCTGCTCTTCTCTATTCTCTTCAAATACACTGCAAAATTGGTAATTTTACTTTCACCATTATATTTCATTTACATGTGCAGTGAAGGTTGAATCTTTATTTTAAAGACACAATGGTCCCCCTCTTTTAAACTTGAACTTAAATGAAGCATTGGTTGTGTGACCATATTTGTCCACTCCTGAATGCACTACTGTGTAATAATTAGCAATTTAAAGTTGGGCTGCAACTAACAATGTTTTTCATTGTCAATTAATCGATTAGTTGTTTGGTTTTGTCGTGCGTGGCTTGGAGAATTTTGACTTTATTTTTCTTAAAATGTACTGAAACCAACTGAATAATTTAATAGGTGATAACCAATTGATTCATTGTTGCTTAATTTAAAGTGGTGACTGTGAACCAAAGTTCCTTTTGTAAAATGTTTTAAAGACATATCCATATCCATATAGATTGAGTAGACAGTTGCTTCATGTTGTGAGGCTGATCCCCTCCCTGTGCTCCTGTCCTGTCAGGTTGTCCTGTGCAGGTAGAGAGGCGAGGTTTGGAGGCTCACCTGTCCGAATGTAACTTCCGCAGCAGAGAGTGTCCCAACGGCTGTGGTCACACGCTTCTCTCCATCGACCAATCACAGCATAACTGTGTAGCAGAGCTGCGCACTGAAGTGGAGATGCTCAGGTAATCCTGAACACAGAGCTGACTGCTACAGTTCACATTGGTTTTGCAGATCATAATTTTTTCTGTCACTGAAAATTGACGTCAGGGCAGAGATGCTGTGCAAGGTGGAGGAGGTGAGACGAGAGATGGAGTCTCGGTTGGACTCACAGAGGAGACACATGGTTCAGAAAGAGTCGCAGCTAAAGAGCGACGTGGAGGAGCTCAAGGTGAACTGTCAGCCCTTCTCATGTATTCAACTCCTCTGTTTTTAAGGCAAAAACAAGTACTGACACATTGAGTTTCCATTCAGTGAGCGCTCTAACACTACTCAATCTTCATAAAGTTCGCTTTTACTGTTGGTTTCAAAGTGTTTTCACTCCTGGTCCTTAATATTTCTAAAGTGGAACTCCTTTTAGGACTTAAATGTTTTAATCCAATCTGTCAATAAGCCAGGAGAGTCGAGGCTGTGACCCAGGCTCACTCATGTTCAGTAATCTCGTCCTCTCTGTCCAGGGTCAGCTGTCTCGTGTGATATGTGACATGCGAGCCCTGTTAGGAGCAGAGCGTCTGATGAAACAGGAACTGGCAGAAGCAGAGCTGGAGAGAAGGGAACTGTTGGAGCTGCTCAGAGACCTGCAGCCAACCAGGAGTCAGCATCCTGTCGAACAGGCATCCAGAGACCGGCAGACATCTGGACGGGGGCTACACACTGAACCAACCAGACACCAGCAGAGGGAGGTGTCATCACATGCTTCCAGTCTATCACTGCACTCAGGTCCACCTCCATCACCTCAGCTGGGAGAGGGGCCACGTAAGGCTGGTACCAGGAGCCTCACTCTAGACTGCATCAAGAGGAAAAGCTGCGAGGTGACGGTCATCTGAGCAGCCAGACAGCCAAATCAGAAAAGATTAAATCTTTATTTTTGTAATATCTGGCTAAAGGTGTGACAATGCAAATATAGTTTGTGTGCAGAACATGCTGTAGTTTCTGAAATGAGGAGTTTGAGTTTTCCTTTAAAAAAAAAAAAGTCAAGAGTATAAACTACATTTGAAAGAGGAAAAAAGTGTGTTGTGGAATGAAACATGTTGTGTTTGAAAGTGTTTTTGTGTCATTCCACAAAGTGATCTGTTGACTGTGGAAGTGAATCAACATTTATTCATTTCAGACTCTCTGATCTGATCTGGAAACTGATCTTTGTGGCAGGTCTGACACTTGATATCCCTCGGGTTTCAGTTCATCAGTTACTTCAAGTAACTTTCTTGCTCAAATTATTCCTGTGAGCCATCTGATAGTAAAGATGTGTTTTCTGCTTAGAAAATATGTTCACTGGTTCTTTTGAGTGAAAAAAAATGCTTTCTTATATAATATAGCCTTTCCTAAATTCTTGTCATGCACCTTGATGAACCTCCAGTGTGGTGTAATTTTGTTCCTTTAATAACCTTCACTGAAATGTTTTGCGGGTAGTTAAGTTTTCTGAGGTAATCAGATCTGCATCATTTCATCCATTGCTTAAAAACGAAACTGTAAGCTCACTTACTATGACCTTTATTCTCCAAATTCAACTCATGGTAACAAAACATAAAACATCAACACAGAGTCTGTGATATCATCCCACCATGTTTCCATGGAGACAACATATATATTTAAAATATCCTGATTGGTCCATAAGTTGCCATGAAAGGCTGCAGTCATTGCCCAGGTGAATTCACCTGGTGAAGGAGCGAACATGTCGGCCCCTCCCACCTCCACTCCCTCCCCCACCACTGAATTTACTCCCCTGAGAGCCTCTCCCCCCTCCTCCACCTCCCCCACCGCCTCCTCCAGCGCTGCCTCCTCCTCCGCTGAGCCACGACAGCCCGGCACCTCCTCTCCCCCGTGGGGCTCGGTCCCGTGGAGCCAGTCGATATGCACCTAGCAAATAAAGACAAGAGCAAAAGGAGACAAAAGCATGAGTTCCCTGTTTAGAAATTCATAATGCAAAGTCAAATAAAACGTGTGAGTCTGTGGTTCATACTTGCTGGCGGCTGTCTGGAGGGCAGCGGCCCACGTGTGAAGTTGCTCTGGCCTCCACGGGGTTCACTGTAGGTCACTCTGTGAGTGACAGCTGGAACCTGGCCGCTCCACGATGAACCACACGAACCACGGCCACCTTCTCTGCGAGTGTAGGCACCTACAAAACAAAAACAGAGGACTTAGCTCCCTCTACTGGACAATAAGCTCCAAGTCCTTAAACCAAGCGAACACAAGAAATTTATAATTTATTACCAACCTCTTGTTTATTCAAGAGGTTGGTGTGTGTTTCTGTGTACGTACCCGACAGCAGTACACCTTTAGGTTGTGGTGGAGTGAAAAAGCGAGTCTGGCTGTGGAAGGCGCCTCTGCCTCGGTTTCCAGTGAACAGTCCTCTGGTGGGGGGTTTCGGGGAGCTCTTAGGGGGCCGTTTAGGAGGCAAAAGTCCAAGAGGGGTTGTAATGTCTTTAAACTCTGCTGCCACAAAGTCATCCACATGCATACTGGGAGGACGGGAAGTGTTCTGTTTGCGCTGGCGGAAGATATCATGCGGTCGGTTGAGATTCTGTCCAAACCCTCCTCGACCTCCACGACCGCGAGGAGCAGCCATGATGTGCGCTCTCTTAGCAGGTTCGATGTAATCTGCTTTACCGCTGCAGAGACAAGCCAGAAATGACATTCAGTTGGTTGATGAGAATAAAAATTTCCTGTTAAGAATACAGAATAAATGTCAAAAGCTTGAAACGCAACGGAAGTGTACCTTGTGATAAACGTCTCATGCTTGTGTTTGCCAAGTCGGAAACCTTTTGGAGCCTTCGTGTCACCAGGAGAGGAGGGCTCAGACAGGAAAGAGCGCTCCAGCTCTGCCTTCAGGTCCAGTTCTGGACAACAATCCTGAGCCAGACCCACCAGATCCACCTTCACCTGCCACACAGATGTCACAGACATACAGACAGACACACGGCTTCAGAACTGTACAGTACATGATCATGTGCTTTAATTGTCAAGTTTCTGCACTTAAGAGGTGTGTTATTCATAATCATTGTCCATATTAAGTCCCATCAACCTTACATTACACCGTTATTATATATATATATTATATGGCACTGAAGGCAGGAGAGAAGGAAAGACTCTTCACATAAACTAACTGGAAAAAATATTACATGTTTTAATCCGCAGTAATTCAGCGTCCACAGCGTTTGCCACATATACACATTTACCATATCAAGGTCTGCTTCCATGTCATCAGTTTGGAAGGGAGAGAACCACAGAGTCTTCAGTTGCTCATCCAGAGCATCTGACAGAACAAACACCGTCCTACAGATAAACAATGCAAACTCACATTTATTATCACTTTTCACATTCCACAGTATATGATCTACAATCACTTCATTTCTAATTTGAGAGAAAGATGTAGCGTAATTAACTCTCGACATCATTATGAGTATCTGGTCCCAATACTGTCATGTTAAAAGATAAATTTCTCTGGCTGGAATGATATCTGCCTCCCTGTGGCTGATGACTGAATTTAGACAGAGAAAGAAACAATTGACAGAGAGAGACATCTTGATGTATGTCACTTTGTGTCGGTACCTGTGATTAAACTGGGCCCCGAGGGTCTCAGGTGGTGGCAGAGTAGGCTCAGTGTCGACTGCAGGAGGTGCGTCTGTAGCCGTTTCCAGCGTCTGCCTCAGAACAATCACCGTTTCCAACATTGTCTCCAATGAATCGTCTTCTTTACATAGTTTCTAGAGACAGCATTACAAAGGTCATTACATGCCGTGGAAACATCAACCTTTGCTTTGCAAAAAATATGCACATGCTTAATTCGTACCGTAATCTGTTTCTCTAAAGCAGGGAGTGGATGAGACTCGGACTCCTCCCACTGCAGCAGAGCTTTCATCTCAGAACCCGACAGCAACCGTGGGGGGGCGAAAGCAGACTCCTCGCCAGAGCCCTGGGCCTCATCTACACACTGAACACAGACATATCCTACAATGAAATCCAACTATCACATGCTATATGCAACTATACAGGAGTCACATCAGTCATTTAAATGCACCTGCCATGTGCCCAGGATTCAGACTTAAAGCTTGAACAAATCAGCATGTTCTAATTGCTTCCAATGAATAGTTCATACTTTCTACAGTTTGACTGCACGTACACTCTTAATGGTAATTACTTGAAACATGAACAGCCATAAAACAAGGTACTGACCATCGTTTCTGTGTTGAGGATCTGTCTGAGGAAGTCAAGCAGAGCTGAGAGCAAATCTGCAGAGTCCTTGTTGAAGGCAAACACCAATCTCTTCAACAGCGAGCATAGACCTGTGCCATGTTTCTTCAGGGCTCTGAAACAAAGGTAAAGTGAAAACAAAGTCTTGTTTGACTAAAAAACAATGGCATTATGCCTGGTATAATACGTCATAGAGGAAAACTGTGGTAATGCCAGGAAATAAGAAGAAAGCATCAACATTTACACTTTGAGGTGGTAGAGTCCGTAGTCGTGCTCGGTGAGGAACGTCAAAGTCCTGATACAGGTGAGGAGAAGAGGGACACTGCTCTCTGAATTACCCGAGACCTCCAATAAGGCGTTGCACACAGAGGACATCATCTCCCGCCCTGGAAGTGCATTGGCCAGCAGCTCAACCTCTGACACACAGCTTTCACCAGGTGGAGAAACCACCAGAGAAATGTCCTGGAGAAGATGGAGATTTATATCTTTTAGGCTTTTTCCCCTGTGAGGACTTGTTTACATTTGTCTTCATGTGCTACACTCTGCTTACCTGGTCACATAGTGACTGTAATATTGTCCCCACTACTTCACTGCACTGCTGCTGTTGTAAGGAGTGGTCAGCTGGAGGAACCAACTGAGACAGCAGCAATGGGAATAGATCGGCCAGTTGTTCATCTCCAGACACCGACCCGGACAGAAGGTGCAGGGCTGCACTCTTACAAGCTTTCTGTGACACCAGAGCATCCACCAAAGAAAGCAGACGCAGGACCTGGTTCCAGCAGACACCCTTTCCCTCCGCTCTGCAGTTAGCACATTGCATACACAACACATGAAACACGATTCACAGCATAAACACAAACAAGCCGAGGGTGTTCTTCACTCACGGCTGCAGCTCCTCCAGTAGCAGGTCCAGCAGCGTCTTCATGATGAGGGTGGCGGTGGGTGAAGACAGGTCTGCCAGCTGGACACACAGTCGCCTCAGCATGGCCAGGAGAGGAGGGCAGCTTGTGGCGCACACACACCTCAACGCCTCCGAGAACACTTTCCACTGCGCCCGTATGTGCATGCTCCACAGCTTCCTTGTGTTTAAGGCTACAGCCACATCTTGGGCTGATATCACCTACGGAGCCAAACATCTATTAATATTAGCAAGTATAGACGTTTTAATCATGAGAAGGTGAAAGGAAGCACAGGGCAGATTAATGACCCGGTTGGATTGAGTGAATTACCTGAGTGCTCTGCATTGGCAGAGGAAGAGGCAGGAGCTCAGAAAGTAACGTCAAACCAGAGAACAGACCTTCAGGAGCTTTCAGCAGTGACCCCAAAATCTCCTTAAGCATCAGCGACCACGTGTTACTGGCCAGAGTCTCTTCAGTATGAGTCACCTGCACCAAAACACATGAACTGACTCAGAATAATGATCACTAATACACAACATTAAACTATAACTGTAACTATTCACACACCTCTTCATTAACACCCTGTGTGAAGGTGAGCAGGACGTCAACGATGAGAGCCTGAACTTTTGTCTCCTCTCCGTCTAAACGTCCAGACGCAGGGATGGAGCACACTATCATGTGGAGCGTCACCAACACATTGGCCACGCGAGTATCCCTGAATTGAAAAGCTCCCCCGCGTAGCAGCTCGGTCAGCATGGTGCGCAGTAATCGCAGCGTGCTGACACATATGCTGAGGATCATACAGCGCTGCGGCGTGGGGCCCATGTGTCCATGCACACGCCACGGCTGCAGCAACATGCTGCACAATTTCTGTAAGACACGCACACACATATCCAGACCCTCGCCAGAGAACAGCTGGACGCCTGCAAGACTCCATTTAAGATCCCTCTGCTGACCTGTAGAAACAAATGTGGGACAAATGTGTCTAATATTGTACAACAGCTGGTGCATTCAACAATGAACACAATAGTCAGTTTCACAGCTTAAAAGGTAACCTGTGGAGTTTTTGATCACTTCTAGCTGCTATAACTGCAATAATGTGCCAAGAAACACAGTGAGGTTCCAGGAAAAAAAAGCTTCTCTTTCATAGTTCACTTTGGTAACTAACACTGAATGTAACTTTTGGTTGCTTGCAGGAAAACGCTACAAGACACCTTTAATATTAAAAAAAATCTAAACAAAATCCTTCAAGAAAACTATGTGAACACTGTTTTTTATCATCTGAACTAGAAATCATGTTTCGTGTCTTTACCCTCTACAGCAGGTGGGGGGCAGGCAATGTGGCAAAGGACCCTGAGAGCGGAGACCAGTCCAGTTCCCTCAGCTGTTAACACATTTTCCACATTCTGAAATCAAGAGAAGACACAGATAAAAAATGACATACAGCAACGTTATGTACATACATGACTCAAATATGTTACAGAGCAGGTAATGTAATGTTTGAGCAGTTCAGACTTGTCAGTGAAGCTCTGCATTCCAGAGGAGATATACTGTATATCTACCGGCTCTAAGGTACAAATTAAAATAAAAACATATAGTAGTGCACTGTTTTCCCCTGATAATAATATTGAATAAGCTCACTTAATCTGCACTGATAAACTGCACTGTATCTGGGTACTTAATTCGGGTAGGATTAAGTGAATGGACTCCCTGAATTAAATGTTATTGACAGATAATTAGCAGTTGTTCCAAACACTGCCAACTGAAGAGATTTACTATCATTCCCAGAATAAGACTCAGGAGTGTCTGCAGTTGATGTAAGAAGATGAAAGATCTCAGTTACTGAACATGAATAGGTCAGGTAAAGACGTTAGTACATATATTGAGGGAGAGATCTGCACCTGTTTGATGTAGTCTATGAGAGTTGGAATGCTGCCAATCTCAAAGCGAAGTTTTTCCAGCGGCTCCAGCCATTTGTTAAGCTCTGAGGTACAAAAGCAGAAGACAACATTACAATGGACAAACCAAAGATAGCCTTTCCTTTTTTAACTGCAGTAAGGTGAGCCACAGAGTGCAAAGCCATGGTACCCCCGTCTCACATTAATTGCTCCTAAAGTAGTGTTATTATGGTACGGATGACCTCTGAGCAAGGGGAGCGACAATACTGTTTCTTCACTCGGCAGCTTGCACTACTGCAGTCTTGGAAAGGGAAGAGTAAGCTTGATGGCACCGAATCCTACACACTGCACCATTAACGCAAGACTGGTAATATTTACCCTGTAACTTGGCATTGGTGTCATCAGCTTTAGCTATGGTGAGAAGAGGGGCAGCATACTGTTCCAGCATCCGCACCTCATTAGAGCTCTGTGCTACCAGTAACACCAGCATACAGGCATAATTATATGTCACTGCTTTGCGAGCTTTGGCCTCACTAAAAGAAACAAAGACAAAAAAGGTGAAACTAAACTCAGAAATTACTGCACAGGGAGTCTGATGTCATATAGAAAAAAAGAGGGCGGCTGTACCCCTGTCCATCCTTGCTGTGGTGCTGGAGCAGGGTGACCAGACATGAGAGGTTGTTGTCCAAACTGAGAACGTGGGCCACAGCACTGCGACCAGTCTGTGTGAAGGACATCAGGTAGAGTGCATGGAGATTGCCCAGTACCTCCGCATTGTCACCTTCCTCTAGTCCAGCTCCTCCATCTCCTCCTGTGGCTACATGGCTCATGAGCTCCGATACTCCCTGCAGAGCATGCAGTGCCTGCATTAACCACACGCCGAAGCCCTCTTCACCAAACCCTGGCCCTGTGACACTTCCCTCTCCCTCTATAATGGTGGTCTCCTCACTCTCTGCTTCTGCCATTGAAGCCAGGAGACGTAGCAGCAGGTTGGTGGGAGTGGGCTGGGCGAGAAGGAAGAGCAGGCCTGACTGGGTGAGCGACAGAAAGCGCAGGAGCTCTCTGACAGCTTGGGTGACACCTAGATGGCCAGCCGCCGCAGCTGCAGACAACACCGCAGCCATGCTCTCCAGGAAATGACACGCATGCATATATCTGAGAAGGAGGAGATTTTCAACATTATTACTAATCCAATCACAGGATCCAACTATCTGTGCTTTAAACAAGCTTTAAAGCTGTTCGTGAAAGTGTACCTATACAGGGTTGGGTATGGATCGTCCCTCTCCTGTGGTCCCGTTACTCTGGCAGTAGTGGGGAAGGCTTTCCCAGGTGGATGCACCATGCAGTAAGGGGCCGTCTCCAGCAGGTGATGTAGCTCTTCCAAAACCCCTGCCAGCCTATCAAGCTCTGCCTCACTCACAGCGGAGGAGCTCAGCAATGGTTCCTCCTCCATAGGGCTCTCAGCATCCTCCATCTCCTCCTGAGAATTACAGTCAGTCATGATTATCATGAATGGATTAGTTAGTAACACCAGTGTTAGAATGAGTGTGTGTACCTGCTGTGGTTCACTCCATGCACCTGCTGTACGCTGCAGGTCAACCAACACCTCGTACATGTGGCTTTTCTGCAATATGGCGTTGCCAGCTGTTATGACCCTCACAGTTTCTTCACGCAGGAAAAGCTGGACTAAACGCTATAAAAGGACATATACCTTGATGTCAGATAATAATAATAAGGTAAAAATACATCACATTTATTACCTGGTCATTGTTTTATGAATATTGTCTGTAAATGTGAAGGGTGGAAAGTGAGTCCAAAAACTGTGAGGTGGACTTGTAACATGTAGGTCCAATTTGTGCTGTATTTAAATGCCTCTCTCTTGGATCAAATAATGGGCTGGGTTCAATTTGAAAAAAATATTTTCTATTTGGAGACAACTGGAAGATCAAAAATTTCCATTACAAATACATTTATTAATATTCTCTAGACTTTGTATGCGAAATATAGGTAGAAGAAAAGCAGTATATAATGAAAAGGTGTTGACAAAGAGAACATTTTTTAAGTGTGAGTACTTAGTCATGCTAACCTGATAGCCACTCTTGTCTGACTCTTCTGCATGTAGGAAAGCCTCTGCACCAGCAGGAGTGCTGGTCAGAGCACCCAGAGCCCTCAGGATACTGAGCTTCAGAGTGGAGGAGACATGTTCTGCTTGGATCAGCTCCAGCAGCACACCCAGGGCCCCTTCACTCAGTAGCATTGAAAGGCCCTGTGGGCACTCCACAAGCTGCGACACTAGCTTGGCACCAGCTTTCAATTGTCTGAGGTTAAGAGCGATGGGTTGCTTGAGAGCAATCTCCATACTCAGAGCTTGGAGCGTCCACTGGACTAAAACTCCAACAGGTTCCTCCATCTCACCCTCTTCTTGTTTGATTAAATAAACCAAGCCTTTGTTCAGTAGTGCAGGTGCCTCTTCCAGGGCAGTGACCCAGCGAGCATCTCTATCATGTCCATTACTACCCAGTAGTTCTTTAAGCTGGGCAACAGCCTCAGCCTCCTCCCCACCTGCTGGTCCTTCTGTTCCACCAGGGTCTCTGGGTTCCTCCACACTGTTTTTTTCAAAATGGGTATCAAAACGGGTCTTGTATGGAGGCGTGAAGTAGACTAGGGGTCTGAGTTCTCGCTCATACGGATCATACTGGACAGGTGGAACAGAGGCAAGGTCCTCAGGAGTATAGTCCATGTCAAAGGTGGGCAACTTGAAGCTACCATTATCCAGATCATCTTCATCGCTAGAAATCTGCTCATAGCCGTCATCACCTAAAATGGTGAGTGGGGAAAAAAAAGAGGAAGGAAAATTGACAGATGGGAGAAGATGCAACAATTGAATTTCTAAACCGTTCATAAGAGTATGTAAAAACTGAATGAAAATGGGGAGGCCATCAACTTCTATATATTCCTTTGCTCATTCACAAGGTCATCCACAGCCAAACCTGCTCACACATGGCAGCATCACTCCAAACATGCTGGGTTAGTCTGACATGCAGGATGCGACTACAGCACAAGCATCAGCCATGGCTGTGAGGGTACAGTATGTGAGGTAGACCTCCACATGAAAGCTGATGAGTGCTGATCAGAGTAGCCCAGAGAGGGCTAGCTGAGAGGTTGGAGCATCCAGTGATTGTAGATGGAGGCAGCATGCAAGACCGTACTCTCACCCTCTCTCTCTCACTCTCTCACTGTCACTCAGTCCCAAATGGACCCTGCTCCTGTGGCCCCTGGTCTGGGGGTCTGAGGAGTTTGCAGTACCAAGGGGTTAAGTTAAGGACCCGGCGTCCATTTGGGATTGCAGACTATCCTACTCTCACAAAATAACTCCCCTACCTTCCTCCATCTCCTCGTCCTCACCCTCATCTTCCTCCTCCTCCTCTTCCTCTTCTTCTGGAACACTCCCCTCAGTGCGTGCGTCTTCTTCCTCCTCCTGCTCCTCCTCTTCCTCCTCCTCATCACCTTCTTCCTCTTGTTCAGCATCTGAGTAGGTTTCATCAGCAGGCAGTGATCTTTCAGGTGACACGGCCTCCAGATAGTCCCCACGGCCCTCGCATGGCTCATCTTTGACCACACCCACTGTAAACGTCACAATAGAGCCCAGAGGGCACATCGGTCAGCTGACATCCCACAGAGCACATACGAACATTCAAATAATATATTATTTACATAAGTAGAGGCATACCAGTAAGCAGTTTCAACACAACGATTACACATCGCATGAACGCCAGCCATTGTCCAAAGCATTTTTTAATGTTTTCACACCTGGCAGACAGCCACTGGTTTGTACATTGTGATAATGATGCAGAAACTTGCTTTGGAAATGGTACACAATACAGTGAACATTATGTACCCTTTACTTATTAACATTATATGAAATGTTGACAGCTAACTAATTAGAACAAACATATCTGGCTATAAACGTAAACCAATTACAGATATTAATGTAAAGAAAACAAAAAGGAGTTGGGGGCGGCAACGACACAAATGTAACTGATGGTGAAAATATTGACTTTTATAATGAAACCAATGTGGAATATTCTCAAACTATAAGTGATCCTACACTTGATGAGAAGTGACCAGACAGGTGCCACTGCAGCGTCTCTGTTAATGTTGATGGATGAGGACATGGCAGACATAATGTGATAGCACAGAACAGATGTAGGGTTCTCACCCGTCACTTGGACCTGATCCTCATCATCATCATCTGGAGGGGGAGGCCCAGGTGGAGTACGAGGCCCTCTGGGTGCTGGTCTGGGTGGACTCCCATTGTACTGGTCATCTTTTTCCCACTCTAAAAACAAACAAAGAGCACAATAGACTGACATTAACAAGTAAGTCTAGGGAAAAAGGAGACGTCCTGCTCATTGGATGTTTCAGTTTCAGGAAGAAGGTGTGAAGGTGAGAGTTTTGGTTAGCTTTCAGCTTCAAGATGCGCACCTTGTTTAACGATGCGTTTGGGTCCACTTGGCTGTTGGGGGGGTGGGGGTGGAGGAGGAGGGGGTGAGGTTTGGTCATGTCCATGTGAGCGCTCTGCTGTCCCATACACTGCAATTGTCAGACTAGTGTACCAGCCACGCAGCACCAAACCGTCTGTGTTCACCTGCATACACAAAGTCACGTAATCAATCACAAATCAACGGGGGAGGGGGTGGGGGTATTCTTGTTTGCTGATGACCTTTTACCTTTCCGCTGGGTCTGAACACGATGGACTTGTTCTCATCGTATTCCAGACTGAGGACAGAAGGCAACACAGAGCAGACACAAAAAAAAAATCAGTGCAAATATACACCAAGGCAGAACAATTTTTCAACCTGAGTATGTTTGTTTATCATTTAGAGAGTCTAGAGTTGATAAATGTTGTGTTAAGTCCGACATAAATCTCTTTCCATACAGCACTAAATTGCAGTGTAATTATGTCTGAAAGCACTCCTTCGTCATGCCCTCTGTCTCCCCTCATTTTTTGTCATAACAAAGGACATAAGCCCACTGAAAGATGTGTAGTGTTCACCAAGTTAAGTTCAGAATAAAATATAAGCACTGCATAGGCATTTGTTATGAGAGCCTGAGAGTCAATTTATGTTTTCATATTGATTTAGGATATTTCAATATATTTTTTCACATAAATAATATTTATCCAAAAAAGTGAATTGCTCTTTTAAATGGAATGCTGGTATTGTTATGCTACTGTAAGATTATTATTATATCAATGGCAAAAATCATCTTAAAAATTACATAATATAATTTATTGCAATTTCTGGGACAACATATTGGGTAACAAAATTAGTTGTCGTGACAAGCCTAGGTCTTGGTCAGACAACATGTACCTGCTGGGCTCTAATATGGCCAAGAAGCTTCTAAATACAAGTTGACTCTCTGGTACTACTGTGCACACCTATGCTATGATGGACTTTTTCGTTCCACTAGTCATCTATTTCACTGGAACCACTGGGAAGTTCTTTGTGTCTCTTGCTACTTCATGGGTGGGGTTGAGTTTCAGGAGAGACCGTGCAGCCAGCATAGGAACAAAGAGACTTGAATATGGGAGGGTGCAGGTGCACACAGGCATCCACCCCTCTGGCTTCTGAGATCAGGGCTCAGAGGAGGAGTAGGAGAGGTTTGAAGTAATACAGAAACAAAATGAGAAAGGGGGGGTCATTCTGACCTGCCCAGTCTGTGGAATGTGGGGTTGTTGGGTTTGGCGACATTATTGAAGAATAGCTCCAACTGGAAGGCGTGAGGAGACGTCTCCCTGGAAACACAGAGACACATAATGTGGGAGTCAGGGCTCAGTCTCTCCAGAGGGCTTAGTTGAGTATTGAGTTATACATCAACATAACACACCGTACAATCCATTGCAGTTCAGTGCAACAGCATTGTCATAAATTATACCTTAATGGATTTTACAATGTTTGGGTGATAATGGGTACATGAAAATATATTTATTATTGTGGTTATAATGATGTTGCTACATGAACTATATTATATCAGTGGCTTCAATTATTTTTGTCTTTATTTCCATGAGAGCAGGCAGAATGTGACCATCACTAACTATAACCTCAGTGAAAAAATGTATAATTCAATTACACCCTCTAAGCATCATAACAGGAGAGTTAATGGCAGAATAGTTGTATGGGACTCTATATAAATAAATAATGTACCTAATTAAGTGAACAGAAACAAATGTGTATGATATGAGACAACGTTTGTTTTACAGTGCCCGAGAGATTTTCCATGTTGTTTATCAGTAAACATGTTTTGGTGTTTCAGGCCATTGTGTGACAAATAATATGTCTTGTATTTAACTTGTTGAATTACCCAAAACAGATAATATCAATCACTGTATACCAATACTGAGATATATATAATGGCATATATCATGGAAGAGAATTTTATTGACACCACACATGAAGTCATGATCTGCTCAGGTTTATGCATTGTTGAGCACTGAGCCCATTCACACAGTTAAATTACATCATACATACCCAGCAGGTTCAGTGGGAATCAAGAGCCACACAACAATAGAGCTCAGGTATCTATCACAAACAAACATCTCCTGAGGCAATAAGTCATTAGCAACAAGGTTAAGGATTTCCTGTAACAAGGTATTCACCAACCAACTTGTCTCTCTCAGTATCTTATATGTGAAGAGTGAAAGTGAACTGATTCACAAATGTATAATCTGATGATGTGAGGTGATATAAGGCCAGGCCAACAGTCCAGCATGAATAAATGCATCTGTTACGGGATCCCAGGAGAGTATAAAGTATATGACATTTACGTATGTATTGAGAAATTGTCATGATATGATCAGTGCATCATATGCTTAATGAACATTACAACAAGGATTTTTTGCAGTGCCGCTTTATCACCCTCCATAATATTGATCTGGGGGAAACTACTAAACTGGCAACTTAATATAAGTGTGTGTCATGGAGTGCTTGTCAGTCTTCTTGCTCTTACCCAAATGCTCTGCTGTCAGGTAAGTTGCTGTGTGCCTTGATCCCTGGAGGAATGACCCGTACCTCTGTGATTAGCACCCCGCAAGGAAACCGCACCACATCCACGTTGGTCAACTGAAGAGCATTGAACATCACGATTAGCGCAGACATTTAAATAACACAATGTCTTCACCAACCACAACTGGTACTACAAACAAGATGAGTCCCTTTTACTGAGGCAATAATCACAATGTTGAGACTTTACAGTTAGCCACACAGCTAACTAGAAAAAAACTGCGCAAGGATGCAAAAGAAAACATCTGCGCGACATTCTTTTAATAAGTAAATTAAATGACATATAACTAATGTATCAGCAAGTGGATGCGTATTTAAGCAGGGGCGTATTGCAAAAAGAACTGTGAACAGCAACGTTAGCACAGCAACCACGACACAACTGCTAATGTTAGCCATGTTGACATCGTTAGCATGGAAGTATCATGCCCAAAACTCCTGAATATAACCGGCATGTGTGTTGAATACAGTCAGCGCTGATGTAATGTAAAAGAGGGTGGTAATAAGCCACATACGTTACCTCTGCACTCTGGTGCTTGAACGTATCTATAAAAAGAAGCTCCGTTGAAGTGTCCCCCGCCATCGCTTTCTTGGTCTCAGACTAAAAGTTCACTTCCGGGATGGTGAGTACTTCCGGAGCACGGTCACTCCTAGCGCTAGCGCTCAGATATAAATAATAATATAAATATGAACAATGTGGCCTATACAAGAAATAAATGATAACAAAGGAATATTTGGATCAATTCAGATTAATTCATCCATACATTACCATATAATTAGTACTAGTAGTCGTAGTAGTAGCAGTAGGCTAGTAGTATTATCATTATTACTACTATTGTGATATTGGGCTATAAAAATAAAATTGACTTGACCATTATTATTATTATTATTATTATTATTATTATTATTATTATTATTATTATTATTATTATCAATGTGATATTGGGCTGTACAAATACAAATAAAGTGGACTTGACTATTATTATTGTTGTTAGCATTGTTGTAGCATATCATATAGGGTATTAATAATACAATAAGCGAGAAAAGACGGTTGCTGTGGCAGTAGTGTGTGTAGGTATGTTTATTGTAGTGCAACACTATTTGTGCAATACGAATTTGTGAATTTGTGATATTATTGTTTTTTATTTTTATTATAAATACTGTAGCTCAGCGGGTAGAGAGTTGCTCCCCGGGCGCTTTACTGGAGGCAGCCCACTGCTCACTTAGGGGATGGATCAAATGCAGAGGTGAATTTCATGTAGCCTGTGTAGCCTATGTAGGCCTACCTATAACATGATCAATAAAAGTATGATGCTTCTTCTTCTATAAAAACATATCTCTCATGTGTCATTTCTTTAAAAAGACAGACATGCCTAACCCTTTTAACCCTTAATATCCTCCGGCCCTTGAAATAATTATACAATGAAATACGTTAATTATTAAAATCGTGAAAGGTTAATGTACAGAAATGTACAGGTATTTCTACCCTCTACGGTCTGCCACGTCTTAATATGTAAACCACCTGGAGGAGGGAGGGGGCAGGTAGAGAGTCACGTGGTCACTCAGGTAGATGCACTACAAAAAGTAGGTTCGTTCAGCCATTACTGTGCGATGGTGACTGCGGGAGGCTTCACGTAAAATTTAACACGCGACGAAATTTGGATATACGGATCTCACCTTTGAACTCAGGTGTTTAAACCTCTGAGCTCCTCTCGGCGGATCTTCACTTACTGCACGTTGATCTACTTCTGTGCAGCATTAGATCAGTTGTTTTTTGGGGGGTTGTGTTTGTGCTCAGATGACGGCTCAGGTAGACTACCTGGTGGTGTTTTTCACCGCCACATCTGGCGCGAGCGGAGAGTTGCTGGGATCTGACGAGAAGGAGCTCGTGCAGTTGGTTTGGCAGTTAGTGGATGTGAAAAACAAAAAGGTAAAAAATATAACTACTATCATGGTGACTGTTACTCTAAAGCAGGAAATGAAGTGGTAAATTAAGGAGCGGACAGGTGAAGAAGTTACCCAACCCGTTTATAATAATGTTGTGACTGTTGGTGAGTAAATATGAGCTAAAATAAGGTTTTCAGTATAATGAGAGGATAATTTATTTCCTCTAATGATGTATACATTATAAGATGTTTAAACAGACCCCTGCTTTTGTTGTTCTATTTGACACCATAAATGTCTCCATATCACAGCTTTTTAATGCTGTTATATCAGCCCACGGCTTGTGAGGATCCATGTAGGCGTCTATGTTTCAAGACTGACTTGTTTTTCTTTTTTCTCTGAACCAGTTGGGCAAGGTGAATGAGCTCCTCATTAAGCCTGACCTCTCAGACTTGCCAAAAGAAAAAGAGGAGGAGGATGTTGTGGAGGAGAGTGTGGAAGAGAAGTATAGGTCCAGAGCAGATAATGTCTCTACAGCCACAAGTTTTGAGACAGCATTAAATCTGGTAATAACCTTGTTAAAGACACAAGAAATAAGCATTGTTTTATGTGACACAGTAGTTATCACTGCTGCCTGAGGATAGATTGTGAACACATTGATTTCTAAATGTTTGACGTCTGTTTTTGCAGTTTCATCTACAACTCACGAACGAGGTGAACAGCTTGGGAGCAGGCACCTCGGTGTGTTTGTGCACAGACGGGCAGCTCCACATCCGTCAAGTGATTCACCCCGAGGCGGCGAGCAAGGTGAGCGAGTTGGGTGGGTGAGCACCTTGCAGCCTGTTCCCTCAGTGAGCGCTCGCTCAGTCACAAAAGGATGTGCTGTGTCAGCACTGTGCACCTGGTTGAATTTAGCGACACTTCTCATGTAAACCTGACACACACCCATGCACATACTGTGCTTGTGCACATGAAACAATACCTTCACAATGGAGCTGATGAGATTCTCTTGCATGCCATAAGCCTTTACCAAGTGTCACACAGAGCTGACTCACTTGTCTTCAGCAAACAGCCATATGATGGCAATAAAATGGCAGCTGTGGATTGGGCCTCTTGTTCACATCCGTTCGTTTCATTTCTTCCCTCTCCAGAACATCCTGGTCCCAGACTGTTTCTTCTCTTTCTTCGACCTTCGAAAAGAGTTCAAGAAGCACTTCCCCACGTTTGACCTCAAAGCTTCGACTGTGCACATCATGGCAGAGTGTATCCTTTAATATGTCACATTGCTACATTGGTTGTGCCAATGAGTGTCTGCCAAATGTTATATGTAAAGCACTTATTGTTATTTATGATTGTTTATCCCCATGTTCATCTTGATCTCTTGAGCACAGATATCGCTCAGAAACACACCACACACATTAGAAGTTTATAAGCCACGGGGTGTTGGCTGCAAGACTAGAGGTTTTGAAATGCAAATAGGGAAACAATGGCAGCACCTTGCTAAGCGCTGTGTGAACGAGTGTGTGTTTAGCCAACAAGGCAAACCCCACACACCCACTGATACAGGATAACTAACATTTCTGTGTGTGTGTTGTTCTTTTTTGAGCTTTTTGTAATATTGTTATCATTTGATTTGGCTGTTCCTTGTTTGCTTTCCTTGACTGCCTCCTCCTCAGCTCTTAGCATACCTGTGGACATGCCCGCCATGTGGGACCGCTCGGCCACACTGGATCCGTCAGTCATGTTGCCTGCAGAAATAGCAGTACAGCAGGTCCAGATTATGAGCAGCATTGTCCTTGCACTGCTTTCGGAGCCATTTAGTAAGTACCGCATCAGGAAAGAGTCCAACTTCAAGTGCACTAAGATGACGTTAAAGGAAATGAATCAGCAACCATTGATTTAATAATCAAATCGATTTTTTGTCATATATGATAGTAAACTGAAAATCTTTAGATCAAAACAATTTGAATATGTTGCTTTCAATTACTGAATTGCTTCCTATTTTCTTACATGATTTATGCCACACAAGTAATCCATAAATAGAGATAATAATAAAATAAATCCCTTGGCTCATAAATCCCAGATATACTCTGGATTTTACCACTTACACCATCATCATGTTGATTACAAAGTGCTGCAATTAGTTTCAGTCATGAGGTCTAATTTGTGATCTAATTGTGGAAACCAAACTAAATTGCTTTCCCATTGCAGGCCACACATTTTCTACCCAGGAGAGAGTTAGTGAGAAGTTTGAGACTGGCACTTGGTAAGTGAAGTTTGCTCAAGATAAATATTCTTTTTGTTCTCTGCCTCTGAAATCAACTCCAAGTCCACTTCTGCTGTGTGTGTGTGTGTGTGTGTGTGTGTGCGTGCATGTGCGTGCGTGCATGTGTGTGTAGCAGTAAGATGGAGAAAGTGTGTGACAACACAGTGATCAGAGCCAGAGGGTTGCCATGGCAGTCATCTGACCAGGACATTGCTCGCTTCTTCAGAGGACTCAACATTGCCAAGTACGCTGTATTAACTCATTTATGGAGGATTTTGTCAACATGATGTATAATGAAACCTGCTGCTGATATTAGCTTTAACATCCTGTCTATGTGGTGTTTGATAGAGGAGGAGCCGCTTTGTGCCTTAATGCTCAGGGGAGGAGGAACGGAGAAGCTCTTGTTCGTTTTGTCAGTGAAGAACACAGAGATCTGGCGCTGCAGAGACACAAGCACCACATGGGCAACAGATATATAGAGGTAGCCTGTCTGAACCACTAGCTGGTATTAATTCAGAACATCAGCCACATGACCCAGACCTAGCCTAATTATCCTCATTACAGTTATACCTGTCGAGATTAAAAGTCCTCATTTCTGTCTTGTTCCTTTCTTATGGCAGGTTTACAAAGCCTCAGGAGAGGACTTCCTGAAGATAGCAGGAGGTGAGAGCATATAACCATGTTTACATACAGTATTTTTACTTTGCCAGCAGCAAACCTTTCAGTAAAGTTGATTTGGTATTTTATACAAAATAAAGTCTGACAAGGGGACGGCACGGTGGTGCAGTGGTTAGCGCTGTCGCCTCGCAGGTAGGTACTGGGTTCGATTCCTGCGTGGGTTCTCCCTAGGTACTCCAGCTTCCTCCCATCATCCAAAGACATGCATGGGGATTACGTAAATTGACTAATTGGTGTGTTGTGAATGTGAATGTGTCTCTCTGTGCCCTGCAATGAACTTGTCCAGGGTGTACCCTGCCTTTCGCCTTAGATAGGCTCCAATGAGGGGAAATCATAATTTGCAGAAAAAGTTAGTCGTTATGACCAAACCACAGTGATACCTTTTATTTACGAATGGTAACAGGGCTTTTTAGGATAGTTAAAGTGGTACCCATATGTAGAAGCCCTCCCAAAAAATCGATTAAGTAGATTATGCTGCTGTTTAAGTGATCATATAACTGGACTGTCACTCAAAGTCATGATGACGGAGTAAGACTTTATTCCTATTAATTAAAGAGGAAGAATGGAAAACAACATACAGGGCAGAGTGCTGCTCAAGGAAGGAAATCTCCATGCTGTTGAAATCTGCCGTGTGATCATTTCTATTTGTATACCTGTGGTCAAATAGGTGTGTCTGTGTCCTTGTGTGTGTGCCAGGTACCTCCAATGAGGTAGCAATGTTCCTGTCCCGTGAGGACCAGATCATAGTGAGGATGCGAGGTCTTCCTTTCACCGCCACACATGAGCAGGTGCTCGCCTTCTTCTCCCCAGAGGAAGGTCTAAAAGAGACATGTCCAGTCAGCGGAGGGAAGGATGGCATCCTATTTGTTCGCTATCCAGATGGGCGTCCCACTGGCGATGCCTTTGTATTATTTGCCTGCGAGGAACACGCCCAGAGTGCTCTGAGAAAACACAAGGAAATCCTGGGGCGAAGATATATAGAGCTGTTTAAAAGCACAGCAGCAGAGGTCCAACAGGTAAGTCAGGGTGTCCGCCTGGGTGTGCCTCTTTCTGCAGTGTGTACTTGTGTCTGTCTGTTCATTTTTGGCCTTTAGAAAGTCTTCTGTGCATGTCCAAAAGGGCAAAAAGAGCTTTTCAAGGAAAAGCTGCTGTGTGTGCGTGTGTGTGTGTGTGTGTGTGTGTGTGTGTGTGTGTGTGTGTGTGCATGCACAGCAGAGAGTTTTATCCTCACTTAGTTGTAGGGATGACTGGAGTTGGTCCTTGTGGATACACACATTGCACACTGCTGCACAGAAAAGCAGAGAGATGATGTGTTTCCTGACACACAGAAGCCTCATGAAACATTGCTCTCTTGTGAGATGAAGATGAACACATGTGGACTAATTTTCTTAACTTAACAGACTGGCTTCTCCTGATGCTTTTCTGTGAGAGTTCTATTGGTCCTCTTTAGAAATGTAAACAAGCCAGCTTCTGACTGACGTATCATCACACATACAAACACTTGTCTTTGTTGTACTAAAGATGTCTGCTTCGAGTTAACCAACGCTGCATGTTTTTCATTTTTGCTCTTTGTGAATTTGCAGCCGTTTGCTAAAAGCTTTTTAGTTGATTTTTTCCCTTGTTAATGTACACACACAAAAACACAGAATTGTAGACATTTTTGCAAATTAATTAAAAACGAAAAACTCAAATTTCACATGGCCATAGTTATTCAGACCCTTTGCTCAGTATTGAGTAGAAGCACCCTTTTGCGCTAATAAAGCCATGAGTCATTTTGGAAATGATGCAATGGGTTTTTCACACCTGTATTTGGGGATCCTCTCCTGTTCTCTCAGGTTGGATGGTGAACGTTGACAGACAGCCATTTTTATTTCTCTCCAGAGATGCCCAATTGGTTTTAAGTCAGGGCTGGGCCATTTAAGAACAGTCACTCCTTTGTTATTTTCTTGTTGTGAACACTGGAAAAGGACTGCATTCATCTTTCCTTCAACATCCACCAGTTATCCCTGCAGCTGAACAACTCCCCCACAGCATGATGCTGCCACCACCATGCTTCACTGTTGGAATTGCACTGTGCAAGTGATGAGAGGTGCCTGGTTTTCTCCACACATACCGATTAGAGAATCTTATTTCTCATATTCTGGGAGTCCTTCATGTGTTTCTTGGCAAAGACTATGCAGGCTTTCATGTGTCTTGCACTGAGGAAAGGCCACTCTGGGCCACTCTGCCATAAAGCCCCGTTTGGTGGAGGGCTACAGTGATGGTTGACTTTCTAGAACTTTCTGCTTATCTCCTCACTGCATCTCTGGAGCTCAGCCACAGTGATCTTTCAGTTCATCTCTCCTGATTGCTTAATTTGGGAAGAGTTCTAGTTGTCTCTTCCACTCAAGGATAATGAAAGCCACTGTGCTCTTAGGAGCTCTAAGTGCAAGAGAAATTAGTATGTAACACTGGACAAATCTGTGCTTTGCCACAATCCTGTCTCTGAGCTCTTCAGGCACTTTCTGTGACCTCATGATTCTCATTTGCTCTGACATGCACTGTGAGCTGTAAGGGCTTATATAGACAGGTGTGTGCCACAGCTGGACTCCAAGGAAGGTGTAGAACCATCTTAAGGATGATCAGAAGAAATGGACAGAACCTGAGTTAAATATTCAAGTGTCACTGCAAAGGGTCTCATTACTTATGACCATGTGATATTTCAGTTTTATTTTTTAATGGCTTTTTAATGGTTTTTTTTTTAATCAAGTCAATAGTCAATACGGGGTGCTGTGTGTACATTAATGTGAAAAGAAATAAGCTAAAATGATTTTAGCAAACAGCTGCAAATTAACAAAGAGTGGGGTCTGAATACTTTCTGTACCCACTGTAAATCAGTTCTGACACCTTGTCTTTGCTGCAGACAGTCTGCAATTTGTAACTGTGTATGTGTGTTTAAGGTGTTGAACCGGTACTCGTCGGCCCCTCTGATCCCTGTGGCCCCTGCCCCCTTGATGTCAATGTTGCCCCCACTCTCTTACCTGCCCCCTCCCTGTAGTGTGAGGGACTGCCTGCGGCTGAGGGGGCTGCCATACACAGCAACCATAGAGGACATCCTCACTTTCCTGGGCGAGTTTACGCAAGATATCAGACCACATGGTGTGCACATGGTCCTCAACCAGCAGGTACATGTTATAACTGCACCGACACGGCCATGGACTCACATGCTTTCAGACACAAAGCTGCAGTATTTTCTGACTGTTTCTGTTTCCAGGCTCGTCCGTCAGGCGACTGCTTCATCCAGATGACCTCAGCAGAGCGAGCTATTCAGGCCTCACAGCGGCTCCACAAGCATGTCATGTCCAGCCAGCGTGGGGCCAACAGCCGCTATGTGGAGGTGTTCCCCTGCAGCACGGAGGAGATGGGCCTGGTGCTGATGGGAGGCTCGCTTTCACACATACATACGCATGCACACACCCGCAACAGGAGTGGGACAGGGCTCAGCCCGCCGCCATGTAAGTCCAGACGTAAGTGCTGCTGGGAGCTGGGGGTGCTTCGGGACTGCAGGGTAGGTGGGCTCCTGCCGTCAGGGGCAGGTTTTCTGGGTTTTCTCCAGTCTAGTCCAATGGGGGTAGGGAACATCTGGTCTGACCAGGAGGATTCAAATATGTGTGTGAGAGTGTGTGTTGGTGTGTGTGATCCCTCTTTGTAATTTAGTGTGATTAAATTCCTCATTTGCATGCACTGAGAAACCTCACATTAACTGTTTTTTTCTTTTCACCTGTGTTCACACATTCTGATTAGTTCATCTTCTTCAGCAGCATGTTCGTTACTCATTCTTAATTTTACCACTGCTTGATCAAAAAGATCTGACAGGGTTGGAAAGGTACAAGCAAGACAGCTGGACCATGTAACATGTAAAATGGCTTACAACTCTCCAGCCTTATCAGATTGGTGATTGTGGGATTTAGCCTCAGTAGAGCGGCGCGCCTCAGGTGTGTGCCTCTCCTTTGCTTGTTCAATCAGTGGAGCTGTGGGTGGGCAGAGCTGAACGCTGGTGCATAGAAATGTGCTTTGTTCTCCATGTCTGTAGCCCTTCACCATAAATGTGCACTGGTGCACTCCTAGTTTTCCAAAGTTTTTGAAAGGTTTGATGTGAAGCAGAAGTTCACATGAGAAAAAAGTAAACAAGGCTGTGAGTGGTAGTGAGGTGATGAGCATGACATGTCAGGTAGATAGGAAGCCCCCGGTTCCACATAAAAACATAATGAGTCCATAGTCACAAACATATATTTGGGTGTTCAGGTGGCACTAATTATTCATATATCTTGTTTTTCTACAGAATATAGCCACAACCACTAGACAACGTCTCTTTATCTCTCAGGTCAATGTTGCTCTCACTTGTCAGATATTGGATATGTGCAGAGGCTCCATGCATTCATCAGTTAGGCGTGTGTTTCAGGTGCTCTGGTGGTCATTGTTTGTATGTTTGCATGAGCGCCTCTCTCAGAAACAAACAATGACCAGACTTCACCGTCATCTATTTCTGTTAGTGTTTGTCTGTTTTTAAGTGTTTTGTCTCTCCCTCTGTTATCTCCTCTCCAGGTTTATCGCCACCAACCTACTCCTTCGCCCCCGCTCCACCTGTCATGTCTTCAGAGGCTGCTGCTGCCCTCTACCCTCCCATTGGTCAGGTGTTGTTGGCCCCACGCCCCCTGCCACCTGGACATGCCTACTACCCCGCCTCAGCTCAGCTATACATGAACTACACAGCCTATTACCCCAGGTAAAACACATGCTGGCATTCAAATACAGTCTGTCATGCTCAACTTTGGGCTTTTATTTTTACATAATCACACATAAAATGAACCACTTAAGGTAGACTCTAAAAATATTTAAGAGCTAACAGACTTCCTTGCACTAAACCCAGCCTGTCAGACGGTGTTTACTTACTGGCTGTGTGCTGCTGAGTAAGCAAATACTAAGGAACTTAACTGGTATTGTTTACATTTTCTGTTTGAATAGGTGTTATTATGTTGTCTTGAAGAACACGGCACTAAGCCTTTTCAACCACCTGTGTCTGATGTTATATATCAGACATTGTGAATTTATATATTTATTTACAGTTAAATAACACGAAGTCAAAAGCTTCTCAGCAAGTTGGACTGCAACAGTTACAAGTTGAATGTGCAATAAGAGACTCAGTTTTGGTCAAAATGCGTCTCTGCAAGGAGAAAGGCCGTGACAAGGGTAGTTAATAACTGAACACTGTGGTATCAGAGGACTTTGTAAACGTCAGTGACCTCTGCTGCTCCCTGGTCAGCCCTGTGTCATTGAGAAAACATTTATAGACAACGCCCAAAGTTACTCCCACTCCTGGGATACGCATGTGCATTGTTTGCTGGGAAACAGCTTGCGAGTGATTTAGTTTGAGATGTTTCATGATAACAGCCTCCTCTCTTGTCTTTGTCCAGCCCACCTGGCTCACCTAACACCGTAGGTTTCTTCCCCTCCCCCTCCTCCCTCTCCTCCTCTGCGGGGTTGATTCGTATGCCGGGTCTGACCTACAGCGGCAACGGAGTCAAAGACCTCATTAATGCAGTGCAGGGATACCAGGTAAGAAGACTGTTTCTACAAATTAACTGTTTGTTTAAAAAACTCATATTAATACAGTTCCAACACATCCTGAGTTCATGTACCTCTCTGCAGGATCCAAGCGTTGTATTCAAATCTCTCTTGTGGGTGTGTATCGTCAGGCATCCACTGTGTTTGCCCATAGGCTATCAAACTAGTTTATCCTGTCTACTCTCCCTGTTCTGTCACACATGCACTGCTGCCTGCTTAGACTTGAACTGAAGGAGCTTAAGTCTTACTTAAACTTTGAAGAGAGTGAAGAATCCCAGGGATACGATTAGTAGATAACAGTTTATACTTCATTAGGAGACAAACAACAGGCTGAAAATGTGCAGTACTTTTCTCCCATTAACAAACTCCCTTTTCACCCCCATGCCTCCAGTTTGCAGGTCCACGTGGCCTTTAGGTTAGTGTAACATGGTCGCTTGTTACTCAGCACCCTGTCTCTGTCATTCCTCCCCCTTCATCACACCACAGTATGCCCCCGAGGATGCTCTCATGCACGCCCATGGGCCTGTGCACGCTCACGACCCGACCGGGACGTTGCTTACGCAGCCCAAAGAATGGGTGTGTATTTAAGGTTTCTGAGGCAGGTGGCAGGTAAGGATTGGCTGAGGACTCAGTGAGGGGGGGTCTAGTTTAGACCGTGCTTGTAGCTTTGGCTGGCTTGGGTCTTGTCTGGTCATCAGGGGTTACAGGGCTCAGCGACATTTTCTATGCAGATGGGGAATTTACTACTAACCACATGCAGAAACAATGACAATGGACACATTTCCTTTGGGCTGAGTGGTTAGAGGAAATTTCTTGGATAGTGTGCATTATCTAATACTGGCTCCTACATTTCTGTCCTCATGAGGTTATCTATGGACACAGCAATAGCCAAGAGTGCCAATTGTCCATTCGCTAAACCTCACCTCCAAACTCCGCACAGCAGACCTGTCAAGCTTTGGATTTCTCCATATGCCACAGTGGTGTGAATGGCTCCTTAATAACTAACAACTGTCCATTCATCAATAAAAGTAGAAGCTTGTTGATGTCGCAGTTTCATGGGAGAACTTGATAACAGCTCCCAAGGTGCAGTTCAACAAAAGGCATCTAATTATTAAACTTAAAATGCTAATGGCAAGTGAAAGCTAAAGATTGTGCTGTCAAGAAAATATATTATAATTTGTACAATAATATAATCTATATATATGCAGCAAATTGTTTGGAAATTCATACTCATGCTTCTCGCTGGAATCTTCTCCATGGCAAAGCTGGCTCTGGGGTATAGCAGTATTTCAGTAGTCATTCCAAAATTACCTTTACATGATCTCCACATGATCCCATTTCGCTGTTAAGCAACACTGTGGAGAGTGAGATCCAAAAACATACCTGCAATTATTGATTGCAGCAGTGAAACAGAAACACAGATCGTCATTATTTTAACTTAAAGTGGTAAATTTGGGAGAAAGCCTGTAAAGCCTGATAGGCCTAACAAGGGTAACTAAGGGAGGTGGGGGTTAGTAATTCGTCGAGCAGATGTAGCCTTCAGGTGGTTGAGAAGGTGATGGGTAATATCTGGTGCTGGTGTAAGGGATTTGTGTTACACTGGGATTACACTCTTATATCTCCTCCCTCTTCCTTATGCCAAACTCTCCTTCCTCTCCCCCTCCAGAGTCCTGAGGAGTCCATGTCTCTCCTGAACAGCAGTCTGATTGGTCAGTCCAGCGGAGGCAACACTCCTCTCATGTCCCTCCCCGCTCTCATGACCAAGCCGGCGGGGCAGTATCTGGACCTGACCCTGCTGTAGGGTCACAAACATACAAAGGTCATGTGACAATTATGTCCAAGATTTGTAATGTATTGTTAAGTTTTTAAAAAATAGTCTTCTAGATGTGTTATTTATATCTTTAAGAACAGAAATTAATGTATTTTATACCAAAATCATTGTGGCCTTAGCCAAAAATAGCAGTTTTGTCTTATATTGCACAGTGTGTATTTTAAAAGCTTTATAGAATTTTTTTTTTACGTCATGATATTATAATCACTATGATATATATGCTAGCCAAACTAGAGAAGAATGACCCAGTAGAAACAGAGCTAAACCGTTGCCCATGAGCTTCTCTGTGAAGAATGAAAGTGTGTATGTGTGCGTGTGTGTGTGTGTTTTAGTGTGAAAGAGATGAAAATGAGTATTATGCATGGCTGATCTTGATACTCAATCTGTTTATGCAGTACATTTTTTGTGTTTCTATACATTTGATACAGTACACAGTGATTGTATCGGAGGCTTTAGTGCATGAAGAAGTTAGTAGTAAAACTTTATGATGTTTACATAATGCCAAATATCAATGCACTGCTAATCAATAAGACTACTAATGAATATAATAGCAGTTGAATGATAACACATGTTACACTGTGAGTATGTCAAACAGTCTGATCCTTGCGTCAGGCTTCACTTACAAAAAAGTGACATCTCACACTCATTAGCCCCCTCATTCCCTACATGGGTCTGTTTCCATTTTGTGTAACGCTCATGTCGTCTTGCCCTTTGCTTTGGACCCACGTTTGAACAGAGAATAGTCCCAGTTCTCTGTAACCTAACCTTCTTCAAGAGGACTCATCATGTCACGAGATCCCATCTAACAGAGCGAATCTCAGAGGTGGCTCCTGACAGATTTTGATGACATGTTTTACTCAAAGATGCATCAGTCCATCACACTTTCCTTCTTTCCACCATCTACGCTGATGTCAGTGGGAATTCAGTGGAGCACACAGGTTATCCTGCAGAAATCCCTTCGCTATTTCTGTTATAAACTCAACTATTTGGAACATAGATGGAAAGTTGAGAAGGAAAGGAAATGAAGGACACCACTGATATGTATCTTGTGAATTTGAAATGTCATTTTTACCCTGCAAAGTAGCTGTTTGGGCTCCACGTTGCTGAACACACATCCTACAGTAGGACTTCAAACTCCTGCTCAGGATGTCCTGCTGTGGCAATGCTGAAACAACAATAAACTTAATATGTGAAGTCTGCTGGATTTAAGAGGTTTTATTTCACTCTTTGCCTTCACTCCATGTTGCTTATTGTTCTTATTGTCTTGTCTGTACTTTAGGAGGAACACAAACACACAGGTGGAGCTGTCTAATGACAGAGCGTGGCTGGAGGCAAAACTGTGGGAACTCCCTCACACTGTCCTCCGTGATTACATCTGCATTTACACACACACACACACACCCTATGGAAAAGAGGCTATTGTCACTCAGACACACTAAACATTATCTGAGAGGTTGGCCCTTTTTTAACAGGGTGGAAAAGTGAAGAATAGACAGTGCAGGAAAGGGGGAAGAGAGAAGGAAGGCAGACAAAACCAGTCAGACCCCTTCAGGGTGGATTTGGCATTGTGTAATACAATCTTGTGCACCCCACCCAACTTGATCCCTCACTCATTCTCCCACTCACAAAAACACTGGCTAAACCAGCATAGCAACACCATTAGTATCTATGCAACAAAGCTCAAAATACTTTTTTCTCTTTAGCTTTTATCACCTCATTGGCAGAGTTAAGTGGGAAAAATGTGCAATCTACTGTAGGAAAAAAAGTCCCTCTGATTACACGACAAGCTATTATTTCATAAGTCTCTGCATGTAAAGTATAAAACCTGACAAGATTGTCTTAGGCTAGAGTTAATGTTGGTTTAGTTTAAAATGACACCTGATAATTACAAGGTAATCTGCCCTGTTGTTGTACTAATGTGTGATAATAGCTTGTTTTATGAGGAAGCTCTATGAAATCTAATAAGGCTTCTGTATTTGCTTTACACCTGCAAATCAACCAGTAATAACCAGGGGAAACATGAGGTCCAGCCTGATGACATACAGTCCCTTATTGCATAAAGCAGAATGTGATTGGTTAAACTCTGAAAGTGTTTTTTGTTGGTTCGCCCACATAACTATCTGAGGTCCATATGAATTCTGTCAGATTAAACCATTAGCAGCACATTACTCAACTCATACCAGAGCCTCTCTGCTGCACCTTGTCTTGAAGAAGAATTATTCTCTGTTGTTATGTGGTTCACTGAAGAACAGAGGCGCAATTACAGGCTGACTCACTGTACTGTACCTGATACTGTAGGTGTGTATGAGGCAAACACATCAGAAATATCCTTTATGACAACATTCCCTCACAGGGTGGGTGAGGCCTAACAGCACTTACCATGGCATGAAAGGGTGAGGCTAATCCACATTCCCATGTCAGTGAAGAGACCAAAGATGCTGCTGTAGAGTTGTAAAACGGTTGATCGAACTTTTATTAAGATCCAACCTTGAGCAGGAACAACACAAGAAAACGCACACAGCACAGCAGCAGATCAGCAGATCAGCCGCCTCGGATGTGGTTTTGACAAAACAAGGGCTCAAAGTTGTTGAGTCGAAGGGTTACGCTTCAACAATAACTAAGATAACTAAGACACTTCTGAGGTCTGTTTTGCATTTTGACCTGTGATGAAAACAGCACAGAAAAAAGAGATCCATCCACAAACTGTTCATCATGAGAGCCTGCAACACACGTGTGTTCAGCTCTCACAGCAGTTTTGTCTCCTTCTAGTGGGTAAACTGAGACTGCAGCTGCACAGCAGTACAATCCAGTCTCACCTTCAACTTTCACTCTGTTGTTTCTTAAAACTCCAATGCTGCAAATGTTTTTGGCATTACAAGAACTAAGCCTGTAATCCGTTATCAGCATATTAATTAAAATGCCTATTTACATTTAGAAAAAAAATGATTTGAAAGTGAATTTTACTTATTTGAAAAGTGTACAGATCAATGCTTCAACAGTCGCTGTCTGAAATACAGTTTAGGCGTCCACATGGACACAGTGTTGATGTGATGACATAACCCAAAAGTCAAATCAGATAAATATTCCATCAGGTACCATATTTAACCTGCATGCAGCACCAGTCACATCTGTAGCTTATCTGTAATGTGTGAGTCAGTGAGCCATTGTTCCCTTACTGTGATAAATATAAAGAACCCTTCTTCCAAAATGACAATTAAGCAAATATAAGAATTGCCTTTATGCAAATATATACTTATAACTGCTGAAAGTCTTATCCAAATATATAAATGTTGATTGCAGCCAATGGCTTTGGATCCTCTGGTCCCTCTTTCCTCACTTAATGGCAGGTCTGCTGCACTTAGCCGTGATGTCACAGGGGTCAAGGGTCAAGGTCTCAGAGCTCTGTCATCAGGAGGGCTCTTAGTATCTTCTCTCGGTCCAACCTCATTTCCTCTCCACTACAAAAGAAAAAAGTCATGCCATAAGGAGTGTAAAGATTTAAGACTGCATAATATGAGTTGTTTGAGGGTGTGCCAAATTAGCCACTACAGGCAGGTATTATGCAAAAGTATTGCTTTACTTAATTGTGACATCACCACATCATGAGAGAAAAGGACCTCAGGCAGTTTAGGAGCACTGTTTCTGTGGGGGAGGCTTTGTAACTTTGCAGACCTTAAACCACTAGACCAGTGTTTCCCAAACTATTTTTTTGTGTTTAAGACCGCTAAACTGACCCCTAAATTTGCTGAGATTGACAGGAATTTTGCTCAGAGAACATGGAGAAGTGAGGTGTGTTACCTGTCGTTATGGGAAGCGAGGTAAGGGGCCAGGCGAGGATTGGAGCTATGGTAGTAAGAGGGGGAGAGATGAGAAGGCGAAGGAGAGGGACAGCATGGACTACCCAGCTCCAGTGCTGGTATATTATCCACCTACATCAATACACACACAAACACGCACGTACGCGCACGCACGCACGCACGCACGCACACACACACACACACACACACACACACACACACACACACACACACACACACACACAGATATTTCTCTACAAATGATTCTGAGACTGAATGAACTCCCATTGGTGCAGTGCAATGCATGATTTCTAAGGTATGTTTGCATGTGTGTTACCTGTGGGTATATGGACGGCTGTATCTGTTTGTCCAGTGAGCTGGTGGACCCTGACTTTCCTGTACTCTGGGAGGAGATGGCCGCAAGTGCTTCTGGGAGATTATCTTCATCTTCATGGTTACTATGTGAGCGATAACAGAGACCAAATAACTTAACGACCTGCAGGGTTTCTCCAGGTGCTGAGATCAAAGTTGATGATGTATGATGACGATGATGTACTCACAAGCTGAACTGTCTGACCAGTCGTTTCCTGCGGTTGGTGTTTGTGTTGGTTTTGGGTTGCAGCCTCTCCGGTGCTGGGCTATAGTTTTGCAGATGTGGTGTCTTGTCTGCAGTCAGACTGGATGCAGCTGAGTCTTGGGACGAGCTCTGGTACCTGAGGATGAAGAGGTTTTAAAAACACATGTGCGGGAACACGTGTGAGCATGTAAAGATGGGATGAGGGCACTGGCCTGTCGTTGAGGGTCTCATTTGAGTTCTTCCCCCTAGGCATTGTTGGAGTTTCCTTCTTCATTGAGGAGGACACTTATGTTAGTCACACTGCACACAAGGCTTCAATGGTTTGGTGGAAGTCCGCTCTGGTACTCACCCTGAAGGCTGCCTCCATCTGGGCCTTGAGGATGTTACACTTAAGATGATCAGGGAGCATCGCTGGGGAGGCAGGAGGGTGCAGAGACTTTTCAGACAGCTGCTTCTCCTCACCCTGTCAGGGGAACAGAGAGGGAGGTAAAGAAACCTGAGATCTGTTTGTGAGCAGACAGCAGTATGTGGGGAAAGTGTCTGACCTTGTTGTCCATGTTAATGTGCAGCGAAGGCCAGGGAGGAGAATCACTGTCCGACTCCAGAGCCTTGAGCAGAGACTGAGAGATGTCCAACTCATCTGCAGGGCAGGGGGGAGCTCGACGTTCTAAGTCACACAAAATTCAATAAGAAAACACACTGTGGGGAACACAGATGTGCTATTTGATAGACGGCATGTCTCTTTAACATAAACAGGCTCTTTTTGTTACTTAGGAATTACCCCATGAAGTCTAAATAGTGTATTGCATTAATGATTTACATCAACAGTGGCACATTTGTAGAGATTCTGTTGAACATCAACAAATCAGTTCAAAAAAACAGTTCACAAAAATTTGCGGCGCTCAAAATGTCAAATAATCTTTGAAAAACTAAACTGCAGCATTTCTTATAGAGACATGACGTGATGTCAGCAACATAAGTTTTTATTTTTAATAAATGTCTGTTAAATAAATACTCTTTCAGTTTAAGAGATGGGAGCAATTATATAGTCACTGTTTTTCTGAAGCTTCTGAGGCTTCAGCAGAATGATTTTAACAAAGCCGGTGGATAACTTCCAAAGTTACAGCCTTTTCACACTGGATGCTGTCCAACAGACAGGGCTGGACATGAAAAGAGCACCAGTGAAGAGTCTAGACGCATCACAGATCAGACAGCTCCCCCTCCGGCTGAGTACTCACTGTTCTTGGTGTGTGCGTGGCAGAGCGTGTCCTGGCTGTGTGTGTGGCGTCGGTGATGATGATGATGGTGGATCTTGCCAGAATACGAAGTTTCATTCTCTTCAACACTGAACTGATGGTCTGAAGCTGGACCACTCAGCGGGAAACTGAAGAAGACATGTGCAATCAAAGCATTTTGTTCTCTTCTGTAACAATCAAATACATCATTGTTATTATTACTATTGTTATTATTATTATTATTGTTAATAATCAGTGCAACTTCATGACTCAAGGTTTTGCATTTTTGCAATTACAATAGTTTTGTTTATTTGGAAACGCAGTATGGCAATATCCCTAAAGGCATCATGTGATTCAAAAAGAGTCAACACAGCAGAGCATTAACCACATTTTGTGTAAACAGTTGGCTGATTTTGCAAAGTCATGACCTGCTATTACAATGTAAAGTTAATTCAAAAAGCTCTTTCTGAAAGCACAACACCACATATGCAGTCTAATTCATGCTTCTATTTCACACTGAACTATAACTATACATTTTAAAGTAGCTTAATCCCTACACCAGCGCACAGTATGTGCTTAACCTGACCCCTTCTACCTGTTGAGAATTACCTCATTCGACCTTGCATCTGACTGACATTAGAGGGATTTAGATAAATTAGCTGTCACAAGTTTTCTAAGGCATTAAGACATTTAATGTTCAAGGCAGATTTGTGATCTAGCAGTAAACATACTGAAGGATTAAAACATCAACCATCACTCTGAAAATGTCAATAAACAAAGCAAGGCACACATCTATTAAACCTGTCCTTTCTCAACTATATTTGTGTTCTAGGGATGATGAGGAAGCCTGATGCTTTATATTTGGACGTGAATGTTTATGATCCTTAGTAATAAAAAAATATATAATCGGTACAACCCAAAAAAATAGTATCAGTGGATTTTGTCATTGATTTTGTCTTATTTTGGCAGGAAATGCATGCGATGCTCTGACAGTCATTTGGGGGCTTTGAGATTTGGAAACTGGAAGTATAACATTACCATTCAGAAAGTGAGTTGACTGAAAGCTACATAACTTAACATTTTGGCAAACTAGAATGGTCAAAAATATGCTGAATTATTTATTACCAGTCTTAAAGTGCAGATTTCTCTATGATTTTCAGGTGATATATTTTATCGTATTGAGATATGACCCCAAAAAGGAGTAAGATATTTGATGCATATTCCAGCAATTGTTTGAAAGTGCATTATTTGCCTCCATCAGCTGTGTTTTACTGATACAGCTGTCAACTGTGTTGATAAGTGGGCCAAACTAAAATTACTAACTTCCTGTTGTTTCCAGAGCGCCTGAATGCACCTGTCCCTTTCACCCCCCATCTTTTTGGTAAATTTCATGAAGGTGTATGCTGAAACATGAGGGGGTGGCAGATGGATGATGACAGACGTGATGAGGAGGATGGAGAGTCCATCAACAGAGCTTCTCTCTCTCTGGGACTCCAGCCTGTGTCATAAGTCTGAGCTTTAAGAGTCTTTGTTGGAAACAGATTCCCAGTTCAAACAGAGGTCAAAGTGCGGTCATGACCCTATCCCTGTAAACCACACTGATGGATCCTTGCAAGGAGCTGCTGGTTCGCTCAGGGACGGGAGGAAGTCTGGACCCGGGCATGGAGGACTCGACAGAAGGCCTGACAGGAAGATGGAGGATCACACAAGAGCACGAAGGTAGACAACCACAGACATGAGGTTAATGAGTGACAAGTGTGATGAAAAGCAGGTAATTTGGAAGGTGAGATGACAGATTTTTACTAAAAATAGAAACTCTCCCTCCTGTCAATTTCCTATCAAAACCCTTGAGAGTCGTATCACCTTCCTGAAGCAACTTAACAACAACGTCCTGTTGTCTCTAAACCCTGGTATCTGTGTGTCCTCTGTGGTTGGTCGTCTTACCTGTGTGGTGATGTGTGTCCAGAGGGCTGCAGGTAAACTGGAGGTGTGAGGGCCGGGTGGGGTGGGTGCCACGGCTCGTGGCCAATAGGAATGTTGTGCTGGTACTGGAGGGGAGGAGAGGGATTGAAGAGACGCTGAAATTAAATGTTGTCACAAGAGCGAAGCCAGATCAACGGCTGCTGTGTGTGTGTGTGTGTGTGTGTGTGTGTGTGTGTGTGTAAAAGTAGGTTATCTGAGGTCACTCACTGGATGTAGGCTGGGATCAGGGCCGGCGTGAGAGCTGGAAAAATATGGACAACAATCACTGATAGCAGATTATCAAACCAACCGAGAACATGTTTTTTTGGTTGTTGTGAATGAGTAGAGTATCTTAAAACGGCATGGAAGCCCCTACAAAGTGACGACCACTTTATTTTCTTGCAAAGGTTTATTTTTGTGTTCAGATTATCCAGGCTGTTCTGTGGATTAAGGTCAAGGTTAGAGGGTAAGGAATGAACGTAATAAATGGAACGTCCTCACAAATACAGTAGTATGAATGTGCATGTGTGCACCAAATATATTAGTTTATTTTACCCGATATGTGAAGGCTTGGCTGGGGAAACGGCAACTAACAGAGAGAGACATGCTATGAGTTAGAAAAGAAGAGCAACAGGAAATAAGACATTTATCCTCATTTATCTCATCCAGGTCTGTTTTTTTTCTGTCTATACTGGAGGCGAAGCTGATCTAGGTCGCAGAAGGTGACAAGTACTGAGGAGTACTGTAGGTGTGTTTGACAAGTACAAATAGTGACATGCGTATAAAACGACAATGTTGCAAGTACAACAGCCTGACTTAAGAATAAGAATCCTGTTGAAAACAATTGAGAAGGGCTGATCATTTTACAGGCCACATCTTTTCCTTTTGTCTGAAATAGTGGATGTTAATACAGTTGACCTTTATGGTGCAATGCAAGTAACGTAGTGCTCAACGTTTGTGCTGATAAGACTTACCTTTGCCCAGCGACTGTGTGCGGGAGGGATATCGCTTGCTTGGCCTTCTCTCGAATGTGCTCGTTCTCCTCAGTCTGCCTCCATGAGTGGCCTGATACTCTGTCTTACCACTGAGAAAAACACAAGGAAGACGTATAAAAGCTGTTACTACACAGCTTCCACGCTGCAGAATGACTTCTATTAGCAGAAGTGGAATACTAATAACATTCATAACTGACCTTTTCATGTATTAGTGTATAATGTCACTGTCACTTCACATTGTACCTTTAATATATTTTATATTTAAAATCATTCCTCTAAGTTTTAGAGGTTTAAGCACAAAAGCAGGAAAAGTGACATATTTTTTCATGCATTTATTTTTCAAGATATTTCTATTTAATGGACTTGAAATGTCACACAGGTGAGTGTGTTTATTACACTATACTTTTTGCACAGAAATATATGTACTGCTATTTTATTTCATTTTATATCTATGGGTCACATCTACATAACATATCGTAAAAATACATTTTATTCAGTTAATATTTGTGTTTAACATTTCATTTGCGATTAAAAATATATTTTCCTCCTTTGTTATTTAGTACATAATGCAAATACTTATTCTATTATTATTATTACTTATTCTGTCTTTTGTTGTTGTTTATTGTTTTTTATTACTGTAATTTTGTCTATGCTGCTCTGGCAGGTGAATTTCCCCCAATGGGGGTTTAAATAAAAAATATTCTATTCTATGTTTACACTCTACAGTTCTTCCTGTTTTTAAATTCCACAACTTGCAACTCGACTCCAACATAAAAGAGACTTCACTGCTTTGTTTCGCTGCTCCAACAGATGTCAGGAAGTATCTTTCAAGTGCAAGAATTCGCTTTGACCATCTCTGATAATAGTCAGAAGAAAACAAACAATATGAAGGGAATATCTCAGTCTCCATAGGAACAGGTCCATGTAACCATAGATACACTGTAACCATAGATACAAAGGCTCTGTTTTATGTGACACACTATTCCCTGTATGCTGGTACTAGTGCTGGCCACAACCACCTGACTGAGCCAACTTGTACTGTCTGTCTTCGGTCAATAATACACTTTATGAGCATGAAGAACAAGTGTGAGTCCGTTGCTAAGCTCTACCTGAATCTGAAGCGAGACCCGAGTCGCGTAAAGTCGCTGCGGCTGGCTTTTCCCGTGGTTGGCTGGCGTAGCCGGAAGAAGGCGTGGCTCTCCACAGCGCACTTCCACAGGTGTTTACAGCTCTTGGAGCTCGCCAGCTGGAACACAAACGTGTGCTCCTGCTCCCGACCCTGCACAGTCAGAAAACAAACAAATGATGTGAGCTGCCTGCACTTGTTTGTATGCAGGGTGTGTGTGTGTGTGACAGGACACAAACCTGATCGTCGTCCTCTACCACGACCAACGTGAGTCGACTCTTTTTGAAGTCCAGCCGAGTAATTTTGGGCCTAGATAAGACACATGGACATACACATGGATAACCACGGACTGAATTTTGAAACCATGGCAACTCCCTGACCATCAACAAGTGCACATATTAACACCAATATGAAGTGAACTAATATACAGTCCAAAACACCTAGGGCTGTGTTGCTGAGCGCCATGTCATGGTGTCAGGATAACTTCAAAAGTGTTCCAATGTTTATTGCTCATTAATATAGTCAGATGTAATAATACTATAAAATGTTTCAATATGATTAAATACTATTAAAATGTTAAATTATCACCACTGTTTGAGAACAACCTTTGCAAAGGTGCACTACAATTTTTTTTGCAAGCCAATCAAAGCGGACCAGACATTTTTGGGAGTGGGACTTAAAGAGCGCTAAGTCAAAGTGTTTCAGACAGACAGTATGAAGTAAATAAAGTGTTTTTTTTAACATTAAAGTCTGCAAACATGTTCTAGTAGACACCCTAAATACAAGTAGAAACCTCAAAATGAGCATATGTCTCCTTTAAGTCACCTCAGATGTACTTACCAAAAGAAGAGGCCAATTTTGTTAGGGCCTTCAAATACTAAAATGCCAGTAGGAGTGAGACCTAGTGCATATTCTCCTCCATCTCTGCCCTGAAGACAACAGCACACACACCCCTTTAGTTGTCAAACACACATGTAATGTAGTGACACTTGTGATGGTGAAATACACTCACATACCTTGACAAAGTGCATATCAACTCCATAAAGTTCCAGCCACTTGCATTTGTTGAGAAAAGAAATCTCTGCTTCTGACGGGCTTTTTCCCCTGACGATTTACAATAAAACACCACATTGAGTTCTCACAATGAAAATATCACTTTGTCTGTCACTCTGTTCTCAGTGTGGCAGCTCACTCTGACAAAGACAGCTATCAGTAATGCCACTCACTTCATGACTTGTGCTGGTAATTTGTGCTAGATCAGAATGAATACCCTTCTGGCTGCGCCCTTGATTCAGTCTTGGTGTGTCAGAGTGACTGTGAACTCAGTGTGGGTTCGTCCTTGTGTGGCTCAGTGGGCTCTGCGAAGAGCAGCATATGTGTATGTAATGTAATCCGAGATGAGAGCAATCAGAGCCCAGCTGGGTTAAATACTGGCCAGAATCAATCAAGACCCTCCAGGGATTAATCCCTTAATCCTTCATACAAACCAGCGAGAGCAAGCCAGAGACAGAGGAGGAGAGAATGGAGGGGGAGTGAAATTTAGACACTCCTCAGCAGAAACACTGGTGCTAAAAGGCAGCAGTGGAATGACTTCCGGTCCCGCTCAGCGCTCAGATTTTTGCCCCGGTTGTTTCGTCCAATGAGGAGATAAACTTGGACGCCCTCCAGTGAGACAGAGACAGCAAAAGTTTTGTGGCAAGTGTTTGCATGTCTTAAAACCCCCAATAAAGTGTCCTTGAGTTCACAGAAAGGCACTATATAAATCTGTTATTATTATTATCAGTGCAGATGCATGCGTCGAAATGTTCTGGGTTTTAATGGTTGGCAAAGTTTAATTTTCTACAAAAAGTCTGACTCTGAATTCATGACAACTGCCAAACTCACCTGAGGTCCATCCACCTGCTGAAGATGTCCGCCTCCATGGACTCGCTCTGTTTAGGATTGAAACGAAACTCAGACACCAGCTCGGGAGAGTGCTCCAAGGGGTCGCAGTCTCCCATCTCACCTGGGTAAGGATGCACACAAACACATATCAAAGACACATAAACCAAGAAATTAAGAGACGCTGATGTAAAAGAGCAGCAGTGTGTCTCTTAAGTGTTACACCATGTTAAACAGTTACCATTTACCACTATTTGCTGTTCATTGTTCAAGTTACACAGTCTCTCTTTAAAAATGTTCATGCTACACCACAGTACAGTGTGAACTTAACTTGCAGAATGTAAATGTCTATTCTTATATTTATTTAATTGGTTTTACATCAAAAACTGCACTTTGCTGTTTTACTTGTTGGTGCATTTAAGGAAGCTTTGACATTTAAGATTGGAGTTCAGGCTGGAAAAGGGAGGAACTACAGAATTCATACTGTCCATTTCCTGAAATCCAAAGTGTCTTTTCTTTGCTTATCTCCTGTTCTCTGGAGTTTTAGATGACACAGATCATAGATGTCTTGCTTTTTTCTAGGGCTGTCAAAGTTTATTATATATATAGCTTGGACATATTCAAAAACATGGTTAGTCTGTCTTTTATCAGCATGTTTTTGATTGTTAGTTACGACTGTGTTGTTAGTTTCCTTGATTTTTTGAATGGAGTTCTGATTCATGACCTGCTAGCATGTCTCTGGCAACACATTTTGGGCCGTTAGTCCAAATAGAGTTACCGTTGTGCAAATTAGTACATTAGTGTATCAGAGCCGATTAATTGCATTAACGTGCTAATTTCGAAAGTCCTACTTTTTTTACAATCAGGGATGTCAAAGTAAACGCACCACTGAGAAAGAAACCACCTCACAGCTGCTTTACCTTTAAACGTGACAATAAATATAAGTGAAGATAAGTGGACTACATGTTGATTTACATTCACAGTGAAATGAACAAAGATTCACTTACTTTGTAAACAATATGCTGCCAGCTCTACTGAGACATCATACGGACATTTCAATCTGACCAGAGAAAAAGAGACACTGATGAGCTGTTTTAAAGTGCATTCATAGCAAACATGTCATCTTGTGTTGGGAAGATACATAAAAGTGTGTGTGTGTGTGTGTCAAGGAGAAGAGGAGCAACCCTTCTCCTAAAATAAGCAGCCCTCTGCTGTTCCTGATCTTGAGCTTTATAATAGAGCTGGACTCTGGGGATCCATGGCCCAGATAGAGTCAGAAGGAGGGAGATGGCTAACACACTGTCTCAGTGTGTGTATGTGTGTGTGTGTTTGTGCATTAACATTTGTGTCTGTTTCTAAGGAAGCAGGCTCCACTGTACAGAAGTCCCCAAACTGTAATGTAGGTGACCTGTGTGTACGCTGCCACAGGTGTGAGTATCACTGCTTTTGAGAACCTGAAGTCTGCACAGAAGAAGAGGAACCACCTGAAAATGACCCTTGAGGGTTTATACCGCTTCATTTTAGAGCAAATGTTCCAGTTACACAGAGGTCAGATTTAGTACTTTTCAGAAAATGTTTTCATCTTATTCAGTTCCTTCCTTTTACTTGATCAAGCATCTACCTCTACACTCTAATAATGAGGTCAACATTTCCACCAGTTTCCACTTCATTTTATATGTTGCTCACCATTCACCATCTTAACTACAGTTAAGACAGTCAAGTAGCTTTAAGATGAAATAATAAGTACACTGCCTCACAGCATCACAAATATTTTCTGTCAGCTTGTTCCAGCTTTGTAATGAATCCATATCAGTAGAGGCCTCATGCAGGGAGCGATATACAACAAAGCTACAAAAAACACACTGATTTCTGGTTTGTCTGTGTAGGTTCTCAGTCATCCAGGATGAGGTAAATCAAAGTTCAGCACAGAAAGAGTTCAGACAAATGCCACTAACAGCGACAGAGGAACTTACTTGCCAGACAGAATATCTTGTCGAAGCTGCAACACAAACAGATATCTGTTGATGTAAAAACAAAAACACAGAGTGAGAGGCTCACACTGAACAAAAACATAAATCAATTGATGTATCACAGGCTTTCCCTCATCCCTGACACATCATTTGTTTTACCAAGTCTCGGTCCGTTTGGCCTTGATTTGAATCTTCCCACAGCAGCAAGGTAATTAGCCCCTTGTCCCCTTTGGACCTCTGCTCTGGGTCCCTGAGAAAACCATGTGTGTTTGTGTGTGTGTGTGTGTGTGTGTGTGTGTGTGTGTGTGTGTGTGTGTCTGAGATTTTTTTACCTTGTAAATTCCTCACGCAGGTTGTTTGGCTCCGAAGAGTAAAATTTGACTCTGAAGAACAGTCTGTATGGAGGCCCATCTAAAGGACATAAAAAGAGACAGCAAAGTGTTAAAAAACACAGTGTGTGTGTGTGTGTGTGTGTGAGAGAGAGAGAGAGAGAGAGAGAGAGGTGGACAGAGATGAAGTAGTAATTTATCAAAAACGAATTCAATCAATTCCTCTTGTGATTTATTTTATCCGTTTCATCCCATCCGTCACTCAGACAGGCCATAAATCTTTATTCATCCATATTTCTTTGTAACCCACTTTATTACTTCCTTCCTGTTTCACTTCAACAATGATTGCTTTCTTCTAAAGTCTCCTGAACCACAAAAAGGGCCACTGAACAAGTAGGACAACATCAGTCTCTCCTGCACCATTCTTCCCACTGTTACAAACTGCAGAGCAAACAAAGGTACAGCGCCTAATGCACATGCTAATCACCATGTCAACACTGGATAATGTGCCACCTGCGCCCCACTCACCTGCTTCCACATGCACAGACAGCACACATTTCCTACTCTCACAGGCCTAATAAGAAAAACAATCTGAGTTGAACTTACCTGAGATCTGTTTCTTTATAAACTTGGACATATCCAGCCAGTGCTAGAAGAGAGAAAGCATAATAAGGTGAAAGCTAATTATCTCAGCGTGTGGGGAGCTGTGAAAGAAGGTCTTTTTACTCACTGAGGCTTGTTCTGTGTCCATGAACTGCAATCCAAAGTAGTCCGTCTCCACCAGATCGATGTGATACATGATCTGGTCAAAAAGGTCCTGGCCTTTGGACTTACTCTACAAAAGAACAATAAAAAGGTGAATATTTTCAGCTGAGCTCCATGCATGCTTGTTCTTATCTTTTCTGCTGTAGTAACCTTATCTTTTTTAAATAAACTCAGTCTTAAAACTTGAGTTTCACCATTCAGGCAGGTGCAAATAGTCATTATTTTAACTGATTAACATGTAGATTATCCTCTCGACTAATTGATTCATTTGGTCTATTAAATGTCAGAAAAATGGTGAAAAATGTGGATCAGTGTTTCCCAAAGTCCAACATAACGTCCTCACGTTTTGTTTTGCCCACTACTCTCACTTTACTGTCAAAGAGGAGCAAAGTAACTAGAAAATATACTCTTTTTTTGTGAAGACATTACACAAACCAATTGATCAATTATGAAAATAGTGATTAATGCAGCGGTTCAAAAGACCATAACACAAGGCAAAATGATTTAAAGTGGATGTGAAAGTTGTTTGTGTGTGTGAACGAGTGTCAAAAAGAGAAAGCACCTAATGGAAGAGTCCTTATTCAAGCTTTTGTCAATAACGCAACCAAAACACAAGTCGCTGCATTCAAGCACAGCTGGTGACCTTCTGTCCCAAACTTCATCTGAGCAGTTGGTGCCTCATCGCCCAGCATGAAGACCTGACCCCAGTCTGACCCACATAACACACAGTGGGTGTGTAGAAAGATGACAGCCTTGTACTTTGGATCCTGATAACCAGCCTAAACTTCCTGCTGAGCGAAATGTGAGTGAATGTGTGAGGAAATAAGTGGTATTAAGGGATTGGGGACGGGAGGAAAAAAGCCACACTTGCTCTGCAGCTTGTAGTTATAGAGAAGCTGATGGGAATCACAGCGTGATATCACAGGGGTGCGAATGCAGAAACAACAACGTCACACACTGTGGAGTGTATATTTTACTGTTCTTGTTCCAGCTCATGTTTTGTCCGCATTCAGCCTGAAGTGACAAGGTAATAAGCTTTAATGGGCGACTTTCAGGGAGCCTGACATGAACCAACTTGTTCCACTGTGACTGAGCTGCAGGCTTGACAAGTCCTCTGTCATTTTGATGTTGGAGCTGTGACACCTCAGCAGAAGCTGGCTTTGTGTTCCCACTGTTGGACTGTAAGAGGAATACTCTGTAATAGAAATACTCAGTACCCTGATAACCCACCATACACCATCTGAGTGTTGAGGAGGTGACGCATGCACGGCACGTAGCAGCTCTGGTGACACACACAACCTTCAAAATGAAAACATCTTACGAGGAGCCACTTGCGCACAAATGCCCACACACTCACTCATCATCCAACCTGCCCCTCACACACACTTGTAGCACTGTGACACAGAGTTATAAATCAGATCAGGGAGTCAGGGAATAGAGGGAAATGGATGGAGGTAGAGAAGAGGCAGAGAATGAGATGAAGAGGGAGGAAGAGGATGAGGCAGAGTTTGAAAGAGTATGAGCAAGGGAGCAGGCCACAGAGGGAGTGCAAAAAGAGATCAAGGTGGCACAAGGAGGTGAGTCAGCCAGGGAGGGAGTGGAGATATTGCTTGAGGAAGATACAGGCAAAGAGACTGAGAGAGAAGAGAAGGTGGCGTAAAAGAGCTTCAGGTCTATCTTAGATTTCCCAGCAGTCAAAAATGGGGAAGTAATGTGATGAATTGGCTCATCACAATACCATCTGGAGCGGCACCTCCCACTGTACAGGAAGAGGACACACACTATACTATACAATATAGGCCACTATCATAATACAGCAGGAAGTGGAAGTTTGGTATCTGTGTCAAACTTCTAATAGACATGCTTGAATTACCTTCAGAATTAATTAAGTATCTATCTATATCCATCAATCTGACAGACATCTTAACAAGTGATTTACTTGACTGCTCTATTTGGAATTGCATAGCTCAATAAACGTCAGAAAAAGTATTCAATTTAAAGTGATAGACATGTAGGTAATCCTCATATTTGACAAGCAGGAACCAGTGCTAAATAATCAAACTGTCAGAGCCTTAAATTGACATCTGATTTCACTTTTACTGTTTGTTTATAGTTATAATTATTCAGATGAACCAGAGTTTCAGCTCATATTTTGAATACAAAGAGTTGAAAGTAAATTGAAAGCAGCCCTACTCTCAGGTTAAACAGGATATAGCCCACTTTAGCACAGCTCACTTTTAAAAGGGACCACCAGGGACCCCTACAAGATCCCAGCAGGGTTCCGGGGCCGCATCTTGACCTCTACTGACCCAGGCCACCACCCAGTCCTGTCCCGTGTCCTGTGTTTCCCCACAGCGCCGGTTCAGAGCACTCACCGGCAGATCCACGGTCACATCCGAGCCGTCCAGAAGCAGCACCCGGCAGGTGATGGTGGTCCTCGCCGTCCCGGCCGCTGGGATGTGAACCGACACCCCCCCACTGACCACGGCGGGTGTGTGAACGACCTGCTGCTGATGGGCCAGGAGCAGGGGGTTTCCGGTCACCCCCCCTCCCCCTCCTCCTCCTTTCCCATCCCGCTCGTCCCTCTCTCTCATCCGTGAGCGGCGGCTGAACGTCCGGCGCAGAAAGCCCATCATCTTCCTGATCCACGAGGTGAGGAGGTTCGTGTGGAGAAAACTGATCCTCCTCCTCCTCCTCCTCTTCCTCCTCCTCCTCCTCCTCCTCGTCGTCTTCGTCCTCCCCGGGGCGAGGAGTCACTTAGCAGGCGCGCAGGAGACTTCAGGGCGGCCGGTCAGTCCTCAGGCTGGATGTCGGCAGCAGCAGGAGGCTCCAGCCGCATACTAATGAAACTACAGACCACTGAGGCGACAACCAGTTGATTTCCAGTCATTCGGTGTGAACGGCAGGACTCTGTCATGGAAATACAGGCAGCCCTCCTCCTCCTGCCCCGTCCTCTCTCCTGCACCTGCCTCCTGCTTTGCTCGCTGTTGCGCACCGACTCTGAAATCCCCGAGAAATGCCGTCCGTCGCTCCTCAGTGGGAGTCACAACGGCCGGGCAGGGAGGGGAGGGGAGGGGAGGTCCTGTCACCTCCGGTCCGGACCCCGCTGCTCGCTCCCACCTATGAACCGACACTGGTCTACCTTCCAGGTAAAAGTCAACCAGAGGAACTGGACAAACAGTCTGCTCTGCGCCTGCGCAAAAACACTCAGCGCAGAACAAACTTCTGCTCCTCGCGACTGGCCGACCCGTCAGCTCAGGTGAGGCAGCGACACCTGTCGGCCACGGGCCCACCTGAGGAGGGAGGAGTCCACAGTGGAGCAGGTTTCCTGTAGCTTAAGAAACACTGAGACCATGACTCCCAAGTTTAAGAAAATGTTTAATGTTCCATGTTTTCTGGCGTAGGCCTACTTGCACACTACATTTTACATTGGCACTGTTTTTAGAATACATTTTTATATTTAATGAATTAGTATTTTAGTGTAATCTATCTATCTGTCTGTCTACTGCATCATATATTGTTATGGACATTTACCATTGTGAAAGTTTAAACCTCTCTCTTCACACTGCTAGAAATACAGTTATGGCTAAAAAATATTTAATATATTATTTTCTATTTTTTCATTGGTTTGAAAATAGTAAACAATTTATATTCTGGACATGATTTACATTATTTATAATATTCTGCATCATTCTCCTACATGTTTTAGAAACAGCCTATTATTGAGTAATTAAATAAATAAATATATGAACACAATACCAACTCTTCATGCTTGCATTAGACTGTATGTAAAAAGTTCTGCAGATGCACAAATTTAACGACACCAAAAAACACAATACCATAATTTTCTTTTAAAGTAATATTTTGTCCTGACCAGATGTGTTGTGTGTTGCTGAGACAGTTTGGCTGACATGAAGCTCTGGAGGCAGTCAGCTGCAGGTTAAATGAGCGGATTACTCTTCACTTCAGTGAGCAACTTCATTCCGCAAGGACGTGTGAAAAAGGTGTTTGAAACAACACAGAGCCTCCACATAAAGTCATCCCCACTTAATGATCTGATTTATAACACTCACTATCTGAAATAACAAAGCAGACACACGAGTATAAATCAGTGTGTTTATTTAGTGTCGTAATAATTTAAGAGTGCTGAACAGAGGGGTTTGGTGCTCCCATCACCTTACAGTATCTGATCTAAAGCCTGCCTTGCTCTGCCTTTGGACACATAAACTACAGATTATAAAGATCCTGGTCTGCCTCCTCTGTCCTCTTTGATCCAATGACTGGCGTCAGTCTGAAGCACACATACCTTAATGAGTAGAGGCAATGCTCCTGAGTGGCCTTTTGGACAGAAAGTAGCAGCTTACATCAGTCTCATTACGTCTCTATGGAGACACCAGCCTTTACATGCTTAATTCACTATCAGCAAACACTAAGGCCGGCTAGGTGTAGGACTCATGCTCTCACAGTGAATCTAGGCTACACAGATCACAGACAGCTGTGCTCTGAAGCTGGTTATGCTATCATTATCCAGTCTGTGTACCAGTCCCCCAGGCGGTGACAGAGGTTAATCTGTTATAGCGCTGTAAGTCCCTCTGTGGCAGTCGCCTGCAATGAGATGAGGCTGAAGCTTCTGGTCCTGTTACTGGTTTTGGGCTACGGTGCTGTGGATCCCTCCTGTTTCTCTTTGTAGACTCGCAGGATGGCCGCACACACAAACTGGAACTGACACTGAAACACACAACATTCAATCTGTTACTGGCTGCGACACAGGGGTGGTAGTGATTATAGTATTTCTTCCATGTCGTTAAATTTCATAAAGATAGCACATCAACAATGAGCTTATCCAACTAACATGTACTGTCTGTGAAACCAAAAGCCTGATTTGGCTTATTCTCCTATGTCATGAAGCTTCATTGTTGTCAAAACCTGTTAAAAATACATTAACACTAACTAATACACAAAATATGTATTAATACACGGCTGAAAATACACATTTTAGTGCAACAACTTAGTTTAGCGTGTAGACATTTACCAATTAGCACAAAACACAGAGTACAGCTCAGGCCAATGTAATTAGTTTTGCTGATATTTGGTCATAAACCGTGTCATTGGACAAACTAATCAAATCTGACCTGCCGAAGGCGCTACATACAAAAGTCAGATTGTAATTACAATCCACCCTGAGGAGGACATAGACGCCATGTGCTAAATTTCATGGCAATCCTTCCAAAGCCACAAATGTCAACCAAGAGAGAAAAGTTAAAAGGATTTGTTGTCTTGAAATCATGAATATTTACACAAAATGTTATAGAAAAAAAATCACAAAATAGTTGCTGTGATCTTTCAGTCTGAACCAAAGTGGAGGACCGACCAACCAATGCTGCCATCATTACAGCCATGCTGCTAGAATGGCTGAAAAATAAAAGCCCATCTGCTGAGGAAGATTGTGGGATATGATCGACAGCTCCAGAACAGATACTGAGTGGACTCTGATCGTGAGATTGATCTGTCAACTGTGTATTTGTGACCCATTTTCAGTGTCTTATATTCTCCACAGAAAGGCTTGAGGCAGAGTGCCAGACATATAGGACAGATGATAAGGAACGTAGGAAGTATACTGACAGACTAACACTTTGTGTTTTGGTCTTTTCAAGGGAGTTTTTGACAATAAGAAAAAAAAAACAGAATAATGCCAGCCTTATCACTCAGCATATGGTTTGCCCTCTGACTGCATGTTTTCCATCACTTTCAGGGACACAAACATGTGAGGGGAAACCTGAAGAAGCATCCCGTCAGCACAAAAACATCAGAGAGAAGACGCCTCAGGGACTGGATTGCCTTTCAAAATAAGGGCGATAGTGGTGTCGGCAGTGGCCTAGAAGTAGGCTTGTGACTGGAGGGCTGACATATTCTCAGCACTACCTTTCCTACCAAAGCAATGAGTAACACTTTCCTGTCCTTAGACAAATACCGCTGAGGTGCCTGCCACAGAGCCACGGCTTCCAACCTTGGCTTGCCTGCTCCAGCTCAAAGTTATAAGACACTATGGGTCTCCAATTTCCCTCAGGATTAATAAAGTTTCTATCTATCCATTATTGACGGTTAAAGATGTCAAAACTGGGACACTGGCCACTTATGAATTGAAGTATCTACTCTCTTATGGGAATTCCTGAAGTTCTTTACATGGTATGTACAGTCAACAGTTTATTCTAAATTCTGACATCTTCAACTCATTTCAAACTAATTGCAGTGTGGCTACTGAATGAAATACAAAAACCCAAATGTTATTTTTTAAAATGAATGCATGCATTGCATGAACAGCCTGTATGGTGCCAAGAGCAAGAATGTGGCTCAGATGTAATTGTGAAAATATAAAAGGAGAAAACGCCTGTCGAACTGCAACTGGCTCTACAAGTTTCACTCCAAACATTCTTTGTGATCTTTTATCTTACTATTCTAAATGAGCTCTTCTTTGTAAACAATAATGTGGCTACATCCTACCTGACGACTTTACCTGACAGACGCTCCTATAAAACAAACTAAAACCAGTTCCAAGTTTAAGGCCACATTAAAAAAAATGGTGAATCTTATGATAATTAAAAGTTTGCAATCAGCAGTGAGGTATTTCGAATAAATACAGACAATAAATGTTGAGGAAGGCTTCAAATTCTCTCAACAGGTCATCATAGTGAAGAATTTAATATATCCTGGTTGTTTCTCGGTACCGTGGTCTGAACCATCATGGCTCGCTGATCTCTCTGCTTTTTGACAATGTCCAGCGGGAACACCGGCTGACCCACATCCAACAGACTCAGCGCCGTTTCCATTGTGATTAGAACACCTGTCCGTCCAATCCCAGCGCTGAAATTCAAAACAAACACAGCATTAAGTATATAGAGGATGTGGGTATAGTGTGTGTGTGTGTGTGTGTGTGTGTGTGTGTGTGTGTGTGTGTTACCTGCAGTGTACCATCAGTGGCTCTTCACCTCTCCTCCTCTCCCTGACTGAGCTGATGAACATCAGGAAGTCTGAAGGGTCATCAGGTACGCCGTGGTCGGGCCACGCGACATACTGCAGGTGTGTGACGGCGCGTTCTTCTCCCCGCTTATACACAAACACACACACAATATATTTTTGTTTCTGTAATGGTTAATCCACCAGTATGTGCTCTTTCATCAAAAGTATATCTTTAATGCTAAAATATAATCATTGTTGTTATCCATGGATTTTCAACTTGACTGTTTTACAAAAAAGTAGCAAAGCACATTATTTTTTGACTGAATTACAATTATTTACTGTCACTCCTGAACAGATAAATGTGTTTTTAGTGGTTGTATGTTATTCTTGACAATTTTCTGGCTCAATTTTTTAAAATTCCTCACTCCTGTTCAAAATGGTGAAGTGTAGGGAACTCAGTGAGAAAAAAAGAGTGAATTAAAGCTCTTCGTGATGCTGGATGAGACAAACAGGGCAGGTGATCAAATATACTTGTTACAGACTGTATATAAATGTATCACCCACATGAGACTCTACAGCGCTGCAGGATCAAACACTGAGAGTATTCAGCATGTGAGACAACAAAAGGGTGTGGTGGGAAAAACAGAGCCGGTGACGAGAACAAACCTGCATGTGACCAGTAGGTGACATTGAGATTAGGAAGTGAAGAGGGACACAGGAAGATGTAAACAGGCGAGGAGGAGAATAGCTGAGTTTAGAGTTTATAATGGTCATGTGATCTGTGACTCCGTGCAGGGATTAACTCGCTCCACCAGAGGAACAGATGGGCCCACACAGCAGTATCTGTGCATGCATGTGTGTGCCTTCATACTTCATGCCTCCTTGAGCATTATCTGTTTATTTACCTGTTCACCCCTGGAAGGCAATGTGGGAGACAGCTCATTTAATCTGATAATCTACCACAGAAAATGTTTCAGACTTGATCATATAAAGACCTGTTAATACACTCTGACACATGCCCAGCCATGAACACATACGGACCGAGCCACCCAGGCGGAGGTGCGTGTATGTTGGCTGTGGGGAGTTTGGTGCCTGTGGTGAGCTCTGTTATATGACATATGGCACAAACATGGTACATGTCACTGCAAACACACAGGCAGAAAAAGCTCAGTGTAGTGTGACCACAGTCACACACTGCTCAGGTTTCATGTGGATATCAAAGCTGGTGTGGATTTTGCTACTGGGGTTGCAACTAATTATTTTCATAATTGATTAATCTGAAGACTATTTTCTATATTTAAAAAAAAAAGCTTGTTTTTTTTTGGAATCTGCATTTACACACAGGTATATACATGAAATTTGACCTCTGCCCATCTTAAGCATTTTCTGAGCAGTGGCCTAGCGCACAGCAATCAGGGAGGAGCCAACAATCAAACCACCATCTTTGTGGTTGACCCACTCTAATCATTTTTCCCCTGAATAAGAATAAATATAAATTGCCATCAAGATGTTTCAGAGCTCAAAGCAATGTTTTGTTTGACCAAAACAATAAGTAGCCTGTTTAAGTAGTAAACTGGTAGTAGCTCTGATAGTCTGTAGGGACTTGCGCTGTGACTCACTGCATCAACCCCTGACACCTCTTCATGTGCAAATATAGGTGTGTGTGCGCAAATATATATATAAAAAAAGCATCAGGGTGAAAACATTTAATTACTCTCCAGGGATGAATAAAGTATGGCTCTTCTTCTATTGCATTTACTATATTAAGTTAAGGCAAAAACCACCACATATGAGACAAATATGAATCTATTGGTTACTGCACCTGTGTGTTTGTCAGAGTGAACTGCCTTGTCACATACGCCAGGTTACACTCCTCAGAGTGACACTTCACCCGCATGTGCCCGTAATCCTTCACTTCCGGCGGATGTGGCCAGTACTGGTGGCATTTGGTCTGCAAAGCATATGACATCACCGACAAATTACATTACATTAGACTTGAGTCATCAGTTAGGATAGAATGAACTACTGCTGCTGCGCTCCGCTCTCATGAAATCAAGCTGATATTCAACTACGCCGCATGCTCCTCCAGACAGTCTGGGGAACAAAAGCCAATTTCAGGAGGAGGATGTGAACTGATTGTCAATTTGCGTCTGTGTGATCGTTGAGTGGAGAGAAACACAGGGCACTTCACGAATATTGAGAAAATGATCAATTAATGAAAGCATCTGGTTACCAAGCAACAGCTGAGACAGTGACATCTCCATTCAACAAGACCTTGATATCTCACTGCCTCTGTGTGGATGTGTCTTTGCCCTCAAATTAATTCTCTCATCCTGCTCACACCTTACATTTGGCTGTTCTCTATGCTGTGATACCCTGTAATTACAAATATGAGGCCTAATCACAATTGCTAAACCTTGTCATTTCAATAATCATGTATCAAGTAAAGACAAGACACAGTAAAAATGTGCTCATAGTGAAGGCGTGTATACCCGTCCCCTCTCTGTCAGAGTTGTTAGCATGATGATGGTGTGTGCCTGTTGCTCCCAAACAGCCTGCCAAAAGTGAGTGAAGGTCTGTGGCAATGGACCCTGAGCTGCAACATAACGCAGACATACACCAGACACTGGGGGCAACATCTACGAAACAGACAAACAAAAAAACAAACAAACACACACCATGAGTTTACATTCAATATCAGACAGCAACAAGAGGACACTTCATATCCGCGATGCGCACCGTGATGTGGCTGGCGTTGACATAGTCCTCCTGGCTCTGGAGCACCACTCTTGTGGCATCGTCTGAAGGGAGAGCAGGACAGCAGCATGTGAGGGTCACCACAGAGCTGTCAACGCACCGCAGGCTTTGCCAATTAAATTTCATGAGGTGCTACAAAGGTGAGCTCCGGATCAAGATTAGAAAAGCAGCACAGAGCTGTTCACAGGTAGAGAAACAGCACGGAACAGACTAGAATAAGCAACACTTACAAGGTAAAATATCCCGATATCGATTCTTGTCCATGTTTTCGGGGAGCCGAGCACAGGTTAGGGTAAGACCAAGCTTCCTCCTGTATAAATTCTAGAAATTACAAGCATACAAACACATGCTTTGTGTGTAAACACACACAGAAACACACACAAATAAAAGCAACAAATTCCAGGCCAGTGACGGCATCTTTGGTTTAGATTTGTCAGGAGTCTAAGTGAAGATTAGGGCCAACATCCGTCCCAAAAACAGCACTTAACAAGGGTTATTCTGGCTCACAAATACACTTGTAAACACCTGTTCACTGTTTAGCTCCCACCTACAGGTATTTAAATACCTCAAAATGGAAACAAAGCGTGCCCGACTGTATTCCTCTCTCCAGCTGTCTCATTGATTCCTCCAGTGTCGTGACCCGCTCCGACACGACAGGTGACAGCTTGTCTGCCTGCGATTGGCCGGCAAGCGTGAGGGCAGGAGGCAACTGCAGCAGCGGTGCAACCCGGCCAGGACCTGGAATCCAAGGACAGTTCAAGGCTGTGATAAATATTCATGGAAACTTGACAGACGGTGTTGCCGGTTCAGCAGTTTTTTGTATTAGTTAACACACACCTCTACGTCTGATAAGCAAGGCCAGCTCTCTGGAGTGCGACTCTCTGCTGGCACGTATGAACATGACAACCTGATCATGCGTGTGTTCGGAAATGTCTCGACCATTGATGAGAACCACCAAGTCTCCCTCCAGGAGTTTGGGTTCACATCGACCTGCCTACAAACAACAAAGGCACAAAGCTGACATCTATCAGTCCAGGCTTTAGAGCTGGATCACTGTTTCAGCTGATATTTACTTTATTATATATATCGTATCAATGTATATGTTGTAAAGAGAAAGACAATACATCATCAGAAATATGAGTATATAACAACCAACTGATTTTACTGGTGAGCAACTGATCAATGATTCATTACAGCTCTTTTTCCAATCACTGCATGTTGTGCTAATATTTCATCATGAAGTTATTTTGACACCACCTGGAGACAGTAGCCCATCAAAACACAAACACATCTGAGTCCGTTCTTACCGGAGAGTCAGGTTTTACGTGGGATATGGCTAGAGGCATCTTCTGATCCACTCCACCCTAGGAGGAGCGGAGGCACAATGGAGGAGACAGAATGTGTGTTAATAAATGAAAACAACATTAAATATTGCCTTGTGTGACGAGGGTAAGAGACAGACAGCAAGAGTAAGTGAGAGACCCACTTTAACATTGAAGCCAAACTTGCCGTCTTGATCGGGAGCGATACATATCAGCATCAAGTCACCGTCTCCGAGAGCACCCTGCATTAACACATACTCAAGAGTCAATGGACACATGGATGGATAAACAGTAATAGAGTTATTTAGAGTGGATGATGAGAGAACGGACCTTATCATAGTGGTGTGAGCTGTGGTCACCATCCTCTTCTCCTATACTGTCATCAGTCTGCAACAAAGCCTCATCTGTCCCCTGGCTGTAAGAGCCAGAGTGGTTGAAAGAGATGAAATAAAGAGATCGGTTTCACCTGATTTGCAGATTAACAGATGCATTTCATTTTCAAATCCTATGGTAAAGGGATAAACAGAAATGCTTTGACGAGACACACTAGGGCATGACTTATCAAAACTGTGATTCAAATTCAAAGTCAATTATTTTGTCTCAGATAAACCTGCCATCTGGTGGAGTCAACCACTTTCCAAACATCCAGATATCAAGCCGCATCCTGTTTCAAAGCCTCTGAACCGGTTATTCTGGCTGATCAGGCCTTTGCTTGGACTGAGGGTGGCCAGAGCTCTGATGGAAATTTAGTAGGTCATAAATCTTCATCTACTAGTAACAATAATAATGGCGTGATTTGTCCCACCCTAACAGGTTCAAATAACTGATAACCTGAGACTCAGGAAGACAGATGCAATACTCACACCCACAGAGTCCTGAGAAGAGGTCAAATCATCCAGATTAATACCTGTATGGGTGTTCAGAGGCTTGAAGTGGTTGGGCCAGCTATTAACCAAACCAGCCAAATCTTAGTAAATTAAGTGACAACAGGTGCCATTAATTCCTTAATTTAAATCTTGACTCTTTCAATAAAAACACTGCACTAAATTTAATTGCAAAGTGGATATGAAATAATTAAACTTTGTGGCCTAAATGCCTCATACCACAAAAGCCCACTGAATTGACAGGAGCAGACACATCAGTGGTAAATCTGATACTAACTGATGGGGCGAAGTGTCTCCCTCACTGTCCTTGCTGCTGCTGACGGACGCCCTGTATGTGTAGAAGACATCCTCCCCCTCCGACATGTCTTTCAGATCATTGGCCAGTTCAACTGAGGATGGACGAGGTTTACGGATGCCGTGGCGAACTCGAGGACTTCGCCTGTCGGAGCAACAAACCAGAAAAATGACGCAATCAGAGTTAAAAAAAAAAAAAAAAAAAACAGAGAGAAGCTGGACTGAACGTATATGTGTGGTGATACTACCAGTTGGGGGTGTTTGGAGGCGATCTAGAGGGCAGACTCTTGGTCTCAAGATACTCTGATGAAATTGACCTCCGCAGGACCGGGTTCCACACCATGCCTCCAACCACACGCTGGCACACTGGACCGCTGCAGAAGAACATTTCCAGTGTTTATGTGTGAATGAATACACATGTAGGTCAGAGGTGCAGACTCACCTCTCAGATTTACTGTTGCCGAGGCCCAGGTGGTGCGTTATCAGCTTTCTGTAGGACTGAACTGTGCTGTTGTTGTGTTTGAGGTTCCTGGACATCCGGCTGGAGCAGAAGAAGGAGTGATGATCCACACAGGACCTCCAAAGGTTCTTGCAGGTCTTGGGACAGGGCAGAACCAGAGACACCTCACAATCCTGGGTCTCCCCCTGCAACATACAGAATTACATTTTTATTATAATACTTTATAATGTTGTTGTAACTCCACTCTCCTCCACCTCCAAGGTCACATCTCCAACTTAAGCTGCAGCTCAGGTTGCATTTGTTCCTGGCAACAACAAAAATATGAATGATTTATTACTTATCACACACAGAAACACACAGAGAAGACGTACCAAAGGTTTGGATATGAATCATCTAATCAATACTACATTCCCATGTAAGCCATGTAGCAGTCAAGCTTAAACATATTCATTATAGCTGTTATTACAGCTCAGTATAAAAACAATCAAAAATTGTGCTGACTCCAAACTTTCAGTGTAGAGTAATTAAAAGTAGCAACGTCCAGAGCAGCTCTTTAACCTATCAAAAACAAATAAATGGTAGAGGGACTCACATGTTTACGTTTCAGGTGTACAAGGAAGCGTTTCCTCTTGAATGAAATCTTGATGATGTTTCCCCTACATGTGAGGAAAGCAATTGGTTAAAGGAAAAACGAACATACAGGAACAAAGACAAGACATGTAATTAGCATGATTATCACTCACCAGGGGAAGAAGCTGGAGCAAATCATATTACAGAATATTGCAACACCACTGGAGGCCAAACCCACTGTCAGAGGGGCGTCGTTGGTGTCCTGAGAGACAGAGGAATGAAGGAGAGTGTCATGCATGAGAGGACTAAAGAGGAATTACATGAAAGTGAGTGAATGACTCTACCATGGCAGCATGCAGCTCTACTCCATACAACTCCAGCGTTCTGGCCGTGTTGAGGAAACACAGCTCTGCCTCGCTCTGCTTCAGCCCCCTGCAAACACACACATGCAATGACTGCAAACAACTGCACAGGACACTGGGTGTGTGTCACTGGGCAACAGGTGTAATGAAACTGTCTGAATCACTTGTGCTGTGGATGCAAATCCTCCACTTTAGACAGAAAGTCTTCATCCTGCTCAGGAATGAAGTGGCACTTGGAGAGGTAGCCTGGGAGTCGAGACGGGCAGTGATCCCCAATCTCCGCTGTAGATGATGGAAAGAGACACAACCAGAACCTCATATTCACACACTGAGACTGGTACTGTAAGAGAGCAGCTGCTGAGAGCATCATCAGTAGGACTAATTACTCACTCAGTTATCATTAAGTCATTAATCATGTGTTTCTCTATGAAGACCAGACTTACACTGCACTGCATAAGATGCCAGCACTACAGCTGCACTCATTGGGCACTGTAACCTGCAATCATACTCCAAGATTACACAATGTAACAGCTAAACACAAAGTGTAAGTGGTTAATGTTCATGTTTGTCACTAACCGTCCTTCTCTAATATCACTCCTGATCTGGAGGAAGTAAAGGTGCCTACAGGAATGAGATAAGAGGAACTTTATCAACCCACACTTTCATTTTCATCCAAAATCTCCCAGTAAATAACTATCTAGTGATAGACGACTGCTAAAAGAGCTGACATATCAGAGAGGCACATATACTAACCGTGTCTGTTCATGCTGCAGAGAGTTAGGATCAGAGATGAAGAATCTTACTCTGAAGTTCAGATAAAAGGGAGATGCAAGACCTGTAGAGAAATGACATATACAAAACATATAGTTGCAAGTTCACCCCCTATCTATACATGTATTGAAATACACTTTAAATTTTCAATGTTTTGTCTAGAGAAGTAGTTTTGGTTACAATAGTGAATTCTCTGGAGCCAGATACCTTTTATCTGCTTCTTCAATGGCTTCTCAGGCTCCAGCCATCTCTGAGAGAAAAGAAATTCATTAAGTATAATTGCTAACTGGGGCTAAAAAAAACATTTATGTAAGCATACCCTGTGGTTATCATCGTCTAAACAGCAATCAGCAAGAGCAATTTGTTACAATCCCAGTCCCAAATGTGGAGCAGATGAACAGCGCGCTCACAGGAGAGTGTGTGTTGGCTGTGACTGAGGCGATGGCTGTGCTGGATTCTCTGATCTGCAGACTGAAGAGCTGCCTCTCTTGCAGGCCCAGGTGGTCGCATACTTGGTCCAACAGAACCACACCTTCATCCTGCTTCTGAGAGATGGAAACAACAAACAAACATTAATATCAGCCAAAGCTTTGAGTGCCATTTACTGGCTGTGCATGTAAACATACTGTGTTGCATGGCTCTGATGTACAGACAGGGATGATTATTTTGGTTTTGAAAAATCTGTGATATTCTCCAAGGTTATTTTAAACATTAACAATGGTTATAAATTGAGCAAAACAAAACAATAAATAATGCATACATCCAGGAGAAAAAAAGGCTTCCATCTGCAGCATAACACTCTGTAGTTTAACTATTAATCACTCTGAGGGGACGACCCGCAGCTCATCTGCAACATTCACAACACAGGACCATGTTTACTGTAAAGTGATACAGGAAACACACAATCAAGTGTGTGTGGACACAACATCCAAGTTAGATCACTTTAAACCCCTCAAAAACTTCTAAACATGAGGAACACTGTTGGGGAAAAAAGAGGTTAATGGAGAGTTTAATATTGGAAACAACTGCTGCGATCTCCCACCGTTCACTTAAAGACACTGCACATCTGCTGTGATGCCTTTGTGCGTGTGTGTGCGTGTTTGAGTGCACTGCTGTCAGGTGGCATACGTCACGAGGACGTGAAAGGCTCCTTCTGAGTGTGACAAGCTACGTTAAGCTGCAGGAGGTGAACACGTCCTTCAAACCAAGGTCACTGAGTTAAATGGGAGATTTGGCTCAATGGAATAAGGAAAGATCATTTGGTCACTGTCTCATGCACTGATGCTATGATCACTAGCAGAGCACAGAGCCAGAGTGGAGCAACATATGATCTGCAACGTCAGACAGGAAACATTGTGTGTATGTGTGTGTTACGCACGCTGACTCTGAAGGTCTCGATAGTACCGTCCAGCAGCTGAACCAGGCAGAGCAGGTCCGGTTTTGGCATGTCTGTTGCCACGGTAACTGCGCCTCCCTCTCAAGACAAACACCCTGCCCTCAGCTCGTCACTGAGCGGGGACCTGGAAACACACACAACCACAAAAACAGTGTCAGATGTTTCCAGGCTGTTGTCTTGTAACGAAAGCACGTCCCTCAGGATGACACGGTGCGGTGAGTAATATATGTGCTGGATGGAGCATCGGGCTGCGGTGAGTAATGCAGCATGAATGCAAAGGAGTGACTGTGTGTGTGTGTGTGTGTGTGTGTGTGTGTGTGTGTGCAATGCCTTATTATTTGGCCTGGGTCTGAACATGTCCCTTCCCTCTCCCTGCTGCTCTCCCTCTGCATCTCCCCGCCTTTTGCAGGCAGCTGAATGATAAGAATGTTAAACATTTTCAGAGTTGATCACGCCCATCTACACTTCTTTACGACTGATCTCAGACCAGCCGCTGAGAGCAACGCACGCAGCAAGAACACAAACACATACATGCACTACTAATGCATGCAAACAACTTACCACTTACGTGCATCTATATGCATGCAGGTGTATGTACGCACATGTGTCCTGTCTTGGTTTCCAGGTGAACGGTTAATGGATCCAGGCCAGCCTGTCTCACACGGACTCTGAAAAGGACACACAGTGTTTGAGTTAATGTTTGAACACAGTGACACACTCTGAATACATTGAAACTGAGCTGGTCCCACTTTGGTGACCTATTCTCCATAATAACCCTCCTCACAGGCAGGCAGGTCTTTATAATGAAATGCTACATGTAAAAGCAGACTCATCATGATGCAGACATGTATGACTTCACTGGATGTTTTGCATCATGCATTGCTGATGTGTTGAGGTCTGTGCCCACATGACAGCCACTTTTAAAGAAATGAAGTTCACTTACTTTATGATGCTTTTAAAACACTTTTCTGCCATAGATTTATCTGAACAAGTTGCACTGCATGATATAAAAACACCTCGCACTGACGGCCTCCACTGCTTCACCATTAGTACACACAGTAATGAATAAACTGGGCCAATCTCGGTGTATCAAAAACATATATTTGTATTGTCAGTCTGTCGGTCATAAACTTAGCTGTACTTTGAACCGCAGCGCCAACAACGAACCTGTTGACAACATTATGTTTCCTACAGCTACACCCAAAAGTAGGAACTCTTTACTGGCAAACTTTCCTCAACCACGGCGGTTCACAGTCGGAACTACAACTTAGCCAAGCGTCTGTTTTTTGTTTTTGTTTTTTTTTTTGGGAAGAGACCGATTGAAAGACCAAAAAAGCTTCGTGTACCTCAGTCGCTTCAGAGACGGGTCATACCCCTCAGACTGTCCGCTGTGGAGCCCTCAGGACGGGGCGCGTCGCAGCACCAGGTGTCGTTAGGTGGGTGAAGGTAAATATCCGGGACAAGTTTCTCATCCCTGGCTCCGCGCGGCCCCGCCCCTTCGCCGTGCGCGCTCCCGGTGGAATGCGCGTTCCAGGGGAGAGGAGCGTGCAGAGCACAGGAAGAGCAACAAAGGACGTGGGGAACTACAAAACCGCACAATCTTACACTTATAACGATATTAAACTGGGGAAGCCTGTGATTGATTTTCTGTGGGTCGTCTCATTGACTAAGCAACTGTTTTACTCAAAGGAAATTATTAAATAGATTCTTGATCCACACAAACTGGAGAGGTAAAATGGTGACGCTAAACTGAGCAAACCGCACAGCAAACTATTCACTGTTTATTTTAAATTTTGTACTTCATAATCTATAAATCATATTTAGTCTAAATGTTGTATTTAATTTAATTTGCCATTAGAATAGTTTAAGTACAAACTGTAAGCATTTAGAAGTGCTATTACTTATTCTGTTGTTGTTATTTTATTGTTTCTTTCTTACGTATAACTTGTTCAGGCTGTTGCATCAAGTAAAGTGATATTCTATTCTATTTTAACGTATAGAATTGGAAAGGAAACAGGAAATGTACTTAAATTATTACAAGTGTTAAATACCAAAAATCTGCCCCTGTGACTTACTGTATTATTATCTATTATATCATTAGATTATTATGACTCATGCAACATTTTATTGTTGTTTTTGACTATTTTATAGGATTGTAACAAATTATTAATTTCCTTGTGGGTTGATCTCCCTGTTACTTTCTCCATTAATGGTTTGGTGGTTTGTAAAAGTCAGTAAAGTGGACAGACCCTGTCCTGTCATGGCCAGGCCAGATGGTATATATGCCTCCCTCTAATCAACTGCGTCTAATGAAAAAAAGGCATTGATGCCACTAACCATTATTTTAAACACTGATTAGTCAAATCTGACAATTTTATTTATTTTTTTTACTTTATTATTTAGTCTGTAAAGTGAAAAATGTCTACAAGGTGTTCTCACAGACCAATGTGACATTTACAAATGATCCCAAATATATTCAATTTATAATGAGCAGCCTGAGAGCCTCATATCTGAGAAGCTGGAACTTGGTGTCATCATCAAAGTAATTGCTGGTTGAGGTGTTGATTAACTCATGAACTGTTGTTGCTCCAGTTAAAGGAAATTATTAATGGATCCTGGTTTCTTGGTTTCAGAGGAGTACATTGAGGCTGAGCTTTAAATCAAATGTTGAAGCTAAACAGATGTGAATCGGATAAAAACTACTTATTGACCTCAGGCTGATGGAATGATGAAGACACAAATCCCTACAGAGATAAAAAGAAAAAATATTTCGTTACAGACAACAAATCTGGTTTGCTGTTACCATCTACAGGACAGATGAAGTACTACTGATTCAACTGTAGGACTGTAAAATTCCATCCATTCATCCATCCATTTTCTACCGCTTATCCTCATAGGGTCGCGGGGAGGCTGGAGACTATCCCAGCTGTCTTAGGGCAGAAGGCAGGGTACACCCTTGATTTGTGACATAAACAGTGGATGAAGCTGTAAACTATGTTGTGAAGTTGTGACATCCCTCTGACTGCCTGGAGGCTGTTGATCTCAGCAGGCTGCTGGCTGTTCGTTAGATTGGTTAGACTCTCCTGGACCCAAGAATTAAAAGTACTCTCTTTCTCTTATTACAGCAGACACCTTTCATTGCTGCCTTTTGGTTTTTGGACCTTTACCACCTCCACAGCATGTGTCTCACATCCATGCATTCTCATTACTGACTTTGCTGATATGTAGACTCCCTACAGACATAATGGGTATCTTAACAGTTACAATCATCTGTGCAGGCCTGTCTCACAGCAGATATTCTAACTTGTCATGGCATGAAAGCACAGGTGTTACTAATAACACTGACTTTCCCTTCCTGTTAGGATTGACGCTGAAGCAGAGAACCTTTTCAGGGTCACCTGCTGCATGTCTGGGGAAGAAGAAACCAGCACCAGCCAGTTCCCTTGCTGTTAGAGAGATGTAACAAGAGGTGAGAGACTGGGGGTGGTCAGTCAGACCAGCAGAGACCAGTTCACTGACTCCACCTCTCATCACCCCAGCCAGCACTGTAACAGAGAGCAACCTCCCCCCAGTTGTGGTCCGAGGATCAATTTTCTGCAACAGCACAAGATGCCCCGTGCCAACTCTGAACCCAGCAGCTCCAAATTTAGAAATGGAGACACAGGAACACTGACATTATTTCAGTAGCCTCTGAACTTCATGTCCCAGTTGTCTGATTTACACCCTCTTATTCTTATATCATGTTGTACTGTATTCTTCTAGTGCTCATTTCCAGTTTAAGATGATACTACCTGCTAAAGCTTTGGGCTTGTTTTATTTTATGACAAAGATATATTGAAGATCTCGCCCTAAGACAGCTGGGATAGGCTCCAGCACCCCCACGACCCTATGAGGATAAGTGATAGAAAATGGATGGATGGATTGATATATTGAAGAGGATGGCACGGTGGTGTAGTGGTTAGCACTGTCGCCTCACAGCAAGAAGGTACTGGGTTCGATTTCTGTGGAGTTTGCATGTTGTCCCCGTGTCCCCATTAAATTGTCCGTAGGTGTGAATGTGAGTGTGAGTGATTGTCTGTCTCTATATGCCCTGCGATTAACTGGAGACTTGTCCAGGGTGTACCCTCAGACAGCTGGGATAGGCTCCAGCCCCACCACGATCTTATGTGAGGATAAGTGGTAGAAAATGGATGGATATCTTGAAGATTGTTGTGCCTCTTTGTCTGACTTTCAGTTTGACTGAAATAGTTTCTTTTTCCAAAATCATTTATTATATAATCACATGTGGTCACTGTGAGGATTTATTAGTGGCTAAATGTTTAGATTGTATAAAAAGGCTGTGATATAAAACAGCCCGACACTATAGCTCTACCCTGGGATGCTACAGAGCTTTGGTCCTATATCACAAGCATGAAACTGGGTCTATGACGGTGTGGACAGGTCCTGTCCTTTCTCAGACGTGCAGCCGCCACCAGAGACAGGATGACAGATACAGAGCTGTCATGTGCTGGAATGCTGTCACGACTTTGCACATGTAGTGTAGTTTCCATGACCCATTAACTATACTTAGGTTCGACGGGATAGTGTGTGCTGCAAATCTCTGGAAAAGAAAGTGCGGTGTTGATTTTTTTCAACACTGGTTATCACAGCTAGCACATCAATTCAGTATATGTCCCACTATCTGTGCTGCTGCCCACTGGTGGAATACATTTCTCCCTCCAAGTGACTGACTAATAAAGACACCCGAAGAAAGAACAAAAGAAAGACAGATTTTTTTCCACGTTGCTAGCCACCTGCAGTTATGAATTTTAGTAGGCCTAGAGATCATTAATTAAAGGACAATGGCTCTAACTTTCCTAGAAACTGTCAGTAATTTGCATTATAGACGTTAACAGATCATTAATAAATGGTTTCCAAAACAATTGTTCAAATCTGCAGCTGTAACTGTTGTGAAGTTGATAAGAACTGATCTGCAGTACTTTGTAGAACTCAGAACTCGCAAGCTGTTTTATTTTACATTATGGCTTATATATGATATATAAAGCGTCAGTAAATGATAAATTAACAATTATAAACCCTTTATAGCAGCCTTAATGGGAAATTACACATTGTTTAATATGAATGTTTGAAAATTAAACATTATTTTTGATTGGATGGATAAACGAAAATAAATGGGGCTATGGATCACTTCCTACCACACCTGTGGTAAATGCCCAGAGCTACAAGATACCACACAAGAAAAAATGGAAAGCTGGTTGTGAAAAATATGTGTCATTGTCTGACTTTTATCCCATAGCTTTATTTCGTGTGTCTTCTGTAGCCATGACAACATTATTTCAGCCAATCAGTATTTAATAAAACAACCTGTGACCACAGCATGATTTTCTCTGAGTGCCCCTAAACGCAGCACTCGTCCGCTCCTACGTCAGCGATCTTTAAACGGAGCAGCCACATTCTCAAAGTCCCGGACACTAATGGGACTGCGCTGCCGCTGGGCAGTACACCGGCACGGCTTCACCGACAACTAAACTGTCCTTTTCTCTTTTTTTGACTGAAGTCAGTCTTCGTCCAAATGACCGTGACTCGAGACTGGCCATTGACTTACGCCAAAATGAGAGGGCTTGTGTCCTTTTTCTCAGGTAGGCATAGCTTGCTGAAACCTGCGTTAGCTTGACCGGCAAAAGCAGCATTCAAAAGTAACGGTTAACCCTAGCCCACAAAAACCTAGCAGTACGAGATAAAGTCAAATATTAAATTAGAAAATGAGAACATAAGATGTTATCAATGTAATATAAAAGTAAAAGACACAACGTTAACTCTTAAGGTTTTAAAGTGTTTCATAATTCGTCGCTAAAGTGACGTTGTGTCAAATTCACAGCGACAAGCTAATGAGTTGTTAAATCCAGCTGCTGAAGGCTAGCTGACCCTCTGCCTGTCTCACAGCTCTCCTCAAGGAGAAGAAAGTTGGCTTCAGTCACTTCTTACACAGATGTGTTTCCAGTCAGCATTTCTGCCAACAGTAAGTTAGAAGCAGCATGTTCACGGCTTTTTTAGTTTGTGCTGAATCTGATTTCAAACCACCAACAAACTCATGTGTAACTAGTGGCTGTTTTTTGACCTCTTGATTGAAGCTCGGACACCCAGAAAATCCTGCGTCGACAGAACACACTGAGAAGAGAGAGGGAGGAGAGAGACACAGTGGTGAGTATGGAGGTTTTTTTTAAAGATCATGCTGAGTGTTCATAGGAGGTAAAACTAAATCTGACCTGGCCTTCATGTTCCTGTTTTTTCTCTCTTCAGAGCTCAGTGAACACCGAAACCTCACAGTAAGCCATTCTAATGCCAAGAAATAATTTACAACAGAATAAGTCACCCTGCTAATTTTCTTTACAATATAAAGCAACACCAATAACACTGAAAGCATACAGTTAAAAAGAGTTTACACTGTATAATGATTATGAATGCTTCATTGCTCAGAATTAAGCTATGCAATAGGCAGGTAGTTTAAAAAATTTAATAACTGTCTGTCTGTTTTACAGTATTCACCAAAAATGTATTCATGCATTATAACATTACATCAACTGATCTGTGTAGCATTAATACATCATTCATTACCCACACATTAACTAATACTGATTTAGGAGTATGCCTAATAACACATAGCTGACAGTTTTCCCCTGTTTTGTTAACCAGGATGAAACCGTCAGATTTCGACTATCTCAAAGTTATTGGCAAAGGAAGCTTTGGGAAGGTATTTTTTTGTCCTTATAATTTTTAGTATGTATGCTTTTTATGATTTTTAATAAGACATTGACTGACACAGCTCTAACTTGTACAGGTGCTGCTGGCAAGACATAGACAAAAAGGAGGCTACTATGCTGTCAAAGTGCTGCAGAAACAGATGATTGTCAAGAGGAAAGAGGTGATCTATCTGTCTGTCTGTCCATCCAAAATCTACTTGTCTGTCTGTCTATCTGTCTGTCTTACTGTATCTGTTGTTTGTCCGCAGCAGAGGCATGTGATGGTTGAGAGGAGTGTTCTGCTGAAGGGACTACAACATCCATTTCTGGTGGGGCTCCATTTCTCTTTCCAGACACTGAACACGCTCTACTTTGTCCTGGACTATGTTAATGGTGGGGAGGTATGTGTATAAAAACCATTGCTATTTCTGTCAAATGTGCTATGGTTATTAACTGGGAGACTGCCTCTCTTTGCCCACATTACAAAAATTCAAAGCACTATTTTTGATATCATATATAGAGTAAAATGTACAAATACGTTTTAATGTCTCAAGCCTAAACATACAATTTAGTTTTAGAGCTGCCATCTGTTTGTCCTCAGCTTTTCTACCATCTTCAGAGAGAGGGGTCATTTCCTGAACCCAGGGCTGCTTTCTACGCTGCAGAGATGGCCATGGCCCTGGGCTACCTCCACTCTCTTGATGTTGTTTACAGGTACAGGTACAGCCACTGGAAAGTCACTCATCAAGTTTTCTTGGCTCGTGTTTAATTTAAACATATTCCACATCTTTAATTGATTCATGCAGGGAGATCCCTGTGAAATGTTCCCTTTGATAAGAGAGCGCTGCATAGAAAATAGTATTACTAAAAAAATACAGTGTCCTACAAAACCATATTAAAAATGAAAAAGGAAAGGGGGATGAAACCAGAAGAAAGTAAAACAAAAACAACAGCAATATCAGTTTACGTTTCAGTTTATGCTGGAATTTGTAGACTAAAATACTGCTGTCCCATCTGCTTGTCTGCCAGAGACCTCAAACCAGAGAACATCCTGCTGGACCGTGAGGGTCATGTGATGCTGACTGACTTTGGGCTTTGTAAAGAAGGGGTGGCCAGTGGTGGGATTATGCATACATTCTGTGGGACTCCTGAGTACCTTGCACCAGAGGTGCTACAAGGCCACTCCTACAATCCAGCAGTGGACTGGTGGGGCCTTGGCACTGTGCTGTTTGAGATGCTCTATGGACTGGTGAGTGCTGCATGTAAAATAACCCTGTCATCATATCACTGTCTTCAGCATCTTCACCTTATTCTATTTCCCTATTCTTTTTTATCAGCCTCCATTTTACAGCTGTAGCAAAGCAGAGATGTTTGAGAACATCCTTCACGCCCCTCTGCAGGTACGTAGTGGAGGGTCTCAAGCGGCCTGCTCACTGTTAGAGGGATTGCTGGAAAGAGATGTCTCCAAACGCTTAGGTGGGAGTCACGACCTTGTAAGTGCACACAAAACAACCTCAAAGAGAGCCATGATGTACATACACACCCATAACAAGAGAGGATCATTTCAATTTGTGTCCAGGTCGAGCTGCAGGAACATCCCTTTTTTGCATCCACCAACTGGGACGACCTCCTGGCCAGGAAAGTCAGACCCCCGTTCATCCCCACATTGGTAGGAGTGACTCAGAAATGAATGGAACACACTATATATACTGCACAGTGTACCCAAGTTTGTGTTTATTCCTTTCTCCTCTCCAGACCGGCCCCTGTGATGTCAGCTACATTGACCCTGAGTTCACGCTACAACCTGTCCCCGCTTCTGTGAATGAGCAGTGTCAGGTGGATGGGACCAGCGAGGCCTTCCCAGGATTCTCCTTCATGAACCCAGTGGAGTATGTGGCAGTGGAGCTGCTTTCATAACAGGGCCAAATCCTGTTGGAGCATGTTTGTCCAAATATTTATTTTTTATGTCATAAATTATTAAATCAAAGTCTATTTTTAAACACTCTGGCAAAAATATTATTATACTAACATTCCGTGGTTACTACTAAAGACAATATATATATATATATAAGCATCAACACTATTTCTTAAGTCCTAGTTGCCTTAATTTGTAGGAGGACGGAAGAAGAAAGAACACTCAGTCTTAAAGAGCTTTATAATTTTAACACTTTATATTTACATCTTTATACCACAAATATGTATTGCAACTTTCCCATAATGCTATTACATTCACAGTTTACAGAGGTACAAACAATACTTCAGAGTGCCTTAAAATCATGCACAGTGGCAGCAGCATTATGCATCTCAAGCAAAATCCAGTGGTGGTAAAAACAATAGGATGCCAGTGTGTTGACAACCCCTAAAAATACAAATTGGACCCAGCTCTGACTTGATGTGTGATGGTGAAGAGAGAGGAGAGAGTAGCTTCCTGTCTGTCAGTAGATGTTGAACGAGGTATAGCTCTGGTCACTCTGGCAGGTGAAGTAAGCTATCAGCTGACCATTGCAGATCATCAGAAACAAGCCGCTCCCTATGGAAGAACACAAACATAGAGCATCAGAAAGACATAAGCTTGTTAAGTTAAATGCAAAAATGAACAGATGAGTTGCAAATGATGTTTGTTTTACCTAAAGCCAGCCACCACTGCCACACCGTGGGAAACTCCAACATTACTGCAACATGGAAACAAAACGTGCAGTTTCACATTCACGCATTCAACAATCTGTGTGTACCTGGGTTGTTAGATATGCACTCACCTAGACTGGTTATCATTACATGCAGAAATGTGACAGTGAACGCATAGTCCCACACCCGCCTCCTCACCACTGCAGCAAATAAAAGGCCGCTGCAAAAGTAGGTGAGCTCTAAGGACAGGAGATTCACTGAGGAAGACAACATAGAGTAACAAAAACAGGAAGTTTAAAAAGCTCATGCTCGTTGTTGATCATACTGTATTAGCTGCATTTAGTGCGCTCACCCAAATATTTGGAGTTGGATTCTGCAGGTTCAGTCTTAAAGTCGAATGGAATCAGTCCGTCAAAGTGATCCAACCTCAATGAAAAAAAGAGAACTGGGTTAAATGTGTGTGTGTGTGCCAGGTAGACATACATACATACATGGCTTCTATTGACTGACTCTACTAATTTCTGTTGATTTAACAGTATTTACTATTTACTGCTGTTGATGATGCGTTCAAGGACTTATCTATTGTGTGAGTGCCTTTGCGCGTGCGTGTGGGAGATTCTCACCTGAAGGCACCGAAGCACACGCTGCCAATCATGTAGAAAAGAGCGTAAAATATGAGCAGACACAGCAGCAGATTGAGGAGCACGGTCTGTGGGATTGAGGCAGTAAATACACTGTTTAAATCACAATGTAGCGTCTAATCTTTGCAGGAGGCAACACCGCATATTTTCCAAGCAAACACTAAAACTGAGCTGGAGCGATGCAGTCCTACATATCAGAGGCTATCAGGCTGCAGACAGCGACTCTGTCTGTTTCAGAAACTGATAGTACAGCTAGGAATACAATCAGTACAATAAACAAATAGACGCTCGTCTTCATTTCTTCATCGAACATCGTTTCCTGACAGTCGATCCTTATTAACAGACTGACAGCTCACAGAGACACAGTAACACACAACGCACTGTATCCCTTTTACCTTCGAGTCGACCGCTTTGCCTTTGAATGCCATCTCATTGTTTGTACTTGATGTTATATTAGAAAATAAAGCTGGCTGCAGCACGATGCACAACCCCTTTAATCTCCTAGAAACTGGGCTTATTCTGCCATCTAGCGACAAAGACCAGACACGAACCAGCGCCGCCGCTTCTACAGCCGAGCACTGAACTCATTTCACCTCGGATCGGGGCGGCCTTTGTTGGCCGAAATAAAGACTTTTCTCCCTGCACACCCAGTAGCTACCAACTGAATACAAAGCCAAGGGTAATATAGCGATTTTGCTTTGAGGCGGAGTGTATTTCATCAAAATTATGGCCGAAACGGCCCATAAAATCTGTAGTTATGATGCCGGAGAAACCATAACCGCCCTATGTGGGAGGGATTGAGTGCTGCAGGATAGCTGGAGATGGTTCAACATGAGTATCTGGACCATCAGCGACCCAACAAATACCTAAAATTAATCTAAGAAAGCCTTGAAGGAACACCCACATACAGTAATCCCACTATTTAATTTAACTACTCGTAACATCAAACATGTAAACCATACATCCATTAATGCCACTGTAGGTGATGCCACAGAGTCCGATCCACTGGCTCCTTGGTTGCTCAAATGTCAAAATGTAACCATGCAGTCTTAATTTAGCGTTGGAAACGGAGTGTTTCAATCGGGTTTGATTAAGCTAAACTCAATATGTGTTCCTGCTGTCAGACTCCATTCATCGTTACTGGTCAATATATCTCCCTCATAGGCACCAGCCGACATAACTGTAGACATGTTTCACCAGGTCACATTCTTTTTCTGTATATTTGGCTCGTTTCCTTTGTTTACATATGTCACATCGTGTGATTTCAGAGGCTTGCGTTTTTAATCATGCAGTCAGCACCGGCGTGTACACATTGATACCCGCCTGTGCTCGGATTGTGTCCACGCAAGTCAGCTGTTTGACAACCGTGGAGGTTTAATAACTGGGGGACACAGCACGCTGGTTAACAGCAGGACCAACCGCTCCTCAGCGGTTATGGAAGACACTGCGGTCCCTCCGCTCCATTGATACACAGCCGTACTTCTAAGGAAAATGACTCTAAGGCTGCTGTGAGCAAAGCGGGGGTATGAGCTTCACTGCATCGCTAGTATTCGTTATATCGGTAATGAACTGAGTTTTGGGTGCATCATAAGCAGGCTTAGTATTGACCACCGATAGTAAACTGAACTTTTCCGAGACCCAAAGTTGTCAGGCAGCGCATCTTGCACGCATGCGCATCCCTCTATCCAGCTCTAAATAAGAGTTAAAACAGAAACGAGGTGAGTTCCACATTTTAAACAATACGGGCGTTAATACTCATTTATTGCCGTTAACAGCGGCGAAATTTGGAAAAAGCGACCTTCGTTTCGCACATAAGCGTTAGTTCGCATTATTTCCACTCTGATTTAAAACGGCGAGAATAAATCGTTTTTTTCAAGTTTCTATTGAAGAAATTAATCAAGCAACAATGTTGAAGCTCGTAACAGCAGCGCGATGTTATTGTGAGTAGTATGTGATATCGTGTGAAATATTGGCGTTTTGCAAAATGCGTTTTCCTATTGTTATTAAACGGGAAACTTATTTATTACAGATTGTCCTTAGCTGGCTGCATCCAGTCACAATGCTACGGCTAGCCGTCTAGCAATCCTCAGTTCAGTTGAACGGAGTGGAGCTAGCTGCTTGTTAGCTTCATGCCAGCGCTAGCTAGCAACCTGGGCTGACATTCCGTGACAAGGGGAAAGTGAAGAAAATAACTTGAGTGACGGAAAACACAAAGTCAGGAAATTACACAGCAAGCATTTGCTTTTGTTCGACACGTAGCGGCTTTGCATGAATTGTTTCAATGGGTAACTTGAGTAATTTACATAGTTTAAACGTGTTGGTGGCCTCTTCCTATGCTCCGCCATTTTGTATAAGACGAATGCTAATCATGGGCGCTCCTTCATAGACTTTATTTATGGCGAGAATAAAACTGCGGTATCAAGTGCAAAGTCAAACTTAATCAAAGCCCATTGGCAAGGTCTGTTGCTTACTTTTCACGTGGTTATTACGACCACCATGCAAACAGAAAATATCACCATAATTCAGTGTTGAACATGCGTCAAGACTAAAACGTTATATCGTAATATCAGTCGTATTAAAACGCTTTTAAGTTTGAACAGTCGGTGCAGAAAACAGTGTTCCGTTTGAAATAGATTAACAAATTACCCTCTCACTTGTTCATAACAAGGCAAACGGCCGGCATTAAGAGATACTGTTAAAACAAGGAAAAGATGAAGTTGTGTGGTTAACTCCAAGTTGAGACATCTTTCCTCATGTTTATCAATGGTCCTTATGAAGGTTCAGCCTGATGGGGCCGTTTGTGCACGTATTTCCCCGTTAGATGACCAGCAAAACAATATTATTATTGACTGTTTTGTCTGAAATCGAAGTGCATGGTGTATCCTGCAAGCCAGTGCACAGTCGCCATCTATCTGCGATGTTAGGTAATGCTGTTTACAAGTGCAGGTATTAACTGCATCGTTGGGAAACACTTTGTAGGTGAAACCATACAGTCAGCGCAATAGATGGAGAACAATGCCATAATTTAAGTCAGAGATGTTCACTAATCATTTCTGTTCAAACTCTGCTACAATTTGGACATCTGTAATGTTTATGTCAGTTGTGAGTACATGATGATGTGATTAATGTGACTGTCCTAGTGTCTAGGTTGGGGATATCAGAGGAGTGGGAATGACCGATACTCCACCCAGTGATGGCCCTTCTCAGGGGGCTGAGTTTGACATGATGGGTGCTCTGGACTGGAAGGATGGTATTGCCACGCTGCCGGGTAGTAACATCAGGGTACGAGAGAGATTTGTGTTCCCCCCAGCATCATCTCTGAGTCTTTAAATGTTTGTGTATGTGTGTCTGATCAGACAGAGATATGTAACAGCAGGGTTTCCCAGTGTGTTTTATAGCAAAAAATTAAAACCATTCCTGCTAACTTTTAGAAAAAGAAAACATACAACCTCTGCTCAACAATTTCCTGGGAGAAACCCTGAAATGCATACCTGTTTCTACCTTAATTTTGTCTTTCAGTTCCGCATGACAGAGTTTGGGACTCTTGAGATCGTCACAGACTTGGAAGTCAAAGGGCAGAAGACAGAGCCTAACCGTGAGACCTTGGACCCAGCACAGTCTCACACTCCTACCCCTCCACCAGAGGGCCAATCACAGGCAGGCACAGCCACAGCTCCAGCCATTCAGAGTCAGCCAGGATCGTCTCAAGGTAAAGGTATGACAGCGCATGTTTAACCCTCACAGCACTGATATTTAAAGAATTGTAGTGTTTATTTTTATGCTCTAAATGTCACTTTCAGCCCCCTTTCTGCTTTGTCCTCTAGCCCCTGGTCCTGTGCTTCTGTCTTTAGAGGAGGGCCCCAGCATGGAGGGCCCCAGTGTGGAGGTCGGTCCTAGTGTTGAGGTTGGCTCCAGTGGAGACACAGGCCCAAATGGGGAACTCTCAAGATGCAGGGCCTGTGGTGCCCATGTTGCCCGGGATGCCCTCCTCCAGGGCAAATTCTGTAGCTCCATTTGTGCCCAGCCCTCCAGTGGCAGGTAAAACTAAACACCTGGTACTCTCTTTGTTGTCCTTCATATTATTTTATTTTGTCATTTCACTACCAACTGAACAACTTTTCAACAGATCGTCTCCAGGGGAGGCAAGGGAGAGCCAAGCAATTGAGGGTGAAAGGCTGGGTAAACGTGTGCGTAAAAAAAGAAAGATCTACATGGATTCTGGGGATGAAGAAGAAGACAACCAAGAGGAACCAGAGGTAAAGAGCAGGCTCCTTTTTCTGTCTTAGTTACAGACCACTCTAGTGTTCATTGATGACTTGCTGTAATAACAGAGCTTTCAGTTCTTTCTTTTATCTTGAAGTTGAGAAAGTACTATAAGATGGGTGTGGGGAAAAAAAGCTGATGGACTTTTCACCTTTTGCAGGAAAAGGCCAAGACTACCAAAGGCAGGAGAGGTGCCAAAATTGCCAAACTGGGTATGTCAGTCCGCTGTCAGTGTAGAGGGGAGGGAGGGATGGAGAGAGACATTTTCCTGTGTCAGTGTTTTTAAATACCACAGAAATATATTTAAATGACTGACTTGGCCAACTAAATTCAAGGCCCTAAGAGGTCTTCAATACAGCTCTCAATAACATTTAATGTCTTAGATACAGTCTTTTGTAAAATGCCTTGTGCCGACTGTTCTCTGACATATCAACTTTCATATCACATTTTTAGCACGTCATTTAAGAGCTCAAAATATCTTAACTCTAACCCTGTTTGACACATAAGCGAATGAACAAGGGGTATTAATCAGGTTTTATCAATATTATAGTCACATTTTCACATTACCACAGTGTATAGAGTAAAGGACCATTAAAATATAATGATTTTTCCAAGTAGTCTCAAAACGGTGGAAAAGGTGTGTCTGTATGTTTCTCATGAATATGGTTGAGGTCTTCATCCACCAACTACAGCCCACGATACTTGAGTATTTGTTTTGCCCAATCCTCAGTGACTGCACCAGCCAATAAGAAACGGTCATGGAGCTGGCCTGTTTACTTGGAAGAGGAGAGGGCTGTTGCTGCTCCTGTCAAACTATTCAAAGAGGTATTTCCCCTCATATACGATGGCCAATTTTCTACAGAGTTTTATAACTAGATAGTTTTGTTTATTTGGTCTCAGATATGCCAAATCACAACTGTTGTGATGCACGTTTGTCTTGCAGCACCAGTCATTTCCTCAGAGCAGGAACAGTTTTAAGGTGGGGATGAAGCTGGAGGGGCTGGATCCGTCTCACCCGTCTCTGTTCTGTGTGCTTACTGTTGCGGAGGTTTGTATGTGTGTAGTTTTTTGTGACTAGACCATCTGTCTTTATCCCCAAATTTGACTGTTCCCCTGTCTTTCAGATACAAGGCTACAGGGTGAGGCTCCACTTTGATGGTTACCCAGAATGTTACGATTTCTGGGCCAATGCTGACTCGTGGGATCTGAAACCAGCTGGCTGGTGTGAGAAGAATGGGCATAAGTTATTGTTGCCTAAAGGTAGTCAGACACACATACACTGAAACTGTCACATTAATCCATACTTACATACAAACATCTTTACTGAAGAAGTTTGTCTTGCAGGCTGTAAGGATGGAGAGTTTAATTGGAGCATGTATGTGAAGAACTGTAGAGGTCAGCTGGCCCCCAAACACCTTTTCAAGAGCCTCAACACTGTAAGTATTGAGCAAACACTGTCAGATTGTCCTTAAATTAAGGGGTTATATGTGCTGAATAGACATGTTTATTTTTTTTTTTACTCCAGTCAGTGACTCCATCTGGATTTAGAGCGGGGATGAAGCTTGAGGCGATTGACAGGAAGAACCCATCATTGATATGTGTAGCAACCATTGCTGCTGTTGTTGACAACCGACTGCTCATTCATTTTGACAACTGGGACGACACATATGATTATTGGTAAGAGCCTAGTTTAAGAGTGAAGGAACAGGTATGAGTCAAAGATGTCCTTCAATCTGTTTGGTATGTTTGTATTTAAGGTATTGGAAATTAACATGATTAGGTCTTGACAAGTTGGATGAAAGGTTCGACAAACATATATAAACAAACTACAGAGCTTAGTCAGTTCAAACACTTTTGGAAAATGTCTCGAATTGGGATGTTATTGAGTCTCTGTTTACCTAGTAGTTGTAATTTATTTGTCAAGGTGTGACGCTAGCAGTCCATACATCCATCCTGTGGGCTACTGTGAAGAGGCTGAGCTAACTCTGACCACTCCAGCTGGTAAGACACAGACCAAGACACATGTGGGTCAGTATAAACTACTTTAATATACTGTTGGGAATGCAGAATCTAATATTATCAGAAATAAGTGTTCATAATTATTTATACTCTGCTCATTCAATCATGGTTTACCTCTCCTCAGAGTATAAGCACCCCAAGAGTTTCTCATGGGAGAAATACCTGGAAGAGACAGGCACACAGGCTGCTCCTGCTCGGGCTTTCAAACCGGTACATTTTACAAACAAAAAGATTTATCAAATGCACGACGGTAGCCGAGATAAAGTCACATGATTGTTGTTCTGTCGTGTTTGCAGCGACCTCCACATGGCTTCCAGTTTGGAATGAAAGTGGAAGCCGTGGATAAGAGGAACCCCATGCTCATTCGCGTTGCGACTGTAGTGGACACAGAGGACCACCGGCTAAAGGTACAACATGTCTGCTCAGCTGCGTGTGTTTCCACTTGTTCTGTGCTCGGCTTCTGCCTAATGTGCTTTAATGCCGTCCCCTTTGTCTTCTCATCTAGATTCATTTTGACGGCTGGAGCTCAGAGTATGACTATTGGGTGGAGACAGACTGCCCTGATCTACACCCTGTAGGGTGGTGTCAGAAGACTGGACACCCACTACAATACCCTAACGGTGAGACACATTTGTCCTGCCTCATATTCAGAGAGGTCAGTTGTTTTCATAGAAGGATCCTGATTTGTAATTTCACATTGTAATTTTTAATGTGTGTGTGTGTGTGTGTGTGTGTGTGCGTGTGCGTGTGTTGGGCTGGGGGTGTCTTTCAGGCTCCAGTGATTTGGTGACTGCCCCAGGACAAGGATGTCCCACCCCAGGATGCAATGGGGTCGGCCACATCAGAGGGCCTCGCTATGGGACTCACTACACGTTAGTATTTCATACTGTTTTGTCCTTTCATTGTCTCTTTGTTTTTGTTGCTCTTTCTCTGTGTCCCCTCAGTGTTGATGGGACATACATGATTATTTTGGGAATCACTTCATAGTGATGTATTTCATATTCTTTCCTTTTCACATCCTGCATAGTCTAAATAGATTTTCTGTCTCTGTAAACTTGTTTCTGTGCTTGCACACTTTGGTGTAATGCTTTTTAATGTACTTTCATCATTATGTTTCAACATATATGCTGAGCGAAGTGCTATTTACGAAAACCACACTTTCTAAATTATTATATTAATTATAATTTCTTTGTTTCCATATTTGCTGTATACTATCACTGTTGCACATTAATAGTTCAGTCTCATACTAGCAGTGTTTTGGGACTGTGTATGTAATGCCTACGGGATTAGAGGAAACAGTCTTAGTGTTATTAAATGTCATTTATATTTGTGTGGGCTGCCTGCAGTGTAAATGTGTTGCTCATATATGTGTGGGGGAGTTTTGAGTCTTTAATGTGATTTCTGGCTGTTTTTTTTTGTTCTTCCTATTTGTTGAAACCTATTTATTGCAGAACATCAGAAGTAAAACATGGTGGTTTGTTTCAAGCCTTGGTGAAGTTTATGTCACCTGTGTGTGCGCAGTCAGGTGAGCTGTCCCTACTCGGAAATGAATCTGAACAAGGAGGGCTTGCTGCCAGACCGCCTTAGTGGAGAACGGCCCCTCGCTCTCAGTGGACCTAACCCACGTGGGCGACGCCCAGATCCTCACACGAACACTACAACACCGACCACCTCGACGCCAGACCAGCTGGAAGAAGCTGAAGATTCCCAGAACAGGTGAGCATCCGTCCAGAGGAACACAGTTTACAGCATTTTAGCTCTACTAACACAGCATCCATACAGTCTAATTTACAGTCATCAGATAACCTATTGCTAACTAACAGCAGTGCAAGAATACAACACTGATCTTCTAATCTTCATGTGCCAGCAGTCTTTGTATTCACTGTGCCACTAAACAAGGGCTTTGCAGTCCGTGTATATTTTGGTTGTTCGTTTATTGGTCCAAATGCAAAGTGGTAGAAACAAGAAAACAACTATTTTCGTCTCATCCTCTCCGTGGCTAGAGGCCACCCTTTGGTCAATACTCAAAAGCTCAAGGAGATGGATGTTCAGTGACAGCAGCAACTCAAGTCCTGCCAGCACACATACCAGCTGCTGGAGCGCTGGTCCAACCTGTGTAACAGCAGCAACAGAAAGTTTGCTGATGTGGCAGGGAATCAGATCAGACCCCCAGGACCAGACCCCCAGGACCAGACCCCCAGGACCAGACCCCCAGGACCAGACCCCTGGGACCAGACTCTCGGCACTGGGTTTCGCACTGGCAATTTGGAGTGAAATGTCTCTTGGAGCTACTCCACACTTTCCTCCTGCTGAAGCAGCCTCCCAGTAGCGGGGAGGACGAGGCAAGGCTTCGGTTTGTTTTCTCATTTCTGTCACTTTGGATTTAAATCAAAGAACAAACTTTCAATGCACACTGACCATTAATGCATTATAGGCAAGCCCTCGGCAGCGCTACACAGCTATGGTCTTCTCATGTGACATCTCTCAAGGAACAAGTGGTCTTACCAGACACGATGGACTGGGTCTAGCTGGTTAGCATGCTAATTTTAGCAGCTAGCTCTGACATGTCACTGTGACCACTGTGAGCCTGTTGGGCAAACACTTCCTCCTTTCAGTTGTTCGCATGCAGTTCTATCCAGTGGTCTGTATCTGAGAGTGAGCTATCTGTGTTGCTAGGAAACCAGTGACAGTGGAGGCTGAGCGTTTAGGACGTAACACTCAGGCAGAGCCAGCAGGTGGAGCCAGTGAGCAGAGCCACAATGGAACGAGGCCTAAACGGTACACTGATGAAAGCATCACACCCAGCTCTAGTTCAGTGCAGAGGATGTTCTCTTGTAATACAGAGTGACTTCTAACTTGTGTGTTTCTTCAGGTCAGCTCCAGTTCCCAAATACCTGAAAATGCACTACGTTAAGGAAGAGATGGGCGACAGTAAAGGTGTGTGTGAATGTAAAATGAGATGTGATAGAGGATGTAAATCTCCCGCTGACTGCCTGCTGCCTTCCCTCTCCTCAGGCTCTCCAGACACCATCTCTCTCCAGCAGGCCCTCCACGAGTCGGTGTTCTCCCCCGGCATCTCTGCCTCCCCCCCACACCGGGTGGCTCTCTGCTGGGACAAACACTGCCAGCTGCTGCCTGAGGTCCTGGGGCTGACTGCCAAGAGAGTGGCCACCTGGAGCGCTGAGGAGGTCAGACATGCTCACACACTCACAGCGCTCCAACACATGAAAAGCAGACATGCTCCTCAATCACTCATCCAACATAAAGACCCCTGATTGTTCAGGGGAACTGCAACCGAGCATAAATATTCAAAGGGAGCTTTTCTGCTTCTGAACCGGTGCTTTTCTTCTACCTTTCAGTTCACTGAAGGCAAATGAAGTATTTTCTTTAGCAGATAAGCATTTAGTGTGAACTACCTTGTCTGATAGCCTGTCTGTAGCTTTTAGCCTTTAGCTCTAAGTTGTTTCTCTTTTTTCATTAGGTGGCTACATTTGTCAAAGGACTCCCAGGATGTAAAGAACATGCTGCTACATTTAAAACTGAGGTAGGACTTCAACCCGGTGACAGACTATGAGATGTTAACAATCAGCTAATTCTTAGATTATTTCTGTATTTCATTAATTAATTCATGTCCATCAACTTCAAAACCGATACATGAGACATGCACAAAGGTGGCAGCAAAACATAAACGCTGATTTGATAAATTCAGCGTTTATGTTTTGATGCCACCTGGCTATAGGCTGATATCTGACATGAAGCACAAAGGAAAGATGAAAGGTGCATTAACTGCGTTTCCATATTTTCATCGTAAGACACTTTTAAATTACATCTTCTCCTACAGTTGATGCTACCAAAAGATTATGTCACGATACTCTACATGTACATTAAAATGTCACATTAGCACCAGCAAACGAGCCTTTTATGACAAAGTTGATGTTCATATACTGATGTTCACCCTTATTCATTCCCATTGCATGTATACTGTAAGCCACTTTATTAAGGTCTGTACATTTTCACAAAATTATAAAGGCATCCAAAAATCAGAAGGCACATGAAGTGCTGGTTAAGTTGTGTATTTGCAGTATTTATTTTTTTTTTTCATTTAATTAAACTCATTAAACTTGTCTCGTCTGATCTGAGACGAGTGGAATACTAGGGGATGGTGGAAAGGCATCAAACCTTTCCACTTCCATTCCCCAGCGAGCACTCAGCAGCCAGAGAGCCAGATACTTCCCTCAGGACTGGGAAGAGTCCAGAAACGAAAAAGCGTTACAAGAGAGTGAATCTCTGGATGTCAGGTGATGAGGAAAATCTCCAAATAAGTAAAGATGTTGCTCCATAACTGCTGGATGTCCCATTAATCAACTGTTTGCTTCACTGGTGATGATATTCAGGATCTGTGTCAGACCTGAGCTCAAGTTTCCACAACATTGTCCTGCAAATATTTCAGACTAAAAGCCTTAGCAGCACATTATAATGTGAGGTACTAAAAAAGCTAGAGAGCTTATATGTTGAAAGTGAAACAGGAGGTGTGTAAGTTAGAGATTCATGCTTGTAAAATATTCTACAGCAATGTTATTGGTGTTATTATAAAAGACCACTTTAGCTGTGAACTTTGCATGTAGAGTGACACAAAGCAAATTTTTCTCTTTAGCAAATAGATGGCGAGGCCTTCCTGCTGCTCACCCAAGCAGACATCGTCAAGATCCTGTCCATCAAACTGGGGCCCGCCCTGAAGATCTATAACTCTATCCTCATGTTGAAGAGCGCAGACGAAGAGTAAGACCAGACTCTTAAAGCTGTCGAGGAATCCCCTCAGCTCCGGTTTCACTAACACTAGAACGCTATTAAGACCTTGAGTAAAGTCAGCCGGGCTCAGTGTAGCTACATGAGAAATAAGTGGAAGCATCATCCCTCCTCTCTTCACGAAGGGGGGTACTGATCAACCAGAGGAAGACTTTGACATGAGACCATTAGGATTTACTTCACTTTATCGTCTTTGTTTACTGAATCATCAAAAGAAAACTACAGGCTTCTCCCTTCAAGACTTCTTGACATTGTACAGTTTATGCATTGGATCTACTACGGTTCGCTTCCTGTTTTGTTTTGTTTTGTTTTTTTTTGAACTGTAATGGTGCTCAAGCTCAGAGCTGATGGAACAAGTGTTTGTGGTTTATTGCATTTTACTTGCCAACAGATGGTCCTTTTTTAATTTATTGAAAAAAAGATGCAAAATACAATCGTGTGGTGGCGACAGGTTTTAAAAAAATGTGAAATCTAGTGGAGCAGAAGCGCTGTGTACTTCAGGAGTCCTCCTGTAGATGGAGAGCGTGGAGAGGCTAAAAGAGATGGATTGAAGTAAGTGTGTGTGTGTGTGTGTGTGTGTGTGTGTGTGTGTGTGTGTGTAATGAGGATGTAGTTTCCCACCAGCTTTTCTGGTCAGAGGATTGTTCTGTGAAGAGCAGAGCTCAGGGCTAAATGTTAAATTCAGAAAACTTACAGCTCTGCCCTGAATATGAATGTTTAGAAAGTTAAAAAAACAAGCTTTTAGTTGTTTTGTTGATAATCTTGTTTGTATCATTCATGTTGTAAATAGTATACAGCTTCAAATGGACTGCCTCATGCTCCTGCTTGGTTATGCAAAGACATCTGTCCACAGGAATGACCGAAGAACACCAGCTTGAATTCAGACACAAGATTTTGAGGAGTAAAAAAAAAAAGAAACATTGTGAATGACTTTGTAAATCAGCGTGTACTTCAGCAAGTTGGAATGTGTACATCGGCAACTGTTTATATGCACAGCTTTTATTTATGTCTTCTAATTTAAAGGGTAATGGTACGCTGTGTTTGGCTCCGAGGGAAGCTGTGGCTGTTTGATGGAAATTGTGTGAATGGGTGAAAATAAATGAGATGCATACTGTCTGCTGTCCTCATTTAACCTCAGCTGTTTCACCACACACACAATAATCTACGACTGTGCTCTTTATCTGTACACACTTTTATTTACTTTGTTACAGTGGTGGAAAACAAAGTCACACAAGTGTTTCATGCACTTTTTAGTCACAGTCGACAAAACAATCACGACTTAAGGTCCGCCTACTAGCTTTTGTTCTGGAGCTTTTATCCAGATCATGGACTTCAACAGTTGATGTACTTTACTGGATTCACTTGTAAAGTAATTAAGCATCAAAGTGAGTGCTGGAGAAGGTACTGATGTAGAGTTATTCCACAACAATTCAAAGGGAAATACAACGCCTTAAAATTAGGTATTTCACTAGAATTTAAAATTTACGATCTTAAATAAAACAAGTTGTTACGATCCTTTACCTGCCTGAAGCAGCGAAATAAAAAAAGTCACTAAAAAGTGAATTTCAGAGAAAAGTCAAAAACAATTTATACAAATGTAGCTTTTCCCATCAATCTACCTGTCTTTCTGTGACACACCTGGACACTCCTGGGCCTGGTTTGCTGAACATGCAGCAGTCTCCTCTCACACTTCTGTCTCTGCTTTTTGTTTCTTTATGTTCATCTCACTTCTTCAAGTAGTTTATGTTAATAAACGATCTTATTTCTTTATTTTACTCCAGAATATTTCTATACTTCTTCCATCAGTGTAGTTTTGAAAAACAAATGCTTCCTGTTTCTGCAGAGCACTCACCTGCATCTTCATCAGCAAATGGCTCAGCTCTTAACATCACAGCACCATTTCTCTTAAAACACATTTATTTACCAAACTTTAAAATGAGGTTATGTCAAGCCTCATTTTCTATAAAAATGACAGTAAGTTGGATGTTGACCCTCAAACTGGCTGCCTGTGTGTTGCTCTTTATGACCCACATGCAAAGATTCAGATTTATTTGTGCCAGAGGGTAGTGGCATGGTGGTGTAGTGTAGTCTCTATGTGCCCTGCCATGAGGTAGCGACTTGTCCAGGGTGTACCCTGCCTTCTGCCCTAAGACAGCTGGGATAGGCTCCAGCCCCCTGCAACCCTATGAGGATAAGCAATAGAAAATGGATGGATGGATGTGTAAGAGGGATGTTTTTTTTCCACAGACAGTACCCAGAAACATGCATTGACTTCTGCAGATATCAGAGAGAAACAGTGTTTATTGCACCTCAGCAGTGTCAGTGAGGCAGATTGTTTAGGGCTGCTATGACAGAAGGAAGTGCTCTGTATCTCCAACCAGATGCTGGTAATGGGAAGTGTCAGTTGAGGAGGTGACCAGTGTCCTTTGACATTGTAAGAAAAAAGGCAAAACTCACCCACAGAGCAGTTTGCTGTGTCTGGCAAACATGTCGCTGCTCACTCTGAAACCATGAGTGGTGTTACTGCACCTGGCTCTTAAATGCTGGTTTGTGGACACCTGTTGTTAATGCTGGAAACTCAGCTCCTGACGACCAAAAGTGGCCCAGATAAATGATTTGGGTCAGGGTTTAATAAAACAAAAATCACACAACACTGCAACAGCTAAAAAGGGAGGCCTCCTCCATTGATTTAGCACCTCACAGAAAGTCTAAATACTATAAAATATCAAAATTTATGTAGAACAACAGCAGAGATCATGTTTTCTATTCCACCCATCCTCCTATCATCTAGCACCAAACATGGTGCCTACATTTCCCACAATGCAACTCCACCTCCAACACCAACAGTTTGGCCTCAAGCACAGATGAGGAGCAGACTGTAGATTTATGGTCAGTGTTGGGGTAGGTAATGGATTACATAACACCAGTTACTTGTTGAAAAGTAATCCCTTGCTTTAGTAAATTTCTGACTAGTTAAAGTAATTAGTTGCCCTGCAAGTTACATTACTTTTGGATTACTCTGTAACAACAAACCAAGTAACGACATCTTTTTGGTTAGTAGCTGTAATGTGATTAGCTACTTAGTATGTGTTAGCCTACTCTTTCTGGAGGATCTTCACTCTTTCTGGAGGATCTTCTCTGTTTCTGGAGGATCTTCTCTGTTTCCGGAGGATCTTCTCTGTTTCCGGAGGATCTTCACTGTTTCCGGAGGATCTTCTCTGTTTCCGGAGGATCTTCACTGTTTCCGGAGGATCTTCTCTGTTTCCGGAGGATCTTCACTGTTTCCGGAGGATCTTCACTCTTTCCGGAGGATCTTCACTGTTTCCGGAGGATCTTCACTGTTTCCGGAGGATCTTCTCTGTTTCCGGAGGATCTTCTCTGTTTCTGGAGGATCTTCACTGTTTCCGGAGGATCTTCTCTGTTTCCGGAGGATCTTCACTCTTTCTGGAGGATCTTCACTGTTTCTGGAGGATCTTCTCTGTTTCTGGAGGATCTTCTCTGTTTCCGGAGGATCTTCACTGTTTCTGGAGTATCTTCTGTTTCTAGAGGATCTTCACTGTTTCTGGAGGATCTTCTCTGTTTCTGGAGGATCTTCTCTGTTTCTGGAGGATCTTCACTGTTTCTGGAGGATCTTCACTCTTTCTGGAGGATCTTCTCTGTTTCTGGAGGATCTTCTCTGTTTCTGGAGGATCTTCACTGTTTCTGGAGGATCTTCACTGTTTCTGGAGGATCTTCTCTGTTTCTGGAGGATCTTCACTCTTTCTGGAGGATCTTCACTCTTTCTGGAGGATCTTCTCTGTTTCTGGAGGATCTTCACTGTTTCCGGAGGATCTTCTCTGTTTCTGGAGGATCTTCACTGTTTCCGGAGGATCTTCTCTGTTTCTGGAGGATCTTCACTGTTTCCGGAGGATCTTCTCTGTTTCCGGAGGATCTTCTGTTTCTGGAGGATCTTCTGTTTCTGGCGGATCTTCTGTTTCTGGAGGATCTTCACTCTTTCTGGAGGATCTTCTGTTTCCGGAGGATCTTCTCTGTTTCCGGAGGATCTTCACTGTTTCTGGAGGATCTTCACTGTTTCCGGAGGATCTTCACTGTTTCCGGAGGATCTTCTGTTTCTGGAGGATCTTCACTCTTTCCGGAGGATCTTCTGTTTCTGGAGGATCTTCACTCTTTCTGGAGGATCTTCTGTTTCTGGAGGATCTTCACTCTTTCTGGAGGATCTTCTGTTTCTGGAGGATCTTCATTCTTTCCGGAGAATCTTCTGTTTCTGGAGGATCTTCTGTTTCTGGAGGATCTTCACTCTTTCTGGAGGATCTTCACTGTTTCTGGAGGATCTTCACTGTTTCTAGAGGATCTTCACTGTTTCTGGAGGATCTTCACTCTTTCTGGAGGATCTTCACTGTTTCTGGAGGATCTTCACTGTTTCTGGAGGATCTTCACTCTTTCCGGAGGATCTTCTGTTTCTGGAGGATCTTCACTCTTTCTGGAGGATCTTCTGTTTCTGGAGGATCTTCACTCTTTCCGGAGGATCTTCTGTTTCTGGAGGATCTTCTGTTTCTGGAGGATCTTCACTCTTTCTGGAGGATCTTCTGTTTCTGGAGGATCTTCTGTTTCTGGAGGATCTTCACTCTTTCTGGAGGATCTTCACTGTTTCTGGAGGATCTTTTGTTTCTGGAGGATCTTCTGTTTCTGGAGGATCTTCACTCTTTCTGGAGGATCTTCACTGTTTCTGGAGGATCTTCACTGTTTCTGGAGGATCTTCACTGTTTCTAGAGGATCTTCACTGTTTCTGGAGGATCTTCACTCTTTCTGGAGGATCTTCACTGTTTCTGGAGGATCTTCACTCTTTCCGGAGGATCTTCTGTTTCTGGAGGATCTTCACTCTTTCTGGAGCATCTTCTGTTTCTGGAGGATCTTCTGTTTCTGGAGGATCTTCACTCTTTCCGGAGGATCTTCTGTTTCTGGAGGATCTTCTGTTTCTGGAGGATCTTCACTCTTTCTGGAGGATCTTCTGTTTCTGGAGGATCTTCACTCTTTCTGGAGGATCTTCTCTGTTTCTGGAGGATCTTCACTCTTTCTGGAGGATCTTCTGTTTCTGGAGGATCTTCTGTTTCTGGAGGATCTTCACTCTTTCCGGAGGATCTTCTGTTTCTGGAGGATCTTCTGTTTCTGGAGGATCTTCACTCTTTCTGGAGGATCTTCACTGTTTCTGGAGGATCTTTTGTTTCTGGAGGATCTTCTGTTTCTGGAGGATCTTCACTCTTTCTGGAGGATCTTCACTGTTTCTGGAGGATCTTCACTCTTTCTGGAGGATCTTCTGTTTCTGGAGGATCTTCTGTTTCTGGAGGATCTTCTGTTTCTGGAGGATCTTCTGTTTCTGGAGGATCTTCACTCTTTCCGGAGGATCTTCTGTTTCTGGAGGATCTTCTGTTTCTGGAGGATCTTCACTCTTTCTGGAGGATCTTCTGTTTCTGGAGGATCTTCACTCTTTCTGGAGGATCTTCACTGTTTCTGGAGGATCTTTTGTTTCTGGAGGATCTTCTGTTTCTGGAGGATCTTCACTCTTTCTGGAGGATCTTCTGTTTCTTGAGGATCTTCTGTTTCTGGAGGATCTTCACTCTTTCTGGAGGATCTTCACTGTTTCTAGAGGATCTTCACTGTTTCTGGAGGATCTTCACTCTTTCTGGAGGATCTTCTGTTTCTGGAGGATCTTCACTCTTTCTGGAGGATCTTCTGTTTCTGGAGGATCTTTACTCTTTCTGGAGGATCTTCTCTGTTTCTGGAAGAGCTCTAAGAATAACCGTGGGACTGGTCTGGACCAGCCACAGATTCCCACGACCCCTCCTCGTCACACACACACACACACAGAGAGAGAGAGAGAGAGAGAGAGAGAGAGAAATGAAAACACGGCTGCAGAGGCGCGCAGGCAGTGAGGACACAGAGAGGCAGAGCAGCTTTGCAGCTTTGCACCACTTTTACTGTTATTTACTAGAAAAGCTTCACTTGGGCTGCGCAGTGTTGCGCTGCTCTCCGGCTCTGAAGGAAGAGGGTGAAAAGCGTCTAAATGTGAGGAGCAGCGAGGTGAAAGAGTGGATCTGACACTTGGAGCAGTGGGAGGAATAAACGCAACTCCGGTTTATTTCCTCTGATGATGCCGAGGAGCCAGTTTCTGCTACGGATTTACGTCCAAAACAAGGCAAGTAGCCGCTTTATTTTACTGTGCATGCAGAGAAACACTGTAGCTGGCCACAGTGCTGTCGAGCAACATGCAAAATATAACATAAAAGATGCATGTGTAAAAGCACTTTTATAAAACAACAATGTGCTCATTGCATCCTGTTGAATCGCTCACTGTGGCTGTTTTCATGACTGCAGTGAAATCATGAGGTCCTGAAAGGGGTCAGTCGGTTTTATTCCCATGATGATGAATGAGTGGTTCAGTCTGGGTTCACAGGAGCTGCTGCAGGGCAGAGAGAGGCTCTGAGGCTCCACAGAGACACTGGAGGGGCTGCAGGGAGGCTGGCATCTCATTAACTCAACCACATGTCTTATTAAAGCAGCTATTTCCTGTTGTGTGCAATGCAGAGTAAACTATCTTCTCTCCAACACCCCCAGTGCTCTCCCTCTGGCACTGCATGCAACACTTTGTTACTTCCCTCTTGTACTTCTGCTCTCACTCATCTTTCCTGTGTCTCCTTCTGTCTGTTCAGTCTGAAGCCAGAGGATGACAGCAGCTGGTCCTGCCTGCAGCCCCGCCTCCTCCCAGTCCTCCCAGTCTGCACCTGTTTGCCTCCCAGCATGCCACCTGAAGCGAGGCAAAGCCCTGCAGACCAAACTGCACCTGCGCTCTGCTCCAGGTGTGTGGCTGCTGCTGGGTGTGGCCGTGGTTTTGGTGGGGATGTGTGTCGCGGTGGCAGGCTATGTGTCTGCAGTACCAAAACCCGCCATGAAGGTCGGGCCCGCGGTCATGGGAGTGGGTCTGTTCATCTTCATCTGTGCCGCCACGCTGTTGTATGAGAACCGGGACCTGGAAGTCCTCAGGCGAGGGACATCTGACGACCTTGAGGATCTGAAGGGAGGAGACGGCTGGGAGGATTCACAAGAGCAGCCGGGCTTCAGCTGCCAGGAGCAGTGGGAGTGTAGAGATGGACATAGATCCTGGGCCGCTCTGACCCACACACTCCCCCTCTCAAACCAAACCTGTGACCCTCCTCTTTCTCCACCTCACAGGAACACACTCAACATAAGCAGCAGGCCACCACCACGTCCTACAGATGCAGGAGATAGAGAGGAGGAGGAGGAGGAGAAGGAGGGAAGATCTACCCTGCTGGCCCGAGTCCTGCATCACCAGGAGCCGACTCCCTGCCCCCCCTCCCCCTGCCCATCCAACGTCAACATACGGACCTGTTTTCCTCCTGCTGGTTCAACCTCTACCCACTCATAAAATATGCATGATGAGATTCATCTGGAAGTTTCTTGTGCAGACGCAGACACTAAAGACGAGACTATGCATTCCTGTACAAACAGAGTAAATGTTTGCTGGTATGTTCGAGTGCCTCCGAGTGGCGCAGTGGCTCTGAGTCACTGTCTGTAAAGGGTGTTTTTGTCCTACATCGTTCTCTGACTCACCCACGTTTGAAAGATTGGAGCCGCGCTGTTTGATGTCAACTCTCCATCTCGCTGACTTTGAACTCACCCATGCCCCAAAGTCTCTAAAGCCACTGCTTGTTTGACCATATTTGGACTTGAGGAGGATTGCTGAAAACTTGTTTGGGTGCCATACTGGGAAATGGACACACACACACACACAGACACACACTGATGCAGAGCGTCTACATTTCCTTGCTGGAGAGGTCTGTTAAGAGGATGAGCCAGAGTAAGTTTTAAATGAGTCTTTATCTAATCTCACACATGCTGTAATCTGCTCTTTATCTGAGGAAATTGTCTTAGTATAAACAAGAGGACAAGGCCACACTCCTCTCACTCCACACCTACAGCCGCACTATAAATAACAGCTGCTGCTTAGTGCACATGCGAGTGTGGACTCCAGATTTGGTATCTGTACTGTAATTCAACTTTTTCAGTGTCAGCTGCACAGTTTTCTCCCTTCTCTCGAGCCTGGAGAGGTGAGATCTTAAAGAATTTCAATCAGATGGTGGATGGATAGAAAAGAGCAATGGCTGGAAGAAAAAAAAAAAAAGAAAATCTGGCGAGCCTGTTCTGAGTTATTTCTGACGCAGCTCAGCTGAGAAAAAAGCGGTCCTGTGAGTCGTGTAACTGTAAACCTCACTCTCCCACCATCCGACCTTTCATCTCCTCTCGCTTCATCATCTGAGTCCTACGCTTTATTCTAACACCCCGTCCTCCAGCTCAGTCCATCTGTAAAACACAACAAAACAATGCAGAGTCAAATGTTATCGGGGCCAATTACGCAAAAAGCGAGTGTGTTTGAGAAGTAAAGGAGGTAGGATTTTAATTATCGCCAGCATTTTCTCCTCCAGCCTGTAATTACACAGGGGATCAGTCTGAAGGCTTTTATAGGTGCTTCAGGACTGCTGAGTATTTCCTTGTTGTTCAGGCCCATGCTGGGATCCTGCCATCCAGATGACGACTGAGACTGAAGCGTACAGTAATTTCACTCACTAAAAGTCTCTCTCTCTCTCTCACACACACACACACACACTCTCTCAGTTAAGGGTTTTCTGTAGGTACATTATGCTGTTTTAAGATGCTGGATGTGTATTTGAGTTGCAGGTATGTGATGTGTCTGAATCTTGCCTGAATCTTGCAACAAGCTGCAAGCTGCCTCCTTCACACTCACAGCTCAGAAAAGCAGCACTCCCTTAACACACACACACACACACACACACACACACACACACACACACACACATACATACAGTCCTTCTCACTGTGAGAGATGCTCTGATGTGTTTTCACACAGACAGAAAGATGCTAGATGTCAGAGAGCAGCCAAAAATTGTTCTTGGTTAATCTGCAGATCATTTTCTCAAACCTTTTTGTCCACATGATTATTATTATTATTATTATTATTATTATTATTATTATTGGATGCAGCCAGTTTAAACTACTGTGGTCTAACTCAAAGGTCCTGCAATAAATCCCGTCTTCAAAAAGTTGTTTGTTCAACCTGATTCAGAGGTGTCAACTTGTAGAGATATCACTTAGGGTACGCTAAGAGATGTCCGAGATAAAGTTTTCAGAAAATAGTGAAAATGTTATTATTATATTAGACAGATAAACAAAGACAGCTCTGATCCTACTTCACCATTGATCCTCTTTGAATGTGACATCAAACTGACCAGAGGGAATTTCAGTATCTTAACACAGCACCATCAAATACATTTTGAGGTTTCTCCTGTGTGTGTTCAACAGTGTTGTTACATAATACAGCAACACATGCTTTTTTTGCTGCATTAAGAATATAATTCACACTCCTTGCTTTGAGAGATTGATGTGTTTGTGTGTTGATACATACCTCAGCAGATGGACTGGAGGCTGTAAGCTGCTTAACAGCACACTGCACTATCAGGACAAACGAGATTCCTCTGTTCCATAAGAAATTTATTTATTTATATTTATAAAAGATGTTACTGAGGATCAACCAACAGTGTTTTTATAACCTATTACAGCAGGAAGTGGGATTCAGTCAAGAGGTCTTTGTAAAAAAAAAAAAAAAGAAGGGAGAAGCTTCATGGATGGAGAAATGTTTTTCACCACAAAGGAGCAATTTTAACCTTCGTTCACATCTGGCTTTCACTTCTGCATGAGAACAGAGGGATGAGTTCCCAGCCTGGTTTTACATGCGACGTTCACTTTGTATCTTCTGTTAAAAACAAGCTAATAATCCAAATGACATTTAATGACATTTAAGGGGACATAAAATCTTGCTGGTGGCCTCTCGTGAGTTTTCTAATTTGCAGTCACTCCCCAAAAACTTTGCTTGTTAGATGGTCTTCAGCCTCTCTGTGATCGGTGTGAACAGCAGCTCTATTCCTGAGCTAATCCAATTTCAGCCTCAGCTTCCGGCCTCCTCAGCAGTCCTCATGGTGCAGTCAATGGAAGAAGAATCCCTCTCACAATGAAAGGACTAATATTCTGCCTTTTTGCCATCATGATGCTCACACCTGCTCAAGGTAAGATGATGTAGTACCTTACAGTATTTTTAAGGGCGCCTGGTTCAGCTCTGCTGTCACTAGAACTTTTATGGTTTCACAAGCCATGTAAAGTTCCGACTGATAGCTAATGATGAGCAACAGAAATATTGCTGATTCCACAAAATTGTGAATTGTTCACTAAATTAAAGTTAAACGTGTATGTCCCTTCTTGATTTGTGAAATATCACCAAAGCCTATTTTCTCTAATGTCCATAGAGTCCCATACAACCACCCTCCAATGAACTGCAACTAAGGATTATTTCCATTATGGATTAATCTGCTGATCATTTTCTTGATTAATCTATTTTAAAATTGTTTGGTCTTAAAGGTGAAAAAATGTATCCAACCGGCACATATTCACCTTTGAGAAGCTGGACTCATCTCTCATTTTGCTTCATGATTACTGTGAGTCATTTGGAGGCTGTAGTTTGATTTGTTCTCATCAGTATAAATGGGGTGGAGATAATATTAGAAACACAACAGCTGCAAAAGTTCACAGAAAACACAGAGTGTGACATCATGAGGGCAGGATTCACTGCATTAAACTGGTTTGGTGCAGCTGATGAACTGGCAGCTCTCCTCACAACGAACTCCACCTCACTACTCTTTTGTCTGCTCATCCACCTGAGCGAGCACCAGCTAACAAGATGAGAGGGGATAAGGATTGGGAGTCTCAGTGAAACTCATCTCATGGCACTGAGGAAGAGATTAGTCCTTTTCTAGCAGCAGCACCTTTAGCAGCACTGAAGTCAGCCATGTCAGACAATGAACTGCAATGCTGAATCTCAGAGATGCTGACATCCGAAATGCCCGATAGTCATGTTTTTGTACTCCAATATGCAGCATTTACAGTTATTTGAATATCAAATTTTGATTTAAAGGGCTTTTTCAGGGATTTTCAGGGTACACTGTGCTAGGAATAACTCAGTTCCTCTCCTGCACTGTGTTCTGCTGCCAACTCCTTCTATTAATTCCAGTATCTGTCTGGTTAATAAAAACATGATGCTGCCCTCAGACTTGGAGCACGCCCCGAATAACACAAGTCATCCACTAAGAGCAACAAATTCCAGACTGCTGCAGAATAAACAAAATATTTCTGAGATGCTCAAGCTCTCGGCAGAATGTGGCTCATCAGTTTGGCTTGATGTCCTTCAACGGCGCTCCAACGCTTTCGCACATTCAGCACCCCCTGAATAATAAATGTGTCCAACAACATGTTACATAAATGCCTCCAAATCTGAATAATTCAAAGACTGTCATCCATTAAACTGTTCATACATGTATATTCTCTGTTCTGTTGCTTGTTTGATGTTTGAACTTTTTATTCTTGCAAAAGAAGTTTCTATCCTCAGTGGGACTCACCTGGTTGAACAAAGGTCAAGATAAAATTGGCAGCTTTACTCATTGTGGGCAACATACTTTGTCAGTGACAAAGTCTACAAGTTTCTTTTAAAAAGAGGACACTTTCTCATTTGTCAAAGTAAAGCTTTACTGTGGTGTTTCTGGTGTTTCTTGGGCTCAGGTGAGGAGGAGGAGCAGCTGGAGCAGAGAATGGAGTCAGTGGGGTTTGAGGAAGAGGAGGAGTCTCTGGAGTGTTTCCGTTGTGACCTGGGCTTCTGGGATGCCTGCTTTACCACCGAGACCAACTGCAGCGCCGGGGAGCGCTGCTACACAGGCCGAGGGAAGGCAGGTGTGTTGGATAAGCCTGTATTTTTAACCAGTGTATGTCTATTAAAGACATTTTTTAATTTTTTAAGTATTTTATTACCTCAAATCAACGTCTTCATTCATAAATGGACCCTCGTTGGTGTAAAATAACCTATGCCAACAATCTGACTTATCCTCCTGAGTGAAGAATCAGTCATCTGTCTTTACATAGAGCGGGTCGCTCATACGGAGGCTTCCATGTCTTTCCGGTCTATCAAGAACTACGAACTGCCGAGAGGGACATAAAGCACTACCTGCTAGTACCCATAGAACAACATGCATTTCCGCATTTTTCGATTCACTTTTCCATAGAGAAACAAGGTGGAGACACCGGTTTTACTTACCCGGTAGTAAACTAAAACCTGCACTGCACTTTTGGTCATAATACAAGACCATACTTATGCCGCGCCGAATCCTCATCGCCAAAAAAGCGTAAAAGGGCCATAAAATGACCGGAGCTCTGGGCCGGGGCTGGGGATCCGCGGTGATAGTGGCCATCCAGGAGTTGAACCACTCCGCTTACCGTAGTACCAACCATGTTGCAATGCATGCAAAGTCAAATTTAACCACTAGATGGGAGAAAAAAAATTACACAGTAGCCATTTAAAGGAACACGCCACCATATTTCCATGCTGAACTATATTCTTCCCTGATCTCAGACCAGTAGATACATACCTCTCTCGTCTATCAATCAATCGCTGTAGCACGTGGTGCTATTTTGTTAGTATTTAGCATAGCCCAGTACTTTCCAAACAGGGGTGAAGTTAGACTCATCACTCCTGAATGGGCAAAGGGCGAGAGAGTAATGATATTACTGCGCTGACGTTGAAGTGTAATTCTGCCATACATTATAGTCCATCCATTTTATCTGCTTAGAAAGTCGCCTCATTTTATTTTGTGCAACCATACTTGGGTCATATAACTACTCATGTAACCTTATTTAAATAGGGCAAACGTGGAAGTGATTGGTCGCTTCTAACTTCACCCGTTTGGATCCCAGTGAAAGTACTGGGCTATGCTAAATGCTAACAAAATAGCGCTGCGCGCCAGAGCGATTGAGCACACACACAAGGACGAGAGAGGTATGTATCAACTCGTCTGAGATCAGGGAAGAATATAGTTCAGTATGGAAATATGGTGGCGTGTTCCTTTAAGTAATATGTAAACATTAAGCATAGTGTTCATCAGGGTAAACCTTAATAAACTTGAGCACCACTGTCTTGTCTCCACAGCTGACACTCTGGACGTTAAGACTTTGGGTTGCGTGAAAGCAGACGAGTGTGAAGTGGAGACCACGGTGGAGCTCTTCTTTAACAACACCATCTTTGTCATGACCAAACACTGCTGCGACACTCCTTTCTGCAACTCTGCACACAAACCTCCAGTCACCACACTTTTGTGTCTCACTGTAGCTGTCCTGACTAACCTGGCACCTCACTGAAGCCTCAGCGGGATCTCACTGAACAACCTGCGTTTATTTGTGTTGGCAAAACAAAAAGACTATGAAGTGATACTCTGAACCACATGGTCACCAGCTTTACAAAATTACTGTACCATCCAATAGTTGAACCAGAACACTGCTCAGATAATTTTAGCTTAAAATATTCATTTAGAAAGACGATCGAGCCCAAAATGTCTTTGTACCACATTTAATACAGTATTTCCACTGAAAAACACATGGAGATTAATAAATGTTTCAGTTACACTGTAATATAACTCTTGTCATGTATGGAGAGACAGTGGAGCATCAGTAAAACCCTGTCCTCTCTAAAAAAAACAGCTGAACGAACAAACTGACCACAGAGCAGCAGAAACACAAGCAGAGCGTTCAGCTGCTGTTCTGCAGCTCCCCAGCAGAGGGCAGGAGCTCCTCTTTGATGAAGCGCTGAAGGTCCAGACCTGTGTCCTCCAGGTCTAGGCTCAGGAACCTGTCCACCACAGACCTGCACCTGTCCCTCACACACACACAAACACGCCAACATGTTTGCTTCATGCACACACACTGCTCTGTTGTGCTTTGTCATTCTGTGTTAGCTGGAGATTATCAAACCTGTGTGCCTGCTCATCTGATGATGCTTTGTCAATGCGTTTGATGGGCCTTCCTCTCCTGTACAGGTCAGACACCTGGCCACACACACACACACACACACACAAACACACACACATAAACAGTCAGATCTGTGTGTGTGTGTGTGTGTGTGTGTGTGTGTGTGTGTGTGTGTGTTTACCTCCACTCCTCTCTGCACTAGGCCACGTGGCAGGCCTGCCAGTGTAGCAATGTTGGCAGCATAGCTGGACTGGCAGATTCCTTCCTTCAGTTGGTACAGAAACACCAACTCATCCCCGTCCACTGCTGTCTCTAGAGTCTAAAACACACACTCATAAATCACATACACAGCAAAATAAACATCTAATGTTTGTCGTTTGGAAGGTTTTGTGCAGCACATTAGTTCTTCAGGCTGTATTTCATCATGGTGTAAAGTATTTGTACCAGAAGAGTCAGCAGGCCGGAGGAGGGCAGCAGGCCCAGCTGCAGCAAACTGTGGAAGTTTGTGGCCAACAGGATGTGAGGAACATCCACAGGAGGTTTTCCCAGCCAGTGAGAGACAGATGCAGCCAGTAAGGCCAGTCCGTCCACCTGAAGGAGAAGCTCCTATAGGTCAAACTCTTTTGTCTTAATGCAGGTTAAGCTCTTAATACAAACTCCTGGTAGCCTGAGAATGAGCTGCCACAAATAGACCAATTAACATTCCTGTCTGTTGTCCTGAGCTTCTTTACTCTGCATGGTGTTACACATTCAAATCTTAACTAACAGTTATAATACATGTATCACAAATGATATATTGTCTATATAAGTGATGAGAGGCTGTTTAAATTCTCATCATATTAAAACTTTTGCTGTACAAATAGGTTGCTCATTCTCCACTTCAGCAGCACCAGTTTAGATCTGCAGATTAGTTGACATTAGTCAGGCTTTTTGCATTCATCTCTGACAGTGTTGAGTCGAAACCTTATGACATGTGATGATTCACTGCATACAGGTGAGGACAGCTATAGCTCCTTAGATGTTACAGACTCAGTTTCATGTGTTTCTGGCCATCCAGCAAATATAAATCCAGTATTCACTCTCTTTTAATTCTGAGGTTTTGTTTTCTGTGGACTCCTGAGGGAACTAAATGGCTCTTTATCTGCTAAATGCTTCACTGTGTTCACCAGCTTGTCTCTAACTGTGTCCGTCTGCTGTTTGGTGCTGAGCAGTGGGGTTTTTAGCTGAATACAAAAAAAAATATTGTTTGAAGGTTTTCTCTTTTTTGGCCTTAACATCTATAAACTAATCTTACAGGGAACTTATTTAACCTAGATAGGTAGTTGTCTTGTATTGTTTTCTACTGGCCTCTGCTTCCCACAACTGTATTTCTTCTTCAGACAAATAAAAATGGTTCCTCTCTGGAGAAACCTGGCAGACATGAAGGAGGACAGGGAACATGAAGACACTCAGAGAACTCTGCATGTTTCCTGTATCCAGTAGGAAATATATCCCATATATCACAGCTGCCAAAACTACAATATGAAATGTAAAAAGAAGTGAAACTCAGCAGCGTTTGCCTGCAGGTCACACAAGTTTTAAAACTGCATGATTACTTCTCGAGCATGTGGACGGCACACGTCAGCACCTCTATATCTACAGGTCTGAACAGCTGCTGCTGTTTTCTTGCTTGGGCTGACCTGGGGGTCCATTTGTGCTGCAGCTCTAAACTGGATAATATTGGCTGGGATTGGTTTCAGGTGCTTCACATTAATGACACTGTGTGTCCTTGTTATGTGTATACATATGTATTTAATTCACACAGTGCTGGAACAGGTTTTTCTTACCGTGTTAGTTCCCTTTCCAAATTCATCGACGAGAACTAATGAATTGCCGGTACTGCTGTTGAGAGCCTGGGCCATCTGGAGAGAAGAGACAAAATGTTACACCACATTTTGTTTTATTGTGTGTGTGTGTGTGTGTGTGTGTGTGTGTGTGTGTGTGTGTGTGTGTGTGTGCGTGCATACGTGTTATGGTTGTAGGCAGCAGTTGCTTATAAAAATGTCTTGACAGGTGGATAGTGGGAGAGGAGCTGGAGGACAGTACCATCGGAAGATCTTTTATTTCCATACCCCCACACACACTGATATGAACACACCAAAACCTGTGTGTGTGTGTGTGTGTGTGTGTGTGTGTGTTCGGTACCTGGTTGAGGTCTATCATGAAGGTGCTGAGGCCAACAGAAACAGATTCTCTGCTCTGCATGCGGGTAAAAATCCCATCCACCAGACCGATTTCTGCCTCCTTCGCAGGCACGTCTGAGCCAATCAAAGCCATGAACACAATCAGACCCACCTGACAAAGACGAATTAGAACAATTCAGTGTTGGATGACAACTCTGTGAACTTTTAACCAAATAGAGAACAGAATCACATTAGCCTGGAGGTTGAAACTCCTCCTAATGAAGTGTGAAATGAAGACACATTTTTGTCATCCTTAATTACGGCACTCTAAATGTGTTTTCTGATTAGGTTGTAAATTACAACCTCAAGGCTTCTTCTGATACCGGTAATTAATAAAGTTAGATAGTTTGGAGAGAGGAAGCACATTATGTGCAATAATGCAGAGTTTCTTTTGTTTGTTAAAGTTTTGCTGTAACTGCTTGCCTGAACACAGCTGACATGATATAAATTGTACATAGGTGTTTTCCTGTGACCACCTGCTTGAGGTAGATGCTCTTGCCAGATGAGTTGGGGCCAGTGATGATCTTAACTCTGCCCTGCGACTCTGAGCTCTGGAATGAGTTGGCCACAAACACAGGAGAGCACAGCTCTAACAGAGGGTGTCTAGAAAATCATAAATAAAGCCATGTATCAATCCTGCACTGCAACGTAATATTAAACACAGCTTCTGCTTTTCATGAATGCATACTGTGTATGCAATGAGTAACCAAACTAATAAATTTACATGACATGATACTTGATGGAAAGTTTTAAATCACAACAAGAGCTGGACCACCTGGATAATTGTTTCCATCTAGCGTGTGAGTGCCTACCTGCCCTGAGTGACTGCTATCGTCCTGTGGCTGGCTAGTTTGGGTGAGGTGTAGCTGTACTCTTGCGAGGCGCTGCTCATAGCCATCAGACAGTCCAGCTCAGCAGTGAGATCCAGAACCTACACACACATTAAACACTTTGACTGGAGCAGTTTTGATGCCTGAAAGAGCAGCAAGTGTTCACAACCTTGGAGCTCCACAGGGACATGCATGTAAAACGAGACAGAAGCACTGAATTTAGTCATATTTTGGTGGGAAATATCAGTATTTGGAACATGCAGAGCATGTTTACAGAAAAACAACAAATATGTGTTGTAAGAGCAGGGTGATCATTTTATTTGTATGTGTTGATACTTATGGGATCCATTGTAACCACAGTGAGGGGTCTCATATGAAAGATTTTAGGTGGATAAATGAGAAAATAAAATATCTACAGACGATATGATAACTAATAAGAAAAACCTACACACATTAGCAGATTTTTTTTAACTTTTTTTTACTAGAATTTACTTTCATGCACAGTTATTTTATCAGAGTGACAGTCATGTTTTAAACACTGGGACCTGGATGTGCAGTGATGCCCACCAACCTTGTAGAGGGAGGCGCTCCTCTCAAGGATTGTGCTCTGCAGTTGTGTCATCACTGCCGTCTCCATGTCTGTGAAACAGGAAGTGTACAATCAAGAGAGCCTTTTAGCAGGTGTCAGGTATACAGCTATCATGTAGATGTTTTCTGTCAGTTTGAAGGTAAAAGACCTCTAATGTCACAGTGCAAGTCTCCTAACAGGTCGTCCAGCTCCTTGGTTCTCCGGCTGCGGTAGTGCAGACGGTCCTCTGACAGAAACTGGCCCACATGAATACAAAAATAAAGATAATACAGCACCAACAAATAAAATTAGCAAGTTGACAATGTCATCCACAAACCATGAAATCAAGCCCCTCTATCTCAAAATCCTCTTTCTCCACCATGCCGGGAAGACGAGGGACAGAGAGCAGGAATCCAATCTGTAAAGAGAATTGAAGAATGATACATATGAGCACTGGTGTGTGTGGTGCTGCAGGCTGTACTCATCAAGCTAGAAGAGTAAATAAAAATGGCATTTGAAAGATCAGTCAACATGAAGCTTCGACCAGAGGGATGTAGATGACGCAGCAGGAGGGAATACGAGTGTCCAGGTGTTCCAGCTCTCTTCTGGCTACTTCTGTGAGGAAGTCGGACAACCCCATCATCCTCCTCTTCTCTGACATAGCGAGAGAACTTTGTTAAGACTATATGGCCTTATCAACATGGACCTACAGTATCTTATCAGGCCTTTTCACTTATTACTTGACCCTTTCAGTTTTGACTCCAGCATGGAGGGACTTACTGTCATCGATTGCTGGGTCCACGTTTGGTTTGATGGTAAAGCGGTTCTCAGCTATGCTGGTTTCAAAATCCACCTAGGTGTTCCAAATCAAAGATAGTCAAACTCATTGGCGCTGTGACACAAAACAAGTGTGGATTACTGGCCAAGAAAGCCAGAAGATTATTTTGCGTGCATCTCACAACTCGGCTGATAAGGGAGGCGATATGATGGAGGTCATCAGAGAACCCTTCGCTGATGTCATGAAAAAGTTGAATGGATTGAGGCAGGTGTCGCACCGTGTCCCTGATGCACACCACATTATACACTGTCTAACAGACACAAACACAACATTTTGCACACATTCAACAGAACCTGTCCCATGGACATGGTGCATGTGGACATACTGTAGCTCCAACCTTATAAAGACTCTGCCAGTCAGATATTTTGGTGTGAGAGAGAGTCATCCTGCGAAGAAGAGTCTAACACACACAAGCACACACACAGATAACACACATAACAACATAATGTCTGTGTACATGTGTTGAAACAACAGGTGAAGGGATACATGGTTGCAAATGTGGAGAAAAAAGGAGCTAATTAATCAGTTGTTACTGGAATATTAGTGATGTTGCGCAGGGAGGCCTGCAGGGTGCTCAGGGCGTCAGAGTTCCGAGGTGACGTGAAGAAACGTATCACTTCCTGTCTCCTGTGTAACACGGCCAGGTCCTGTGTAGGCCGCAGAAACCACTGGCTGAGAGGGAGAGGACATCACTTACACTTATGAGACTTCTATAAAGGAGACAGTACAGCAAACCAGCAAGCTGTGACAATAACCAGATGTTGTGTGCATGCCAAAAAGTAATGGTTGTGTGAAGAAAAAGGGCATAATTGCACAAAGGCACGTCCCCACAGTAATAATAGCATGGAATTAAAATCACCATAATACAAATACAAAACCCTAAAATTCCTTGTTCGCTTGTAAACGCACCAAAATCATTTAAGAAAAAACAGTTCTTGTTGTGTTGCTTCCCAATAATAAATCAGATTTTATAAAGACATGATTTTGCAATAATTTAAACCTGATAAATATTGAAGTCTGAATTATTGTCTTGTATGGTATAGAGTTTGAAATGCACTCTGTTTATTAGAATAGTCATGATATAAGCAGTGGTGGTGCTACAGCGTGAAAAGAGAGATCTGACATTAATTTTCAATACCAACTGCATAATGGTGAAGTTTAGTTGAATACTAATAACCTTCTGAAAGAAATAACAGCTTTCTCTATTAAAAGCTAAATATTCTCTTGAAAGTATAGGCCCCTTCAAAAATCACAGAGATGTTTCTGACCGTAGCAGTTTGGAGCCAATCTTGCACCTGCAGCGGTTCAGTATCCCTGCAAAACAAAATAAGTACTAATATTCCTTACAAACACCCTCAGGCAGGGTGGAGAAATAACATTCTCAATTGCTGCCACATACCATAAAGACTGAGTCCTTCCTTTTCACCTGAATGCAGCTTGTACACTGATGGGTGAAGTTCTGATTTGAAGATCTGCAGTACACTGGATCCATGTTGTGGAACAAATGAACAATGAATGACAGATTTAGGAGATCAGTGTCAGCTTTAAGGAATATTAAAAACTTTACCTGTAGGTGTCCCGGTCAATGCAAACGACACCTTTGCTATATAAGGAGAAAAACAATGCATGTTAGAATACCAAAGTCAACATATATATATACAGTATATATACATTGCATCACACAAGATAAGTTTGGTCTTCTGAGAGAAAATGTAAATGTAATAATGTGACTGTACTATGAAACATCATGCCACAGACTAAAACCTGTCACTGAATACAGAGATGGGGGGAAAAAAACATTCCTCATTGACAAAAACACTTTCGAGGTCCTCATTACGGAAACTGTATAATCACAATCCTGTGTGTGTGTGTTCAAAGCTGTGTGTGTATGTGTGTGTGTGTGCATTAATGTGTGTCTTACAGTGTGTAGGTGTTAAACTGTAGAATAGGAACTCCAACACTGCTGTCTTCCAGCTCCACTCCCACTCTCCTCCTGTCCAGACATTTCAGCAGAGCGCCCACTGCCCTCAGCTACCCAGCGGGTGTACACACACACACACACACACACACACACACACACACACATAATGATGGACAGTTTGTGCACCGATGGATGACATCCTAGGATAGGATGATGTGTAGAGATGTAGAGAGTTGGCTCACCATCAGCGGTGAGTCAAAGGAGATACAGGAGTGGAGGTAGGACAGTTTGTCTCTCTCAGAAATGGAGGCAGGAAGGGAAGGCAGATGGGCTGAAAGAAGCCTCTGCTTACCCACCTCCAAACCTGCAACATTCAAAATGAACGCAAAATCAATCTGTTATTTCGGGAAAAGCATGAATATTTAAAGCAAAAAAGGTAATGCGGCTATTTGTATATTATGGGTAGGTGTCTCTTTACCAAAGTCAACATATGGATAAGTAACCACCTCTGGTTTGTAGTCTGGGTTTGAACCTGGGAGGGCAGTTAAAATAAAATAATATTAATATGATGTCTGAATGAAAATGGATTGAGGTGAAGTAGTAGTTTCACAGAGCAGAACTGTGTCACTAAGTAAACGTCTCATCGAGCGGTGTAGATTGGCTGTACAATCACTCCTCTCCCATATCACACTATCTGGCTGCAACGTCAAGCATCCCTAATATCATTTCATTGCCTTGACCTAGAAACTGCTTATCTGGCACCATGTCAAAACAAAAACTTTTTCTGTGTGACATTTTTCCCCCCACCCCATGCTGGGATCATGTTTGTCTCCCAAAAACTCACCAAGTTGTTTCAGAAACCGTGTCATGCAGTACTCCTGCTTTGCACTGGTAATGATGACATGGGGACTAACCTCCTGGATGACTTCACAGGAAAAAGGAGTACAAATAGTAAGTATTAAGACAAGCACGAATTTAACTTATGAGTTACTGAAAATACATTAAATCTATAATCCTAATCATTTGTGAGGGGATACTGGGGTTTGTGAAACAGGCTGTGTGTTGTTTACCTCTGGCCAACAGGTGGAGCTCGTAGTTGGCAGGAGTGTCTGTCATAAAGTGTAAAGATGAGTCCCTACTGTCATAAAAGCACAGGCCCATCTGTCCATGTTGGACTAAAACACTCAGTAAAACCTGGTAATAAACAAATATAAGGGCGTTAACCTGACTGCTGCAACTACCTACTACTCTACCTGTGAGAGCGTGACATCTAACTTTACCGCAGGTGAGTCTTCTTCCTCTTCTTCATCTCCATTTATGCCCAGTGGACCAAATACCGACCCTCCTTCTCTCGGAGTTTCCAGTGCTGCCATAACCAATTATTCTACATATGAACAGCCAAATTACACGCAAGTGTAACACGCAAAAAATAAAATGAAAAAGCTTAGCTAGTTTGAAACTTAGGCTAATAAATTAGTCAACAAAAGAGTTAATCCGAGTTAACGGCATTAGCCATTTAATGGTAGCTAGGCAAGCTACTGTGAAATAACCGTTATAGCGTTATCTTGGCGGGCTACCGTTACTGTAAGAGCCGTTAGCCTTAGCTTGGTGAGCTACTGTAGATTAACCGTTGGCATTAGCTTGTCGGGCTACTGTAAATGTAGGAACCGTTAGCCTTAGCTTGGTGAGCTACTGTAAAATAGCCGGCAGTTAGCTAGGTAAGCTACTGTAAGTGAACCGTTAGCCTTAGCTTCGTGTGCTACTGTAGAATAACCGTCAGCTACCTTGAGCCAAGCTAAGCGTAAACGAAGACAATCAGTTTAGCTTAGCTAGTTAAGGTATACTTACAGTACAGGTTGTAACTTTTACAGTAAAGTACAATAGTAAAGTACAGTTACAGGCTGAGACTACTACTACTGGCCGCAACCTGCACACAGTAACAACTTATGGAGTAAAACAGTAAAAAAAGTCTGGCTTTCAGTTTTCCAGAGCGTTGACTTTTCTGCCGTGTAAATATGAGCTAATTGACTCAGAAGTTTCCCATTGTAACACTGCCTTTCAGTAGGCCTCTATTATTTACTCATTAGTGCTAGGCTGAGGGTATAATGTTATTTCTCACCCTCTAAAGCCTGGCTGGTGGGCAAAACACATTAAAAACTGTGGTCAAAATATTATTTCATATCCTGCTGAGCCATCTTTAATTTATTTTTTTGTGAATTCCTCAGACACTTTGCTCTGTTAAGTATTACCATATTAATATGTTGTGTACTACCAGTGTGTTTCATTCCTTAACATGTTTGATATAATAATTACAATGTATTAGTGTTATTATTATCAGTATTATTCCATCATTTCTTCCTCCAAGCTGGCAGATTTTCAGTCAATCAAAGCAGATATAGCTCCTTATGAAGGGGAAGGTTTTGGCTGCTTAATGTTTATTGGTAATCTTTTTTTTTTATAATAATAATAATAATAATAATAATAATAATAATAACACACACCCCCCTCAATACTAAATGTGATTTTTCTAATAGGGAAACTTTCCACCACCAAATAACATCGCTGAATTCCCCTTATTCTCCGTTCTTCAGCCATTCCAAGGGACTGAAATTAAAATAGCAATAATCACAACATGAAATTCAAATTGGAGTCATTTATTATACAAAAAGAAAGAAACAAAGAAAATAACTCCCAGCTCACAGCCAATGTTTTAATACATCAGTGAAAAGCATATATATTATAGTGTCATAAATAAGATAAGTAATATCCATTTGTATGGCTCTTATATATTTGTCATCATCATCACATAATTGTTCATATAAAAAGTGTCAATCTATATAAGTTCTTGGTACATTTCAGTGATTGACAAAATATTTCCTATTTATGCTTGTACCAGTATGTATCATTACATTATTGACGAGAGAGCAGGTAGTGCTGGATACCAGGGGGTAGAGGCAGTTTGTCCATTTGATTCTGCCTCTGTTGCCCTAAAAACTGCTGAATGGACAGTCGACATAAAGCCATCAGGGCAGGGGGATCACCTGGGAAGGAGAGAGACAGAAAATCTCTGTTACTTCATGTGTTTAAATGACCCAAGAAGCTTTAATCAAAGCCTATCTGTGAAATAACCTGCTACTCACGCGTGGCACCGTTCAGGTATCGTAGTCGTATGCTGGCTCCCCCTCTCACGCTGCTCACCGCTGGGAACAGCTCAACTCCACGAGGGAGGTCTTTGAAAGCTACGCCCAGGAAGCTGCCATCAACAACAAATCCCAGAGTCCCTGCGTCGGCGTCCAGGACCAGCAGGACGCGCTCGGGGATGGTGAGAGGGGTCAGAGCCATCTTTGTGTGTGATGCTGATGAAGTGGAAGACTGTGTTCTGATGTTCTCCTCAGCTTCAGAGTGGAGCCTCCTCCTTTTTCCTGGATAAAGTCCGAGACTCTGTCCAGCATGCCAGAGCTGATTGGTTTCGGTTTCCCAGCCCCAGGACTGTGAGTCTCGGCCAATCAGCACGTTGTACCCTGAGGCCTGCAGTGGGCAGCTCTGCCTGGAAATGCCCATGACGGCATGACTCCCTCTGTGGTTGGGGCTCCACAGCACCTCCCAGACATGAAGACCAGTTTTCACACCCGTCTCTGCCCTCACCCCGTCGCTGCTCAGCTCAACAGGTGAACGTGTCACTTCCTGTTTGCAGGCAGACAGCAGGAAGTGAGGAGAGCAGTGGACTGAGCTCCAGTGTGAGCGACTATCTCCTGGGGCAACTGGAGAGGAGTTCAGAGTGACAGCGAGGCGGGAAGATGTAGGGACAGCCAGCGCAGGGAAAGCTGATGAAGAGGAGGGAGTGCCGTCGTCCGCCCTGCTGCACAGCCAAACTGACAGAGAGATACCCATTGAGCTGACCACACAGGTGAGTATCACTGTGGAGATGACAATAAAAGTTTATACACTGGAAACATTATCTACTTCCAGACAGATTAATTTATAGTTTGTATGTGGAAAAAGTACCTGCAAAATGATATCCTATGGAAAATTAAATTTAGATTGTTGCTAAATTTAAAATGTTATTTACCACATAGATTACATTTTATAATGAAAAGCAAAGGGATGTAACTAGAAACTTTCATGATTGATTAATATATTTTTTACATGCAAAAGTACAATATGATTTTTTACAGACTTCGAGAATAAAGTTATTATTTACGAGAAAAAAACTTGTTGTTGTAGAGGAGGAGTTGTGAAAAACTTCGCTAAAGTTAGATATGGGCAAATTCCAACTTCCTGGATTAATAAGTCAAATAAGTCTGATCTAAAGATGTAAACGAGGCGGAGCCATCAGAATAACAGGAGATACACGCGTGTAAAGATGACTTTTGTTATGTCAGGTCAGTAGGAACAAACAGTTTAAATCTTACCGGCTGTTTTGCTGAGGCCTCCTCTGCAGTGGTTAAAGTGGGTCTGTCAGCAGACACCCTCTGTCTCTGTGTTTATAACGAGCGCTTATCAAGCATCTCTGGCGTCTTATCGCGGCCCGGTAACGTAACCGCTCCGGTGTTTTGGAAACGTTTTTTTTTTATTTTTGAGGGGGCGACGACCTCCGAGACTGGAACAGCACAGTCCATCACCGCAGACTGACGCCAGACAGACCTGCAGTGACAAGGACGAGAGGTGTCCTGACGTTTTGATGAAGTGAACAGAAAGCACTGATGAAATGCTGAGCTGACCTGCTTTTTAATCACCGCGTCCTGTAGTGAATGTAGACATAAATGACGAAACACAAGAAGAGAATCAAACTCGGGCTTTTATATAACAAGAAGAGAAAAATACAATAGAAACCAAATCGGCTCATTTTCCCTACAGTGCGCAGGCGCATAAAGAAATATATGATTTTATCCTGAACGTTGTCTTACAGGCAAGATAAACACAGTTTCGTAGATAAATGCAGAGCCAGATGATTTTGTGATTATCTCTAGTTAAAGTATTTAGACTTAATGCATTGAATAATGTTTGATTTACTGATAAATTATGTAGGTCTTAAAATTTTCCAGTAGAGTTACAATACATCTTTAAATGTAGTAATTCAACATCTGAAGATATTTCGTTTATTACCATCAAAGTTGAAGAAAATAATTTCAATTAAGAACCAGAAGGGAACATAGAACCTTTTTTTTTTTTTTTTTTAATGAATCGCTTAATCAACCAATATTTTTGCTCCAAAATATAAAAAAAATAATAAAAGACATAATAAACATAACAACCTACATTACATGAGCATGAAGAAGGTAAACCAGTCTGTCCGCTGTTGCTTTTATTTGCATTAATGATTCCTACATCTCATTTACTTCATCCCAATCATTTCCCCTCCTTATATGTCTGCAAGTAGTAAACAAGGTTAGTGTGTTTTTCTAATCTGTTTAACCTTGTTGAGGGCTACAGCCATGACTGAGGGCTGCAATACCCATAAGTAGACCTACTTTCATGCCATGAAAGTAAGTCATGTACAGTAGGTATGTAGCAGTGCTTTGCTTTTAGCTTTTTCTGAGACTTGGCTTTTTATTCTGTCTAACTATTGAGCTTTTATATCCATTTTTTGGGTGTGTGAATGTGTTTTCAGGCAAACTAACAGTTTGTAAACAGCTGTAAACTACTCTAATTTACACAAACATGTTGACAAAATGCAAAATACAGGTAGGTTGTACCAGCATATGCAGATTTTTACAGAAACACAAAAGTGATTTTAAGATCAGATATGTATGACAAACACAGTGACTGGGTATTTCCCAGCTCATGATCATGCTCACAAGGCACCATATATGTGCATAAGCCAGAACCACGGTGCTGCTGTGTACAGGAAATATACTAAAACAACTTTCACATTCAAGCCTTCAGACCTTTATTGTGCCGAACAAACTTTGCAAATCGCTGACAAATCCACTGACTACAATATATTTGTTTGGGATAAAACTTAAACACACTGCAGATGTAAGAACAGCACCACAAACAATCAACAGCAGCTTCAATTTTAATGTTAGTCTAACAGAAACAGCAGCAAAAAGAAGTGGCAGGTATGCATGATGACATATGAGAAAAGCTAAATTGAAATCAGAGGTGAATCTCACTTTTGACCTGACAACATGAGGAAGTGAAGTAACAGTAGCGGCAATAGCAGTACCAGAGTACACTGCATCATTTATTGTAGATGTGGCACAAAGTGTTTTAGCAATCCAACAACACTGCTCAAATACTTACTACTTGTACATGAGTACAAAAAAAATATGTACTTGAATGATTAAAAGTAAATCAAAATATCAGAATTATATTGTTATATTTTAAGTTGGATTATTATATTTTAAGTGGATTTTCATTGCAAGAAATATACTAAATCAACTTTAGCATTCAAGGAACTAAAAACACCAGACCCAGCAGCAGGCCTGCCGTCCCAACAGCAATCTTGTTCTCCGGCGACTTCAGTGCCGGGTGTGAAAACACATTTTTCAGAAACACAGGATCAGATTTACAGACATTAATAATGATTAAACATCTTCTACAGTAATTCTATCCCAAGAACACTTCCCGTCCCTCTTTTACCCCTGTCATAAAGCTTGGGCTCCATGAGGTTGCTGTGCTCCACAATACAGCTGATTTTCTCTCCAGGTGTGGGTGTAAACTCCAGATAGGAGTGTGTCTGCTAGAGCCAGTTGCCGCACATCAGATATCACCTCCTTTCCATTCCTGAACCAAGTCACTGATTTGTTTGGGATAAAACCCGTACATGCTGCAGATGAGCATGCCTGGATGTTTGCTGCCTGCTGCATTGACTGATCTCAGTCTGATGGAGGGCTGCACTTGGGGAAACAACCCATAGACAAAACAAATTGGCATGATTTAGCAGAACCTTCACATATTATGGACCAGTAATGCTGAGAGATTAGTATAGTATGTAGTTAGTGTGTGTGTGTGTGTGTGTGTGTGTGTGTGTGTGTGTGTATATATATATATATATATATATATATATATATACACGTGTATATATACGTATATATATATACGTATATATACATATATATGTGTGTGTGTGTGTGTGTGTGTATACTGTATAGATAGATAGATTCAGAAGGTAACTGTCACATGGAATTACACAGTTAGACTAGGAAGGTTGTTGTAGCTTTCTCCCCTTCCAGAAATGACATAAATAGGCTATATTATGTTTTCTACCTAAGCATGAAAGTCAGTTTTTCAAGGGCCTTTTAGCTTGTATTTATGCATGTATTTAATTATATATTTGAACATATTCTGTGAGTTTTGTGCTCCATATTTTTTAGAATAAAAATTACGAGAATGTAATACTGGTGCCAAGGAAAAAAAAACAATTAAAAGCGCTAGGAAACGTTCCATTGTGTGTCCGGCAGGTGGCGCTGGAGGTCCGTGGATGTCAGCGGTGGTGAGGCAGAAGCCGCCTGTTGGAGCTGTTTCTGGGGCTGCGGCTCAGAGCAGCGGGGCCGTCCTCCTCTCTGACCATCGAGGAAAAAAGAGAAAACGACCGAGCGACACAAGGGCCGAGGGATGCACAGCCACACAGAGGAAGCACGGCTTTACAGGCTAAAAAAACAGGACTGCTGATGCTGCTAGACATGGAGAGTCGGCTGTTTTATGGAGTGAAGCCAGTGTCCGCTGATGTTTCCGGACAGAGAGTCTGAGGGAGCAGAAGATTTGGCTTCTACTTTGTGCTTTTTAACCGTTGATACTCACATCTGCAATGATGCGGGCTGTGGACCGGAGACTAGCCGCGGCGATTGTTGTCTACCTTTTGGGATATATTATCTCCAGGGCTGTCGCCAAAACATCACCGAAGGACCCAGCCACGGAAGGTAAAAGTGCTTTAAACATTGTGTCTATTGAAAAAAGCTCGTTAGCAGGCTAGTCCTGGTGGCTAGCTGCGCTGCTAGCCCGCACGGATGCTGATGTGACCTAAAGTTAGCTAGCAGTAGCAGGCTAGCTGGTGGCAGAAAGAGCACGAAAACTTCTCTGAAATGTTTATTTTCTGCCTGGTTTCTGTCCTTGATAACATTTAAAACGTTGTGTTTCAACACGGTTTGGTCATATCTGTGTAGAATGCTTTGTGGTAGTGGTAGTGACTGAAAACATGTCCACATATTGTCCAGAGTAATGTAGCAGACTGAGTCCAGCTGCTGTGATTTGTCATTTTTAGCCTTTCAGAAAACTCTCCCTCCCTCTCTGTCTCTCTCTCTCTTTTCGTGAGTGTTTCTGTGGGAAGACAGACAACTGCACTGGTCTATAATGTTTACCTTCTAGTATAGTGTAAAAGGCTTGCTCTATTTTAACTTGAGATTTTGTGGATGGAAGATGATCTTCTGTCTATTTAACTAAACAACTATCCACCTTGTTCAAGTGTCAAACACCAAACAAGCTTAAACTCTATACTTGACCTTTGTGCAAGAGCTGCAGTTAATTATTGATCACTCAAGTAATCAGTACTTGTTTTAAACACCAAAATCTAGTACACTATCATAAAACATTAAGGTTAACATTTAAGGAATTGTGAATCCACAATATTCATAACTGGTTAATCGTTAAAATTATTTTTTAAGCAAACATGCCAAACCTCGGGTTTGACGCTTTCCATGTGAGGATTTGATAGAATTTTTTTCTTTTTTTATTTCCTAACATTTTCTTGACCAATCTATTTATCTTCAAAACAATAGACAGTAATTGATAATTAGAATAGTCAGATAGATCTATAGAGATAAATAGACCTGTGGGTAGATATGTTGATTTACCAAGGGTCCCTCGTGTTTTGAGCTCCAAAAAAAAAAAACATCAGAAGGCCAGATGTTGCAAAAAAATTAATCACAAAAATTCTCTTGACAGGAATGAAATGAGTTGGTAAAGTTTTTAGTACTGTACATGCAGATAACTCTTTGTATTAAAGAAGGTATCTTGTCACTTGATCCTCTGACATTCAAAGTTTGAAAGCCGACATGAATCACAATAATCTGTCATTCTCTCACTCAGTTTGTGACTTCAAAGCTGCCCTGTCATAGTAACTACTAAAGTGGTGCCACATCTGTTTTCTCCATCACTCTTATCTCTCTCTTGCATGACATGGCACACATCTGTGTTCACTTACATTTTTAGCTGGCATACATTTGGTCCTCTCACTACAACTTTGTTTACAGCGCAAATATGAATACAAACATACTGTCACTGGTGCTGTAAATTATTCAGGGTTTAAATACAGCAATGGAGAACTGGTTGTTATTTTCAGATGTATAGTGTGCATGTTTTAGGTGTGCAGGTTAATAATTAGCTTTAAGGCTTTTCATGAGAAGTTTTCTGCAGCACGATAATGGGCTAAATTCTCAAAGACAAGCTCTGATAGAGAACAAGGTATAGTCTGTCCTGGCCTCTGTCTGCCCTCTGTTTTCCCTTTCTTTCTCACTCTCTTTCTCTGGTATTCACTTTTCCTCAGATTGACCTTCAGTTGTCCCCAGGGGGCTTATGTTCTGGTCGATACTGAGGACTTTTCCTGGTCTGTCCAGCAGACAACATGGATGAGTGGAGCCAGACAGACAATCTACCCGCAGATATAGATCTCACTCACATTAGAGTTGGCCATAATAGGCATGGCATTGCATCTCCAACAGACAAACATTCGCTCAAGCTGGATAGAGCTACCAGGAAGTAGAGCAGTCCTATCGTGTTGTCACCAGCTAGCCATTCTTGATTTTAATCATGAGATGTGGGTGTGAGTGCCAACAGCAGCTCTACTTTAGAGAAGATACATCAGGTCATCAGAAAGAGTAGTATTTCAGGGAGTCAACAACCTCCTGAGCCAAAGAGCAGAAATGTTAATGATGCATAATACAGTCGATTAAATGGGAATATTTACTGTGGTGAGATTAAGAGAGGCCATTTGTTCTCCAGACTGATAATGTAACCTAACTGCTGTATCCCCAGCTGAGTTGATAGGATCGACCGTCACTATCTAATCTCACTTTTAATCCAGAAGAGGGAAAATACCAGGCTGAAGTGAACACCTATTGATAGTCCTTTCTTTCTTTATAACAGCAGAGCTTAAGTTCAACAGGCAGGACTGTTTGTGTGTTTCTGTATGCTTTCATTTTCCACTTTCTCACTGGATGATTTGCTTTTTTTTATAATTTAGATTGATATTTTTTATGTTCCTCATTTTGTTCCCATAGCATTTTTGAAAGGTATGTTGTATCTTTTTGCAAAGTATTTGTTATTTAGCTTCATTCCTCATGTGTTTTTTTTTTCTTGTTGTTGCTGTGACTGAACAAATATATCCAGAAACACAAACAACTGTATCTTGACACTGCAGTGACATGCATTGGCATCATTTTCATAGACGTGAATCTTGACTGCGCAATGATAAAATGCTAATACAACATTTTACTGTATATTGCTTTATTATTTAAACACCTTGTCAGTATTTCAAGAGCACTTTCATGCTTGTCACATGATTTCTATTTTTCTTTTGTCCTCAACCATCTGCTTTAGATGCTTATTTTTCACCATTTTATTGTAACATTTTATTCACACACTTACAGTAAGTTTGTATCCATTGCACTTTTTCACATTTTGCTTGTATTTTAGATTTTAGTTTCTTTTTCCATGTGCAGTAGAAATGTGGTGGAAGATATTTTATCAATTTTAAACAAAAGATTTTTTTTTTTCCACTGACATCTCTTTGAGCTCCAGTAATAATTTTGACAAGATGCAACTGTGTTGTGCTGGATGTTGTGTCACCCTTGTGTGTCTGCTCTCCCTTACCCTGTTTGGAAGAACACCAAACCTCTTCACACACCCAATGGATGACAGCCATACCATGCATTTCCAGTTAATCACACCTCATTTTTATGGTGCTTCTCTTCCCTGAAACATATGATTAATTCACCAAATTTGCATTTATTCAAGTGGGCTGAAAAACATACACACTCATTCTGTTTCCCTTGTTTCCCTCTTGGGTTTATCTCTTTCTACTTGCATTCAAACAAGCTTAACCACCCTGCTGATTTAAGTTCTGCTGCCAAGGATAATTGGTCTGAGATGACAGCGCCAGTCACACAAAATTGTCCTTGATGCCTTTATCCTCCATATGGTACTCAGCACACTGATAAGGAGTCCGTTCAGTGAGGGGTGTTCTAAGGTCTTCTGTCATTCTTCAGGCCGAACATCATCTTCTCTCCTGTGGAGCAGAGAGCAGACTCCTAGCTTGTTTAACAATGGTGTCACCACAGTAGTGAAATATTGGATGAGGATTGGGAGGGGGACTGTTGCATTTGTCAATCTGGAGTCTCCCAGGGGAGTTTTTTTTTTAAAGTGAGCACAGCTGGTACCTCTAACAACATATCACTGGGAGTGGGTCCGGGACAGGAAGTGAGGTCATGATCTCTCAAACACACACACACACACACACCAAAGTCATAATGCAATGCAATGCAAATATGTCTTTTTTGTTTTCCTTTCGTCCAGCTGTGACAGTGCACATGTAATAACTGAGAGGAATGTAGTGGAGGGTCAGAGAGCAGCCACAGAGCAGATCTTCACACCAGGCCTCTCGGAGTAATGGTGTGTGTGGTTTGAAATTGACACGTTGCTCTGCCAAACCTCCTAACCTCCACCCATGCAAAGGTATCATTTGGTGCAGCGCTCTGTTTTTAGGTGGATCCTGCTGCACTTGGGCTGAACTCTCACCAGATTTGTCAGAGTGGTTACTCGCTGCCCGCAGGATCGCTGAGTTGGGGGAGGGGGGTTCAGTCTAGCCAGGGGTATGTATGTATAGTGTTAGCTTGTGTGTTGAGGAGGGTGGGGTTACTTACAAGAAAGAGTGAAATTCAGATTCAATGAGCATGGGAGAGGTGGGCACGCAGGTGAAGGGACAAACCTTTCAGCCTTAATTGAAAGGTCACCCGGGTCAACCAGCAGCCAGTGATCAAACAGAGTTTAAGTGATTGTGTGTGCAAAAACAGAAAGGGGCTGTGGGTTTGTGTGGATGTTAAATTATAGTGTTTTATACCAAATTGGGATATAAAGCTCAAATTGACTTTTTCTTTGTTTTTCAGCCTTTGACATAATGAAGCTCACAGTGTTTGACCTGCTTCTCTGCAGAGGAGTCAGTAGATTTGTGTGCATGACAATGGTGGAAAGTACCTAAGTACATTTGTACTGTACAACTTTGAGGTACTTTACTTGAATATTTCCATTTTCTGTCACTTTTTTCAATTTTACTCGACTACAGAATTGTACTTTGTACTTCACTACAGTTTTAACTTACTCGTTACATTGCAGATTCAGATAAAAACAGTAAAGGCATATTTTATCAATGTATGAATTAGTTTAGGTTGAAATAAGACCTTTTGATTGATAAGACTGAGGTAAACAAGCCACCCAGCAGTACTTAAAATTTAATTCAAATTAGCTCCACCTGTACCAGCTGCAACATTCAAGTGACGTACACGTTAATACATGACTAATTATTATGCACTAATTCAAGTGTGGTCAATTCTGCATAAGTACTCTGAATACTCTTTATGTATATTTTGATGCTAATATGTTTATGTTTTTGCTTATAATCTGCAGAGTATTTTCTTAGTCAATCATTTTGCCTAAAATATTTGATCACGCTGATGTGAAGATTTGATTAGAACATCTCACACAGTGAAAATACAGAGATGACCTGGCCTACACCACATATTCTACAGACTTGATTTGTACTGAAATCAGACTGCAATGGTCTTGCTGAAAACGAGAATAATGTTAAATGCATCACTATTATTTATTTCTAAAGATCATGCAACACTACACAGTTTGACATGCAGTGGACTGTTGTAGTCCTTCAGTATAGTGTTCTAGTGCCTTTAGTGTGAGTGTTCATCAGGCAGTCTTTCTCTATTCCTCCCTAACCTTAACACAATATGTTTATACATGCAGTTGTTTCCCCTCTGGTCCAAGGCTTCTTTGAGAGAGGGAAATGGTCCATTGTTTTAGAGGGGAAGTGCCATTGGCAAGGGTCCGGCTGTTGGCCGTCTCTTTGTGATTGGCTGGGATGTGAAACACTATCAAAATGGGCCTGGTGCTGACACAAACCCAGTTAAAGAGATGACTGTAGACGGCAGCAATTATAACACCATTGTGTTTTATGTCTGTATACATCCCTCCCCTCTCTCTCTCTCAGATACACGGCTCAGTAAACACTGTGTTTGTTCACAGAGGTGACTCTGAAGGTTCACCTGAGCGATGCCAGCACTCACCAGCCCTTGGGAGGAGCCATCGTACAGCTCTTTGCCAACCACACTTCTGTGACCACGGAGACCTCAGCACCTGATGGCAACACCTTCCTGCGCTTCCCCTACCGCCTTGGGACACCGTTGGTTGTCACGGCAACCAAAAAGGGATATGTGCCAAACTCTGTGCCCTGGAGTCCCTCTAGATTACCTGGTAGGTGTGTGTGTGTGTGTGTGTGTGTGTGTGAGAGAGAAAGAGACATTTTTGCGTATATATTCGGTGTGTTGGCTTGCAGGTTATTGATTTCCACGTGAGCAGCCAGTCTAATGTGTGTATGTGAATGGGGAATATAAACTGTGTGTGTGTGTGTGTGTGTGTGTGTGTGTCAGGTGTAAGAGCTAATGATGAGTGGAGTGCTCCATTACTAATTTATTACAATAGATGCCAAAACCCAGCAAGGGGGCTGCTTAAGCAGCATTTGTGTTTGTGTGTGTGTGTGTGTGTATCTGTGTATGTGTATATGTGTATGTGTATGTGTGTATGTGTATGTGTGTGTGTGTGCGCGCGCGTGTATGAGTGCCAGAGTGTGTTATTATGAACCAACGGAATGGCGGCCAATTGGATTATCACGCTTACCAGCTCTGAACAATGGAGGAGTGAAAGGAAGGAAGGAAGAGGAAAGAAGTGCAGTTTGCTGGGTCAGACTTGTGTCCTACAGACAGGATGAAAGCAGGACGATTAAAAATGTATAAAGAAGGTTTAATGACTTATGTCTGATAGCAATCAGTAAAGTGGCCAGGTAGATTGCTGCAGTTTGTTTCTTATCAGATTTTGGATTTATTGTTATTTATTAATATAGTGTGTACACCTTGTGGTATTGTTTATGTTCTAGTATTTTCCTCCATCAGTCTGGACCTGCTGCCAGAAAGAGCTGCTACGTTGATGGTCTATGAAGATGTTGTGGAGATTGTTTCAGGCCTACAAGGTAAACTCTGTGTGTGTGTGTGTGTGTGTGTGTGTGTGTGTGAGCCAATACTTTTTTTGACTGTGTGTGTATTTAGGTCCTATGAGGATCCTTCTTTTATGTATTTAAACAAATTTCACCTAAAAACAGCCACGTGAAAGGAACGGTTTCTAAAATAACTGTACCACTTTGTTCTTTAAAATCAGTCCTGGAGCTTTTGATTATCTCAGATGATCTTCCTCTGCAGATAAAGATGAACTTAAACTTAAAGCCAGCACTGGTTTTAAATTGTTCAGAGAAAAGAAAGAAAAGACATTTTTACATTTACAGTACAATTCAGTGACTCCATGTGTTGAGGAAGGCTGTGTGATGTGATTGAAAGCGCCAGAACAGTCACTAAAAGATCTTGTGGTGTGGGTGGTTTTCCAAGCATGTAAAAGTTGTATTTTCAGCTGCATTAAACAGCTCAGTACATAGTAAGGTAAAAGAAAAATACATAAGTACGTAACGTAACATTTAGCCCTGCCTATACATCCCCTTAATTTAAAGTCCACCCTCCTCCATCCAGACATGCACAAATGTAAATTATGACTCTGTCTTTGTTAGTCAGTCTCTCTGCTAAGGTGTGTGTAATTATATTATAAAGGGCTTTCTCACTCAGGCAAAATCAATATAGCCTGTTTGTCTGCTGGGTCTTTTGTGTGTCTGTGACTGACAAGGGAGTAATTTAGTGTCAGCTGTGTTGTCAGACTAAAAAAAAAAAAAAAAAAAAAAAAAAACCCTTCACAGACGCATAAATATACAGACACCATTAACATGTAAACCTCTTGAGTACACACTGTCCACAGCACGCGCCTGAGTGTGTTGTTGTTTATGCCCTCTGTCTGACATACTGTTTGCCACGACGTTGTGATCTTGGGCACCCAGGGGAGTGATAAACCTTGGCATGTGGCATGAGGAAAGAGAATAGAGGAGGAGGAGGATGATGATATAGTGTGAGCTTGAAAGTGGGGTTGTGGGTGGAGCAGTATGAGAGAATAGTGGAGAAAGGGGGATGGGCAGAGCAGTGTCCAACAGAAGGAGGAACAGATGAGGTGAGAGGAAAGTGGAGGGAACAAAGTCAAGAAGAGTTGAGGAAGGGAACACACAAAGAGCAGAAACAGGGTCATTTCCTTCCACAAAAAAACAGTTCCTAAAGGGAAATAACATTCACACTTGAATTTCAATAACAAGCCTCCAGACGGAAACATGAAAGTTAAAAGATGCTTGTACTGGAGAGCCAAAATCCATTTCGAGTACAACTAGAAACAGTGAAACACAGCTGGACGTGTGTCTCACTGCTCAGGAATGTGTACTCGGTACAGTCGAACCACAATGACATCACCTTGATGAGACCAGCTACATGCAGTTTTCACTGTTTATTCCTCTTCATGTATAATTCGTTAATGGCAGAGAATGGATGGGAGGCAGCGATGGGAAGAAATGAAAAGGCAACTTAATTTCAGACATCAGAAGATCAGAAAGAAGCATCATCATGGTTGAAAGTCGAGCAATGCATTATCTCTGCTGTATTGATCTGGAGTTGCCTCCATTAAGCCTAATATGATGGCTGAATTTATAAAACGGCATCAGGTGAAAACGAGGAGTAGAACATTGCCTTGTAAAACATTATGGTACAACATCAGTGTGCAAGATAGATTGAAAACCTCCTGACTTTTGATCAGATTTCTCCACTGAATTTCATTAAAATTACTCACTTAAGTCTCATTGTTGTGTGTTTTATGTATCTACACAGTGTTATTGTGTAATTTGCAGCACAACTGTGACAGTGGTGACCTGATGGGGAACGGAAGAGGGTAGTTCTTTAATTCTTAGCTTTACTCATAATTTTGTATAATACAACCATTGAATCTTAAATCTGAATAGAGAACTAGTGGTTTATATTTTAAAATAAACTCTAAAATCCAAACACGACACATTGAAGGATAAGCCGAGCAATAAAAAGGTATTTGTTAACAATAACAAATCACCAGCCTCACACATTTGCATTGCATTGAAGAGATCTGATCTTTGCTTTTGGTATTAATAAAGACAATATTACTAGATATTTTAAAATAAATATTTGACCAATGTGTGATCTGCAATACGGAACAAAGTTACATAATGGTGAGCAAGAACAATGCTAGTTTAATTACAACTGAAGATTGTTTTCTTGTATATCTTTCACACCAAACAAGTACCTAATATTGTTGTTATTTATGATCCACAGAGCCACATAAATCATTGTTATGCCTTCATTAGAGATAAGCCTCCAACAGTGAGGCTTTGAGGCAATATTAAAAAACAGACTGATTGGGGAAAAAATGATATTGGGTCAGTGTTCTCGTTTTTTTTTTGCTCGTGTCATCCCTCTCTCCTATCAATCTCAACCTTCAACTTGAGAAGTAAAGGCCACGTGCTAGAAAAATCTCAAAAAGGGTCTAAAGCTAAAACTTTAAACACCGCTGGATAGTAATCCAAAATGTTTTCTGATGTCTCTCGTCAAGGTTTCAGGCATCAGCCCAGTGTTCATTTCCAGCGCAGAGCTCTGAGTCTTCCCTCCAACACATCCTACGCCAACCTAACTGCTCTGCTCACCGTGGCCAGCTCCCCCTTGCAAATTCAGCACTTTCCCCACTTTCCCCACCCGCAGGTTGTCAGTGGCAACGGCACAGGTGAGGCTCAAACTGGCAGATGATAACACACTCAAACATAGAAATAGGACCAAAGAGAGTCAGGCACAGATGAGAGAGAAGAAGGCTGCTGGGAAGAAGCAGTGGTACAGAGACGTTACCCTGGAGAGGCCTCTGTATCTGACCTGCTGAAACACAATAAGTCTCTGTCTTACACAAGCCTGCACACTTCCACATCTTGGTGTGTGTGTTGTATGAATTTGTGTGTTGTTCAGCTTGAATGCTCCTCCAAATTTCTTCCTCCCCACATCATGCAGCTTCTGTCTCTGGCTACTTGTGCTCTGTGACACTTTCTGCCCTCTCAGCTTTTTCACTCTCCACCCAGTTTCCTTCTTTCCTGTCTTTTCTTGTTTTCTTTCCTGTCTGCCTGTCCCCTGACGACTCTCCTTTATCCATGCTTTTTCATTTTACCCCCCTGCAGTCTGTCCCTTTGTGTGCTCCTCCTCCTGTGTACCTACTGTAGCTCCCATTCACTTTCCTTTTCACTGCATTTTTCTTCTCTTACATTCTACTTCTCTCACAGGGACAGAGAGGGAATTTGAAGTGACTCCTGTTGCGGCCATCTCTGTTCACTTATTGACCAGCGACGGAGTGGAGCTGCAGGTGAATGAGCCAATCACAGTCTCCATCCCCCTGCCAGCTGACAGTGGCCTGAAGGAAAATGATCATATCCCTGCTTGGAGATTTGACCCACGCTTGGGTATGTACTGACAGTAAGAGGAAACCCTCTCTGACTGAAGCATTTTTTTTTTATCTGCATATCTGTTTGTATCTTTCACAAAGATCCCTGAAAACCCGATTTTAAAAGGGTAATGCATTGATATATTTTCTTTTGTGTTAATGAGCCCTACTTCAAAGGGCGGATGATTTATGAAATTACATCAGAGAAGGAGAGCATTAATACAAACCACGTGCAAACTCACACAGTGCAGTGAGGTCACAAATTCTAGCAGTGGGTCTGTGTGATGAATGCATTTATTCATAAGGTCATAAAAAATGACCGACATGTAGCACCGCATTAATCTGCAAATCAAAACACAAATACTGCCACACATAACAAGGTTGGACCATGGATATAAGCTGCTGGAGCTCAGTTAAATCTGGAGCGAAGTTAAACAAAGAGCTCTGCGTGCAAGCTCCTACAGCAGAGACCCTTCACCCCCCACTGATTTGGTTCAGCAGTCTTAAATCTGTTTTGTCAAACATCCCGCAGTGTGACACACCCAGTTCTTCTTGGATAGACTGAGCTGAATGACTGTGATTAGATCATCAGCAGCTGAGTCAGATGTGTCTACACAACCAAACATCTCTCTCTGCACATTAGTCTCACATTTCCAGATCTCCTGTAGGCCTACATGATATTTGTGTTCTGTCAGGATTTATACAAATTATTCTGGTGAAACAAAATTCACTGTTATTTAACACAAACATCTCGCTTAATAGCTTAGTAGGGAAGCACAGTAATCTATAGCAATCATCACTCTGACATATCATCACCTTATGAGTTCATATTGCAAACTTGTTGGCTATTTACACATCCATCAGGCACAGAACAATATTAGCATTCACAAGGAGTCGTCTTATTTTTCAGCCACTCTACTTTTAGCTCTGTTTTTGGTCTCTTCCATCTCCTGAGGGAATTATCTGGCTGCTTTTTTACCTAATATGTTACTTGGTGCCGCATTGGTTTCACCTGACAATTTTTGCTGCCCCCTTCAGCCAGAAACAACGAAATGAGGAAAAAAAAATGGAAAAAAAAACTAGTAAAGTTGAGTGCCCCAAAACCAAAACAAGGAGCTGAAATTAAAATGATCTGATTCTAGCTTCTCACAAAATTTGTAGATTTCCTTACTCTTTGTGGTTATAAACTGAATGCTGATTTTGGACTGACAGAAAAAACAAGCAGTTTGAATATGTAACATTAGATGAGTGTTCTTGCCAGTTGACAAGAAAAAGAGAAAGCTGCAAAAAGCAGTTAACAGCTGTTGCTCAATGAGATATAACACCCCTGCAGTCCATGAGTTGAGTCAGACTTCATTAACTTTAACAAGAATAATAGGCCACTTGTCAATGGGCAGAAATATATTCTACATTTAACATGTTTTAGTCCAAATTACATGAGAGATGAGATGCTGAATCTGCCCTGAAAATGTTCCCACTAAGCCAGTGGACCAATAAATGTTTAATCTGGACCATATTTGCTCTTGTGATGGTTTTAAAAATCTCAACATCCAGAACTTATAAAAAGGGCTTTGATAAAAGTGGAGAGCACGCACGCAAACTTGTAGCCTACACTCAGCCTGTAGCAGCTAGTATTTTCACAACAGAAGTCATCCCTGGACCCCTCTCCGGGCTACATCTCATGTTCCTTAGCAACCCTCCAAATAAGTAACACAACAGAAAGGCCTGGCTCCTGATTGAGTTTCTTCGCTGTGAAGAGCGTGCATACAGCTGTGTGTGTGTGTTAAACTGTTTAATCGAGGAGAGAAAATGGACACAGAAAAATCTTTTGAAATCCATCTGATGTCTTTTGGAGAATTACATTGGGCTTATTTAAAAACTCCCTCACAAAGAAGCTCAGTTTTATTTACCATATGTGTACAAGGAAGAGACGCACGCATAAACCTGTTTGTCTCGTATAACTGACAACTCATATTGTTGCATGTTACCGGAGCGTGAGGCAAAATTATGTCTTGTACGAACAGATCAAGTTCACCTGTTTGTAATTCGGAAGCAGATGCACCTTCAGTCTGGTGATGCAAATGGGCCTCTGTCGTAAAACCAGACCCAACGTCAGCTGTGTTGACTTTGCATGACTGGATGAGAAGCAGAAGTAATATACAGGCTGTATTGACATTATATGTAAATGTTTGCATTGTGTCTAAGCAGTTGCCAGACTCATTGTACTGAAGCGTGGGAACAGATTCAATAAATGTCACTATTAAACAGGTCAGTCACAGAGAAAGGACACCGCTGTGGACATAGGACAGAACCAGGGTGAATCCAGTCTGGATGCAGGACTTACTGTGTTGATGTGCGTTTGAGTGATGCTGAGTCACACGTCCTTTCTAAGTTCCAAGGCCTTTATATTTTTGTCTTCCCTCATAGAATATCCTCTCCTTCCCTTTTTCTTTTTTTTTTTTTGCTTTCGTCCCCGGAAGATCGATGCAGATTCCTGACCACTTGATGTTGTATAACTGAGAATATCAAAGAAACAAAGTTCTCCTTGTCGGCCCTGAGACCCACAGAGAGGGGAAGTGTAGAGGGTCAGCTGAATGTTTCCTCTTGGGGCAGTGTTACTGATCCAATCAATCAGTGACTCTGGTTTTGTTGTGTTTTTTTGGTTACTGGCACTGCTGGAGCTGCTATTGTGTTGCTATTCTTAGGCTGTCTGTGACATTTGACTGAGCATGTCGCCTCCCTGTGGAAGAGTTCAGTACTGCCCAAACACTCTTCTGTCATACTACTGAGCGAGCAGTGTTTTCAAATAGATGTGGATAAGTCTTAAAATAAACATGTTATCGATGTTGCATCAATTGAATTAGCTTTATCATGAAGCTATAATGTTGGCATATACTGTTGGAAGTGCAGTATATAATGGTATTAGATTAGAATCACTGTGATATCAAAAATACCTTAGAAAGTTCTAAATTTAACTTGATCTCTGCTGTTTATTGACTTTAGTTCTACCACAGTAATAAATTCTATTTATTCAACATAATTAACTCAAACTTGATAGATGTAAGTAGAGTGCTTCGTCGACTGAGGTCAGATGGGAGGCTGCTGCAGGCCTTGTCAGTTGTCACTTTGTCACTAATTCACTGTGAGCTGACACATTTTTACAGAATACATGTGGGGAAATATGATATCAAGACCTGTGGTTGTGTGTGTGTCCAGGTACCTGGATAAAGAGCATTTGGGGTCACGTGCAGCGGGATGGCAACCAGCTCAGTCTGACCTTCATTGCTCCTCAGCTGGGATATTGGGTGGCTGCCATGTCTCCACTCCACTCGGGTGAGAAACTGCTCAGACACGGATGACACAGCAGTCATGATCACAACAAATAATAACCATAGACTGATTGTGATGGGATTACATTAGCCGCAACACCAAATCGGACCAGGGGTGTAAAGTGCTTCCTAACTCCTATTTCTGGCGCCCTTGCCATTTTCATTTTGACCTCAACTACAAACTTGCAAAGTGTTATGACTGCATCATTATATGGTTACAACACTATCATGGTGACCAAATCTGTCCACAGACAGAAATATAACACTGAGACAAACAGCTGGTTATAAGAAAGAAAAAAAAATATTTTGCCACAATTTTATTTGTGATTTTTTTTTTGGCAATTGTCTCCCTTGTCTGTCCAACAGGTCCAGTGTTTGCAAAGGACATCAGCACGTACCACACTGTGTTCCTGTTGGCTATACTGGGAGGCATGGCTCTCATCCTGCTCTGCCTGCTCTGCCTCCTGTTGTACTACTGCAGGTGTGCAAAACACTTTCCACAGCAACATGTCCTGTCTTACAGACTTAAAATACGTTGCCAAATTTATCTCTAACATGAGGAAACAAAGGTAACATTTTGACAGGAATACATATTAAAATGAGTGATTGATTATGATTAATATGAGTCACGTCATATGACTGGTTGTGTGGAACAAGCAAATATACAGTAGCTGACTAGTTTAGGCCTCATGTTTCAATCCTTGGCATTGTCCAGTGCATACTAAATATAAACAATACATATGGCTCTTTTGTTATGGGATAGACATGGATATTGCTTGTATAACACATTCAATTCAATATTAACATTGTTTTTTGCTTAGCTTGTCTGCCAAGTGAGAAAACAATGTCTTCTTGACAACTCTTTTGCATCCCTTCAGTATCCAGTATCTGAAATCTGTCCTATCATCTAATGTACTGAAGATCCATTAACTAGGATAGTATTGCAACATTAATTTAATGAGCCATTAAAAGATAATTAAGTTATGATCTCAATACCAAATTAATCAAAATTCTCATGGAAAGTTGTTCAGAGCAGGCCATGCATGGCTGTCTCAGTGCCAATGATGGATTTATACATCATTTACAATCCAGTGCTTGAGTGCCATTGAGGTATGTTTTCGTCAAAGTGTTTTTTTTTTGCAGCAGGCACAAGAGGGCGCTCTCACACAGCTTGTGAGTAATATTGGGGCTTCTGGGATTTGTAGTTGGGACATTAAATGACGGTTTATGCGACAGAGATCAAAGCAGGAAGTGGAGATGATCGTGATTAGAGACCAAAACAAAGAGAATCAGAATCATAATCTCTATTGTTTCTCTGTGTTGTGTAGGCGTCGTTGTTTGAAGCCTCGGGGGTCTCACCGTAAGCTCACACTGTCATCTGGTCTGGACGGCAGTAAGAGGGATCAAGCCACCTCCATGTCCCACCTGAACCTCATCAGCAATGAGGTCTGTCTGACTTTCAGAGAACAGTTCATTCACTGAAAGCACTGCTGTCTTAATGAATGTCAGAGGAAGTACTCTGGGATACAGGGAGTATCAGTGAACATCTGCCAAGCTGAGGGGGTGAATCTTTCATCTAACATTGCTGTGGTGGGCAGAAAAAAATCTTTTCTCAGACCACAATCAATCAATCAATCAATAGTGTGATATGATATATTTCGTTGATGTGTGTGCGTGCGTGCGTGTATACACTTAAAGATCAGAATCAGAAACAAGTTTAATGACAAATAAGTTTGCACAAACAAGGACTTAAACTTGGTGTCTTGGTACATGACATAAAAATGTAGTGCAGATGTGGTGCAGAGATAAGAACCAAAAGATAATAACGTAACTAAGAATAAATATGGGAAAAGTTTCTGACTAAATATTTTGATGTCTTTAGGTGCAGCTGGAACTTGTTTCCACAGCAACTGAGCCTGACATGACCACACCAATGCTGAAGCCTTCTTCATATGAGCACCAAGACAATCATCGTCAACACAGCCTAATCCACCACAGCAAACACAGCCGCTCATCTCTCGGTAACAACAGCCACCACGGCTCATCTCTTGGCAATCTGACGCCTCGCAGCAGAGACTACCGCCAGTCTGTGGAGACGTTCCAGTTAAAGGCTGCTCTTTCATGCGGAACAGACAGAGGCTACCGTCAGTCATTTACCTCCATCGGCTCATCCAGCAACCCGACTTCAGATGCGCTGTCGTCAGCCAATCACGGTCAGTTGTCTGCTAACCAGCTGAGCAGTGCCGGGATTGTTGATTGCGTCTCCCCTTCCTCTCCACCTCACTCCCCCAGTCGAGGGGAGGGATGTGAGTGCAGAGCTCCTGACTACCTTCTGTCCCGCTCTGTAGACCACCTGGAGCGTCCCAGTCCGCCTTTGCTCTCCCGGCCTGGCCAGCTGCTCTGCTGCGGTTCTGTGGACCTGCTGAGTGGAGGAGAGGGCTACCCGAGGGTGCGTCCCACCCTGGTGATTCCAGCACACTACATGCGGCTGCCTGGGGAGCACCCACTGTCTGGTCAGGCCCTCCTGCTGCAGACTGACCAGCAGAGTGACTTGGAGACAATCCAGGCTGAGCTTAACGCCTCGCATTCCCAGCAGCCCCTGGGGCAACCCTCCACTGACTGCACCCCACATGCCACCAAGCAGGGTGACGGGCTGTCAGAGTCTCTGTCTATCCCAGCAGCACTCGGGGAAACAGGTCTAGTGGAAATTAACAGTGAGGACACCTTGTTGGCTGAAAAGACTTTAATGGAGCTCAGAGGGGGGAAGCCTCTGCCTCACCCACGAGCCTGGTTTGTCTCACTCGATGGGCGCTCCAACGCTCATATTCGCCACTCCTATATCGATCTCCAGCGGGCAGGCTGCCAAGGCAACACGGCAGGTGGAGGAAGTCAGCAAGGTAATGGCAGTGGCGGAAGGCACGGCAATGATGCCAGTCTGGACTCGGGTGTGGATCTGAACGAGCCAAGAGTGGGCCGCCGTGGGAGAGACAGAGGGCGGGAGGAAAGCGAGATTGACAGTTCAAAGGGTGCAGCACCAGCCATGGCCTACACTCAGCTGGTGTACGTGGATGATCTGGACGGAGGAGGCAGCGAGGAGGAGACGCCCAAATGCAGCCCACAGGACAGTAAAACGGGACCCATCCTGTCAGACAAAGCTGAGGGTGACAAAGGAGTTCAGGGACACGTAGGTGCAGAGGAGAGAAGAGAGGATGGGGTACAAATACATGAGGAGCCACCCTCACTTTCCTCTTCATCCCCTGCTTCTCCTCCCCCACTGCCAACACCAGAGACAGAGACATTCAGGACTGATAATGCTCTGCTGCCGGTGTCCCCTGACGATGATCCAGCGCAGGAGGATGGAGAGGAGGAGAAGAAGAGTCCCTGGCAGAGGAGAGAGGAGCGACCCTTGCTGGCCTTCAACCTCAAATGATCCACAGATGACCACTGCAGAACAGGGTCTCATCTTTTCTCTACAAATGCATGCCCATATGTACACTGACAGCATTTCTGATCCCTGTAATCCATCCACCAAATCAAGTGGGGATATCCCTAAATAAAGAGGATTTTAGTTATGTTAGAAAATGACAGCAACAGCAATGAAGATACATGAGTTGAATAAGTAGAAAACAAGTACTTACATTCTCAAAAAAAAAAAACAAGAACTGGCAGAATTTGAGTCAACAGTCAAACTGTCGAAGTCATAACTTGGCAGCGCCTCAACATACTGATTTCCCGATAGAATTTTCTCTAATGTCCATCATGACCAAAAAAAAATCATAAATCTGCTCAGAAGTCATGAAAAAATTAACTCCAGCTTGTCTGATAATCATCGCATTTCATTCAGGACAGAGTGCTGTTGCTGCTGCCAATGTAGACAGGAGGAAGAATTAACAGCAACTGAAATAGATCAGCTTCACATATGGGCATGTTTTGTGATAGAAAAAATGTGAACCTATCCTTTAACCAGGACCCCTTCCCCTCTGTCCAGACTATAATGTGATGGATACGACCACCTTTGTTTTTCTTTATAGAGCACTGAGAAAATATTTCAGCACTGGGATCAGTTGTAGTCCAGAGCATGAAGGGATGCTTCAGATCCTTCATGAACATCCAGGTCCCCTTTATGAAATCACAACAGTTGGACTTTGTCATCCTCAAAACGCTCTACATAAACAGACTACTCATCTGAGATGATGTACTCATTACCTGATGGAGACAAATGGACGTTGGAGGCAAGAAATTTAAATATTTTATGCAAAACAAATATATGCCTTTTTTATAACTAGCCTTGTAAGCATAAAGGAAGTAGAAATGGTTGATGGGTGGTTCTCACAAATGAAAGATTCTCAAGCCATATCTCAAGCCTCAGTCCACTGACTGTAAGGAGCCACACTTCCTTAAAGTGAGATTAGAACCCCAGTTTTTAATATTGTGAAGCATCTGCGAAATATGGAAAGTGACTCTACTCTTTTTGCAGTCTTTTAGGAAATGTCTTTCCACGTATTTCTGTGCAAGAATCAGGCCCGACATGAACGTGTGAATCCTGGACTTTGAATGGTTTTATGTATGTTGCCAGACTTGAATCTAGCCTGCCAGAAGGCTGTGTGTTTGTGTTGATATGATCCAGAGAGGCTGAAGAAATTAAACCACTATCCGCACTGCAACAGATAATGTGACACACCACTATGCTGGTGGGTAAGGATGTAATACCACTACGAAACTGCAGTTCCACCCAAAATAATTGTGAGGTGTTCTAATATGAAGGGTTTTTGTAGTTGTTGAACCACTGACATATGGCATATTTTTGCTCTGAAGGCTATGCATCACTTTTATACGGCTGCTTGAGATGCCTTTTTTTGTAATTTTTATCACTATGATTTTAATTGCCAACATGAAGTATTTTACCTGAAAATAGGCTATTTTTGTTTCTTTGTATATGTTAAGGGCTTTTCTTCTTCACCTGCCTTATCGTTAGTGTTAAGAAAAACAAACCTTAACTGCATAAGTTTTATCTGAAACCAAACTATTTTTGCATGCTGTGTTTCACCTTATTTTTCTCTCCATTTCATCATGTTCCAAGTGCCTTTGAACAACTGACTCTACATTGAATTTTGCGGAACAGATCACCTTATTTAATTTTCACCTTCTTTTGCCTTCAGCTTTTCTCCTCTACCTCAGCATTCCCTTTCTCTCCCACTTGTGAAAGAAAGCATGCAGCAAACTTTCCTCAGCACTAGCGTATTACAAGCTACACTACAGACATCTCAGAAAATGTCCACCAGCTGCTTCAATCGTAAAAATCCTCCACAGTAATCAGCGAGGCACCAGTCTGTCTTAGAGTAAGCAGTTAAGGATTTACAGAAGTTTCCAGTGCAGCACAGGACAGATACAGCTAAGTGTGTGTGTGATGTACGTGAAGCTAAATCACAGGTAATTTCAGAGCATTTTCTTATTTTTGTGTTTGTAGTGGCTGAATGTTTGTCTGGAATGTGTGCCTGGGTGGTGGTGGTGGTGGTGTTCAGCTGCAATGCTGCTGACTGTGAGTTTGTTTTGTCAAACTGTGTCCATGTGAGAGCGCTGACAAATAATCAACATAACATCCACTCAAGGTTCATATAGTCATAGCAATCATATTACACGGTGTGTATATTGTAGTTCTTTCCTCTCAGAACGGTGTGCGAGTCTGTGTTGTGAATGGCCTTCTCTCTTTTAGTATCCCGCAGCAACACCCAATCCAAGGGTGGAGTTGCATTACAGCATCCTGAGTGTGTAACTTGGTTGCTTGCATTATATTTGAAGCCTATTATTCTGAATAAACCACCAGACTGGAACGATTTGTGTGTGTTTATGTGTTAGTGTATTGCTTAAATGAACAATATGTAAGAAGTCAGAAAGTCAGTATTTCATTTGTTTCTCACATCATGATATGAATAGTGTCACCAAACACCTAATATGTCAGTACTTTATGGAACCTGAGAAGCATTTTACAAATAGTTGATATTGACATTGAATGAACTGTTCATACTGCATGTATTTGAAGTAGTTTTGTTACTACAGTTAGGTAATTGTATGTAAATTCAATTTTATTGTTGTTTTTACAATATTTAAGGAAATAGGCTACCATATAAATTATTGTTTATCTTTTGATGAGGCTAAGCTACCACTCGGGTTAAAGCAGGCAACTGTCCTGGTACATTAACCCCAGATTAACAGCATGAATATTATCGTCGATTATCTGTCTCCACACGATTAGAGGTAAAAGTAGTCTATCTCTGTCCTCCCTCCTCTGGCCTCTAGGCGGTGTGGTTTCCTTCGGCACTTTCTTTGTTTTTTCCATCCCCTGCCCGTTGCCCGTGATCTCTTATCTTACGGTGGCTGACCATTTTTTAAAACATTTTTATGATGGCGGAGGACAGCGAATCCGCGGCCAGTCAGCAGAGCCTGGAGCTGGACGACCAGGACACCTGTGGGATAGACGGAGACAACGAGGAGGAGAATGAGCATATGCAAGGGTGAGGGCGGCCTGTCCGGTCCGGTTGGGAAACGCAGTAACATCTAATTCAGGCAGCCTGTTTGTGCGCCGCCTGTTTATGTGTGTGCTCGGTGGGGAATGGCTAGCGCAGTGAGCTAACGTTAGCCGACACAAACACAGCCAGACGGTTTGCCACAAGGCCGTCATTTCACCCCAGTCACCACAGCAGTGTGGGTTTGAAAACTGCATACTGATTTATTTTTGTTTTAACCGAGAATGCCATCACGTACACATTTATACTATCAGGTAGCGTCCTGCCTGAATGGCATGATGACAGTCAGCCGTTAGCAAACCTTTAGTTAGCCAACGGCTAGCTCAGCTGTCATTCGTTGCTATGGTAGCTAACGTTAGCATACTGTCAAGCGTGTGTCAAACAAAGCCAGCTTCCCTCTCATTTAATGCTGTCGTGTGGGTTGGTGTTCACATCTGTAGAAGTCCAGGGGGAGATTTGGGGGCCAAGAGGAAGAAGAAGAAGCAGAAGAGGAAGAAAGAGAAGCCAAGCTCCGGGGGAGCCAAGTCTGATTCTGCCTCTGACTCTCAAGAGATAAAGGTGCGAGGATGACCCACAGAAATGTGCTCAAACGCTCTCACGGCAAATCCAAAAGCATAACCCACTGACCCAGTGAGGCCACTTACCAGGCTGATATCAGACAGAGTACTAGTTGTGACAGAGTGGAGGGGGAGTGCCTGCTTGTTTGCTACTTGTGTGAATGGGTCAGTAGGGGTTATACAGTTTTGCTAGAGACTTTGTCCACTGTCTATAATAACGCTACAGAAATGAGGTAATGAGAGTCAAAGGCACCACTACTGCTTACCAGGAGTACTGCAAATATCAAAAACATAGACTATTGTTAATATCATTTATGCTGGTATGTGAATAATATGAGCCATATACAGTAAATGACTCATCCTGAGACTGACCAAAAGCAGGGATAGTAATGTGCATGTAAACATACCCAGAACATGTAACACTGCGTGACGGGCTTGTGCTGAACAGCAGTTTAAATGAGTGTTTTGTGAACAGAGAAGATCCAGTTATTTATCAGTTACCAGTAACCTGGTGTGAATGGTAGGATTGTTCCCGTCAGACACAAGGTTTTTATTTTAAAGGGTCCATGTCAAAAAAATCAAGGTTGAAGGGGTCTTTATTTGTCATATGCACAAACAATTACTGTTGCAGTTGTTGGCAATGAAGGTATCAGTGTTTACTAATTAAATCCAGCAGGAGAAAAAAAAATAAGTTTACTCAAGTCAGTAGGAACTTATGCAGAAAAATGTGCAGTCATGTTGTCTTAAGTCACACTGCCATTGTTTTTTTTTTTGTGTGTGCATGACATGTTCTCTCTCTACATGAAGAACCCTGGCTTGCCCATTCAGAAGCTGCAGGACATCCAAAGAGCCATGGAGCTGCTGTCCTGCCAGGGTCCAGCAAAGAGCGTCGATGAGGCAGCCAAGCACAAGTACCAGTTCTGGGACACCCAGCCTGTGCCGAAGCTAAGTAAGTACCTACTCAACCTAGGTAGAGTGAGCAGGCATTGATTTATATGTTTTTTTTTAATTTCACAAAATAGTCCATGTCATGTTTGTATAAAACTTTGTTCGGTACCTGTGAGATTATTAATAATCCAGGTTGGCCAGTGGATGAAAGTGCTTGTTTCCCTAACTCATCAGTCTGTCAGCAGGTGCTTCTTTATTACCTGTCTTGACCACTGTCTCCGTACAACAGCGCCATCTATTGGTTTAATTTCATCACAGTCCTAGCTGCTCAACGCAAGTGTCCCAAGAACTGAGGACACCAACAAAGTGGTGTGTCACTGTGAGGTTTACTGGGGGTTCAGGCTTGTTTACAGGACATGCTTAGTGGCATTAGATTAAGGTATTTCTATGACAACTATTGGTCAAAGATACTGCTATGGGCTTGCCTGGTCAACACCTGAGGCAGAAGTGCAGCTGTCAGGAGTAAAAAGACTCTTGGATTGGATTTGTGTTATTTGAACAGAATGTGAAATTTATGGATCTGTTGGAAATGTGGTGATTAGAAAAATATTTAATATGTGTGAGATGAACTGTGCTGTTTTTGGGGGGGTTTTTTGCAGATGAGGTGGTGACGAGTCATGGGCCGATAGAAGCAGACAAAGAAAACATTAGACAGGAGCCATATTCCTTACCTCAAGGCTTTATGTGGGACACTTTGGATCTCAGCAATGCAGATGTAGTAAGTACCTCAAACAAATGTGTGTCGCAAGACTTTGTGCAGGAGACTAGAGAGAAAGATGCTTTTAAATTCTGTTTGTTCAGCTGTTAGTACTACTAGAGCCTCTAACCAAATTTCTGTGGATTGATGTTTAGTTTCTCCCCAGCATTGCTGTTTGTACTTTCAGATGTTAGACTTATTTTACTGTGTCATGATAAGTTGCTGCTAAACACAACATTTCAATTAATCGGTGTTCAATTAAACAATCATTACAACTGTAAAATACATTTTATAGAAACAATACAAAAAATAAATTGTTCTGTGTCTTTTTCAGCTGAAGGAGTTGTACACATTGTTAAATGAAAACTATGTGGAGGACGATGATAACATGTTCAGATTTGATTATTCACCAAACTTTCTCAAATGGTAAGCTTTCGGTTCTGGTGGAGTTCTTGTTTATTACTTTGTTGATGTTTAATCAACTGCTCATCACGTATATAAGGTATTCAACTCTCTGCTCTCCTCCCCTCTCAGGGCTCTGCGACCTCCCGGCTGGTTACCACAGTGGCATTGTGGAGTGAGAGTGTCCTCAAATAAAAAGCTTGTTGGCTTCATCAGTGCCATCCCTGCAGACATACGCATCTATGACACGTGAGCACTCATCAGTGGCTTTATGCATTTGGAGCAGAGAGGTCAATGGAAACCTTTTGACCTTTTGACTCATTTCCCCTTTCCTTCTGCTGCTCCAGACTGAAGAGGATGGTTGAAATCAACTTCCTGTGTGTCCATAAGAAGCTGCGTTCAAAGCGCGTTGCTCCAGTGCTCATCAGAGAGATCACACGGAGGGTGAACATCGAAGGGATATTTCAGGCAGTGTACACCGCAGGAGTGGTGCTGCCGAAACCTGTGTCCACATGCAGGTATGCTCAGCAGTATTCAGACATGAAACATTTAGGTCACAGTGTCAGACAGTAATTTAACCCAGTAATCCTTGTCTATTTTTCTCTGTTGTATGTTGTCTTTCTTTCCTCTGTCTGTGTCAGGTATTGGCATCGTTCTCTGAACCCCAGAAAACTTGTGGAAGTTAAATTCTCCCACCTGAGCAGAAACATGACCCTGCAAAGAACCATGAAACTCTACAGACTACCAGATGTAAACACTTAATCCTGTCAGTACTGGATCTTCTATAATTCTTATTAATGGCAGAAACGTATTTAGACTTTTTCCTCTTTCTTTCTATGCCCAATACAGCGCACCAAGACCCCAGGTCTGCGGCCGATGGAGAAGCGTGACATCCGCCAGGTCACCGAGCTGCTACAGAAATTCTTGAGACGTTTCCAGCTCGCACCTTCTATGGGAGAGGAGGAGGTGGCTCACTGGTTCTTGCCACAGGAAAACATAATTGACACATTTGTAGTAGAGGTATCTGAGATGAGTTGCTGTCCTCAATATACTTGCTGCTTGTCTGGTGATTCTTTTTAAACAGTTGTTGTGACTGTGTCTCCTCAGGGTGCCGGTGGCGTACTGACAGATTTCACTAGTTTCTACACTCTGCCCTCGACTGTGATGCATCACCCTCTCCATAGGAGCCTGAAGGCTGCTTATGCTTTTTACACCGTTCACACACAAACCCCCCTACTGGACTTAATGAATGATGCACTGATCCTGGCCAAGCTGGTAATGTTACTCTCTGTGTAGAGTTGCTGTAAAACACATGTCACTACTAAATAATGAACCTGTTCTATGACACTATCAATTACTGACTTTACATGTAGGAAACAGAAACAGTCGAGGGCCTTAAATACAGTATGTACATCATCATCAGTTTGTGGGGTTGAACTTTCTTGCTACTGTGTGATTCATTGTGATGTTTACTGTGTGAATTCTTCTGTGTTTAACAGAAAGGTTTTGATGTGTTCAATGCCTTGGATCTAATGGAGAATAAGGTGTTCCTGGAGAAGCTCAAGTTTGGCATAGGAGATGGAAATCTGCAGTATTACCTCTACAACTGGAAATGTCCCCCTATGGACCCTGATAAGGTCAGCAGCATGGTTTGTCTGAGCTCACGATCAACTAAGACCCAACAATAAGGGATGAGACGTGTTCAAGATTTATTTTGATTTTATTTCACAACTGTTTTGAATGAGGTCTGATGACTTTTTTAAGCACAGCGTCTTCCCTGAGGTCAGCATTTGTCAGCACTTTCACCGTTGTGTGCACGGTTTATTGTTGTTAGCACTGTTAGCTGCAACCCACATCATCATATTGAGAGGCAAAAGAAATACTCCCAGTCCAGTATTTAGCTCCTTAAATAAACTGATAACAAAAACAGGGAGGCCTCCCAAACTGGACAACGCCTCGTTGTGACCCATCACAACATAGCCCCACCCTAAAGCATAAAATATTTTCCATTAAACAGGACTGTAATTTACTAAATGAACATCGTGTTGTATTGAAGACAATTTGAAACTAGTGAGTAAGACAAAAAACATGTTTATAGTGTTTACTGAGGTGATAAATTAAGTAATAATTAATGAGATAATTTTCTCTTAGACTTCTAAACAACCAGTGGAGTTCCCTCCTGCTGGCTGTTAGAATGAGTGAATGTTTAGTGGTTACCCACTGGTAGCATCATCAGCTGTAATTTGTTGTTTAAAAAATAGTATTTTAAGTATGCAAATGTTAGCTTTGTCAGTTCAGTTTTTTGTTCACTAACCAAACAACAGCTACAGTTAGACCTAGCCGGAGGTTTGTGTAAATATTTGTTAACAATAATTTAGAGCGGGTAAGTCTCCTCTGGATTAAGTCTGAATTTACCAACAGCTGGTGCAGCATCAGATTTACATGTTTGTGTTGTTTCTTTTGTGTGTTTTAGGTTGGTCTCGTCCTTCAGTAGCAGGTCTCTTCATGACTGCTACACAAACACTGATCAAGTGGTCGTTAGCGACCTCTGGCTACTCCTTGCCTGGACATACAGGTAGCCCAAGCTAGACAATGAGAACAGTAAACCCAACCTGGAGACTAGGAGAGATGGTTCAAGAACATTCTCAGATCACCTGGAGGTGAAAAGTCATAAATCATCAGCATCCTGAATGTGAAGTCATGCTATGCCTGAGATACTCATACAGTACAACGCTCCTGTCATTCACACTCACATTTAAAACAAACCAGTTTGACGAACAAGAGGATGCCTTGACATTGTGAGTTTTTCTTTCGTTCTTCTTCCTCAGCAGACACCTTGTTACAAGGGACTGGCATGTTGTTTAGTTTGACAGACCTTGAACTATGTAAATGATAAACATCAAGTAAACATGACCACAACACCAAACAATGAAGTATTGTGTCCCCACTGCTGCTGCAGTATGAGTCTTCAAGGCATTTAGAAAGACATTCCCATCTTTCTTATCATTGTGGTCAGAAGTTTCTCTGCTGGCTGTTTTTGTTTTGGGCCTCAGCAGAATTTAATGCTAAGAACGTATCTCTGTGATAGCTGATGTCTAAAATCTTTTCCCCTCAAGCATTTAGAGAACAATATCAAAAAAATCTCAATGTTTTACACACAGAAACAGAAATGCTGTCAAATAATACAAAAAAAGGATCTGTTCATGAAAGGACTCATCCTTCCACTGGTGCATTGATACATGTTTTTTTAATATATAGTTACCTGTACATTTAAAGCCAGATCATATTTATTCCTGTAGTGTAAGTTTGGGGTTTGGGAGGGCTGATCCAAAGTATTTTCCTCATGCGTCGTAGTGTAGATGTCACAGTTTGTTCACACAACTTCGGTTTAAAGTGGTTTTTGATGAAGAATGTATTGTATCAATGAAGCACAATTTTTAAGTTCCTAAACTAGCAAAAGGCTCCTTTTTACATTTTTTAAAGGGTCAAATTTCAAAGCAGATGGTACAGATGTGGCAGAGACTGTACACCCTTTTACAAAGGATGTGAGCTGTTTTCATATTATCAACCTGTTTCTCGACTATAACATATATTCACTCATGCAGCTTACACTTATCTGCATGTGAATGCTGTTGCTCAGTTAACAAGGCTGTTAAATACGTAAATAAGTAAAAATAGCGACATTGACATGCTGAGTGCACAAGCAGGATAGTGAGAATTACAGCATCAAAGGTTAAAAAAAAACACACAACAAGTACAAATGAATCTACAACCAGGGTGGATTTGATTTAGATTTTGTACAGACAAAAAAAAATCTTAATAGTCTGGGTTTCAGTTTTAAAGTGTAAAAACAACTGAGTTACTTTGAAAGAGTCTCAGAGCAGCCAGGGTCAGATTTCTTTTTGTCACTTCCACTCAGAAACCGGAACTTCAGTTTAACAAAGCAGTGACAGCTGTGAAGTAGCTGATTGGTCATAACCCTCCAGTTACCTCGCCTTTAACAGGATGTTAAACATGTTAATACATGAAACTCTCAGAACAATAAATAAAAGAACTGAACACAACTTTCAGTGTGGGGGAATAATTTAACAGCATGTTTTCAGAGCACAGTGGCTGGAGAAACAAAGTGTCAGTAACCGCATCAATTTGAAATTTGAGCTTTTCCTGTTTTTTTTTTTTTTTTCAGCTCATTTTTATCGACTCTGGTTTATTATTTTTTTTGAATGGTACTGTATTTGTGTGTCTGAAAATATACTGTGGGTCATTTTTTTGTGTTGTGCAGCTAAATGAAACTTTGAACAGTTCTGATATTTATAATTGTACTTTGCAAAACGTCTTAAGGTGTAATTCCTGTTCTTTTTCTTTCCAGTATTTCCCCCAAACTTTCTCATTAAATAGGCAACTTCAAAAAAGTTTTGAGGGTTTGGAGTACTGGCATGTCCCTGTGCTCGACTGAGCGATGAAGCTCTTTGATGAAAGGCTGTCGTCAGACCAGTTGTTCTGTGGTGGAGCTGCTGGTGCACTCACAGGTTAAAATGTTCTTTTTTTAAATTGTCTTCTTGCTGAGTTTGGTTGTGTTTGATGCTCGTGTTCATGCAGCTCTACATAACTTCAGAGGTAAAGGCTGCTGCCATTTTTGTCATTACTTTTTCTGTATGTGATCATTTTCTTCTCATCCCTTTATATGCGTTGGCAAGAAAAGGACAACCAGTGGATAGTTGGTGCTTCAGGGCTGAAATGTTTTTGTACCATTGAAAGGTTAAATGATTGATAAAGTCCGCCATTAATTTATCAGTGAAACTGGGGTGTTGAGTCAACAGTGTGCCTCATGGATGTTGGTTGTGTTGCCTGCAACTGTTTGAATGAACTTCGAGCATGTCAGTTTTGCTGCTGTGATGATTTTTAGCATTGATGTTACTAGCCATGCCCTTTAGTGAGAACTCAACCCGAAGTACCTGCCTTATTTAAAAGATTTTTTTTAATTAATATTAGAGTTTGGGGTGGGTGGGGGTGTACTTTTGAAACAACATACAGCTTTCTCTAACTGAAGAAGAATATTTTTTATTCAAATCCATTGTAAGCTGTGAAAAAACAAAGTGAAGAACTTGTACCAGCATCATTTCAACATGACCCCATGCAGTTAACAATCTGTTTCAACACACGTCGGCTCTACCAGCATGGATATTTGATTGAATAAACTCACTTTAAAAAGCAACAGGAGTGATGTAATTCTTTTAAACATGACAGGGGCAACAGAAATGCAAAGTTAGTGTTTTCCTTCAACCCAACTGATAATGCATTATTTTATTTGGTTGTTATCTCACATGCAGTTGAGTAGCTTCATAAAAAAAATCTAAGTTTAATTTCCCATAATGTGCCTGTTTTTGGCCAATGAAATGACAACTTAAAAGATCATACCAGGGTCCTTACCAATGTGTACTAAGTTTTCCAAGTCATGTAAACTGCAGGTCACCAAACACATCAGTGTTCCATTCATTTCAATGATGTCCAGCAACAGATTTTCTTCCAACAGATGATAATTATTTTTATGACAATTAAGTCATATGTTCCTGTTTTATGTATCCTGCTGAATTTGAAAACTAGTCAGCTCTTCTTACTATGCAGTATGAACATGACAAAAATAAACACTGACATGTTTTTTTCAAATGTAGGGCTTCTTTAATCTGCTCACCATTTTATTGTTTTTTTTTTCTATGAAATTAAAGAATTAGTGAAATATACCAAAAGACAGAACTTTTATAAGAAAAGCAGCAGACCCTCATGATGGAGAAGCTGAAACCAGAGAGTCTTCTGTTGATTGACTAAGTGTTTCAGCTCTACTACCCGGCAACAAAATTACATAAATGACCTCAAGCAAGTTTTGAGTCCTTGTTAACAAGATTAGAAACCAATGGCTTCCTGATATATCAGTGAAATGTGGTCACAAAACTAAAAACTGAAATTAGCTATAACAATGGATCCCAACTAGATATTTTCAACTCTTCACATCTAAAAATAAAAAAAAAAAATACAAATCCTTAACATGATACTGATATGAGAAGGAAAACCTGTCCTTTGTAAGAAGACTTCCTCATTATAAGAAGTCAAGCCCCCCCAAAAAACACAGGATACCTCTGGGTTAATTAAAAAAAAACAACATAGGAATGGCCCTTTAAATATATCAACAGACTGTGATTCACTTAACTGGCTGTGACTTAACCTTTTTGCTTTTCTTTGCAGGGTTAGCAACTACTTTTTTCACTTTGAGAGGTTGCAGAGTGCAGGAGAAGGTCGACTGAGTGACCTCAGATCCATCCTCATGTTTCCTTTTCTGGCCCTTCTTCTTCTCACCATCTTCCTCCTCCTCCTCCTCTGCTCTGGGTGCTGCACCTTGTAGCCAGGCAACATCCAGTGAAGGCACTCTAGGTGTGATTGCATCAATAGTGTCAGTGAACAACTTGTCCTCTTTGGAGGTGCCCAGTCTGAATCCCAGAGCGAGGACACTTTTCAGACCCAGCAGCTCCGACACACTCTGGCTCAGCCGAGGCACCTGGCAGGCCGGCACTCCTCTGGTGGCGCTCAGCGCTATCAGGTGATCTGTCATATGTGTGGGCTTCACAGATTTGCACACAAGCACCAGTCTGAGCTCGTTCCTCTCCAGAGCTTTGGTGACCTCGTTGACGCCAATGGCCAGTTGTCTCCTCGCCGCCACATCAGTCCAGCCGTTTTTGGGAGAATCCTGCAGCTGTTCATCCTGGCTCACCTTGGGAACAAGTTCAGATGTAACAGCAGCTTTCTGGCCTTTCTTTTTCCTCCAAGGGCGAAACACTTTTACCTCTTTCTTCTCAAGACCAGTGGAAACCAGCTTGTCCTTCAGAGTTTTCAGGATGAAATGCATGTCTTCTTGGGGAAGTGGGCCCCATTTCGGAGTGAAGGGTGAAGTGAACGAGGTCTTGGCTGAAATATGCTTTTTGATTTCCTTTTTAACTGGTTTCCCTGCAGCAGCCATATCCAATCTGAAATGAAGACAACACCTGCTGTAAGCAAGAAGAATTTTCATTGTCAACAATATACAGTTCTCCACCAACAGACCACCAAAATGCCCCATTCAGAGCGCAGCACTACTCAAAAACACAGCAAAGTGCTGCACATACAGAGTAAAGGTACTGTACAGAGCAGCTAGCTTGTTATAAACAGTAATAAAAAGAATTACACATTACGAAATTCGCGAAAAGAATATACAAAATTACGAATAAACTATACAAATCAGTATGAGTCTATAATGACGAGTGATTTGACACCTTTGTGATATTGTGGCAGTTTTTAAAGTGATTAGAAAAAAAACACAGGTAAGCTTTACAGTTTTAAAGCTACACCAACACAATGATAGTTAAAGACACTGAACAAACAACAGTAAATTTTAGTTACTTTACCTGGTTTATAACGCCGGAAAATCGCTGTTTTTTTTTATATATATATTAAATTGGTGTTCATCAACACGACTGTCCACCGGGAGCCGCCATTTTGTTTGAATTGAAATAACTTTATTTAAAAGAAAAGCTAGAAGCCCACAGCGCCGACCAGCGTTCAAAAGCCAGTATGACAGTCAAGACTGTAGGTAAACTACTATAGTCAGCCAAAACTTTTATTACAGACTCAAAGTCCAAATATAAAAAAAACAAGTTATTACATAAAACACAACTAGAAATTTATGATTAAAATTCATGATAAAGGAAAATCAGATCCACTATATATATATGTATAAACATACATACATACACATGTACATAAACATGTCCAAGCACATATAAATACATACAACTGCACATATACACACCTACGCATCAATACATTACATATAGAACAGTATAGGCTACCAATGCCTCCACAGGTACGGTAGCAAATTATAAAATAAAAACACTCAAGTTGAAGTTCAGCGTTCATAAATTAATTTATGTAAAAGCACACCTAACCTTTAGTAGAAAAAATACTCATATCATCAAAAGGAGGCTATTCATTATGCAGAAATATATTATGTTTGGCTAACTTCAATATAGAACCAGCAGACACAGAGCTATTTTATTTGTCCCCATATTATAATTTTGCTGTGTGTTTGCGCGCGCGCCCATGTGAGAGGGTGACAGACAGCCAATCAGCTCCTCAGCAGCTCTCCGCTCCTCCTCTACAGGCCTGTGCTTGGCTCATCATATTGCATTGATCAGCTGTGCTATAATTACAGCTGCAGAGACAGAGACATCCAGCCAACAGCAGACGCGCATTCATCTGAGCTGCGGAGCTGCATCCGAGAAAATGTCTCCTCAGGTAAAATATCTCGTCACTGCTTTTGTCTTCATTGGATCATGCAGCAGTAGATCAGGGCGGAGACGCGTTATGAATACAATGTACTGCATAACGGTTGTAGCGGCAGTGTGTGCACGACGTGTACTGCAGAAATGCAATGAGTGGTGTGGTGTTATCCATCTTTGACCCTACAGGATGAGTACATGTAGGGAAAACGGCTACACATTCATCATCTGGTATATGCTGCAGCTGCAGCCAGGCTACTCTATTGCAAGCTGATTGTTTAATAAAGGTGACATTATTATTATTATTATTATTATTATTATTATGAACAACAACTAGGATCTAGCTCTAACTGAATTGAGAAGATGAAAAGTGTTTCATTTGTGAATGTAAATCCCATTTTGTCAGCCAGAGCTTAATCTGTGTGACTTTTAATATTATTTGATGCACATCTAATTCCTTTGGTGAGAGTTTTGTGTGTTTTAATGTTTTCCCACTTTCCTATGGTCTATAATTATATGTTCTGCAATGTCCTAGATCTTTTGTAAAGTAGATTATTCAAGCATGCACAAAAGCCCTAGTGTTGAATAAAAGCCCATTGTTTATCTTCAACTTGTGCAACAATCGGTCTCCCAGGCTCTGCATCATGACTGGAATACTATGCTCAGGTTTCTTATTCAGCGCTATTTGTAACTGATTAATATGCATATATTCTCATATTTTGGGATTGCATCACAGCATTACAACTACTTTAGACAGATTCATCTGTCACTCAGCCATGGCAAAGACCATGAGTATAGACTACATGACTGCTTACCCTGTGCAAACAGTAGCTTTTGAATAATTTATCAGACTTCTTTTCGAACCATTTATTATCTGCAGGCAGAGTTTGAAAAGATGGCAGAGGATGTGAAGAAGGTGAAAACGAGGCCTTCGGACCAAGAGCTGCTGGACCTGTATGGCCTTTATAAGCAAGCCATCGTTGGAGAGATTAACACTGGTATGAGTGGCTGCAGAAAATATAGAATCACTACAATGTTCCCTGAGTCCTGAACATTCCCTCCTCTTATTTATAGATAGACCAGGAATAATGGACTTAAAAGGAAAAGCCAAGTGGGATGCCTGGAACTCCAGGAAAGGTAACATGATAAAAATGCTTGTTGGTGAAAAGGTGCAACACATTAGTTTTTGTTTTTGATCCAGATATTTTCTCTTTCAGGAATGTCCCAGGACGATGCCATGTCTGCATACATTACACTTGCAAAGGAAGTCATCAGCAAGTATGGCATGTGAGGCTTTCACTAAACTGAAGAGGCAAAATGAGTGAAAAAAGGACAACAGTCGACTAACTCAGTAACTGAAATAATGCTGCTGCCCCTGTGTAGCTGCCTGATTTCAAAGTCCATAAATTATGCAGTAGAACTTATAATTTAAAATGTATTGTGATTTCTTTTAATGTTTTTTTTACATAGACAATTAACTTATACAAACCCTTTAAGGTTAGAACTATTAAATTTGCTAATTGAGAGTTTATCCAATTTGTGTAATTTTTTTTTCATGTAATCCACATGTGCACAGCAATACTGTAAACATATGCACTTTGATATGTAGCGCAATTCTCAAACAGGATGAACTAAATGCTGTGAAATGTAAAAATAAAATCTCTGGGCAGTTTCTGTTGTGTTGTTATTTATTTTAAGGTAATACAATTCAACAATGACCAAGACCATAACTTCCTCAATCATGCATTAAAATCAGCACCTTCTCAACAAACGCTGAATACAACAACCTTCACAAAGGTATGATTTTTTGCAGGACTGTTATATTAGACTGCATTAGCTTGGTGGCATGGTGGTGCAGTGGTTCCTCCCACCATCCAGAAACATGGTACATGGGATCAGGTTAATTGGCTAATTTAAATTGCCCGTAGATGTGAATGTGAGTATGAGTGGTTGTCTGTCCCTGTGTGTCCTGTGATGAACTGGTGACAATTGTTACTTTTGTACCTATCATTCTGGTCTCTGCTTGATTGGGTGTTATCCAAACCATGAAAAAACAGGATTCGCCACGAGTGTACTTTTGTCTAGAATAGAATAGAATAACATAGAATAAAATGGAATATTTTGTTATTGATCCCTCTGTGGGGGAAATTCACTTGTAACAGTGTAAACAAACTATAACAAGAAAAAAACAGTAAAACAACAACAATAAAATAACAGTCATAAGTAATAATAGTAGAATAAGTAATAATAATAAAAAAAAGTTTAGAATATGTACAAAAATTATTTAGTATGTTTTACATGAGCGCTTTTCTTTCATTTTGTACTGCCTCTCCTCTTGTTTTTTGCCTCTCTGCAGCGCTCACGCTCATCGTCAGCCTCCAATGATAAAATGTAGGTCAAGTGCCATGGGGTCTGCGCATGCGCAGTGGTGTCTTCCGGGCTGGCACCACCGCTGCTGGACGGTGGCCCAGTAGGCAAAGGGTGACACTGGACGAGCTGCAGTGGACAACAGTACGCTGAACTGCAGTGTGTGGATGCAGTAAGCCTGGAGAAGGTGAGCTAACAGAGACACTGTGTTTGAAAGCTGGGCACGGCTCCTCTTTTTTTAAATCAAGTTCAAATAACCACAGGTGAAAGCATAGACTGTACTAAAAGTAGCTAATTTACGTTACACTAGCTAGCTTTCTGGTAACTGTTCGGTCCGTTTCCGTTAATAATAAACAGTAAACAGTTGTTTTTCTGAACGCTTTCAACATGCATGTCTGTATTTCTGTTCAACTGAGCCAAGTTCACTATGAGCTTTTATCCATTGTTGTCGTGAAAATAGGAGTTTATTCATTGACGTTGACGTTGATGTGATACACAGCAACACAGCCTAGCAACGCGTTCAAGCTGGCATTAACTGTGGTTTGGTAAAAGTGTCAGAAAATATATATTTTTTTGTAACTAAAGCTGAACAGATTGTCGTCACAGTGAAAACCACTGTCTGCTGGGTACACCTGCTCAGGTATCGTGTGTGATCAGCCCAACAGACTAGATTTAGCAGTACTTCCTCTTTTAATATTTTGGTCCATTTTTGTTGTGCTTTGTTCTGCATTGTAAGCATAGTAGTCTACTATTCTTGTGTTAATGTGTAATTTATGATGAATGAGCTAAAACTATATATCCCCAATAAAATGCAATAAATACGCAGAAATTGTCTGGTGATGTACACAACAATATTGGCATATTGTACATCTCATACAGTAACTAATCACTGCATATATGCAGCTAATATAATACAGAATAGACAGGGTGTTTTTTGGAAATTACTTTGAGTTTTCTGTATATAAATATGAGTTGTTTGATTTAAGCCAAGACTGTTGCATATGCTTGTTTTGTGTGGATCCAGTGTGAATTCCTTCCTGGGAGAGGAAATGGCTAATAATGTGTCAGAGTCTGTGCCAGAGAGGACCTTTCAACACCAAAGCAGCCTGCCGTCCCTGCCTGTCCCGTCACTAGAGACAAGCCTTTCCAAGTACCTGGATGCAGGTTGGATTGCAACTTTACACAAATTGCTGTGTCACCAGCTCCTCTGTTTCAGATTTGTGTCAATATTAACAGTGTGGACTTTGAACTTCAAATAGTCCCACAGAAAAAAATAAGAATTTATGAAAATGAAAATTCAAACTATCTTATATTTGGCAATAATTTACCAAGTTTTGGAAAATTATGTATAAATTATGTGGAAATTATGTATAAAAATCACCCTATTATTACAGTTATTGATCAACCCCCAGTCTTTATCCATGTGCAGAGGCACATCAGATACCTTCATGCTGATGACACCTCAAATTGTAATGCAACTGTGTGCATGGTCCAACCCACTACTGTGGACACACCAGTGTTTACACTTGGCTGGAGTCTTATTTACTTCGTCCTCAATTTCTGTATTTGTCTGTTCACGTCACCTAAACAGAGCAGACCAAAAAAAAAAGTGACTCTTCACTGCACTGACGTCCTGTCTATTTTAGAATCCATTTAAATTTATTTTTTAGAAGAAAAATAGCTGCCTTAATGGTCTGATATACTATCAATACTGATACTAAAAATATGCAGTGATATTCATCACCATACTTAGGATTTATCTGTCATACCTATCTTCTACCCTGGACACCTTGCTTGTAATTTCTATTAACCATATGTCTGATTCAGTAGATCTTTCTTTGAATATTATAAAAGCATACAAATGTTTCCATGTATCACTGTGTACACAGTACACAGTTCATGTACACATAATTATATCCACCGTTTTACAACAGAAGACTTACAGTACTTGACTCATTTTGCATTACTGTATACTTTTTCTCAGTTCATCCATTTGCATCTGAGGAAGAGTTTAATGCTACAGTCGACATTGTGAAGAAATTTCAGGATGGTGTTGGTAAAGAGCTGCACCAGAAACTACTGCAGAGAGCCAGGACAAAGAGGAATTGGGTGTGTAATTGAGCTGTAAATGTTTTGTTTGGTGTTACAGATATCATCCTCAGTCATGGATGAGTTACTTGACTGACTGCGTTTTTATTCCTCAGCTTGAAGAATGGTGGTTAGACGCTGCGTATCTGGAGCCTCGCATCCCGTCTCAACTGAATGTGAACTTTGGTGGCCCGGGTGCCTACCTGGAGCACTGCTGGCCTCCTGAAGAGGGAACTCAGCTGCAGAGAGCCAGTATCAGCACATGGCATACACTACAGTACTGGAACCTGATCCACACGTAAGACATGATCACACACATTTTACAGGCTTGTTTTTTGTTGTTGTATTAAGACACCCGTCTACTTAATACATATGTGATTTCTTTTTTTTTTTTTTTGCATGTTTTAGGGAGAGGCTGCATCCTCAGAAAGCTGGGAAAACAGCTTTAGATATGGACCAGTTCAGAATGCTGTTCTGCACCTGCAAAGTTCCTGGAGTAAGGAAAGATACCATTCGTAACTACTTCAAGACAGGTAGAATAAGCTCTTATCTCTGACCTTTAGGCACACCTGCACACCCTTTAGCCCACTTTCTCAGCTTACATGTCACCATTGTGCCACAGAACGCGAGGGTCCGTGCCCCTCCCATTTGATCGTGCTTTGTCGTGGACGGATTTTCACATTTGACGCAGTCTGTGATGGACAAATCCTCACTCCTCCAGAACTTCTCAGGTAGTGATATAGACACAGAAAACCCACACACATGCCCTGCGATGAACTGACTGCCTCTCGCCTTAAGAAAGCTGGGATAGGTTCCAGCCCCCCCGTGACCCTATGAGGATAAGCGGTAGAAAATGGATGGATGGAAATACACACACACACAAGAGCAAACTTCCTGTTGACGGGCTCAACCAAGTAATACTCGCGCCGCTGAATGAACTTTGAACACAGAGCAATGCATCTTTCCCCCACCCTTTACTGTATCTTTGAGGAGCAGATGTTCTGTGATTTGTTAAGTTAACATGTCTCCTTACTTCCTTCCCTCACATATCCTCCTTGCATCTTCTGCAGCTCCTCCCAGCAAGTGAGAAATGAGACGAATTGGCCAGAATTATTTTATCATAAAATAAATGGGGCAATGGACAAGTTTTGAATTTTGCAAAAAATGTATTGAGTTAAATCAGTTAATTATTTGTCTTTGGTTATGTGTCCATGTTCTACTGTATATCCAGGTCTAGGGGGAGTTAATTGAAGTAATCAATTAAATCAATGTTACACAATGTTATCCAATCTTGGGGAGAAATTAAAAAAATGTGACATGATATTGATTTAAAAAAAACAAACAAACTATATAGGCCATATTGTCCCTTCTGGTTTTCCATCATATTACCATACTTTTTAAAGAGCATTCCATGTGGTATTAAAAAGGACTTGAAAAGTCTGCATTATAACTTTGTGAACCCTGCAGAAAGCCTGTTATGAGGAGCTGGTTCAGCATCACTTTCTAATTGATGTATCAACCTGAACAGGCAGCTGAGCTTTGTGAAAGCCTGCTGTGAAAGAGAGCCAGAGGGAGATGGAGTGGCTGCTCTCACCTCAGAGGAAAGGACTCGTTGGGCCCAGGTAGGGCTGCTGTGTTTGGAGAGTAAGATCTGAACAGATTATAGCTCTGTGGAAAAGTTCTCAAAAAAGCACAACGTGTATTTGAGGTTCAGCACTGTCAGCATTTATCTGTTTGTTGTCCCTGCAGGCCAGGGAGCATCTAATAAGCATTGATCCACACAATAACACCATCCTGGAGACCATCCAGAGCAGCCTGTTTGTCATATCACTGGATGAAAGAAAACCCTACTCCACTCCAGAGAACTACACAAATGTAATTAATTAATGGATACATTAATTAATGATTGCATGACTTAAATCTACAGTTGGTAAAATATTGTTTTGTCATATTTGCACAAACTGTCGCTGAATGCTAACTGTAAGACATGGAACAGATATTCAGTGAAAAAAAAAAAAAAAAACCTCAGGAAAAAAAAAGTCAAGGAAGGCGTTAAAAATCCACAGGAGCATATTGAACTATGTCCAGGTGATAGGGGTTCAGACTAAAGCAGGGAGGGGTGGGGCCCTATGTAATGCCAATTCATGTAGCATTAGCTCAATGGAAAGTAATGCTGTTATTGGTTGAAGTGTTGTTAACTGGCAGCAGGAGTTTGTTCTCTCAGCTCTATCCATGGCCTAGTTGTCTACATGTTGAAATAGAAATTGAGTTGTGGCGAATGGCATATTAAACCAGCACATTCAAATACGTTTGTAATACGTTGTTGTTTTGTCCTTTTTGAACGTACTACTATCAGGAGGATATAGTGACAGTTATATAACAGCAAATACTGAAGTTAAGTTTTTTTAAAAGTCTGAATGTGTGACTTCTAAATACAGATCACCCTGGAAGCCCTTACAGGCAACCCCACTCTCCGCTGGGGAGACAAATCGTACAATTCACTTGTGTTTGCAGACGGCACCTTTGGATCCATTTGTGATGTGAGTTTGTATGTGTGTGACATCATGCACATAGAGTAGTTTTGATATAATACATGGCTTGTTTTTAGGATATTCTTGTTGCTTATCTTGGACAGTTCCTGTCCAAAAGCAAATAATTCAAATGGGTTAAATCAAATTTGTTTTGCAGCATGCACCATATGATGGCATGGTGCTGGTGTCTATGTGTTGGTACCTGGACCAGCAAATCAAAGTGACAGAAGGCAAATGGAAGGTAATCATTGACAATTATTTGACTCTGTGCTGTATTTACATCATTCTTTTTAGTTCTAATTACATGTATCCACTTTCCACACATTGATATTTGTTCTGTTTAGGGCTCAGATGCAGTCAGACCTGTACCCCATCCTGAGGAGCTGGTGTTCACTGTTGACGAAAAAGTCCAGAGTTACATCAGACACGCCAAACAGCAGTACTTTGAGTCGGTGAGCCAGTATTAAACACCAAAATATAATTGAAAAGGAGTGATGCATAATGAGTTGTCCATAGTCTCAGCTGTGTGGGGGTCCACTCTTTGGCTGTTTTTACAGACTCAGGACCTGCAGATTGTGTGTTACGCCTTCACAGCATTTGGAAAAGCAGCCATCACACAGAGGAAGTTGCATCCGGACACTTTTGTTCAACTGGCAATGCAGTTGTCCTACCAGAGACTGCATAAAAGGTATTGGTTCAAAAGCATGATCATACCTCCACTGATGTCTGAAGTGAATGTCTCTTCTTACTGTGTTCCACAGGCCAGGAAGTTGTTACGAGACAGCAATGACTCGCAAGTTCTACCACGGCAGGACAGAGACGATGCGACCCTGCACCCAGGAGGCTATGAGATGGTGTAAAGCCATGATGGACCCCACATGTGATGTGAGTGTGTCTCTGAAGTCCTGCACACAGAGGAAGGAGATGGAAACAGTTTTTGTGTATTTGAATTATTTTTCTGTCAGGTTGATGCCAAGAGGAAAGCCATGCTGATCGCTTTCAATAAACACAACAAACTGATGGCTGAAGCCCAGGATGGACAAGGTTAGGTCACTTCACACCCAATGTTTTATTTTTTCTTCACTGTTCATCCTTTTTAAGCAACTCTCATTGCTTTTTCACAATGCTCACTGGGCACAGATGTAGGTGCACAGCAATAATAAAATAAAAACAGGTTGAAAACACTGAGTGATCTCCAAAGTGTGAAATGTGCACAACAATGTGAAGCTGTTTTAAAACAAGATTCTTTATTGTCATGCGTACAATTACTGACATCTGACATCTTCGCCTCTTACATAAAATTCACATTTCAGTGGTTATTTTACTGCACTTTGCCTCTTTGCATCTGCAGTTTTCTCCTGAATTCACTAAAAGTTCTCATTAGATAATGCATATTTAAACTTTAAACTTAGATTTGGTTAATGTGCCTACCAGTAGTGTCTCTCCTAACTTTGTTAGGTCAAGTTAGTTTCTGCACGGGTTATTACAGCAGCAGAATGGAAAACTGTTTTCACAGGGAGAATTAATCCATGACTCACTTTGTGATGTTTGTGTCTCTGATATTAATCCATGTCATTTTCTGACCTGTTGCCAGGTTTTGACAGGCATCTTCTTGGGCTGTACCTTATCGCCAAAGAAGAAGGACGTCCCACCCCAGAACTGTTCATGGATCCTCTCTATGCAAAGAGGTACTATCTCCATTTTAATCTTTTTATGGCAGTGTTATATTCTCAGTTTATGGTGCATATGTCTTGATCTTGTAAACGCTGTAACTGTGGAAAGCCTGGAGAGGATTTAATCAGATTTGACACGAACGTCCACTTGGGCTCAAGGATGAACTGATAAGAATTTGATGGTCAAACATAAATTTATGACATAAATTACCACAAATCTGAAAGGATAAAATGATGAAGTGATGACATTTTGGAAGCATAGAATTCTGGCTTAAACAAAAAAATATAAAAAGACAAATAAATTTAGCATTCACAGCATACATCGATACATGTTTATACAGCATAGATTTAAATTGTAATATCAGGAAAAGCTTATATTAGGAAACACATTGAGGGGGTGCAACTTCAGTGTCTACTCAGCTAGACATCACTCCTCTATGTTTACATAGAAAATAGTTGTTTGTTGCTATGTTAATAATCTGGATATTGAATTTAGCACTTTAAAGATCTTAAAATATTGAGTCAGGTCTTATCTAGGTTTTAATATTCACTCAGTTTTACACTTTTATAGTGGAGGTGTTCAGTATAGAAATTATTGGCTCTTTTTCACTCTTGATATTGAAATATGGAGAATTCTATGTCAACTAGAAATCAGATGCAGATGCACAAAGATTTTATGGGATGGTTAAAAAAAAATCCTCCTGGATTATAACAGACATTGTGATAAACTGAATTGTGACACACAAATGATCAAGTAGAATGAAAAGTGTTTGAGGTCTTTTTGTTTGCCTGCAGTGGAGGTGGTGGTAACTTTGTGCTGTCGTCCAGTCTCGTGGGCTACACTACAGTTCTGGGGGCTGTGGCTCCCATGGTGCACCATGGCTATGGCTTTTTCTATCGCATCGGAGAAGACAGGTGAGCAGGAAAGGCATGAGTGTTTCCACCGTGCTGTTTATTCTAATGAAAAGATTTCATGTGGGTGTGATATGTTAAAATGAATAACCATAACCAAATCGACAAACTTGGGCCAGATCAACCCCTTGGTAACTCAGACTGAATTTAAAAATGGCTTCTCTTTCCTCCGGGGTGAAAGAGGAGCCATTGCCCTACGAGTGTTGCCTTACGATGTGAGCAGGCACCCAACCAGGGTCATGGCAACATCATGGGCTTTCTTTAAAGGGATATCATGAGGGATATGAGCCAGTCATTCATTATGTGACAGTCCTCGCTCTGTCCTTTCAGCTAAGTCTGTGATGCACCATAGTGCTGAAACATAAATCATGTGCCAGACTTTGTACTGAGTGAATTGACTGAAAGGGAACAAAATGTTCTTATTTTAACGTCTTTTCCCTGAAGGAGAGGAATGAGGTACAACACCTAGTTGCCCCAGACTTAGCTGTGCTTAATGGAAATGAAGGATGACCATGATGATGAATGTATGTGGGAAGGGTTTTCCATGCGTCACCGTAAAGAACATAATGTCATGGCTCTCTTGAGTTTCCAGTTATTTCTACAACTCTGATTTTTCTCTGCTCGAGTAATTGGAACAGATACTTCTGAAGTTTGGTTCTTTTATGACTTTATTATGGGTCAACTGAAAATGTGACTAAATCTGCTGGGTCAAAAATATACATATAGCAACTGCTGTCATATCCACACTTCTTTCCTTCCAGGATTGTGATTTCCATCTCAGCGTGGAAATCTTGTCATGACACAGATGCTGCGTCACTATTCAACAACTTCAGTAGCTCCTTGCATGAGATGCTCCACCTGGCCACCACATCTCAGCTATAAGTACTCACACCAACACATTAGTGCACACTTCGTTCAAAAACACTCCATTATTAACCAACAGCCAGCGATGGTCATGTTCGTTCTGAGCGCAGATCAATGCAAAGGAACAGAATCGGTACTGCTGATAGACACTGGCTTTAGCATTAAAATAGTTTCTGTTTCTTTTAGTGATAAATAAGACTTCTTAGTGCTGTGTATATTCTTCCCGATTCTCTGATTTTCATTGTAAATTCTATTTTTAAATGCTGACAGTATTAATCCACATTCAATATAATCTGCTGCCGTTGCTCAAGACACTTTTTAATGTTTGTGTAGTCAAGAAATCAATACTTTAGCCTTACATGGTGCAAATTAGCTGTTGATCCTTCTTGCTGTCAAACCGTGTTCAGTATTTTATTTGAATTACAGGGTAACTTAGGTAGAGTTGAGGTTGACCGTCTGTCATCTCCGTATCTGGACCCATTAAAGAATGACAGCTAACACAAACTAGCCATGCAGGGAGTACCATTACTACTGTATTTCACAAGCTTCCACTTTCAGAGAGAAGCACATACTTTGATTTTCCCTTTGAACTTTTCAAAACCAAAGGTTGCCTCTCAGTCAGTTGAGGTAAAAACTAGAGATGCACCGATCCAGTTTTTTCCGATCCAATACTACTGATGAATGAATGAACCGTATACCTTGCCGTGTGAGTGAAGGCATCAGGCTTAACATAAACATTTATCCTCGTTAAAAAAAGGTAACAAATTAAAACAGATATAAATGTACTTAGGGCGGCACGGTGGTGTAGTGGTTAGCACTGTTGCCTCACAGTAAGAAGGTACCTGGTTCAATTCCCGGCCCGGAGCCTTTCTGTGTGGAGTTTGCATGTTCTCCCCGTGTCTGTGTGGGTTCTCTCCAGGTACTCTGGCTTCCTCCCACCATCCAAAAACATGCATGGGGATTAGGTTAATTGGCTAATTTAAATTGACCGTAGGTGTGAATGTGAGTGTGAGTGGTTGTCTGTCTCTATGTGCCCTGCGATGAGGTGGCAACTTGTCCAGGGTGTACCCTGCCTCTCGCTCTAAGACAGCTGGGATAGACTCCAGCACCCCCACGACCCTATGAGGATAAGTGGTAGAAAATGGATGGATGGATAAATGTACTTAATATTATTTATTAAAAAATAACAAAGTGTACATTAACAGCAAAAATAAATAATATAACACTTCCATGTAAAGTGCACTGCAAACAGGTATTTTAAAATGTAAGACGTCACCGGCGTTGAAGTGACTGCATCGGTATGCTGGCTCGTCCTCATTCATCAGATATCCGATCCAGCTAATTAGTCAATATCAGAGCCAATATCCAATCCTGGTATCGGATCGGTGCATCTCTAGTAAAAACAGTATGATGTGTATTACACCTGGATTTTTGCCTTACTTAATTGATCCCTGCAGCTCTCAGGACCTGCGCACTCTGCAGCTCCCCTTTATTTGTGATCCAAGTTAAAGATGGATGAATGTTCACTGCTGGAAAAAAAAAATCTTTGGGATTGTTGACTAAGCTTTTGGAATGGAAAATGTGAATAAGATTGTACTTTTAAATATTCAAATGAAAAATTGTTTAATGTTCAATGTTCATTTTGCAAAAACACTAAATCTGTGATTTTATAAATGTAGCAAAGACCAATAAACCACTAAAGTTGAGAATACCATCTGTGTGATTGTCCCGTCAAATTGTGTTAAAATTATCTGATAATTCAATATTCAATATTAAACTTTAATAGTTACATATTGCATTTGTTGCATATTTTACAAAAGGTTAGTAATTTATTGTATTTGTAGAAATTCAATAGTATTCCAAGTGATTGTGACAAACGTACATTAATGTACTGTGTACAATATTTTCATGAGTTAAAGTGTTCAGGCTTTAACTGTAAAAAGATAAACATCATTATGATAAACAATCAGTGCAGCAATTGTCAAAGAATTTACCCACATACATAAAGTGTATAACCCTTATTTGTGATGACTCCAGTGTCAGAGGTACAGTGTGGTGACTGTACACTTGATGCACTATGATAAATAATAAATCCAGTGCATTGTTAGCTTTCATCTCTATACTAAAGTAGCTCCACCTTATAGATGAAAGGATAAGGATCATGAGTTTCAGACGCAAGGAAGAACAGAAAATATGAGGAGGTGCGATACAATAGATGCTTTTTCAAAGTGGACCTGCTGCAGCTCGGCTCTGTGACTACCTCGACTGACGGCTTTGCGCCAGGAGCCCTCATGATTTCATACCAGCAAGGCTGAACAACCCTGTAACAGTCCTGCCTTGAATAGGGTGTGAAAATGTCACTATGTCAAATATCCAAACAAGTCGGCACTCATTCAGACTTGAACTGATTCACTGAAGCTGGGCAGGGAAACATAGCAGTTTTGCTTCCTGTCTCCTCTCCTTGTCCTCTTATTACTGTGTGTGGCCCATCTGTCTGGTGACCAGCATGTGGTAGACTCCCTCTTTGGCCAGCAGCTGTTGATGTGTCCCCAGTTCAACCACCACCCCTCCGTTGAAGACAGCGATGCGGTCTGCGTTTTGGATGGTGGACAGTCGGTGGGCCACAATGATACATGTCCTGCCCTTACTGGCCTCATCCAGCGCCTCCTGCACCACCTGGAAAGAGCAGAGTGATGACAGTCAAAAAAAAGATCAATATTTATGTAAAGATATTAACATTTATATATAAATATTTTAGGGTTGCCCAAATTAATGCGTTAACATTATTGATCAGATGATTGATTCCACGGTGGTAACTCTACTTGGACATAATGTGTTGCCAGATACGTGCTGGCAGGTCATGAAGCAGAACTCCAACTCACTAATAACGCAGTCTTAACTAACGATCAAACATGCTGATAAAATTAGATTAATCATCTTTTTTTAATCTATCCAAACTTCTCCTGTCATTCAGCAAACAATCCACCAAAGAGCATCGTCAAAATATTAATTTGTAATGTGAAATGGACGAAAAGAAAAAGTTAAAGAGATGTGCTTTTCATAAACACAACACTGTATTAGCACTAATGTGGTGTCACTCTGATTTTAGCAGCTTATAGACATATACACACATTAAGGCTGTCAAAATTAGCATGTCTCTGGTAAGACATGGACACTATTTGTCCAAGTTGGTCTTCTGGTACCAGTGTTATTTGTTATTTGGAAGGATTTATGGAGCTCACCTTCTCACTCTCTGTGTCGAGTGCAGAAGTGGCCTCGTCCAGGAGCAACACTTTGGGGTTACGGAGAATGGCTCGGGCTATGGCTATACGCTGCTTCTGGCCACCTGACAGCTGTGCTCCCTTATCACCTGCCTGAGTGTTGTACTTCTGCTCATACAAACAAAGAAAGAGAGAGAGAGCACATTATATTGTTATATTACTAAAAAATGACCAATACATCCTGTGGTCCATTCACTGCAATTGTAAAGAGACGGAACGAGAAAAGTACAAAAAACAGCCATCTATAAAGACAACACAGCAGCCATGTCATGACTGAGAACAGCATTACTGAAACATCCCAGTAGTTACCTGTGGCAGGTTTTCTATGAAGCTGTGAATGTTGGCAGCTTTAGCAGCTGCCTCGATCTCCGCCTGGGTTGGAGTGCGACTGTTGTCTCCATAGGCAATGTTTTCGCCTAAGCTGCAGTCGAACAGCACGGGTTCCTGGGATACGATGCCTATCTGAGATCTCAACCACTGGATGTTCAGCTGTTTGGCATTTATGTTGTCCAGCAGCTGAAGGAGAAAATGATGGCAGTAATTATTGAACACAGAGCGGTTGGCTTGATGTTTGAGACATGCAACTTTTCGGTTTTAACTCCTGAGTAAATATCCAGTTAGTTGTCGACTTTCTGTGTGTTATTTAGCGTAGGTAGTGTACAGTGGATTTTTACAGATTTTTTGTTGAAAATAGCTGCCTGCTCTGGTCATAAATGACACTAATGTGAGCTGTGAGTGAGGACTAAAAGTATAAAGCCAGAGCACAGAGCCGGTGAGTTTATTTAAGAAAGTCTTGTGCATCAGTTGAAAAATATTTAAAAAATAGCTGAAGAGGGGCTTTATAATAGTGACTCTCAGACAACTGTCAGTAACAGCATCAAGATAAAATGAAATGGTTGGTGCAGTAAAGATAAAAACACGCTACACAGGTCCCTGTCTCATCAGTACAGTGCTGTAAAGCAGCCATAAACACACTGGCTGGCTCAGCCTCAGCCAGCTGACTGTAGGTGAAGAGGCACAAGTGTCATCAGCTAGTTAACAGAGCGTGGGATTGTCTTCTCACCACTCTCCCCACTCTGGGGTCGTAGAACCTCTCCAGCAGCTGGATGGTGGTGCTCTTTCCACAGCCGCTGCTCCCCACCAAGGCCAGAGTCTCTCCCTTTCTCACCATCAGCTTGAGCCCTTGGAGGATCGGCACATCAGGGCGTGTAGGGTAGTTAAACTCAACGCTGTCAAACTGCACGTTACCATCAAATTTGTCCTGGAGTGTGAAGAGATGGAGAGTGATATGTTAGCAGGTGTGTAAAGAGCTGGATTAGTGTTTTGGTGTTGTGTTTGGTGTGTGTGTGGCTTTGTCTTATCTACCGGTGACTCTCCCTCATGTGAAAGATTGTCAATGGCGGGCTCTTTGTTCAGCAGCATCATGAGGTGGGAACCTGAGATTTTAGCCTTGGCATAATTTGGAGCGAAAGAGTTGGCCTCTCCGATAGCCATGGCTCCGTAGAGAACAGCTGAAACCACACTGGAGACAAAATCAAATGCATGTTAGTTTTACCTGGGATTACATAAAGCTAAGCTAAGAATAGAAACTTTATTGTCATTGTATATCAGATACAACGAAATTATGCTGCTCCTAATGGTGCACAACAAATCCCCACATTAAAATCCACCACACGTTACACTCATCCATACATATTCCATAAAAAATATATAAATCTATCAATATAAGAAACATATACAGTATATATATTAATCTGCCAATAAATATGTGCAATCCTGCATTCATCAGGAGAGTCGGGTGCAAAAGCAATAAAGTGCAGACAGAAAAGTCTATGGGTGTTCATTGCTGTAATGGCCTGAAGGAAGAAACTCTTCCTAAACCTGAATGTGTGTGTTTTGATGGACTGGTTGTGTCTGCCTGAGGGCAGCAGCTGAAACAGGTTATGGCCAGGGTGAGTGCAGTCTTTTGAGATGGTGGAAGCTCTTTTGAGGTAGCGCGCAGTAGCAAGGTCAGTTAATGAGGCCGACGACCTTTTCAGCTGTGCGGATAATGCGTTGTAGTGAGTAACATGGATTAATTGACAAAAGTGGAGATGAAATAAATCGAATGATGAATGGAAGAAGACAATATAGTTGCTTGCAGCTTATATTTAGCAACATGCTTTAGGGACAACAGTGATGGTCACAGCCACTCACAGTTAAAAACACTGTTGAAATAATGGCAAAGAACACCAGGGACAGGCAACAGCCTGGGGCCCCAACTAAAAGGGCCACAAACAGCTACTGACCTCAGGAAAAAAAAGTGATGCTTATGCCTACTTTTCTTTCCACTGAAAATGATCCACCAGTGTGTTGGAGGGGCAAACCAAGCTCTATCGACAGTGAGATCACAAGAATGATTGTTTATTACTCATAAATATAGAAGTGCTGTGTAGTGTCAAAGTGTGAAGAGTGACTTTTGCTCAACTGCTTTTTCCTTTATGTCCCTTTCACTTTACTGAGACACAATACTTTAGCTCATGCTCTTTGGTGGATTAGCTTATTGCGGAATTACAGGAGAGTCAGAAAACACGGTGAATCAAATTTTATCAGCACATTTGATAGGTATTTAGAGGCGCGTTGTTAGTTTTGCATTTTTGAAAGGCTGTTGATCCGGTCACTCCCTGCTACTGAACAGAGTGCTGTTTCGTCAAAGTTTATTCATATTACATGTGTCACGTGTCCAAATTTAACCAAACTGGACAAAGCACTCCATGGGATCCCAAGGAACACACCCCTATACTAGATATTGATCACTTTAAATACATTTCCTATCGTTAAGCCTATCTTTGGAAACCTTGGGATCTTGGAAAGAACCTCAAATAAAAAGGGTTTTGAGTACATGTGCGTTTCTTAACTGCTCCATGTGGGTGAGGAGTTAATATTTCTGTGTTTTATAGTTTTATTTTCCTTCAGAGGCCCAAGGTATGATGACCTTTGGTCTTCCTCTTTGTGTAACAGACTATAAATGCTTTGGTTACGTCAGCATCCTAGAACACGTGTCTGTCAGATCACCAAAGTTACAGTGCCTTGTTTGACTGTGTCCTCTTAGTTTAAAGCCAATCCATTCACAGTGACCCCTCATCTACTTCAGGCTTGGGTAATGATTAAAAGCCATATAAACAGCTTATCATGCCATCAGGAATGCTCTGATCTGATGTTATCAGCTATGACCTTCCAATGCAACCAAACTGTTCATCTTCTGTCATTAACTAAAACATCATCTCCTGATTAAGAGACAAGTCATGTTGTCCGTTTACTCACAGGAATACACCCTCGACATCCATCCTTTCTTTCATAACAAGCCAGGCTCCAAAGCGGAAACAGCCTGCGTAAGCAAAGTAAATCATTGCCTGGCTGAAGGAGAAGGTAAAACCATGCACATGGGCCTTTTTCTGGGAGTTCCTGTACAGCGCGTGAGAGAAAGACAGCATAAGAGCGGTCCATGCTCAAATTAATCAAATTCTATTAAAATACATATTCATATAGTTCATATAGCTCATGGAGATTTGTTAAATACAATACAAATTCTTGTACTTGTAGGGTATTTCAAGGTTTTCCTGGTACAACGACTCAAACTTTGGTTCTCTGTTAAGGGAGACGACAGTACGGATATTCTCAATGGCCTCTGTAGCAATCTGTAGAAACAAACCATACAAACATACAGTTTTATAACAAGACATGAGATACATACTGTATAACATATCCCACAATGAATACCTTTCCAGACTTCTCCAGCTCCTTCTTGTCTTCAGCAGCGTGTCCAGTGAGTGCCTTCATCTCCACAGCTCCAGCCAGTGCCATGAAGGGCACCACAACTAGAAGCAGCAGGGTCAGCTCCCAGCCGTACACAAAGGCAATGATCACACTGGTGCCTATGTTGGCTATGTTCTGGGCCAGCATGGCCAGACGTACTCCTGTAGCCTGAGCAGGCGTAAAAGAAGATTTTGTGAGACAATTTATTGTAGTAATCTTTGGCAAATAGCTTTGTTAGTCATGTGTGTGACCGTTGTTAAGACTTACCCCTTGTACTTGGGCTGCGTCTGTGGCCAGTCGGGTAGTGAGCGCCCCAATACTGTTTTTGGGATTGTCAAACCAGCCGAGGTCCTACATGATTAATGTTTTTCATTGGATGTGAAAATAGAAAAATAGAATATACTGTTACATTTAAAACCATTTTAATATACAACAGCAATACTTTGACTGCCACATTGTTCTGACTTCACGTGTTAAAACCCATTTAGACGATATCCATTTAACAGGAGTGAACGGGGCTCCAAAATGCAGCCAGTAAGTGACACAAACTTGACCATTTCTCAACAGACTCTACTTCCTGTGTATCATAGTTTACTAAGGACCCCTAGCTAGTGCCCACCTATGTATCCTTCACAGTGCCTGACCTAAAACAAAGCATGCATGTGTATGTGACAACATCTCAGATAAGTATTTTAGTTCAGGCACTGTGAAGGACACACAGGTGGGCACTAGGGGTCCTTAGTAAACTATGATACATAGGAAGTAGAGTCTGTTTACAGAAGATTTAGAAATTTCTTAAGTTACGGACAACTCCTGACTCAAATGAGAATATTAATAGTGTAGCCCATCTTATTAAATGTCTGTCATTTGAGAAATGGTCAAGCTTGTGTCATTTACTGGCTGCATTTCTGTGCCCTCTTCACTCTTGTTAAATGGATATCATCAAATCCAAAATTGTCAGAAATACTCCGAGTGTCCCCAAAGTGAAATGAATGAGTAAATGACAGTATTTTATCCCAGAAATAAGGTCCAATTTGTAAAAAAAATGACACTTCACCTTTAAACCTCTTGAAAACCTAATTTCTGTGTGACACCAAACATGACTAAATAACCAACAAAGTTAAAGTTTTCACAACACATTGTTAGTATTATTGATTAATTGAATTTCATAATTACAATACAAGGTTACACTCACCTGTCTCATCATGGCCTTAAAGGCACCGAGTCTCAGTTTAAGGGTCAGAATCTCTCCAGATTTGCCGAAACAGAAGCCCTGGTAAATGTTTACAGACAGAAGACATGAGCTCACCTAGACATTGGCATGGACTTCCATAACTGGGTTTAGACATATATGGTTAAAGAAATTGTTCTACATTTTAGGAAATTTGGTTATGAGCTTTCTTGCTGAGGGATAGATATTGCTACCACTACCATGTCAGTCTTATACAGCAGCAGCAAGAAGACAGCAATGTTCCGTCTTTCTGCGAAGCTAAAATAACCAGCAGCGGGCTGTGTGCCTTCAAATTATTGTTCAATTGTAACAGACAGTGATGAGCACAGAGGTCTTATACCTGCCAACAATGAGTGTGTACAATTAGAATCTCATCAGACAAGCCAGATTATAACATCAAATGTACAGTCTGGGGGCAGTTCATAGGCAGAGTTGAAGCCTGTGGGTGGGACCAGCCGTTGTCGTTCAAACTGCCTCTGCACGTAATAGGCCAGTGCTTTGACCAATCAGAGCAACAGACAAGGTGACGCTACCAGCGAAGCCAGCTGCTCTATTAGACTTTTGCCATAACCGGTCAGCAAAACAGCAAATACATCCTTCTTTAAAACGGATGACTTGAGTGCTCCTTTCTGCTCTACTTTCAAAGAAAAGCCCAAGTCTAATCGATGATAGAGCCGATTCAAATGACTGCTGTTCGTTAGCCACAGCCATCTTCATTGTTCTGCTATCTCCAGCATCGCGCAGCCCTGTCATCATCGTGCTAAACCCGCCCCAACGACTTGCTAGACAGATAGAGCGCTGTGATTGGTAAGACAGACCCTTTGCCGCAGTTGTCCTTATAAGTCGGAATTTACGAGTTCCGAGTCGTAAATATCAACTGAAATGCCCCTCGAAGTCGGATTTCCGACTTGTAAACTCGAAAAGTCTTCACCGACCACGACTTAACCACAACATCATAATCTAAGATGGCAGCGCCCTGGATTAGCGCCGCGTTATACGTTACAGCCTACAGTAGAGTTAAACATTTTTCCCACACATAATTACGCTGGAGAAAAAACACACATCGCCTCCGCGTCTTCGTGCCTATCAATTGTGTTTGAGGACCTGATATTGCTGCATTAGCTTTCTGCATTCCGACAGAGCAAGCCCAACAAACTTTTCATTGGAGGCGTCCATCTTGGTTTTCCGACTTTTATACTGGAATGCCGTCAACTCGGGTGTGACGTCATTCCCAGTTCCGAATCCCAACTTCCGATACAACACGAACACATTAGCCCCTATGCTGTGCCGCTAGACAATCCTGCTAGGGCAAAAATATTTTCTGCCGCTAGGGTGCATCTACATTTCTAGGTTACTCGATAGCATTTCATAACATTGTATGAAAGTACTTTCGCAATTATTTGATCAAAAGCCAGTACTAAAGGACAAAGTGGATGTCGTGAGTGTGACATCAGAGGATACCAAGTCCTTCTATCAACTGGGAACAATGCACTTTATGTCATGGATATCAGTTAGACATTTGTTGAGGCTATGTCTCCTTGTGACACACAAAGGCCTAAAAATATGTTTCATCCATACATTAGAAAAGGATTGTCTGAGTTGGTTGAGATTATTCACTAAAAACAGTCAGAATGTGTGTGTGTGTGTGCGCGTGCACATACCTGTAGAAACATGGCAACAAAGGATACAACTCCAATAACAACAAACATCAGAGAAAATAATGTGGCTCTTTCGTCAACAACTGCTTGATCTGGATTTGCAAATATCTGAGAGGAGAGATTATAAACAGCTGATTTATGGCATTCTTCAACATTTGACAAATAACATGAATCATTAAAATCACTAGTAAGTAGTAAGATTAACATACAGTGATGATCTTGGAAAAGATGATAGCGAATGCTGGCTGCATGGCTCCATTGATGATGGCACAGATGGTCCCCACCAAAATGTACGGCCACTCAGGAAGATTGAGACGCATCAATGCAAACAATGATACTGGGGGAACATTTTCCTCCTGGAGAAAGAGGCAGAAGCAGCTGATTCTGAGTATGTAACCAATGGATTGTGGGGAAAGATGGAGGATAACAGTGGAGCAAGTGCAGAGGCATCAAAAATGTTCTCCAATTTTAGACAATATCTTTATAATAGGGTTATTATATGTGTACACAGTTCACCCAGTGTACACACATAATCCAGTGTACCCAGAATGATCCAGGGCCAGAGAGCTGAAAAGATACTATTAGGACCACATCTTCTGCAAGAATCCTCGCCCCGACTACATTTCCGTATCTTGTCCATGAAAATCACAAACAGGATTGGTGATAAAGTGCAGCCCTGCCGGGCCAACACTCGCCAGAAAAGAATCCAATTTACTGCTGAGAACCTAAACACAGCTATAGCTATGGCCTTGCAGCGACTGGATGGCCCTTAGAAGTGACACCTTCAACCTGTACTCCTGCAGTACCGCACAATGTCTCAGGGGACCAGGTCATACTCCTTTTCCAGATCCATAAAACACATATAGACTGGATGGACATACTGACATGTCCCCTCCAGGATCCTTGTGATATTGAGGAGCAGGTCCATAGTTCCATGACCAGGAATTCTTCAATCTGAGGTTTGACCATTGGCCAAATCTTTCCAGCATCTTGGAGTAGACTTTACCAGGGAAGCTGAGAAGTGTCTCAAGTCTTTATTTGACACACACTCTCTGGTCCCCCTTTTGAACAGGGAACCACCACTGCCACTCCTTAGACACTGTCCCAGACCTCCACGTAATGTTGAAGAGACGTGTCATCCAAGGCAGCCCCTTCACACCCAGGGCCCTCAGCATTTATGGGTGATTCTCGTCAGGGCTTCTCTCTTCAGTAACACTGGACTATCTCAGTGACTTCCACCAGGGAAATTGCTGATGATCCCCACTAGCCTCCAGCTCTACCTCGACAATAGAGGCCATATTAGTCACATTCAGGAGTTCCTCAAAGTGCTCCTTCCACCACCCAATTACCTTCTCATTTGCTGTCAGCAGCATCCCATCCTTACTGTACACATCTTGTATGGTACCCTGCTTCCCCTGCCTAAGGTGTTGAGCGGTTTACACCGGCACCTTGCAACTGCCTCAGTAGTCCCCTGGAATAACATATCTTTGAAGGACTCTATTCATTTATATAGACCCTTGACCTTGAGGCTGCTTATTTTTTTAGCACACACACCATGACATGTTGACCCAGCCACTCAAACCTGAGAGATGTTGCACCACAGCTCACCTCTTCTGTCCCGTCATCCTTGAGATTTTCTTTCTCCTCCATGCCTCTCTCTGAGGCAGCGAAGGAAGAACCTCTTGTGGACTTCCTCCTTGGCAGAGAGGACCGAGAGAGGGACTTGACTAATGGCAGCTTCTCATGTGCAAACACATCTTCATCCTCCTCCTCCTTTTCAACTTTCTGAAAGGTCTGTGGCAGAGATTGACAGGAGAATACCACAGATACAAACAATATCAAAGACTGACCACCCTGAAACTACATAGTTCTTGATTTCAAGCCAGACCAAATGGTGTGTCAGAGTGTTTGTGTGTGTCTGTTACCTGCATGGTGACCAGTGTATGGTAGACTCCCTGTTTTTCCATCAGTTGGCTATGAGTTCCCAGCTCTACAACGTCACCGTTCTGGAAGCCAGCGATGACATCAGCGTTTCTGATGGTTGAGAGGCGGTGGGCAACAACTATAGTGGTGCGACCCTGTCGGACCTACACACATAGATATGTGTCAAAGTTTTTGTGTCCATGCTTACATGTATAAGGTGGAGATAAAATTGTGCATTTAACGTATGAACATATAACATAAGTACATGTTGACAGGTTAGTGATTAGTAATAAGTCTGTGGCCTGTGGCTCTAATACCCCTTCTCCACTGGGGTGGTTCCAGGGCTGGTTCGGCACTAGAGCCTGACTTAGCACCAGTTCTTTGTGTTTCCACAGCCTAAGCTCCGGCCCCTGGTGCTTAAAACTGGGGCCAGGCAAGCACCAAGTCTTTGCTGGTCCAGAGCTAAGCATTTATTACCGGCTTGTGGTGGGGTTACTGAGACCAACAAGACCAGAGTAAACACTGCCTGGTTTGTTTGCAAATGTATTGAAAGGACTCCTGGGACACATCTATCCCTTTTCCACCAACAGGAACTTGGTGCTAGTTCAGTGCTGGTGCACAGTTGGTTCAACTTGCAATTCTCCTTAGCACTGGTCGCTTTTCAATTGGCAAGGAGCCTAGTCAGAGATACATCATTACGTCACTGCAAAATGTCAGTACATCACAGCATTTTTCACCCGACAAAGCTTGTGCAATGTAAAATCAAAACAAGGCTTTGCAAAAAATCCAGAGCCGACAAAACTTATACCGTTTTTACACCAGAAGCTTTTTATGGGAACAAGTGGGGCACCATCTTGGAACGTAGTATCCAGTTTTTCTTAATTCAGCTATGGTTGAGACGATTGACGAAAAAAACCTGTCTAGTGATTCATCCTCTGGAGGTCATGAATGTCTGGATCAACGAGGTGGACTGACTGACAGCCAGATCAATATCTGTATCTGTATCAAGTAAACCAAAGTTATCTAATGTATATCAAGTATTTTAACTGGAGTTCTTTAAAATATCTGTCTAAGTGTGAAGTAATGCTGTTCTGTATTTTTACCTTGTCTAGTGCAGCTTGCACAATGGATTCACTCTCAGCATCAAGAGCAGATGTTGCTTCATCCAACAGGAGGATTTTAGGGTTGCGGACTAGAGCTCGAGCAATTGCAATCCTCTGCTTCTGTCCTCCACTCATTTGAGTCCCTCTGTCTCCAACCATTGTCTCAAATTTCTGCTCAGCAACAAGACAGGTATACAAGTTTCAATATTAGCAAGCGGTGCACAGAGTTCTTGATAAGCACAGAGGACAGGAGTCAATAATGCAGTCATACATCAGGAAGGTTCATAATGAAGTCGTAAGCGTTGGCCTCCTTGGCAGCTTGTTCGATCTCATAATCTGTCACATCTGGTCGGCCGTATCTGATGTTTTCAATGATGGTGGTGGCAAAGAGGATGGGCTCCTGACTCACCACTCCGATCATCTCTCTCAGGTAGCGGATGTTAAGAGAACGGATGTCATGACCGTCAATGGTCACCTACAATGCAGGAGTCAAACGGACACAGCAGATAATATAAATATAGACATCCATGCATAATTGAAACGGCATCTTATATGTTGTTGTTAAAAGAATAATTTGACATTTTGGGAAATTTAGCTTTTTTGCCCCGAGTTACATGAGTGTGTGTGTGTGTGTGTGTGTGTGTGTGTGTGTGTGTGTATAATTTAAGATAAAATGTTCTAGGAATGCAATGCTAAATAAGTGGAGTGCTTTTTTAACTATAGCAGAGTGAATATGATGAAAAATATTGGGTCAATCCTTTGAATGAAGTAGTTTAGAAAAATCACTTACCGATCCTTCTTGAGGATCGTAGAACCTCTGCAGCAGCTGGATCGTAGTGCTTTTACCACAGCCGCTGCCACCCACCAAGGCAATGGTCTGTCCACTCTTCACACTCAGAGACAAATTATTCAGTACCTACCAATGATAACATTGTCAGTGCTCACTGACATTGTGTATACATACAGGTTAAAAGTGATATAGTGGTTGTTTTAGAATTCAGTAAACAGTAGGGAACATACTTTGATGTCTGGCCTCGAGGGGTAGCTGAAGTGAATGTTCTTGAACTCTATGTTTCCTGTAATGGAGTCAGGCTTGTAGCCGGCCTCTGAATAGCTGTCGATGGTCGGTTTCTGTTGACGAAAGAGTTAATTACAGTTTTGCCTTTATTTGCTATTCTTTGCTTGTTTGGCCTCAGTTGTATAAAGAACCTGATTCTTATCACAACCTCAAACAGACAATTGGAGGAAGCTAGCCCTCCTTGTGAGGGTGAGCATATTTAAAAAGGCAGATGTTTTTTCCAGTTCTTTGTATATTTTCTCCACTATTCTCCTCAAAGGTTGAGCTCTGTGCCAACAGAGATTGTGAGGCTGTTTCCTTGGAGGCCTCGTCCTTCTGTATTTCTTGACCGGAAAGTTGATCTAAAAAGCACCTTTCTAGAGGTCACAAAGTGCCTTACAATAAAAGACATAAGATAGAGACACAATGTAAAAGTGATAAATAAAACTGAGATGAAAGTAAGCATTCAAGGATTAACTAAAATTATTGGAGAGGTTTCCCATGTTTTAACTTTTGCTCAAAGCTGACTTGACCCATACTAATTTCTTACAATGTTTACTCAAGGATGTGAGGCAATGAGATCATGGGGATGACCCACTAAACATAGGCACATCCCAGAATATCTCAAGACATTAGTGTCAGAAATTACACAAATGATTCACTTAAAGAAATTGGTTTTGTAACACTGAGCCACAGCTGTGAAATCTTCAGCCAAATAACCTGACAGCAGGTGCTCCAATTAGAGCATAGCACAACATCTCTGACTCCGCATGATCGGCTGCATCAAAGCGGCTTCCCAGAGCGTCAGACTGCAGCGGTGCATGTTCAGTAACACAAACTGACAACTGTTCTGCAGCAAAAACATCTAAAAAAAGTTTGTCATGTGTGCCTTGGAGTGAAATTCCTTACATGATCAATAATGCTGTACACTTTATGGGCACCTCCCCGGGCGCTGGCAAAGGTCTGGAAGTTAGGAGACGCCTGTCCCACACTGAAAGCTCCAATAATCACAGTGAAGAAAACCTTAAGAGACACACACACATTAGTGTTAGCTGCAGCAACCTTTTTTTTCCAGAGAGACCCTTTTGTTTTAAGGGAATGGATTATAGATACTGGGTACACTCACAATGAGTAAAGTTCCAATGGTGTACTCCTGACTCAGGATGAGTCTGCTCCCGTACCAGAAGGCCAGAGCATAGGACAAGTAGATCATCAGGAAGGCCACGCCCATGGAGAGGTTTGCAGATATTGCCTTCCTTATTCCCATGTTCTTTGCATTCTCCAGATATTTATTATATCTGTGGTGTAACACACACACACATACAAGCATGAGTGCTTGTTCAGTGGAAAGCTAAGCTAAATGTACATCCCTTTGCAATGACAACGGTGCAACATCAGTAGAAAGCACTAGTCTAATTCTATGTTTTTATGGCTTTTATCCAGTTCTAGCCAAAGGAAAGCACAATGCATTAAATTACAATGACATTGCATGCAGTGCACTTCCTCCATTTACAGCCTTAGCAGGGGCTATTTCTCAGACAGTGATGATCATTCGATGAACCAAAATATATTTGCCCTGCATAGATGTTTTGCTTTGTTGAACAAAAAATCTACATTTACATTCTACATTTGGTCTCATAATTTTCCATCAGATGAGTACCTGGTCATAATCTAATATAATATAATACATAATTTAAGGGCAATACTTCTTTTGAAACTGACCTCTTGATTTCTCGCTCCTGACCATTGAAGGCAAACACCGTCCTGATAGCAGAGAGCACCTCTTCTGCCACAGCTCCAGCTTTGGCGTATGCAGTCTGCTCTTTAGAAGTGAAAGATGCCAGCACCTATTGAGACAAGAAGAAAGACATCATATTATTAAGAATACTTTCAGGGTATTGTGTTCTTGGAAATGGCCCAAAACAAAGTGAAGCTTAAAAGAGCAACACAAAGTCATCAGAGAGACATTTACCTTAGAGAAAAGTCCAGCTGAAATGCCCAGCGCAGGACTCACAGCCAGGATGACCAGAGTGAGTTTCCAGCCTTTGATGAAGCCGATGATGAAGGCTGATAGAAAGGCGCTGAAGGCCTGGATAAGCTTCCCGGCTTTGTCTCCAATACCCTCTTGGATCTTATAGATGTCACTGTGCATGCAAATATAGACAACATGCCCAGCAGTGATTACAAATGGAATGAAAACCATTTTTCTGTTATGTGAAATCTGTGAAATTGTATTAATCCTGACTTGTTTCAACATGTCAGTAAAGGAAGATACTTTGTATAGAAAAATAATTAATTGATTAGTAAATCAACAGATAATTATTGAGCAAAATTGTGATAACTATTTGATTGTGTGTACGATTTTGCGGCATTTAGTGTCGTTGAAGGCTGTAACCAACTTTATTTCCATGACTACAGTAATGTTAGCTGCTGAATGCAAAACCTTGGTTCCACCGTTTGGCCGTAGGAAATGAAAGCTGCAACCTTACATTACAAAAATGAAATATGGCTGTGTAAGAAATAGACTGTGAGGCTTGTCTGTTACCCACTCTGTGAGACGTGTGTTGAGCTCTCCTGTTTCATTAACATCGAACCAGCCAATGTCCTGCTGCATGATTCGATGGAAAAACAACTTGCGGATGTGTGTGGCCTGCCGTCCAGCTGACAGGGTCCAGAAGGCCACTTGGCCGTAGGCGACCACCAGCACAACAAAACCCATGATGGAGTAATAGATGGCAAAGCTGGAAATAGAGACGTATTGTGACACATGGCTTAAAGAAGTGGAGGTTGGCAATGTATGACAAGAAATGAAGCAGACTTATGTCAAAATAAACCCCTGCAGGTTCCCTGACCCTCTGACATGTATGAAACTCTCAAATATAACAAAAACACAACATCAACATACAATTAAACAGCTCTGTTTATGCTGACCATATGAAGTCTTACCGAGTCATGTCTTTCTCTAAGGTGCTGTTTTTATGTGTGAAGGTGATGTCTGAAGACACAAGGCAATAAAGGACATGGTTAAAAGGTGTTTATACATCACATCATCATTTCTGCACATCTGTAAGTGAAAACTTACTGGAGCTGGTGTTGATTTGTGCCATCTGAGCGTTTGATACAAAGCTGTCTGTCATGTCTCCAAACACAATACACATGAGAGGAAGTATTACACCATGGACTGCAGCACAGACCGTCCCAGCCAAGATCAACACAATGTCCAGGCCTCTAGCAAACCTAAACTACACTCCCATAAAGGAGATGGTGTAGAAAGACCAAAGACAAAACAACAGACATCAGTATCTGCATGTTGCTCTTGGTAATATGATGGGTGTGAGAAAACTGAATTAGGCAATCAGGGAAATACTTTAAACTCTGAGCAGCTATTATATTCTCACAGCAGGGGACAGGGGGAGTCAAACAACAGGAGGATGTGCTGCACTCCCATCCTCCCCACCAGTCTCCTTCCTTTACTTCACACACTCTCTCTCACACACACACACACACCTACCTCACAGTTATGTAAAATCCAGCCACTTACAACCTCACAATATAACTATTACTGTATCATCTGTGTATATCTTCAAACTTAATCTCAAATTAATCTCAAAAACATTTTTATATAAATCAATTCAGTATTTGTAGCATATAAAAACACAGGTGAAATTACCGCAGTACATATCCAGTTTACTGAAATATTACTTCAATAGCTGTGACACTGGATGATCAGAGAAAATTCTCCTCATGTTTGTACTTGTGTATGAAACTTTTTTTTTTTTTTATTTTGCTGCCCATCTTAACCAGAACTCCCTAGCAGAGGTTATACTATGCCTATGCCAATTGGACTTTTCTGGTTAGGAAGAGAAAAATAATCCCATGCTGCTTCAAAAGAATAATTACAAAACTTAAACACCTGGTTCTGATTGATCACAGTGTGATGACAGAGCTTACCACTTCAATGGGGCCAACCATGGGCAGCTTTGGCTCTTTTTCCTTCTTCTTTCCATTCTCCTTGCTTTCGCTGGAGGATATCAAAGGCATGATGAATGAATATAAAGTCTAATTGTAAGTTCTCTAGAGAATAACTAGGCACCTGTTATGGTTAATATGAATGAGCACTGTTTTAAAAACATTGCTCTTTGTTATAAAAAGAGAATATTTAAAGTGAGCTTACCTTAAATCTCCGTTCTGGTCGTGTTTGACGCCAGATGATATTTTATTTTCACCCTTCTCCTCCATGTCTGGGTCCTGTCAGGAGATTTCAGCTCTCAATCGGATTCAAGGCTTATTGGCTCAGTCTGCAACATCAATATGCTGCAGAGCTATCATATAGCCTGAAGGCAGAAGGAGAAAGTAACGGACTCTAACAGCTGCTGACCGTCAGTCTACTGCACAGAGGCAGTGATGTCCTGGTGATCTCCTGCTGCTCCTCCTCCTGCCCCTCCTCTCTCCTCTTCACGTGTCTTTATTGCTGTTTAACCAGGGAAGCTCAGAGAAATATAGTATCCTGGCTGGATCTCAACTATGTATTACGAGCACGTACATCTTATTTCATTATAATATTATAAACTTTGAAATTTATAAATTTGTAAGGACATGGGGTGAGTTGCTTGTTTTGCATGTGGCGTCATATCATCAAATTAGTGCATGGCATAAACCATAATGTTGTCTGAGGTGGGTTAAGATGAGTCATCTGGAGCCAAAACCTGACAGCACAACTTCAAACACACAAGAGACACGGACGTCACTGTATGAGTTATTCAAATCATCATTTTGTAAACCTTAAAAAAGGGCTTAGACTTAGAGTTTAAAGAGATAAAGTGCCATAAAGACAGACTTTACCCTGTGTTATCACACCCTATCATGTCAAACGTGTTAAACTTTCCTTTGAGAGTAGCTGATAACTAAGAGTATTACAAAAATATAGACATACACTTCATCATATTCAGGATAAAATGTTCCGATAGTACTGATGTTTAAATGGTTTGTAAATTCCCTCTTATACCACTTAAAATCAAAAGAGAGCAGCATCAGATTTCTTCTGATCTTCAACAATAACTCATAAGTAACTCAGTAAAGGTCATATTTGCCACCATGTCATGTGTTTCCTTCAGATTGTTTTTTTTTTTTTCCAACTCTGTCAGCGACATTTCTGTGGTTTCTTTGCATCTGAAAGTACACGTATACTGGCTGCACAGAGGTGAGAATGTCTGAAACTAAACCCACATTGTCCTGAATACAATATCCTGCTGCTCTGGTTGATTCATACATCAGTAAAAGTGAAATGGTGATCTTTTGTTGTTGTTTGTTTGGTAAATCACATTATAAAAAATCTCTCTCTCTCTCTCTCTCTCTCTCTATATATATATATATATATATATATATATATATATATATATATACAGTATATGTATATATATATATGGACATATATATACGTATATATATATATATATACACATATATGTACACACACACGTATATACGTGTGTGTGTGTACATATATATATATATATATATATATATATATATATATATATATATATATATATATATATACATATATATATATATATATATATATATATATGTACACACACACAAGTATATAAGTACATATAAACACATATATATCACACTCATATATCACATATATTTCACTCACACTCACTTATATTATTTTAATAGGTGAAAAGTATGACTAGATTTACTAGTAATGTTTTATGGAGTATTTATTCAGTTTTATGTTCTGTAAATGTGATTTTTTTTTCCATGTAAATGTCTGAAAGTGTTTTTTCTACTACAAAGTGTCCTATTATGGAATTACTGAATGAAAAAAAAAGATCTTAATCATTTGTTTTCCTGTGTTTATTTCCTGTAATAACTGTTTTGTACACTAGGTGGCAGTCGACTATAAAGGGACACAGGAAGGGTAAATAACGCGGCCGGGCGTGTTGCATGCCGGGAGGCTTTTTGACCGTGGCCATGACGACTGAAGGTAGCATAGCAACGACTCTGATGTCGCCTGACTGAAAAAAAGCGAAATATGAAGCAGCTGCAAACAAAAGTAGGCACGTTCGGACATCGTTGTCGTGTACGGCGCGCAGCATCTCCATAGCGATAGTTCCCATAGTGACTATTGAAAGCTAGGTGGCTAAACCAAGCTTAATGTTAAGAACTTGATTCAAAACTGTTTGACAAAGGACACCCACTGTAGATTATCCAGAGCAGACACGGCTCGTTGTGACTCTGGCTCGAGCACCGTGAAGGACACATATTACAGTTGGCTCTTTCTCAGTGAGGTAAGAGTAGCACTAAGAGCTAACCTCTACGTCCTTTTTTAACTATGTCTGCAAATAGTTTCTTGACTGTTCATCCAGCAGGTAGATGACTATGGAAACAACTTCACTCTTCTGATCATCTGTGTTTGCCACAGACACATACAATATGTGTTCGAACAGTATACGGATAGATACTTTATTAATCCAGAGGGATTCTCTGATGTTAATCCATGTTACGTACTGATATTGTTGCCAGGTTTTGACATCTTTTTTGACTGGATCTTATCTGCACCAGTGACAACCACTGCTTGAGGCTCTATGTTTTCAGGTTGTTGTACATATGTTCCATTCTCTTAAACGCAATATCTGGTCTGATGGAGATTTCATCATATTTGGCACAAGCCTTCACTTGGACTCAAGGATGAAATGATAAGGATTTGGTGGTGAAACGTCAAGGTCACTTTGACCCTACTAAACACGTTGTTATCCTTAAAGGTAGAGTTGGCGATATCGAAGAGCTAGCAAGATTTGAAAGATGCACTGCTACGAATCCCCCTCTAAGTTCCTCCTCCTCTAGTCAGCACTACGACCAATGCAGCCTTTTCTACCTCCGTCTTTCTCTTCTTTGGCTGTGTAGCCGACCGAGCCACGGGTAACGCTGGAATCGGTATTTTAGGCTGCTTTTTCTCTGCCATTGTAAACTGGTCTGGTATTCTCCAGCTACCGAAGTATTTTGAGAGAAGAGCGTGCTTGATACCTGCGGTCACGGCGAAGCGATATGTGTGCCCGCGCAGAGTAGAGGGTAGAGTGGGGGCGCGCGCGGGGCGGGCGCAGGACGAGACTAGAACGCATCTGATTCGTACTTCACACTCGGACCGAGGTTATTAATTGGTCAAAGTTTTTATAGTCCTGTGGCTGCCACAGATCTTGGATTCTATTCACCTCTCTTTCTGAATACATATTAAATTGATGACTATCAGGGTGGAAGGACCATTTTATCCAATATAACAAAACGTGTCTCTAAAAATCATCGCCTACTACACCTTTAAGACTTCAGTAATTCATCTGTGATGTATATGGATAATACTAATGTGCAATCATCACTTAGTATGTTTGCATGGTGCAGTGGTTAATGCTATTTAGTCCAAGTTTTGACCTCCAGCCAGGGCAGGCGTTTCTGTGTGGAGCAATTCTCTGATTTTTGCTTCATTTCCTCAGGGTACTCTGAATTCTGTTACATATATATACACAAATATATGTTAAAATAGAATTTATTTGTTAAATGTTTTCTTCTGTGCCGTACTCAAGTACTCAAGTTCGAAGTTGGACTGAAAGTGAAATAATCGTTTCCTAACACATCAGTGAATACCCTCTTGTTTTAACTTTTGCCTTCCACTTTCCGAATTATATACTTTTATTTTCAGTTTTACTTGAAAACTAAGGGTAGCTCTCTATTGAGATGAAGCACTCAATAGAAGGTGTAGTACTTAAGTATATCAGTGAAACTCTTTCCTGATTGTTGCCTTACTTGCTGTAAAACATAAATGAAACTTCAAGCTGTGATTTTTCAAATCATTTTCCTTTGTACTTACGAATTACAAAAACTTTGTCTAAACGGCGTAAAACATACAAACAAAACATACAAAATATGCATTCACCATTAAACATTCCTTGAAGACATACATATGACAATAAATAGGCCTACTTCAAATGTAAAGAGGAAATGCAAAAAAAAGACTGACTCAGCAGTATACATTCATAAAAAATGCAAAAGAGAGCAGACTTTCTCTGTCTTTATCTGAATTCTAAAATAAGGGAATCAGAGTCATGCCATCTGCATATTTAAATAACATAAAATATACATGATTGATCTTGAAATTGTTTGCATAAGAGAAAAGCAGCGGGAAAAGCAGCGGTGAAAAGATAAGGCTCCTGTGGTGCTCAACACAATCTCATGTGAGACACTGCTACTGACACTTTGAGGACCATCTCTGATCCATTGAAGTCCCTGCAAAAGAATATATATTTGCATGGTTTTTAAAGCGAAGGTCGCTAAATAGTACTCTGGCATAGTAAGTAGAGATTTGTAGATGCTTCGCTGGTGTATTGAACAAGGTTATAGTTGCTGAAGCTGGACCAGTTTTACTTCCTGTCCCCTCTCCTTGTCCTCTTATTACTGTGTGTGGCCCATCTGTTTGGTGACCAGCATGTGGTAGACTCCCTCTTTGGCCAGCAGCTGTTGATGTGTCCCCAGTTCAACCACCACCCCTTTCTTGAAGACAGCGATGCGGTCTGCGTTTTGGATGGTGGACAGTCGGTGGGCCACTATGATACATGTCCTGCCCTTACTGGCCTCATCCAGCGCCTCCTGCACCACCTGGAAAGAGCAGAGTGATGACAGTGACCTTACTGTCATTAACAACAGAGCTTGTAGCAGGTGGACATGAGCCAGAATGAAGACACTAAATTATGTAACATCCCAAAAGTTATGGTAAATTATGGTGAGGAAAAACTGCCATGGCCATTTTCAGAGGGTTCTTTTGATCTGTCACCTTAAGGTATGTGAATGAAAACTTGTTTTTCATTGCATGTTGCTACTCACCTGTACCTGAAAAAGTTACTTTCATTGTGTGAAAATGTGTTTTGTCTGACTGACAGAATGGTAGTACACCACATCAGAGTGTTCTGATCAGTAACTAATTTTGGTTCTTTTTATATTTCCTGTTTTCTTGATCATTGGTCTTACTGGTACCAGTGTTATTTGTTATTTGGAAGGATTTATGGAGCTCACCTTCTCACTCTCTGTGTCGAGTGCAGAAGTGGCCTCGTCCAGGAGCAACACTTTGGGGTTACGGAGAATGGCTCGGGCTATGGCTATACGCTGCTTCTGGCCACCTGACAGCTGTGCTCCCTTATCACCTGCCTGAGTGTTGTACTTCTGCTCATACAAACAAAGAAAGAGAGAGAGAGCACATTATATTGTTATATTACTAAAAAATGACCAATACATCCTGTGGTCCATTCACTGCAATTGTAAAGAGACGGAACGAGAAAAGTACAAAAAACAGCCATCTATAAAGACAACACAGCAGCCATGTCATGACTGAGAACAGCATTACTGAAACATCCCAGTAGTTACCTGTGGCAGGTTTTCTATGAAGCTGTGAATGTTGGCAGCTTTAGCAGCTGCCTCGATCTCCGCCTGGGTTGGAGTGCGACTGTTGTCTCCATAGGCGATGTTTTCACCCAAGCTGCAGTCGAACAGCACGGGTTCCTGGGATACGATGCCTATCTGAGATCTCAACCACTGGATGTTCAGCTGTTTGGCATTTATGTTGTCCAGCAGCTGAAGGAGAAAATGATGGCTGTAATTATTGAACACAGAGCGGTTGGCTTGATGTTTGAGACATGCAACTTTTCGGTTTTAACTCCTGAGTAAATATCCAGTTAGTTGTCGACTTTCTGTGTGCTGTTTAGTGTACGTAGTGTACAGTGGATTTTTACAGATTTTTTGTTGAAAATAGCTGCCTGCTCTGGTCATAAATGACACTAATGTGAGCTGTGAGTGAGGACTAAAAGTATAAAGCCAGAGCACAGAGCCGGTGAGTTTATTTAAGAAAGTCTTGTGCATCAGTTGAAAAATATTTATTCAAAAATAGCTGAAGAGGGGCTTTATAATAGTGACCTTGTGTTAATGTGGGAGCTTTCTCTCTCAGACAACTGTCAGTAACAGCATCAAGATAAAATGAAATGGTTGGTGCAGTAAAGATAAAAACACGCTACACTGGTCCCTGTCTCATCAGTACAGTGCTGTAAAGCAGCCATAAACACACTGGCTGGCTCAGCCTCAGCCAGCTGACTGTAGGTGAAGAGGCACAAGTGTCATCAGCTAGGTAACAGAGCGTGGGATTGTCTTCTCACCACTCTCCCCACTCTGGGGTCGTAGAACCTCTCCAGCAGCTGGATGGTGGTGCTCTTTCCACAGCCGCTGCTCCCCACCAAGGCCAGAGTCTCTCCCTTTCTCACCATCAGCTTGAGCCCTTGGAGGATCGGCACATCAGGGCGTGTAGGGTAGTTAAACTCAACGCTGTCAAACTGCACGTTACCATCAAATTTGTCCTGGAGTGTGAAGAGATGGAGAGTGATATGTTAGCAGGTGTGTAAAGAGCTGGATTAGAAGTGTTGTGTTTGGTGTGTGTGGGGCTTTGTCTTATCTACCGGTGACTCTCCCTCATGTGAAAGATTGTCAATGGCGGGCTCTTTGTTCAGCAGCATCATGAGATGGGAACCTGAGATTTTGGCCTTAGCATAGTTTGGAGCGAAAGAGTTGACCTCACCAAGAGCCATGGCTCCGTAGAGAATAGCTGAAAACACACTGGAGACAAAATCAAATGCATGTTAGTTTTACCTGGGATTACATAAAGCTAAGCTAACAATTGACAAAAGTTAAGATGAAGTAAAGTTACTTTTACATTTTAGCCACCTGTGCCTCGTATCCCTTTTTAATTGACCCTTAAAGGTAGTGTGCCATATTTAGGTCGTGCAGCAGGGTGCAGTGCAGTGCCACTTTAGGTGAGTGAGAGGCCCACTGTTTCAAAATGTGCATGCACAGGCAACAAGTTTAGCTGTGCCTTGAGTTGACACATAAATTGAGTTAGTGCTAACAAGGATAAAGCGCATTCTATTCTATTCTAATTCTAATACTCAGTGAGATATTTACACATACTGTGCATGTTTAAAGATAACACAGTTACACCAAATTGACAATTACAGATGAAGAGCCCCAAATAAAAATCTGACAAAGACAAAGTCTGTTTACTCACAGGAATAGTCCCATAACATCGAGCCTTCCTGCCATAATGAGCCAAGCTCCGAAGCGGAAACAAATTGCATAGGCAAAGTAGATCATTGCCTGGCTGAAGCCATAGATTAAACCATGCACATGGGCGCTTTTCTGGGCATTCCTGTACAGTGAGTGAAAGAAAGATGGCATCAAACGAACCAAATTTGATTAAAATACATTATTACTCATATTCATATAGTTCATATGTCTCATGGAGGCCTGTTAAGTACTGTAATTTCTCGTACTTGAAGGGCACTTCAAGGTTTTCCTGGTACAACGACTCAAACTTGGGTTCTCTGTTAAGGGAGACAACAGTACGGATATTCTCAATGGCCTCTGTAGCAATCTGTAGAAACAAACCATACAAACATTATAGCTCCTGTATATGACAAGACATGAGATACATACTGTATAACATATCCCACAATGAATACCTTTCCAGACTTCTCCAGCTCCTTCTTGTCTTCAGCAGCGTGTCCAGTGAGTGCCTTCATCTCCAAACTCTTAGTCAGTGCCATAAAGGGCACCACAACCAGAAACACCAGGGTCAGCTCCCACCCGTACACAAAGGAAATGATCACACCAGTGCCTATGTTGGCTATGTTCTGAGCCATCATTGCCAAACGTACACCTGTAGCCTGAGCAGGCGTAAAAGATGAGAACCAAGCAGATTAATCATTGATTTTGTGAGACAATTTATTGTGGTAATCTTTTGCTTTGTTAGTCCCATGTGTGACCGTTGTTAAGACTTACCCCTTGTACTTGGGTTGCGTCTGTGGCCAGTCGGGTAGTGAGTGCCCCAATACTGTTTTTGGGATTGTCAAACCAGCCAAGATCCTACAAGAAAACTGGGATTAATATTTTTCATTGGCCACGAAAATAAATATTTGCTATTTATTATTTATTAAGAACACTGAATTTAATAACCCTAACAGATGAGAAAAGCAGGGAGCGATGCAAGGTTACACTCACCTGTCTCATCATGGCTTTAAAAGCGCCGAGTCTCAGTTTAAGGGTCAGAATCTCTCCAGATTTGCCGAAACAGAAGCCCTGGTAAATGTTTACAGACAGAAGACATGAGCTCACTTAGACATTGGCATGAACTTCCATAACTAACTGTTACAGCACCTGCATGTGTTTACAATGCAACGTTAACACCTGGATAAAGTGACACTTGTTGAGGCACTCTCATCATATTGCACTGTACTTCAGTAAAGTATCAAGGTCTTCACATTTCTGACATTCTTGTTAAAAAGGTTAGAAGTGAAATAAAAGTAATTTCTGGGTTTAGACATATACGGTTAAAGCAACAGGTCAAATTCAAATAATCACACATCAATTGTGTGTGTGTGTGTGTGTGTGTGTGTGTTTGTGTGTACACACATACCTGTAGAAACATGGCCACAAGAGATACAACTCCAATTACAACAAACATCAGAGAAAAGAATGAGGATTTTTGGTCGACAACTGCCATATCTGGATTTGTAAAAACCTGCAAAGAGAGGGTATAGACAGCTGTTTTGTAGCTTTATTCAACATCTGGCAAATGTAACAATTAGCATGGAGCTTTAAAATCACGTCAGTGGTACACATAGTAAGAGCAATTGCAAAGTAACATACACTAATCATGTTGGAAAAGATAATAGCGAATGCTGGCTGCATGGCTCCATTGATGATGGCACAGATGGTCCCCACCAAAATGTACGGCCACTCAGGAAGATTGAGACGCATCAATGTAAACAATGACACTGGGGGAACATTTTCGTCCTGGAGAAAGAGGGATGAAAAAGCCAAGTTATATCTTTATCGAGAATCATAAAAATGTCCTAATCGGGATAGAGACATCCTATATCCTCTCCAGTTCAACAATATCGAGAAACTCTGCCATACTCCCAACAAGCCCTTGTGCACCCCCTCTTTAAGTCCCTTCAAACCATGCAAAGCTGTGGCAAAGATACATTGACTCTGAGAGAACATAATGGTATATAGACCATGACATGTTGACCCTGCCACTCAGCCACCCAGCTCACCTCTTCTGTCCCATCATCCTTGAGCTTTTCTTTCTCCTCCATGTCTCCCTCTGAGGCAGCGAAGGAAGAACCTCTTGTGGACCTCCTCCTGTGCAGAGAGGACTTAGAGAGGGACTTGACTAATGGCCGCTTCTCATGTGCAAACACATCTTCATCCTCCTCCTCCTTTTCCACTTTCTGAAAGGTCTGTGGCAGAGATTGACAGGAGAATACCACAGATACAAACAATATCAAAGACTGACCACCCTGAAATTACATAGTTCTTGAGTTCAATCCAGACCAAATGGTGTGTCAGAGTGTTTGTGTGTGTCTGTTACCTGCATGGTGACCAGTGTATGGTAGACTCCCTGCTTTTCCATCAGTTGGCTATGAGTTCCCAGCTCTACAACGTCACCGTTCTGGAAGCCAGCGATGACATCAGCGTTTTTGATGGTTGAGAGGCGGTGAGCAACAACTATGGTGGTGCGACCCTGTCGGACCTGCACGCATAGATATGTGTCAACGTTTTTGTGTCTAAAATTATACACATGATTTCTGAACACAACATGTTTGCAGCTGACATATTTTTACGAATAAATAAGTATCTGTAGCCTGAGGCTCTATGAGCCTGTACTAAGTACTAATGACGCTTTTCCACTACACAGTAACGGCACGGTACGAAATGGTATGGTACGGCATGGTATGGTACGGCATGGTATGGTACGGCATGGTATGGCCCAGTTTTGGTGCAACTGAGTACCTCATAGTACCTCCGTGGGGTCGTCACATGGCAGCGCGAAACTGCCTTGCTGTCAATTACATGCAAAACTGGGAAGAAGAAGAAGAACACTACTATAAGAAACAATGGCGGACATTGAAGCGATCATGTACAGGTATTTGCTGCTCGCTCCGTGGCTTTTTGTCACAGAGTGAAAGAAGAGAGACAGAGAAGACTCCAGGGACAGAGAAGACTCCAGGGACATAGAAGACGCCAAGGACAGAGAAGACACCAGGGACAGAGAAGACTCCAGGCATGTGTTTGGCTTTTACAGTCTAGTCAGATGTTGACACTAGTTGGCCAAGCGGGAGGCAGTCGGCTCACGTCACGTTTTAGTATCGTTTCGACTCGCTTGGAACCAGGACTGAGGATGTACGAAAAAGGTACCAGGTACCAGGTACTAGTGGAAAAGCGTCACAACCATGTAGAGCCGTGCTGTACTGTACCATGCCTGTGTAAAAGCGCCATAAGTTTACTATCTAATTTTAGAAATTTAGCATGGGCATTAGTTTTCACCATAAGGCGTATGCCATAATGTTAAGTAGGCCTAATGTTTGCAACATGAGTTTTTTAAACTGAAATAAAACATCAATGTCAAAGTGTAAAGTAAGCAACAATGCTGTGTTCTGAAGCAGAACTTGTGTGTATTTTTACCTTGTCTAGTGCAGCTTGCACAATACATTCACTCTCGGCATCAAGAGCAGATGTAGCTTCATCCAACAGGAGAATTTTAGGGTTGCGAATTAGAGCTCGAGCAATTGCAATCCTCTGCTTCTGTCCTCCACTCATTTGAGTCCCTCGATATCCGACTATTGTCTCAAATTTCTGCTCAACAATGAGACAAAGAGATACGAGTCTCAATATTAGCAAGCGGTGGAAAGAGTTCTTGATAAGCACAGAGGACAGGAGTCAATAATGCAGTCATACATCAGGAAGGCTCATAATGAAGTCGTAAGCGTTGGCCTCCTTGGCAGCTTGTTCGATCTCATAATCTGTCACATCTGGTCGGCCGTATCTGATGTTCTCGGTGATGGTGGTGGCAAAGAGGATGGGCTCCTGACTCACCACTCCGATCATCTCTCTCAGGTAGCGGATGTTAAGAGAACGGATGTCATGACCGTCAATGGTCACCTATAATGCAAGAGTCAAACAGACACAGCAGGGGCTAATATAAATATAGTCATTGAAACAGCATTTTCTCTGTTGTTGTTAAAATTCAAGTCAGCCCCCAGGTTTGAGCTTACGCCTATCTATTGCATAAATTTGAGAAACGTTAAAATGTGGGTACTGGGCTGAGAGATGAAACTGTTCTGACTGACGAAAGCCTTAATGTTGGCAATGTCACAACTAGCTAACATAGTGGAAAATATTGGCTCTGTCGTTCTCTCAATTCATCCATGGGCTCAGTGCAACATCACAGTTACAGCACAGAACAAGCCTTTTCTCTCAACAGTGAATTCCAGTTTACATGCAAGGCAGGGATGTTTGTACCAGCCATAAGCTTCTCCTGTAATTCGACAAATAAATAATCCCCCGTAAAGCATCGTTAAAGTATTAATTTGTAACGTGAAATGGATGAAAAGGAAACACGAAAGAGATGCTCTTTTCATAAACACAGCGCTTGTTAGAGCTAATGTGGCATCACTCTGATTTCAGCAAATTGTATGCACACACACAGAAATTATTCATACCTTTGACTTACTTTTATTCAACCAGCAGGTTTTTTTCCTGACTGGAAATGATGCAGGTGTCTTCCAGAAGATAATAAAACAATGTACATGAGGCATCATTGTGGGAAAAAAATGTTTCTCAGCTTTTATTTACATTTGAACCAAAAAGTATCATGTCCAAAATTATTCATACCCTTTGCAAACTGTCACAGTCTATGGGAAAATCCAAAATTCTATACCATTTCAAATAGACCAAGCTGTTCTAAAGCATCCTATTTACCCTGATTCATGGGGAACATATGTTTTAATCAACTCAACAGGTGAAAAACAGCAGCTCTCTACTTGGAAAAACAGTAGCTGGTTTGTGGACAGTCATGGTTAAGACAAAGGAGCTCACTGAGGACCTGTAGCTGAGCATTGTGGCTGCTCACAGGTCAGGAAAGGGCTATAAGGCTGGGGTGTTTTTCAGTCAGTGGACCAGGGAAGCTGATCACAGTAAACACCGCCATGAAAAAAGAGCATAAAGAGTATAAAGATTCTCAAGAACAACATCAAGCAGTCTGCAGAGAACACTGGCCTTGGGCACCAGTGGACATTTCAGCATGACAATAATCCAAAACACACAGCCAAATTGGTTAAGACATGGCCAGAGGACAAAGACATTAATGTTTTGTAGTGGCCCAGCCAGAATCCAAGTGAGAATCTGTGGAAGAGCTGAAGATCACAGTGGTGGCAAGGAGACCCTTCAACCTGAAAAAGTTGGAGCTCATCGCTAAAGATGAATGGGCAAAAATACCAGTGGAGACAAATAATTTGGACATGCCACTTTTTGATCAAATGTAAATAAAAGGTGAGAAATACTTTTTTTTCCCCACAATGATGCCTCTTGTACATTGTCTTATTATCTTCTCGGACATGCTTGTGTCATTTCCAATCAATAAGAAAATTGCTGGTTGAATAAAAGTAACTTTAAGTCCAAATTTGACCTGAATCCATTAAAGAAAGTACTATAAATATATAAATAACCACATACTTTAGTTTTGAGTTGAAAATTTTTCATACTTTATATTCTCAACTATAGCAGAGTGAATATGATGAAAATATTGGATCAACTCTTTGAATGAAGTAGTTTAGAAAAATCACTTACCGATCCTTCTTGAGGATCATAGAACCTCTGCAGCAGCTGGATCGTGGTGCTTTTACCACAGCCGCTGCCACCCACCAAGGCAATGGTCTGTCCACTCTTCACACTCAGACACAAGTTATTCAGTATCTACAAATGATACTAGTGTCAGTGATCAGACATAAGCTAAAGTGATATAATGGTTGTTTTAGAATTCAGTAAACAGTAGGGAACATACTTTGATGTCTGGCCTCGAGGGGTAGCTGAAGTGGATGTTCTTGAACTCTATGTTTCCTGTGATGGAGTCAGGCTTGTAGCCGGCCTCTGAATAGCTGTCGATGGTCGGTTTCTGTTGAAGCAAGAGTTAATTACAATTTTGCTTCTAAAAACTCAGCTCTGTTTTTGTTGTTTGGCCTCAGTTGAATAAACCTGATTCTTATCACAACCTCAAACAGACAAATGGAGGGAGCTAGCCCTCCATTTCAACGTATTTAAAAAGGCAGATTATTTCATCACTTTTCTCCCCAAAGGGCACTTAGTGATGTAGGAGCCACGACTCTCCATGCACAGAACCATTCTTCTCGGAGCTAAATGCCCTGAGAAGAGATTTCCAACATTTTCAGTTTTGCTTGAAGCTGTGTGCTTACCTCCTCATTTGTGTTTATGTACAAACAGATACAATAAATACAATAAAAGGATACAGCATCCTGTACAAATGTTAATAAGCAAATTTGAGTGTGTTGTCACAGTGAAAGTCTGTTTGCGCTGTAAACAATTGAGTGCATCTATGTTTCCAGGATCTTATGTTCCCCAGCTTAATATCCTCTTAAAATGACACGAGACCTTTCAGTGAGTTCTATGTTCTCAGAAATGTATGTCGAAAAGTTGAAACACCATTCATTTGTTTCCAATTGGAAAAAAAAAAAACTGTGAAAATAGCCTTTATAATCTCTAGTTTAATCCAACATAGGATACTGGGAACATAACACACAAGTTAGTTTGTGGTCATCTCCCCCTCTGCTTATGTACCCAAGATGGCGACTGCTCAATGGTTTGACCGGGTACAACATCCAGGTGTATAATGTTCTGTATTTCGCCATACTTCCCAGTGTGAACACACTTATGTACTCAAAATGGAAAGCCTAAGTATGGAAACATGCAAACAATGGTTCACAAAAGGTTGTAGTCCTTACATGATCAATAATGCTGTACACTTTTTGAGCACCTCCCCGGGCAGTGGCAAACGTCTGGAAGTTAGGAGACGCCTGTCCCAGTGTGAACACTCCAATAATCACATCAAAGAAAACCTTAAGAGACACACACACATACATTAGTGTTAGGTGCAGCAAGCTTCTTTTTTCAGAGAGCCCCTTATGTTTAAAGAGAAAGGATTATACATACTGGGTGTACTCACAATAAGTAAAGTTCCAATGGTGTACTCCTTACTCAGGATGAGTCTGCTCCCGTACCAGAAGGCCAGAGCATAGGAAAAGTAGATCATCATGTAGGTGAAGCCCATTGAGAGGTTAGCAGATATTGCTTTCTTTATTCCCATGTTCTTTGCATTCTCCAGGTATTTGTTATATCTGTGGTGTAACAAACACAGACACAAGCATGAGTGCTAGTTCAATGGAAAGCTAAGCTAAATGTGTGCAACTGTGCATTGCAACAGTAGAAAACTAATCTAATGCTATGTTTTTATGGGTTCTATCCAGTTACCAGCCAGTTAAGATGCATTTTCCTGAGACTGTGTTGTTGAGTTGAAAATAACCACACAGAGTGCCATAACTTTCCATCAGCTTAATTGAAAAGAGCAAAGTCCACTTGACTCTTTTGCTCTTTTTTTATTAACCTCAAATTACACAGACATTTCCATCAGATAAGTACAGTAATCTTCTTTGGATATGGATATTCCAGCACTGATATTCATATTAATACTACATCCTATTGATGTTGGAAAGACATTGATTGATGTTTTCACGATCAATCAAATTAGGCATGAAATATTTGTCATAGTTTTAGAAGAGGAAGAATTCCTTTATTGATCCCTCAGTGAGGGAAATTACATTTTTTCACTCTGTTAGTATATATTTTTTTTCAGTTGCACATTACACACACAAGTTATGAAACAAACACATGCACATGCATTGGAGGAGAGGTGTCAGAGAGTATCCAGGCGCCCCGAGCAGTTGGGGGTTCGGTGCCTTGCTCAAGGGCACCTCGGCAGTGCCCAGGAGGAGGAACTGGCACCTCTCCAGCTACTAGTCCACTCCACCGATTCCCAGCCCAAGTCACTACAGACTGAGCCCCACAGATTTTTTTTCACAGATCTGTGAAGGACTGTAATTTACACTAACTGGTTAGAGAATAGGTCTCAGTATATTGTCTTGTTGTTGTGTTGAGAGTCAGTCACCTACACACACATACAGTATACACTGACCAGATATAACATTATGACCACCTGCCTAATGTGTGTGTGGTCCCTCTGAAGGTGTGCTGTGTACCCTGACACCTTCCTATCAGAATCAGCATTAACTTCTCTGGTCTGTTGGATCAGACCACCAGGACCAGCCTTCACTCCCCATCTGCATCAGTGATTCTTGTCCTCTCATGACCCTGTCTCTGGTTCACCACTGGTTCTTCCTTGGACCACTTTTGATAGATCCTGACCACTGCAGACCAGGAACGGCCCACCAGAGCTGCAGGTCTAGCCGTCAAAGTTTGGTTCTCGTCAAACTCATTCAAATCCTCATTCTTTCCCATTTTTACTGCTTCTAACATCAACTTTGAGGACAAAATATTTTTTTGCCTCATATATCCCAGGTGAAGAGATAATCAGTATTATTCTCTTCACCTGTCAGTGGTCATAATGTTATGTCTGATCTGTGTATATTATGCATACCTCTTGATTTCTCTCTCCTGACCATTGAAGGCAAACACTGTCCTGATGGCAGAGAGCACCTCTTCTGCCACAGCTCCAGCTTTGGCATATGTAGTCTGCTCTTTAGTAGTGAAAGATGCCAGCAGCTATTGACACAAGGATAAAGACAATATTATTAAGAATTCCATCCAGGATACAGCATATGAAAGGTGTATAAAGACAATGTGGAAAAACAGAAAGACACTGGAGAGATGTTAACCTTAGAGAAAAGTCCAACTGAAATGCCCAGCAGAGGGCTCACAGCCAGGATGACCAGAGTGAGTTTCCAGCCTTTGATGAAGCCAATGATTATGGCTGTGATGATGGTGCTGCAGCCCTGGATAATCTTCCCGGTTTTGTCGCCAATACCCTCTTGGATTTTATAGATATCACTGAGTGTGCAAATATAAAACAAAGCATGTATGTGTATGTGACAACATCACAAATAAGTATTTAGTTCAGGCACTATGAAGGACACATAGGTGGACACTAGGGGTCCTTAGTAAACTATGATACACAGGAAGTCGAGTCTGTTTACAGATTTTCTCAAGTTACGGACAACTCCTGACTCAAATGAGAATAGTAATAGTGTAGCCCATCTTATTAAATGCCTGTTATTTGAGAAATGGTCAAGTTTGTGTCATTAACTGGCTGCATTTCAGTGCCCTCTTCACTCCTGTTAAATGGATATCATCAAAGCCAATATCATCAGAAATACTCCAAATGACTCCAAAGTGAAACGGTTGAGTAAATGACAGTATTTTATCCCAAAAATAAGATCCAATTCGTAAAAAAATTATACGTACCCTCTAATTGTAGCCATTAACATTTCTCTATCAGGTAAATGCAGTCTTACAATCTTTAATTTCTTCTAGATTCTAGAAGTATACAGGACGTAGTATAATGTTGTTATGTCATTTAAGTGCTTTGATGTGGTTCATTGCTGCTACTTGAAATAATGGGCAATCAAATTTGGAACAAAACCAAACAAACCAAAAGTTACTTTTTGGGATTTCTGATGTTCCATACATGTATGGAATTGCAACCACATTTGGTGAACTGTCTGTTACTCACTCTGTGAGACGTGCGTTGAGCTCTCCTGTTTCATTGACATCGAACCAACCAATGTCCTGCTGCATGATTCGATGGAAAAACAACTTGCGGATGTGTGTGGCCTGCCGTGCGGCTGACAGGGTCCAGGAGGCCACTTGGCCATAGGCGACCACCAGCACAACAAAACCCATGATGGAGTAATAGATGGCAAAGCTGGAAATAGAGACGTATTGTGACACATGGCTTAAAGAAAGTGGAAGTCGACAATGTATGACAAGAAATGAAGCAGACTTATGTCAAAATAAACCCCTGCAGGTTCCCTGACCCTCTGACATGTATGAAACTCTCAAATATAACAAAAACACAACATCAACATACAATTAAACAGCTCTGTTTATGCTGACCATATGAAGCCTTACCGAGTCATGTCTTTCTCTAAGGTGCTGTTTTTATGTGTGAAGGTGATGTCTGAAGACACAAGGCAATAAAGGACATGGTTAAAAGGTGTTTATACATCACATCATCATTTCTGCACATCTGTAAGTGAAAACTTACTGGAGCTGGTGTTGATTTGTGCCATCTGAGCGTTTGATACAAAGCTGTCTGTCATGTCTCCAAACACAATACACATGAGAGGAAGTATTACACCATGGACTGCAGCACAGACCGTCCCAGCCAAGATCAACACAATGTCCAGGCCTCTAGCAAACCTAAACTACACTCCCATAAAGGAGATGGTGTAGAAAGACCAAAGACAGAACATCAGACATCAGTATCTGCATGTTGCTCTTGGTAATATGATGGGTGCAAGAATTTAGCATCTTAGAGCAACCTAAAAGACTACCTTTAATGGCTAACTTATTGCAGTACGTATCCAGTTTGCTGACATATTACTCCAGCAGATATGACTAGATCATCAGAGAAAACTCTCCTCATGGTCCCAATCATTCCAACAGAGCTGAGTAAATCTGTCTTGGACTTGGCATGAGCTATAAAGCACACTAAACTTTCAGATCATGAAATCAACTGTCATTATTTTGCCAGCCTCTTATTCTGATTCCTGTGTTTTGTGTCTAGTTGTATTCAATCTTTCTGGTCATTATGGAGAAAACCAGTAGATAAAATTAGACTGTTGATAGTGAAAATGATTCAATGCTGCTTCAAAAGAATAATTACAAAACTTAAACACCTGGTTCTGATTGATCACAGTGTGATGACAGAGCTTACCACTTCAATGGGGCCAACCATGGGCAGCTTTGGCTCTTTTTCCTTCTTCTTTCCATTCTCCTTGCTTTCACTGGAGGATATCAAAGGCATGATGAATGAATATTAAGTCTAATTGTAAGTTCTCGAGAGAATAACTAGGCACCTGTTATGGTTAATATGAATGAGCACTGTTTTAAAAACATTGCTCTTTGTTATAAAAAGAGAATATTTAAAGTGAGCTTACCTTAAATCTCCGTTTTGGTCATATTTGACTCCGGACAACATTTGCATTTCACCCTTCTCCTCCATGTCTGGGTCCTGTCAGGAGATTTCAGGTCTCAAACTAAACAATTAATACAATCCTCTCGGAGATGAAGCCTCATTAATTCACCAAAGAAGAGTCTTGGGATTCAAGGCTCATTGGCTCAGTCTGCGGCATCAATAAAATGCAGAGCTATTCATGTAAAAGCAGAATGAAATAGAGATAGACTAAAACAGGTGCTGACCCTCTACCCCCTTTCAGCCCTTTGCTCTATTAGACAAAGGTGGTGAACTCACACATCTGTCTAGTCCCTTCTGATGCTCCTCCTCTCTCCTCCTCCTCCTCCCTCCCTTCTTCACATGCATTCTCTCACTGCTGGAGGCTAATAACTAATAAATACTGTTGCCTATTCTGTTGCAGAACTAGCCTTGATGGGAAATGAAAGTGCTGGTTCTCACCTGCTTCAGAGTGTGGCATTTTCCATCCATGAATACCCCTTAAACTCACTGATTAGCAGCATTCACGATTGCCCTCCAAGACACCAAAGCTGTGGTTTCATTACGGGTTTTTTTGTGCCACCTTGAGCCAAAGACTCCAGGAAGTAACTTCATCTGTCCCATGGATGTATTACTGTATAAGAACTGGATACCGGGCCCCAAGATCCATTATCTACCGCTTATCCTCATAGGGTCACGGGGGGGCTGGAGCCTATCCCAGCTGTCTTAGGGCGGAAGGCAGGGTACACCCTGGACAAGTCGCCACCTCATCGCAGGGCACATAGAGACAGACAACCACTCACACTCACATTCACAGTCTATTTAAATTAGCCAATTAACCGAATCCCCATGCATGTTTTTGGATGGTGGGAGGAAGCCGGAGTACCCGGAGAGAACTCAAGAGAGCGCAAACTCCACACAGAAAGGCCCCGGGCCTGGCCCGGGATTCGAACCCGGTACCTTCTTGCTGTGAAGTGCTGGCGACAGTGCTAACCACTACACCACCGTGCCGCCCAGCGTCTGTTCATTCCAATGAAAATTACTTAGTTGTCGCATTTGCCAAAATCTTTCCAGCTTCCAGGTTTACTTCAGGGGAATGCAGCACAGTAAGTATATGCTGTGGTGTTTCTACCACTGACTCCGCTCATGGGTTCCGACTTGGCTCGTTGACATTGTGATGAAATGACAGATTTAAAATGTACAAATGTAAAGTCCTTATGGAAAAAAATAATAATAAATTTGAGCCATCCTTTTAACAGTTTTACAGCCATGGGAAATAACTGGAGGCAATGCTTAGCAGCTGCAGTGTATCCAAGTACCTGACAGACTGTGTGCCCATTATTATGCTAAACTATGCTAAGCTAGCTGGCAATGTCAGTTCTCTTATCTAACGGTCGACCAGAAAGCAAACAATATGTCCTACAGTGTTGTATCATGGCTGCAATTAACGCAGAGGACCCAAAAGAAATCTCTGGGTTTATATGTTGTATCATTTTTTAATTTATTTACAGTATATTTTCAGCTATGTTTTTTCTTTGCGGAATAGCAGAGGAAATGCACCAGACAACTAATGTTTACTGGTAATAGCTTAATATTAAAAGTTTAATAAACATTAAATGATCCATACACAAAGAATACTTCACTAAATAAATGCATTGTTTTATTTAAAAATTGTTAATGTAAGAGAAAAGTTCTTGCAGTTTTCAAAAATAGATTTTCCTAAAAGTTTGTGCAGGCTATCGAAAAAAAAAAAATCTACGTAAAAATTGCCTCTCTGTCATCACTTCTAACCCACTAGTGTGTCTGTACTGTATCTTCCTGTATTTCCTTTATTTTCAGCTGTGATTCCTTGGCCTCCTCAGCCCCAAGGACCTGTTAACTGTAAATGTTTTTTTCATTAGGAGACCATGTATTCATACAGTTAGGACCAAAAATATTTGGACAGTGACACAAGTTTTGTTATTTTAGCCGTTTACAAAAACATATTCAGGATACAATTATAGAGTCAACATGGGCTTAAAGTGCTGACTCTCAGCTGTAATTTGAGAGTATTCACATCCGCTTTGATCTAAAGCGGTATGATGGAGCGAGATTGTGTGTGTATGGGTGTGTGTGGGTCACTGGATGACATGATGAAGAAGTGTGAAAAAGTAGACACAGTTTGCTTAACCCCTGTCCTATTTGGTGCTATAATGTAAACAATTGTAAAAATGTAAAAATGATGTAAATTACGGAAGCCATGGATTTAGATTTTTTTTTATGCACTTTTATCTCAAGATAATGACTTATTAAGTCGTTACAATTACACAGTCTACAAATGTTGGTGGTTTGGAGCAACAAATAGCACAAATATTTACTCTGCTTGCTGCTTTGCATACGCTTTGCCACATCTGGTTCTACGAAACTGACAAGAGCTGAGTCCACACAAGAGATAATGTAACAAACAAACAATTAACTGACTAAATGTCGGTGCTGGTGTCAGATGAAAGAAGGGAGGCTGATATAAAGCTGATAATCCACCTTTTACAGCCTGAGGGCTGAGTGTGTATGTGCCTGCTTTTCATATACACAGCTTGTGATACCAATCAACACCATATCAACACAACAACATAATGCAGCAGACTATATGGCAGGTAAATTATGACTATTACCATTAAATTACAACTTTATTATTAACTTAATATGATAGTTTCACAAAATATAACTTAACATATGATTGACGACCAGGGGTTTATCAATGAACTAACATTAAATAGTGTATCATTGGTGACGCACATTTAATGAGGTTACTCTTCTATACAAAAGACACGAAGAATAAGGGAACTCTGTTAACAGGTATAAAACACACACACACACACACACACACACACACAAACAAACATACATACACATACACTGTATATATAGGGCGGCACAGCAAGGTGGTACTGGGTTCGATTCCCGGCCCGGGGCCTTTCTGTGTGGAGTTTGCATGTTCTCCCCGTGTCTGTGTGGGTTCTCTCTGGGTACTCTGGCTCCCTCCCACCATTCAAAAACATGCATGGGGATTAGGTTAACTGGCTGAGTGGTTGTCTGTCTTTGTGTTTCCTGTGATGAACTGGTGACTTGTCCAGGGTGTACCCTGCCCTTTCGGTACTTTTACTTATGAGTATGTTTGTACTTGCTTAATTGTAAGTACAGTTGGTTGATAACCCTTCTGTACATTACATGCATTACATTGATGACATTGTTATTTTTATAAGTAGGCCTAAACATATCTGAGAGCTTATTCTACCACATAATAAAATGAACCATAATAACACCGGACACTACAGACTGAAGTGCTGTTGGACACCCACCAATCAAAAATTGCTGTTGGCCCCTCGGTGACCCCCCCCCCAGACAATGTGCTGTTTTCTTTGTGACCACTGGATGGTGCTCTCTCCTCCTTTATGGTGACTTTAAAGGAAGTTAATGGACACCATCAGTGATCTAAAAGAGAACAAATGCATATCTTTAAAATCAATAGTGAATTGGAATAATGCTCATATTCCCTGACAGCTAATGTAAGACAGGCATGAACACTAGATACCTAGAACCGTGATTCATAAAGTATTATAATGAATCGAAAGGTTTGTTTACATATGTGGCCTAATTAACAGAAGTTAATTAACAACAAATGTATTTTTTTAATTAAATCAGACATGTCATCCAAACATGAGATCCTTTTATGTATTTGCAGGATAAGCAGCCACTCACCTTTTATTTTAACTCCTCACTCTGATGACTAAAGATCATCTCACTTTTCTCGTACTACCGGTTGAACACCTTTACTTTCAAAATAAAAGTTAACCAAATTAGGCGCAAATTAGAACATTTAAATCAAACTCAGTATTCAGTAGAATAATATATACGGAGGTACAAAAGTCTGATATGTAAAAATTTATATATGTCATAATGATAAAAAAATTAAAGAATAAAATATATCGTTGCACGTTTGATAATCTATAATATTTAGACAATAAATAAACTAGGTTTAAAATTTATTAGCACACTTAAATAAATAGAGCTCAGTCACATCTCTTCAGATGTGACCAGGTCCTGTGTGTGTTTGAATATTTATACATGGTCCCTTAATGGACTTAATAATCTAATTTATTTAAAAGGTCGACATATTATGAAATTATGTTATGTGGAACGTATTGAAGTCTAAAGTAAATGTCACATAATTTAGATGTGCTTTGATATGTGCACAATTAAACAAGAACAATATAGACTACGTCCTTTTTCTCGGGCGACGAGTCACTGCCCTACGTGCTTTTATTTTGAAAGTCCCAGCCCGTTTGTCTTCTCAGATTTATCAAACATACTGCAGGTTTGTGTTCAGACTCTCCTTCAGCGGAGCACCGTGTGTTTTCTGCGGGCTGACAGAGGCGCTTGGTCCTTCCCTTCCCAGGTGCAGCGTGGACTCTGCGCACCGCTTCTGCCCGCAGACACGGACCGGGGTCGGGCATGGCGTCGCTCGGCGTGGGGCTGCATGTCATCCGCAAGCGGGGATCAGGCAGGAGCGCCGCGGTGGAGAGGAGGAACCTGCTCACTGTGTGCAGGTGGGGTTCCTCTCTGATCTCTATGCTGTGTCAGGGAGGTTGACGACGGCATATTGGTTTATCAGTGGTTTAACAGGCGTTTGTTTGGGGTTAGCTCGGGAAGCTGCAACCCCGGGCTCCATCCATATATTATTGAATATATGACCTCATACGCACGCAGAAGCACTGTGTCTGCTGGATGAGCTGCATGAAAATATTTTTGAAAAAAAAAAAAATATGGAAAATATCAGTTGTCTGACCTCATGTAAAGGCCTTTATATCATGTATGTTTTGCATCTCTTCTATTCACACCCACCACCAGCAGGCTGCACAAACCTCCATTAAACATTCACGTTATCCCTTTTTTTTACCCTCCTAGGAATAAGCCCAGGATTTTAGAACGACTCATGAGTATAAATTCCTGCATCACAACCCCACCCTAGTAAAAAGGTTGGATTAGCCACCAAAAACAATTTGTAAAATGTGCTCACTGTAAGGTATTTTCATTTGAAATACCCTTTAGTGGCATACAGTAGCTATATTAATGCTGAGTGCTTTCTTGGACTTTATCTAGTGCTGCCCCTTTGTAGTTAATCAGCGACTAATTTGATGTTCTGGTCTTGGTTGACTAACATTTCTTTAGTCAAATAGTCATTTTTCATGTTTTTTTTTTTTTTCTTACTCAAAAGAAACTGATAAAGCACAGTGAACCAAATGGAATCAGAGGAAAGTAAATTTCCACTGCACACCAGGTTTCTGGCGTACTTGTACTGGCAAATTTAAAAGTGTTTTCTTATGTAATTTGTGTGCACTGAAATTTGGATTTCATTTCCAGCCAGTAGAGAAACATTTGGCCTACTGGAGAGAGAAAAAGCACCTCAGTGTTTTCATTTTTTTTAAAAAATTCTGATAAACACAGGATTTAAAGTGAAGCTTTTGTGACTCATCATGGAGAAAATCAGTTTGTTGATTAAAGGATTTAAACAATGAATCATTTAGTCAACAAATGAACTGTCTTTGAGGGCAGACCAAAAAACCAATGCAAATAACTGTTTATTCCTAAATGATAGGCTGGTTCATGTGGAGCAGTGATTTGTGGTCCTTACCAGAGCTGCTTGCAGTCGTCAGTTACTGACCGGTCATCCCTGTGACGTGTTTGAGACAGAAGATAAGAGAGAGACGATATAGAGGCAACACTTTTTAAATTTATAAGTGTAACAGTTAAGAAAACAAACCGCCAATGCACCACCTGCTCCAGCTGGTGTCTGCTCAGTTCACAAAACAACACATAGAATTTTCAGTTTTCAGGATGGTGTCAGGTCTCTTACATTACCGTCTCTTGAAACAGATGTAAAGGGAGAATAATTAGACGCAGGTGCTCCTCGCTGACCACTCTGGTCCTTCCCTTGTCTCTTTCCGCCTCCACACCATCCGTCAACTCGCTGATTGCCACAAGTGGAGGAGGGAGAAGAGTGAGAGAAGTGATGCAGACTGGCAAAATAAATGAATCACACATGAAATCTGAACAAAATAGAAAGAAGAAGTTAACTTCTCGTATACCTTTTACCTCTTTTGTTTCCTCTTATGTAGCTTTAATTCTGTCAAAAATCATCTTCTTCCACTCAGGGACAGAATGAGTTAATAATCATTTTTTTAAATAAAAAAGACAAAATATTCATTGGTTCTCATATGTGAAGATTTGACACTTTTCTTTGTGATGGTATTTTTGTGGGTTTACACCAAAAATTATCAGACTAATCAATATAGTTTACACTCCTAACATACAGTATTGTACAGCTTGTTGTTGCTCTTTATTTATAACTAAACATGATATTTAACATTGAGTGAAATACTTTCTATGCATCGTGTTACAGGGTGTCTTATAAGCAATTTCAGGCTGTAAACAGGTTTTGTTATCTTGGGGAAACTTGAGGGTCTCCAGGATTTGAAGTTCACTCGGTTCGAACAGTGGTTTTCTGCCCAGTGTGAGTCCCTATCGACGGGCTGCCAGCAGGCTGATGCTTGTTAGAGGGTTTAAGCTTCAAGAAAAGTGTAGACTGCTGCTGGAAGTGAGTGTGAGAGAAAATCCAGTGGTTTTTAAATTCTCTAGATGCAGAAAAGAAAAGTTCACTGCACTAATGGATGACAGTGTCATCCATTGTGTCACATGGAGGAGAATATCAAAAACACTGCTTCCGTGGTGAAAAGCTGCAGATGAATGAACTGTAAAGCTGTTTTTTTATAGTCTGAAGGCGAAAGGGGCTGTGGTGTCATCTATCCAAGCACAGTTTTCTCAATGAATTAGTCAACATTATTTGTGTATCTTGAAGTCATATTTGTGTGATAGCATTTCTAGGACAAATTCATTATAGTACTTAGTGATGTGTCCCTAAACGTTTAACTGCCACTCATTAGTCATGTGTTAGTATCGTTTTTCCTGTTGTAGTTCATTTCAGGATTTAATTTTTTTCACATTACTGGATCTAAATTTTACTGTGAATGTTGAAAAAAAAGCAATATACACTTAACACAGAGAAGAAATCTGTCATCAATCCATCTAAATTGCTGCAAAGAGCAGGTTGTCTCAAAAACATATGTTCTTAAACTCTGCCTCATGATAATCAGTTTTAGTCTTCTTTCACAGGAAGCACACTATCTGTGGTCACCCTGCTGCTAAGCTACGAGATAGAGAGAGAGATTAAGTCGGGTTATTTAGCTGATATTAAGGGCTGTACACAGAATTTGGACATAACACACCACAGCCAGCCAAAGAGATTAACTCTCCTTCCTGTCTAATTAGTTGAAACCAGATTAGATGGAGTCGGTCAGTGCCCATAGTCAGCAGCATGTTATGACTGGCTTCAGCACAGGATATTAATCAAAGCCTCATATTAGAAATATAGAGGCCGTATCTGTCGTTTTATTTTTATTTTTTGTGCTTTAAATTGAATCTTGTAATCTTGGGAAACAATCAACAGAAAGGAAAACCAGAAAACCAAGCCCAGTGTTGCCAACTCTTTTCTAATGACAGCAGATTGTATGCTGCTGTTCTCTTTGTGCATCCATGGGCAGTGACAGTCTGTCCTTTCAGGCCTCCCTCCAAAGCCCATAATTAGCTTGATGAACATAAATATATCATAATGAACATAAACCATGGACATGACTAGCAGCTTGTGGGAGACTCCAGGGATTAATTCATGGGCTGAATGCACACAGGCAGGCATGTAGCATGTCCAGTCATTACATTTGGGACAAATGAAATCATTCCACAGATTTATTACAGTTCTGCAACACATCCACAGATGGAGCATTTGTTTCAACCAACAAAGGTTATGAAGAATATTACCAACCCCAGCTTTAATGGTAGTTAAGTTCAGAGAAAGAAAGAAAGAGTTTCATCACTGTTGACACACTTATATGTCAGAGTAATGGGGATAGATCCCTCTAACATTGAAAGGGATACTCAGTTCCATAAAGTGGGAGCCAAGATTTCCTGACATCTTATTCAGTCAAACACTGGATCCTACATTCCCATTAATGGAACCACTAGCATGCTTTCACTGGACCTTCATTCCTTTAAAATATCTATTAAGTTCCAGGCTTTGATAAAGTTGATCTACAGGCCCAGTAACAGATTTAACACCAGTGTATGCATCCTCTTTTGCCTTCAGGTTTTCAGTGAAGACTCTGCTAGACCGCTCCTGTTTTGAGACAATAGACGACACATCTCCAGAGTTCGTTAACTTTGTTTCCATCCTGGAGCACATCCTTAGTCATCGACTCAAAGGTAAATAACACATGCTTGCAGTGTCATATTTAAACTGCAGAATACAATATTATTTTTCTTGCATCTCACTTTGATAGTTGATATTAGAGTGACAGGAAACAAAGCGAGAAAGAAAGAGATGGTCTGTGGTTGCGTATGTCTTTATACCATCAGGACAAAGGGAATATGAAATGATCAGGTACTGATGGGTATCTTGTTACCCTTTATTGATTTTATGTATTAGTGTCAGGGACTGGCACTAAATTGAACAGTTTTGCAATAAACGGACAGTATGATGAATGTATTTTTTGAGTATTAAAGCATGTCAACATGTTCAGTAGTAAAAACCCAAAATTCAAGTATGAAACTCGAGTGTAAACGGTGCACATTTTGTGTCACTTGAATATAATTTCTGGGTAAGAAAAGCCCTTCCACTGTATTCCACTTCTGTAAGTATAACTGGTTCAACATGCTTTGTGCATCTCTAAAATTCAGAGTATTATAGATGTGGGGGGAAAAATGTTTCCCTCTCTTTCTCTCTCAGGTCAGACAACGTGGTTTGGTTATGAGAGTCCTCGGAGTTTCTGGGATTACATAAAAGCCGCCAGCAGCAAAGTCCCTCATAATTGCGTCCGAAGCATCGAGAGCATGGAGAATGTGCGATCATCAAGAGCTAAAGTGAGGATTAAAATGTTTTTCATCAGATATAATTACCCAAGGCAGCAGGGAAGAAAATGTCAGGAAGTCACCCCCCCCCCCACACCCCCCCATTTTGTTATTTTAGCTTACTGTGCATTAGCCTTTTTTCCTCATAAAAAGAACAAAGGGAACAATAAACTGTTAACACTTGTGCATTAAAGGTGACTCAGTCTTATCCTGTAGCCAAGAGAATGCACAATTCTAGCTAATATTGCCCTGCAGTCTGGCAGTAGGTGAACAAGTCACAGTAACTCAGGTCATGGCCTCTATGCAGCGGCACTGCTCAACGTAATTGTTTGTCTCTCTGCAGGGCAGGGCATGGATCAGAGTGGTCCTGATGGAGAAAAGATTATCAGAATACATCTCATCTGTACTGAGGGACTTCAAGACCACCAGGTCTTTATGTGGTGTTCATGCACTGTACACACTCAGTATGTTTGCATGCACTGAGAGAAATTGACTTATTGCCTTAGTCTGGCTAATAAGTTTTAGAAGCCATATAAACACTTCAGTTGGACTGTAGTCGAACAGAACTGGAGTTTTTATAATTGGACTATTCGTGCCAGATAATGCAGTTCTAAGTCGAGCTTTTCTGGCATGTATAAGCAAACCACGTTTAGCCGGGCTATTGACTAGCGGCACCCCCCTTACGGAAGCGAGGAGACCACGGAAGGGGGATGACAAAAACACAGCAGCAGAAGAACCAGAAGACTCCCAAAACGCAAAAGGGTGTGTAGCACCACCTAGTGTTTCGGAAGCGAACTTAACATCACTCAATAATTCGATTCTCTTGCTGCGTGTGTACACTCGGATTTCTTGGAAACTCCAGCTAAATCCTTAGCTTGACATTTTAATCAAATTTAGAAACATCAACATGCTCCAGGATAATTTAATCTTCTTACACTTGATCTCAAGTAGTCAATTATCACACATGAGTTGACTTGGTTTAGAAGAGTGCAATTAATGATGATAATATTGTGCGCACATGTGTTGCCTGCAGGAGGTTTTATGAGGATGGAGCAATCATGCTGGGAGAGGAGGCGGGGCTGCTGGCCGACACATTCATCGGACTCAACACCATTGACTTCAGGTACTAATCACATTCTGCTATTTCTTACTCTTTACTGCACAGTGTGTGTAGCTTTCTCTGCATGAAATGCATTTTTGACACCCACAAACTCTCTCTTTATTTTGAATTCAACTACACACTTTTAAGTTTTGTGAAAATATTAAATACAAAATTCATGTTTACTGGTAGTGTTTCTCTGATAGGACAGCAGGAATAGAAGATGTACTTTACTTCAGTCTTTTGATTTTCCATCTTGTCTAATAGCTTCTGTCTGAAAGGAGAGGGTCTGGACGGCAGCTGCCCGGCCGTGATCGACTACACACCTTACCTGAAGTTTACTCAGAAGTATGTGAGGTCAAATCTCACCTATCAAACGGTTGATTATCAGTGTAGCAGGAGTCATCTATGCTATTTTTATTGTGTGATCCTTGTATTTATTTGTTATCTACAGCAGATTTGTGTGTGTGTGTGTGTGTGTGTGTGTGGGGGGGGGTCTGTTTGCCTGCGACTGCTGTGCTGGATGTGTACTAAAATGAGGCCCATGCTGGTTCCCTGTGCAGTGCTGACAGCATCAGCAGTGATGAGGAGGAGATGAGGACTCTGGGGAGCAGCGGCAGTGAGAGCAGCACCCCTGACAAAATGGCCACCGCTGCCTCCATCTTCACCGAGCAGAGCAACTTGGTCAGCAAGTGCAAACGCTTTGAGCAGAAGTACCGAATGGCGCTGGAGCAGAAGGTAGTATGTGTTTAATATTACTGCTATTCTGAGATAAACAAATTGGATATTTATGTATTATGCAAATGTGATATTCTCCACAATGCCTGTAAGATTATTTTAGGCTTGAATTGTGAAAAATGGCATCAGCTGTTATTCAAGATGGTGCTCCTGTAGTCTCGACTCTCTGGTTATTTCACATGCTTTGAGCCAAAACAAAGACATCAGATGTGTAGTCATTAGACTTTAGACAAACACATGGCAGATGGAGTGAGTTCTTGTGTGTGTTTGTGTGTCTCAGGGTTACCTGGAAGAGCTGGTCCGTCTACGAGAAGCTCAGCTATCAGAGGCTGTGTCTCATAACAAAGCTCTTCAGCAGAGCCTAGCAGACACACACCTCTCCCACACACTGGAGAAAGAGCAGCTTGAGTATATCGTACTGGAACTACAGGACCAGCTGTAAGTGGCTTGATGTGTGTTTTTGTGTTCGTCAGTGCTTGTGTATTCACTGGCGGTGAGGTGGAGAGGACTTCTAGCTGTGAGTTTGACATTCAGGACACAGCGAGAGGCCTGGATGTTGCAGGTGGTTTATTGTTTGTGTGTTGTTCGTTCGATTGCTTCTGTAAGGCAAGAGGAAAAGCAGCTTCAGTAATGTGCCTTTCAATTAATGTTCTCATTGGTGAAGAAAAATAAAAACTCTGTTTGATCATTAACTTAACTCTCTGAGTGCCAGCCATTTTATAAAACAGGAAGTGCCTTGTGCCAGCATTTTTGGCCATTTTTAGTCATTTTTTTTTAAAAACCACAGTATATTTTGTACTATGACTCTGAAAACTCTGGATAGCTCAAATGAAAGAAGAGACCCTCTATTTCATCATGAAAAAATTGTCTCCATTTCCTGCTTTGATCTCTGTGGTGTATACTGTCTCTTTATGTCCCTACTACTCATAGGCTGTGTGAGAGCACCCTCTTGTTCCTGCTGCCGAAAAAAACACTTTGATATAGCTATATATCTGTATATGTGTGTGTATATATGTGTATGTTTGTATATGTGTGTATATATGTATGCATATGTGTGTGTGTGTGTGTGTGTGTGTGTATATACATATATATACACACATATATATATACATATATGTATATACACACACACACACACACACATCAATAGCACTCAAGTCTTGGATTTTAAATGATGTATGAAAATGTCAGTGCTTAAAGCGTTGATGTGAGCTACAAAGTCCATCTAGATGATTTATATTGCTATCTCTGCAAATGAAGCTGATGAAGCTGCTGTCTCAAGCCAGCATGATGAGTCAGTGTTTTCAAATGCAAATAGAGTGGAAAGCAAAGTGACATGCAGCGATGAGTGTTTAGAGAGGAGAAATCCTTAGATCAGGGCATTCATTAAGAATTTAAAAGGTACACAGTACATTTCTTTTGTATAAATATGTTATAAAGTTGACATATCATATAACACCAAAGCAGCGTACAAGTCTAAGACAACTAAATTAACACAACCATAAACAGACACAACAGCAAACAAAACCAAAGAAATTATAAGTAATAGTTAACCACTTATCATAAACCATGTCACTAATAGACAGTCAGTAGTACATCAGCATATTAATGCATCAATCAGCAATGAGTGGGAATCAGCAATGAAATATTTTATTCCATGATGTATCTTATATATGGATGTGATAATGAGAGTTATTTCCGATTATTCGGTATTAGTCTCCCAGCCAATAAGGTTACAAAATCTTTTCTGAATGAAGACAGAGGGAAGCAATGCGGGGAAGATCCCAAAACATGCACCGAGAGATTTCGGTTCCAGAAGTATTTTTACATTATTTGTACCTTAAGTGACATCAGTGAATGATTCCCTACTTTCATTTAGTCAATAAGTTGTCTCTGGCTCTGGACGTTTCTTGACTTCAGGACGGTGCTGAAGAACAATGATTTACGGTCCAGACAAGAGTTGACAGCCCATCTGACCAATCAGTGGCCATCCCCTGTCGTCTTGGATGCAAACGCTGTTGCCTTGGACACGCTGTTGTACAGGAAGAGCACAGGACAGTGGGAGGAGTATGTAGACAAGTTAACATCCTCTAGCCTCTAACTTATTGTTTTCATCATTGATACAATTCAGTTATGTATAATGAAACATTAAGTTGTTAATAGTTATAGAATACAGTAACAGTTACAGATTACAGTTTCAGTTTGTTGATGATTGAAATGTACCAAAGAGACTGAGAAAACTGTTCTAACTTGAAAATTATGATTAACTGGAACTGCTGCAGCAAAATGGTTGCAAGCAAAAAGATGGAAATCAGTTGTGGGTCATATTTAGAGAAACTGACACTGTGAAGAGCCGCTAGGGGCAAAATATTCACTTTGTTGATGTGCGTTTGTTATATGTTTATCTCTACTTATCGTATTGTTTAGTGAAAAACAATTTATCAGATCCAAGATGAAATTGTTTTAGTCTGAAACCCAAAGTTAATAAATGAACAAATCATCACTTTTGGTGAGTTCTTCAAACAAAGTAATCAATATTCTGTTGAGTGACTACTTGCTGTGACACTAGTTATGTGTGATTGTCAGTGATCCTGTCTTCTCTTTGCAGGAAGAGTTTCCAGAGTCTGGAGCAGCTGTCTGCAGGGATGAGTCTCTCCCAGACGTCTCTTGAACCGTCACACACTCTGAGTCTGGAGGCCAGGCCGGCCTGCACCCACTGGCCCCACAAAGGTATGTCTCCTTCTGTGTCTTAGCATCATTGTCCAGGATGGTCTGCACTGTGACACAAGGGTTGATCATGTGCATGTCGCTCAGGTAAAGAGGAAACTCCATCTCTAAGAGGTCTGTGTGGCTCCCTGACCTCAGTGGCAAGCTACAAGTCTCTGGCCAGCCTGAAGTCCAGCGAGTGTTTGGCCAGTCCTGCAACAGAGATGAGCAGCCCTGGCTTCACTCCTTCATAGGAAATTAAACAGAAAGACAATCCAGGAACTTTCTAAATGTAGGTAATATTGATTTGTAGACATCTTTGTTCTGTATCTGGAGTCCGCTGAGCTTCAACAGGTGGAGGTCAGGTTTGCAATTTGAGAATCCTGCAGCTCCATCAGACTGAATGATGTTTCATTAATGTACCATTCAGCTGAAACAACCTCCTGCTGTTACGGCATCAATATGAGTTTACAGTTTTTTGTTTAGCTGGTGGTTTTTTTTTTCCTTTATTAGAAATGAATTCAAATAATCAGTGAATGTAAGAATGGAAAGGTCTCCCAGCAGACCACAGCATGCTGAAAAACTGACTGAGAAGACATGAAATAGCGTGAGCCTCGTCACAACCAATTATTTCCTGTAGCTGAAAAGGCTTTTATTATCTTCTGTGCTGCCACTGAATTCATATGATCGTTTTTTTAATCTCTTTGCTTTATGGTGGATGTACCTCCACTTTTGTCAGATTATATCATCAAAATTTTAGATAATGCCATTTCACATTTCGGGCAAAGTGTAAATGTTTTTTCAGTGTTTTATTCTATCAGTGTTATGTTGTCAATGTTGTGTATAACACAGCATCACATGGTTTTGTTCTCAGGTAATGATCCCTACAATTACTATTCACCCTTCACTTCTATTTACTTTAAAGTTCAGCTTTATCAGACTTGTGTTATTGTTCCCTTTAACCATTTAAATGCAGTGCTTTCATGGTTAGCAGTTATCATTGCTAAAACTCTGAATAATGCTCTGTGGTAGGACATAGAAAATGTTTTGCAACAGATATTTTTGAGAATGAGAAAGAAGTGGCTCTGTGGAATATCAGTACAATGTAATTAGTATTATTGTGACTAACCATGTACCTCAACACTGTATCATGACTTTGCCTTCTTTGCCTTTAGCTTGTTCAAGCAGTCATTTGCACAGACATGCAGCAGATGTTTGGATTTATTTGCCTTTTTATCCTTATTTTTGAATAAACAGCACAGTGGGAATTTGATAGTGACATTTGAGTTTCTTGCTGATAATGAACAGGTGTGGTGTGTGAAGTAAATGCACGAAAACAGGTATGTATGTTGACTATATCACATTTTCAGAAAGTTTACACGTGTCACAGTTCTCTTTCACAGTCTCTTGTCACGGCTTGACACAATTGTTCATGGGATTAGAAAACATGGAGAGCATCTCTGGTGGAAAATACACCTACTTAGAGTGACACTCAGAGGAGCAGAAATTAATCTTACTTTTCTAATATTATTAACAAAACTAGTGCTGCCATCTGCTGACTGAAAAACCCATCAAAAAGCATGATTTGAACACTGATGAGACAAAATATGATTTATTTTCAGTTGTGAGCACAGGCTCTGTAGTAGGGAACATAAAGAAGAGAACATTAAATCATAAATACTAAATGAAATTATTTCATATAAATACTGTAACACAGAACTGGCTCAAGTTCTTCATTATTTTTTCACTTCCATTTCTGCTTGTGATATTAATTTGGCAACATGAGTCTAGCAATATGTCTGTAAAGATTCAGCCAGGTGACGGTCAATCCAAAGAGCAAAGGAGAGACTGCTTGTAGTTTTTTTAAAGACATTTCTCTCTACAAAACTTAAGAAACCTCTTGGATGAGAGCTGAGACGTCTTCAAAACACTTCAAGCAGTGTGATCGACTCTAGCAGTTGCTTGATTGAGAGAGAAATTGTGGGATAAATATCAGGTGTTACTGGTCTGCAGTGGGCCCAGTATCCTCTCCTGGTTGTGTTTGCGGAAAAAGGCTTTTCCAAACTCATAAGTGCTGATCATGATGGCGCAGGCCGGGGCCACTTTGATCAGCCTCGGGAGGAAACCTGGCAGAGACACAACAGACAAGAGGAGTGTTTACATGTAGTTAGTCGTAACTATAGTGATTCATGAAATATCATAAAAAGCATCTACCTGCAAAGAGTCCACCAAAGCCGGATTGTGCCACAATCCTCCTCATCACGCTGAAGGTGGAGGAGGAAACCTGATATGACACTGATGAGAAAAAGACAACATAATGCAGACCAAGCTTTCCTGTCTGGACAAACCCCTCAGCCCTGTCAAAGTACTTCTCCATCGACACCACCCATTTAACCCATGACATACATTTACCTCTTTCCTTTTAAGAAGCTTTAATGTGGAAAATAGCACCCAATACTGCCAAACAGTGTCAGCTTGTTCCAGCTCTACATTGTGGCTACATGATGTTGACACTGAGTGACATATTTTATCCCAAGATCAAAATTCACGTCTGGCTTCATCTCCACAATCTTTCCATGTACACCCTGACAACTAAACAAGTACCACCGAGGAGTCAACGGCACCCCTGGTGGGGAATCCACAGATGTTTTGATGATATTTGCAATCTTCAATAGCATTTACTAACTAATAATAATAATAAAGAATAATGCCATAATTACAATTCTTTGCTTGCAGCTCTCCCAGCTCCACCTGCCTTCTTGTTTTGACGACATCAAAAGGTAATGTTACAATGGATGCAATCTGCAAGGAATGGCAGTGAGTATTAGTTACTAGAGTACAGATTACCAATGAGCTGTGATATTTTCTGTTTAGGTCTGATTCCACAGGCTGAAAAGCTGAATGAATGCTGAGCGGTTTCAGTGAAGGCGGATGCACTTACAGAGCCAGACATCGCTCCAGACATGAAGGTAATGGCAAACGTGGGTTCCCTGGTGTTATACCGTTCACACAGCCAGCTCTTGCCCTTCTCGTAGTTGTACCAGTACATGGCTGAGAAGGGCACGTCTCGGAGGAGTGTGGGCCCCAAACCTCGCCACATAGACAGCCAGCCATCTGTCTGCACTGCAGAGCGGATGCAGTTGGTCAGCTCCCTGTACGACTGTTTCTGTGACTGCAGCTTTGTACGGATCAGCTCCAGAGGGCTGATCACTGTCGCTGAACCCACTGACACACACAGAAACCAGAGAAAAGCCTTGAAACACATTCTCCTGCTGCTGGATTGAAAAGGACATTAAGAGCATTACTCAGTTTGGAAGACCATTTTAATTGAGAAGAGTAGTGTATCTCTCTGAATAATTACTGAGCCAATTGCAGTCATGTCATCAACTGTGCTTTTTAAAAAGTCTTTTTATGAACTGTTCATTATTGAAAACATAGTCGAACCATGCCAGGGTCACAATGTGTCAAGACTGGTTTCTAAATAAAATTTACTGTAGGATGAAATTACAGACACTCAGGGCTGCAGGGCAGACAGTATGGGTGGCTGCCCTTTAAAATGAATAAGAAATGAAACCACCAGCATTATTAAAATACTGCAATAGCTTAATCATGCTGAAAGGGACTTGAATGAATCAATTTAGTAGCTAGACCATTCTGTAAACAATGACTGAATACAGACAATCATCAGTAATTAATTTTGAAGATTGTTCCTGTTTTCTTGATGCGACAGCAATCAGCTCACCTCTAGCGATGGCTCCTGCCAGAAGAGGAGCCTCCTGAGCGCTGTTTCCCATCCTGATCCTCAGTGCTGTACACAGCTGGTCGTAGCACGTGAAGTAGATCACTGTAGCTGGGACTGCCATCACACTGCACAAATCACAGAGGGATAATATTCATATATTAGGCGTCCATCAAGATTATTCCAAGTGGGGAAAATGACAACCACAAAAACAACACCAATAAATTAACGAAGAATGTGATTTATTAAAGAAAAGTGCACTGATGATACTTAGCATAAATCAATCATCAGTAAGAAAAAAGTGGTTTGCCACTAATTGGTACAACTTCAGGTGGAAGCATCAGCTACAGGCTTAATGACTGTTGACCAACCACATTTGCTTAATAACTTGGCTCCAGGAGGAGAACAGAGAGGATGATGTGCAAAAAGGGAATAAAGGAGACAACAAAGACTTGACACTCACAGGGTTGGAGGAAGGCCGCTCCATAACGCCTTCGCTCCTTCATGGCGTACTATCTTGACGAAGGCATCCTGCGGAGAGTGCGGAGTCAGAGTAAGGACACAAACAAGCCAGAGCACTTGCCTGACTTACTCTAAACATTTATATCTTGGTAAAGACTGACTAGTGCAATGGACATGTGAAATTATTACCAGTGTGCCACTGAAGTGACCAGGGGCTTTGTACCAGGCCTTGGAGTTGCCATTTTCACACACACATATGTGGTCCATGAGTCCATTGCAGTACACAAAGCATTTCCCTGAATGATGTTGACAGAAACACAGGTGGTCATTTAATGTTTACTGTATTAGACCATAGACCAACACAGTTTGATGTATTCACTATACCTTTGGGGAAGGGATTTTTCTGTGCTTGCAGCCTGATCTTCACAACATCCAAAGGTGTAACTGTGAAAAAAATAACACAATCCTCTGTGTATAAAATTAGGCACACTGTAAAAAGGTAACAAATCATATCCAGTATTTCACAATACTATTGATTACTTTAAGAGGAAAAACTGATTTTTTCCTATATTCCAGACAAATCTAAATTATGCTTCATTCCAGCACTATGAATATTTTGATACTATGAAAATGTTTGATACAGCAATCATTATTTAGCTACCACGTTCACACTTTCATTTTTACCACATCCATTCTCTTACTGTTTATCTTATCTACATCATTACAGCAAAGCCTACAGCCCTGCAATAATCCACTGTCAACTTGAGTCAACACCACTTGATTATAATATGGGAGCTGAGATTTATAATGTACAGTAGAAAAAAGTGACTGCCAGGAATTAATAGCAAACTAAAAGGCGTGTTATGAGAGAAACGGTAATGTTGCATCACATGCGCTAAACAAGTAAGCACCGGTATAGTTTGGCTGAAATGAAAAAGATGCTTAGCCTCATTTCTCACCAAACAAAGAGGTGAGGATTGCTCCGGAGCAGGACGCCGCCATCTGTTGAATTGGAGTAATGCCATTACTGGGAGGACTTTGACCACTCATCCTATCTTCTTAGACAAAACAAAGATACAGTTGACATTAGACACGTTTTAATCTATACTTTAGTTTACATTTATCGTACAGCAACATGCTGAGCCAATCAGCGACCACAGAAACGTTAGTATGTTATTACAATATCATTCCAGGTGTGGTAGCATTATATAACAAAGTTATCTCTCTGGCTAACCTGAGTTAGTTGACACTTTAGCTAACACTTTAGCATTCATACCCTCTAAAGCGCCTCAGCATCAACGAAGATGTCATCCATGAACAGAACACTTCACTCAGGTTTCCAGACTGCACAGTCCGACATGCTGTAATGGCAAACCATACATGTGCGTTTATAACCTTAACTGGTAAGTGTACACAGCAATGAACCAACATCACATGATAACACTTCCTACGCAATATTAATTTCAGTGGAGCACATTCTTGAACTTTTCTCAATTGTTTTACGATATATCAAATGTAATACATAATATGAAACGATCATACACCGAGTATATAATTTTCATGAATTAAACAATATCTATTTTATGAATTAAACAATATCTATACATTTTTAATGTACTTTTATATTTTCCAGCAATGTGGAAACATCACATTCAAAAACAAGGGAGCGTTTACTTATTTTCAGTGTTGCCAGGGCTGAAGAGTTTCCGTAAAACCCCGCAAAAACGTATGTTATCTTACGCAAATAACGACAGCGACGTTCATAAAACATAGACATTTTATTTTTTTTTATTGAATACAATATGAACTTAGATTACTTCACACAGTGGTGTGGAGAACTCAATCGTTTTAACGTGACAGTGGTTACGTTACGTTACGTTACGTGACCGGAAAGTGTCAGACATGGCAACGTAGACTTCCCCCACCATTGGATTTAAAGCGGGAAATAGACTTTTTTTTGTGAAGTCAGTAATTTTAGAAGTTAGCTGCAGCTGGAGAAACAGTTTTATTTACACTATCGAGCGCGCTAACGCAGCTCTTATGTTGTTTTAGTAATGTTAGAGTACGACATAATGAAACGTGAGTTGAGTAAAGTAGCTTGCTAACCGACAAAGCTATGTCTCCGTCCAGGAAATGAGACGTTAACACCGTAAGTGAAACTGCATTTAAAAGTCGCTGACAGTTATTCTGTATAACGGGGAGCTGTAAAGTTCTATCGTCAGGCTAACGTTAACTATTACGTGGCACACATTCAGCCTTCATTTTTGACTTTCGGTTTGTCTTCTTTGCATATAAACTTTGTCGTTGTTGTTTATAAACAGGGGACAAACAAGGACTTCCTGGGGCATGTTGACTCAAGACAGGAAGACAATACAAACTTTATTTTCTCAACTCAAGAGAAAAAAATGAAGCCGAAAGGCAACCAGATGCACACTGGGTCCAACTGGCAAGGTAATGCTGATATTTACTGTACTACCTTGTTACTAAATGTTTGTACTACCCAAGTCCGTTTCCGTGTTTTGTAGTCAAATTTGAAACGTAGGGTTAAGCTAATTAAGCAATTATTGCGATCACTGAGAGTATTGTTTGTTGACTGTCAAGTTAGGTATCTGCTCTACAAAAACGAAAACAATGTCAGTGGTATTCAACATATCTGCATACCACACATCATCACTTAAAGACTGCATTTATTTGAAGTGATGCGTGATTTTTGCAGTGGCTTAAGGTTAGTTTCTTTGACCAACCGTGAACAAAAGAAGCTGCTCTTTGGATTTTCAAAGCTGTAACCATTCAAAGTGTGATATTTGACTGAATGACTCAATTAATGATCAGTCATTTATTAAAGTGAATGATATCCTTTGTAATTGATCACTTCAGCAGAGATTTGCCTGTGCACTTAGTATCTCCCTCCCTCTCTCATCCTGTGACTTTACCAATTTCCTTTTGTAGGGAAAGGCATCAGTGTTGGTGACAAGGCAACACTGAGCCAAGCTAAGCCGACACGTGTGGCCCCCCCTGCCAAAGTCAGACCCTTTGTTGGGAAGGTATTTTACCTGGATCTGCCATCAAACAGAGTAGCAGAGACATTGGAGATTGACATCAAATACCTGGGAGGGGTGAGACAAACATGCACTTTCCTAAGTTGTTTTTGGGCTGTCAGGAACGGTTGAATCGCTGTCATTTCCCCTTGGTCAGCTTAAATTCATTTCATGAAGTTATTCACAGCTAGATAGATCTATTTATCTCTACATCTCATAATGTTATAGTCATATTCACTGTTATTCTATTTTGTCCTCTGTGTTTTGTTTGATGTAGATTGACTCAGTTGTTTAGTAGCGTTATTACAGACTGACACGAATTAGCATTTGACCTGTGATGATACTGCATGATTAGTTGTCTATATTTCTCTTCATCTCTAATTTTTATTCAATTATTTATGTCAATAAAGCCCTTATTTATCTTCATTATTATACTAATTATGATGACTGCAATAAGACACTAGATCTGGGTATTTTCAATATTGTTCAGTATCAGTGGCAATGTGACACATGAGTTTGATTTCAATTATTTTTTGTCCATTTAACAAACTTTTTTTTTGTTTTTCAAATGTTAAATGTTAGCAGCAGTGCAATAACTGTAAAGTAAATCGTAATGGGATTACAAATAAGACTCATGATATTGCTGCTCTTGGTACTTGACCGTTTTCTTTACTGCCAAGGAGACCTGCTTACTACCAAAAATGTGTTTCTGTTGGATACCCAGTCCTAAGACACTGTTATACACATACTATGTGTGTTTGTAGTACTTTTGAAGTATTTGGTAGAAATGTCTTATAGCTTCCCTCAAAAAACGTGTTCTGTTTTTCTCACATTTGTCACTCAGACTGTTGAGAAATTCTTCAGTAAAGAAATCAAGTATCTGGTAACCAACAAGAGGGAGGCCAGATATGTGCAGTGCCTCAAGCAAGACTCTCCAATTCCCAGCCCTGAATCTGGCCCGAGTTCACCTCTTCCTCAATCAAACCAGCACCGGGCTGGCAGCTGTGGGGACAACATCAAAAGCAAATATCACAGCCAAATAGACATGGTGAGTTCATGTTAATTAGTTAAATAACCACAGTTCAGATGTGTTTTACGTCTAGTTTTACCAGTAACAAGTTATTAAAGTCATAATATTTCATTTTCTTTATCTTTGCCTTGCAGATTGTCACAAGTCGGGGGAAGTCTTTGGTGGAGAAAGTGGTGAAAGAGCAGGTTTGTTAATGCAACACAAAGTTAGAGTTAAGTCAGGAGCTTTGACTACCTTGTTCGTCTCTGTGCTAATGGTCATCTGTTTGTTTTTAGGAGAGGTTGAAAATAAACAAGATCCTGTCAAATGCTCTGGAGTGGGGTGTGAAAATCCTCTACATAGATGGTATGTTATAAATAGTGATTTATGGAATATGACAAATAATCTGGACATGATTTGAATGTGTAATTGAAATAATAATATACTCTGGTTTCATTTCTTGTACGACTCCTTCAGATATAATGGCCTATGTTCAGAAGAAAAAAAAGGCTGTCAGCAGCCAGTGTCCTCCTGCCACTGCTGTCAAAACAAGTGTAAGATTACATGTTCAAATTATTAAGTGCATTTTTGTTAAGTATAAAAATAAAATAAAAACTTATATTATTCATAGGTCAAAGCTGAGCCAGCAGCAAAACAAGGCTTTCAGAAATTTAAAGGTAAATGTGATATAGTAATTACCTTTTATTTATTTGTTGTTTTTTTTAATTATCTTTTATTTTCGTTGGGAGAAATGTTATCCATTATATTGATCAATAATGTTTGTTCCAGCGGAGCGGATCAGTAAGCCGTTCATCAAGGTTGAAGATTCAAGCAGGTCAGAGACGGTAGATTAAAAGGCATCCACCAGCTGTCTTTCAGTTGTTCAGATCTATTGACTTTGAAAGTTTCTGTTCCCCCTGTCAGACACTACCGTCCAATCTACTTAACGATGCCAACCATGCCAGAATTCAACCTGAAGACTGTTCCTCCCTTTAGTCCCTTCTGTGTCGAGGACAAAGTTCCTCCTGGGAACAAACAGCCAGGAAACAGGTATGGTGTTTCTTCTCTGCTTTACTTTTAGCTTATTTAATGTGAACAGCACAGTGTGTCTTTTAAAAACACTGGTACCACATACTATCTAAAATTCCCCTTAAAGAGCTTTAAAGTTAATTTAACCAAGTACCTTTTGCACTCTGCTCTTTTTGTATTTTTCAGTAATTTATGTCTCGTCTTGTCTTATAGTATTATTATTTAGCAATGTTCTATTAATGTCTTCTCGTGAAGCCAAAGACAAACTATTAACCCTGTGGAAAATAGTAACTACCTAATAATGTACTTTTCACAAATTACAAGTTATTTGCATACATACTTACATACTATCATGCATTTATTAGTTTGTTTAATAAATTAGGTATCTTCTCAAACTTTGGAATCTTGAGTAAACATGCCTGCACAGTTTGAGTTGGTACTGCTGGCGCCGCAAACATCAAGGCTGAATGAAAATGTATCAGAGTGCAGAAATGTTTTCATCTTAGCTTGATTTCATTTGGTCAACCTCTGGGAGCAGAGGAGCGAAGGCCTCGGCCAGTGAAGGGCGAGCTCACGGCCGGAAGAAGAACAGAGACAAGAAACGAGGCGGCTACTGTGAGTGCTGTATGCTCAAATATGAGGACGTCACAACAGTAAGTTATCATGTGTCAAAACTGTCAATGTAATTCCATGACTGTATTACCATATGATATAGTAACACCAAATAATACAGCACAGCGCATATATAATGCTATTTAAACAAAAGTGTATGTAAAGGATTTACTAGAGGGCTTCATATGTCACAGAACTCTTTTACATGTCTTTATTTGGAAGATGTTATTTGATTGAATTAATCACAATTTTGGGTCACAGTATAATTAAATTGTCTGAGACACTGAGTGTGGTGCATTCAACGTTTTTCAGATGATAGGTAGCCACAGCGATATGTTATACAGTCCTGTGTAGTAGTTCCACTTTAATTAGACAACTAGTGGTTAATTTGACTCAAAACTGTCAAAGAAATGGAAAATGGTGGAAAGCTTTTCTATAATTTATATCTAATTGATCGAATGTATTTAGTTGCATGTGCAATATAGAGAAGAAATTGAGAAATTACATGTTAAGCAGCCTCCACCTAATGATCAGTAACATGGAGTGATTTCTCTTTTGCTCAGCATCTAAACAGTGAATGTCACAAGGCTTTCTCCAAGAGTGATGAATATCTGGTGGTGGACAAGCTGGCTTCAACCCTGCACTGCAACTTCATCCACATCAGAACCCAAGTTAAAAGGTAATTTGTGTAAATTCCTATAAAACTTCATCCACATATGTTCACAAGAAAATTTCTGACAGATCTTTTTCTATCCCTTTCCACTCATATTAACTCAGTAATTTTTTCTTTGATTCCTGTCAGATCAAAGTGCAGTGTTTCCTCTGTTCTGGTTGTTCCTGGACTATGCGGGAAAACTGTGCAAAGACACAAGAGAGATCCAAACACCACAGAGATTATTAAAGAAGAGGAGTCTTATTCAGCTCCTGGTTCTGCTCTGACTCCCCAGGAAGAGGAGAGGAGGAGCTGTTACACTCAGTCTGACGGAGCCAAGCTTAAATCTCATAAGTGGCCGTGCAGACAGGCGTCTTTGACTTCTTGCTCTCAAACAGCTGAGCAGATTCAAACTGAGCTCAAGATGGAGACAGCCCCCTCTAGAGGTGAATGCCCTCCCTCTGTTTCCTCCAGAGTTGCTCAGGTCAACGAGGTGGACCAAACAGTAACTCAAGATGTCAACAGCTCAGCCTGTCACTTCCATAATGTGAGTGTACAGAGTGAATCCTCCTCACAATGCCTCAATGTTATAACAAACCTACAAGAGGAGTCAGATAAGAAACAGGATTCCTCGGGGTATGAAGCTGCTCAAGACGGAGACATGTTGCCTGACAAACTGACTGGAAACCACCTCTCAGAAAGGGAGGAAGTGAGTCCGCCTTCACAAAACTTTTCTCCGGTAAGGAAAATACAGAGGAGGGTCAAAGTTTATAAACGCAAAAGACGGAAAAAGAGCACACACGTTAAACGTGTAGAGCCAAGTGACACGCCCGACAACTCAATGTTTAAACTTTGGGAAATTTTTCAGTCCACCGATGACATGGACATGGAATTTCTGGGGTTTCAGGACTGAATGGGTGAAGGAATGAACTGGAAGGAATGACTGGACTATTATTGACCTATTCAATGCTTGAACCATACAGTATTCTGTGCCATGGCCTGCACCAGCAAGTTTTCTTTTTAGAAACCTCAGTTATCAGAATGAGTTTTATTTTGTTTTATTTCAGATGAAAGGCAGGTTTTGTTTACAGCTTTGTGAAAGGTATAAAACCAGCATGATAACACACTTAACAGTGGCTTTAAAGTTACATTTTTGCACATTTTTCTTGTGCTGCAAAGATAGGTTGAAAATACATGTATTTGCCATTTTAAATTCTGAATTCAACATGATCCAAACTATAATATTCCCAAAACTGTAAGATTAGTCTTTAATGTACAAACATTTGTGATGTACTGACATATGGAGTTGCAGAGAACAATCCACAGTTCTTGTTGTAACTTGTTTTTTTTTTTTAATCTAAATTTCCTCAGGGAAATATTAATAATATGTAATTGACTTTACCTGGATTTAATTTACCAATCCATTTTGTGCTGAAAAAAAACAGGTTTGTCAGTATCATGCAAATCAATTGCAAATTGAAATACACACTCCTGAGATCGTTCCATAACCTACTATTCATTCCTCAGTTTTAGACAGAAAATATGTGAATACATTATTTTTCTGAAAATTAAATTTCCATTGCTAACCCAAAGCACAGCAAGCTCAGCTCCGAAACTGAAACTATAATTTATAATAATTTGTAATGTTTTGTAGATACCATAAACTGGACGTAAATGATCCCTGCAGGGAAAACATATTTTGAAACAATTATACAAATGTGATACATTTTTCTTGCCCCTTGAAGAGCTATGAAATATTCCTGTGTATGGAAAGTTCACAGTCTCTGTGTGCAGCCATTTCCACTGAATACAGTTCAAGGAAACAGCATCACATGAAAAAAGGCAGCTAATATTTGAATCTTCCCAGATGTGTGAAATACATTATGATTGCTGCACATTCTTGTACGTGTGGTACTTGTCATTATATTTGACATTTCAGGATTCTTCCTCAGTGCACTTTTCATGACCTGCCTTCTTGTTCTTTTTCTGATCTGCTCAGCTTCTCCCTCAGTGCATTTGTGTTGCGGCCTCCTCCCCCCCTGCTCTCTCAGATGGACGCATCGGGTCAAATGTTTTTTGAGGCACAGATGCAAATTAAAATGGCAAAAGGAAAAAGTGAATGTTGATGTTTTTCTCCTCTCATATAGACCATAACCTGCTGCTTTATGTCTGTAGTGCACAAATTGGTCCTGCCTCTTACAAACTATAGTTGACCACACATTTAGAAGTCCATTGTCGATAGCTGCACTTTACTTTTGGAGGGGCTGGACGTTATACACCTACTAACTGGCATAGACAACCATTAACACCCCCTTCAGTTTTCTTCTTCTGTTTTGTTTTCATTGGCAGACCCTTGATCATTTTTGAACCTCAACTTTTGTTTGGGTCCCCTGCAATCCATCAGTTTTGGATTGAATAGCTTCAAGTTCAGTTGAGATTCCCTGATCCACACTTATTTTGAACCTTACCTTAATACAGATATTTTTTCTGCTCCTTTCAGCTGACAGTCTGGTTGAACCATTGTAGTGTTTTTCTTCTTTTGAGGAGAAATCTTCATCCTTAAAGTAACGTGGTGCCAATTTCTGTTGAACTCAGAGCCATATCAGCCCTTAATTGAGTAATAAGTACCATTGTCTGTGGTGCACTTTTTAAGGGTTTTGTGGAAGATAAAACATGTCAAGTATTGAGAAGCCTCTGTGGGTTATAAAGTGCTCATGATTTACTAAACACCTTCCTGCTGCTTGTTTGGGCAAAACTGGAGAAAAACATCAGGATTAGGGCCATCCACAACAACGCGCGCAAAGCATTTATGTTCACGTTATTATAACATGGCAGATGAAGGCGTGACTCATGGTGATGATGATGATGGTAACCGGCAGATTTTGGGCAGGGATGGCGCTCCTGCAGCAGCTCAACATGGAGGAAGGTGGAGGAGGCGGGCTCGCAGTTCGTCTCCATCCTGTCTCATATTTATGCATTAGGCGTTTCTGCAGTGAGTCGCTGGATATTGATGTGTTTTAAGGAGGTGTTCCCACTCTCCCCTCCCCTACACCTCCTCTCTCTCTCTCTCCTCTCCGTGCGGCTGAACCGCGGGGTGTCTGTGCGCTCAGACGCACTCGGCGTTCAGACTTGTGAGGACCCCGATGGCCCCCAACCACAGGGACTACGCTAACCTGACGACCAGCCCCGGCTCCAAGCTCCCCTAGCGAAGGCAGGACGCCCAGAGCCTGCCCCTGGACTACCGCATTGTTTTGTAATTTCCAACAAGAGAGACGGGGAGAAAGATGATGCTGATGATGCGCCCTCGATGGTGGATTTCCCTTTTGTGCGTCTGTGGATTGATGCACGTCGGTCACCAGAGCAGCACTGATGCCCAAAATGGTAACTGATTTCAGATATCACATTGATAATGCTTATTATCACCACTGATGTATTTTTATGTGCCATACTTCACGGTCTCGATCTAAAATGTGCTCGTAGCCTGTAGCTGTTATGAAAGGAAATGGGACCAATCGACATTTCAGATGGCGGTGTTTGTTGATGAATGTGTCTCCTCACAGAGGGACAGGCGGGTGTGATGAAATCGGTGTTTTCCGTCTTTCTGTGTGCAGGAGACGCCTCGTCGAGCTTGAAGGCTCTTCGTGATGCAGGCAGGTTTGTCGGGAAGGAGGACACGGTGCCTCTCCGCCTCCTCTACAGCAGACACAACCACAGCCAGATCACCGAGGATGAGCTCAGCACCAGGGCGAGAGCCAGCTCCGGATCCACGCAGGTACACAGTGGTACACAGTGTTTCCTGGTGCTGTCAGGGTGGAGACAGACAGAGGGGTGTCTGCATGCATCTTGCCTGTCTATGTTTGCACTGATTCATCACCTCCTCAGCCCTTTTCCTCTGAGGGGAAATTAACAATTAGTCAAGCAAACCAGAAGACGCTTGAACAGAGTGAGCGGAGTGTCTGCAGGTGGGGCATCACTGCCTCCATGTACAGACCACTAAAATATTCAGCTTGGTGAAACGTCCTCAACTGTTTCTCTGTCCACACTGCACATTTACTGTCAGCTGTAATCATCTGGCCAAGCAGCATGTTTAATAATTTAGTGATAAGTTGCATCATGTGCTGTCCCAGCAGCTGCCTCACCTCTCCCAGCTCCCACCTGTCCCATCAAGCACATTTCAGCGAGATTGATGTATCTGAGTGGTTCTGATGTCAGCAGACTTCAGCTCATCACATTTGTATCAAAACGTTGATACATTAAATATGAGTAATATTAGGATAATAATTGAGAAACGGTATTACATAGTCTGTCCACCAGAGGGCACTGAGATTGAAGTTTGTTTATTAGCTTTGGTTACAATTTAACAACAAAATTTGAGCAATTCTGATTAAAACTGCTGTTTTATGTCATGTTTTTAAGTTAAGAACTTATTGCCAGCTATTGGTGATCAAATTTGCCCCAAAAACGTATGTCTTTTTGGTTCAGTATCTGGATTTCTTGCGATAAACTGTCAGAAAAATGTTCTAAAGATGGGTCAATTCCCAAGATAATTGGTATTAATTTAAATAGGCATACAAACATATCTAAGTTTACAGTTATTTAATGTTATTTTACGCTGTCACCACTGTTAAGGAACCAACAATACACTGTAGGCTTGTAGGTAGAGTAAGCCATGCATGGGTTAAACTAATGGCACTAAGTAATTCCACCATGTGTCAGAACCATGCAGAGAGCTGTTGGTGATTATCCAAACTCAGTGGGATCAGCAACAAATAGTTAAACAATAAACCGTTATCTGTATTATCTGATAAAGTGCAGTAATAGTAGTCATGATCACTGTAACCGTGCTCACTGACTCAGTTAAGTGAAGCAACGTGTCTGTTGGGTTCATTTCAAGAGATGAGTCAATTAGCATTGTGCAAACCTGCCACGCATTGTTTTTTTTTGTTGTTTTTTTTAATTTGTGCGGCTTCGGTTTGTGAAGGCTAGCCTATTGAGAGCTCAGAGAGTGGAGGGGGCCACAGATGGCAGCAGGCAAGGAGGTGTTAACCCTTTGTCTCTCTCACACCTCAGACAGAGCTGCAGCCCGATGGGTAAACAAGCTAACTGGAACCATCTGCCATCAGATATAATTTTCATTTTTTTTCCTTTTGAAGCTGGTACCAACTTCCATTGCTGGTCTTTCTGTGAACTGGAGTTTAAAGATAGGAGACTGATTTCTGCAGAACAAAGGGATGTTTTTTTACTTTCTACACAGATGCTTAACATGGGAATCTGTGAGGTTTTAGTATTGGTGGATTTAGAATTTCTATTTGAGTGAAAACAATGGGATTGTGCTCAGAGATTAGCAATCTTTCTGTTGACACATGGACGTTTAAATTTTCTATGTACATGGGCTTCAAGATTTCAGCATTTTGTGCATGGTTCCATTTCCAGTCAATTAGCATCTCTGGAGCCAGTTCACATACATGTGTAATTCGTTCATTTACAGCTCAGGAGGTGTGTTTATTGTCGGCTCATGGTTATTAGAATAACAGGTGATGTTTAACAGTCTCTTAGTTGATAAGAAGCGATAAAACATAGATTGCATATGAGGAATAGATCCAGAGGAGGAGGAGACTGGTGCATCTTTGATTTGCGTTCCGATAGTCTGAGTCTCTTAATCTCCAGAGAGATGGAGCTGCTCTGCGATCAGCCGTGATGTCACTTACTCAAAGTTTGATCAGTTATTAGGCTGTTTTTAGATCAACAGCCTAAAAACAAATCTGTCACATAGTTCTGAAAATGTGTGACACAGATTGTTATTAATAGACTTCTGTTGCATTGCCTATTTTCAGTCTCAGACACAAACAGCAGCCGAATGAGCAGTAGGGAGTTCAGCAAAGTGCTTGTGGTGTTTTGGGGGGGGGGGAAAAACAAATGCTTCAATTGCAGTTGACTTTTGCGTTTGCCTTCCTGCCTCTCTGTCTGCCTGCAGTGCATTGATAGCACTTACAGTCATACTTCAACAGTCATGAGTGGAAAATCCAGCCTGCTGTAACTCAGAAATCAATGTGAGAAGAGTCCGCGGTGGCTTCACAGTATCAGCTCGGCTCAGTTGAGCTGGGATGTGCTTTCATTAAACGCAATTGCTTTTACCTCCTCCCATCATGGGTCCAATCTGCCAGATTAGATTTCATCACAAGTGTGGCACGGAAAGGGATTGGCCTTTGTATGTGCGCACACACCTTCTTACCCACTCATATATGCATTGACCGCTCATAGACACGCGTCTACAAACAATAGAGTCCGCTGTCAATGGGGACCTGGCAGGCTGGGGTCGTCCTTGGGTGAACTCAGTTACTCCTCCTCAAATGGAAACAAAAAGCGCCAGGCACATGCCCCTCCTCCCCTCGTTGTCATTCGGTGTCCGGTCTGTAATGATGGAGGCCTGCGGGCCTTTGGGGGAGGGTGAGCTATGTTTTAGCCCTGGGACACTCCACCTGCACAGGAATGATTGTGGGCAGTTCTCATTGACCTCCAGGGTTGTGTAATGAAGCCTGTACCATATGTGGCCAGAGGTGGGAATGAATCAGCCAAAACCACTCACACACAGCTAATGTAGTCAATAGATGAATCTATGTGTTTGTGTCTATATCACTGCTGCCAGGCTAAAATATGCTTCAGCAAGCCTTGTTACTAGCCTGGTAAACACTGACATGAATGATCATCAAGGTAAAATAATGGCTTAATGTCTTATTCTTGCTGCTGATTGCTGGTGGAAAAATAGTGTGCATCATCCATCAATGTAGATGAGAATTGATCCTTGCATATGGTAATGTATTGATCCATGAATATCATAAGAGATGCCTTAAGTTATCATAAATAATCTGTCATCTCTGCTTTTTTTAGGTGAATCATGTGGCTAAAGCAAGTTTTCAAGTTGATGCATTTGGCAGAAAATTCATCTTGGATGTGGAACTGAATCAGTGAGTATTATTAGATTATTTAGTTTATCTGTTTATCTTCATGTCTGTCTGTCTCTTCATTGCAGCTGTGTTAGCTTAGTTTCGCCACTTACTTATTAATGTTTTTAATGTGCTATGGCTGGACTGACAATGACACTCATGCACATCAAAGTGGATTTGTTTTTATTCCCTAAATGTTCATGAAATGACTTAAAAGTCCATTTGTTTGTCGAAATGACCCCAGCAGGAGTCATACATCATTCCCCTGGGCCTGAGCAACGCTTGTTATTGTTTAGTGTAAATCCCTGAGCACATACTGCACGTTAATTGAGCGCTGACTCCAGTGTTTTAGCTGCAGTTGGTCATTATGGTTCTGCTGGACAGAGGTCATATTGTCCTGCCCTCTCAGTGCTGTTTATCGCCTGTTTTTGGGAACGCACTCTCAGGTCATACATGCATAATGCTGGTGTGTGCTAAAGTGGTCTCTTATGACTGTTATGAATGGATATGTGTGTATCGCTGTGTGTGTGCGTGCGCTTGTTTGCAGCAGGTCAGTTATTGTGTGCATGGATGATTTAAAAGTTCCTTCATAATGGGAAGTGATTTACGGTAAAGGCTGGAGCACTGCCCTGTCAGACGCTGATATTGATCACCGCACTGCTGATGGAAAGAGAACAACTCTCTCTCTCTCTCTCTCTCTCTCTTTTTGCCTCGCCCTTTATGACATCCTTCTGGTCCTTTTTGTTTTTGATTCCTGCTGTTGCTCTTAGAGACTGTGGCTTGATTGTCTCATTTAGCCCCCAAACAGAAAGCCTGTGAAAACATACAGTGATGCTGCCTCCCTGCTCATCACAGGAAGTCACTCCCCTACCGAGAGAAGCGTTACATCACAGGAATTCCCACGTTTAGAGGATATGTTTCTGCGAAGCCTGCAGCTCACTGCATGACGCACCAAATATGTCATACACACACACACACACACACACACACACATATTCATCAGCACTTAGGTTTGATGCAGTCATTGTTTGTGTGTGTGTGACATTGTGCTTGTCCTTTTTTCCCCATAATTTCTTAACTGGATGTGGAGAAAGTCCATCAGAATGTCGACTCAAAGGAAACACTCAAGTGAAATCCAGTTTTTCGCTTTGCAGAGAGTGAAGTAGCCCCCATGCAGCTCTGGGCAACAGTTTGACATGTGTGGCTCTGAATAAGAATGAGTGACTGAGATCGGTGCTGTGTGACGTTCATCTGTTTTGTATGAAATACATTTTTAGGTCTAAAACAATAAGCCAATACTAAGAAAAGCTACTCAATTTGTCATTTTTCAAACAAAACTATCAGACGTTTCCTAGCTTCTCGTGTGAGGATTGCACAATATCACAAGTTACAAATTTGGCTTTACAACCTATACAGGATATATTTACAAGTGACACTCACATTGACGAAGGACCCCCCCCTCCCCACAGAAGGGAAAAAAACAAAAAAAACAAACAAACAACAAAAGCATTTTTGGCTGCTAGTTTTATTGTCCCTCACAGAGACACATATCCAGTTTCCCTTAGTGTCTGAATGATCTTCCTCCTCTCTTACCGCTGTCCTCTGCCACGCTCTTCCGTGAACTGATCCTCTGTTTGACAACCACACTGGATTTGTTTACAGATAGCTTTCATACAGACAAACAGATTAGATCCAGTTGATGTTTGTGTGGGTGTAGCAGTAGGAGGTGTTTTAGCTGGGCCAACATTTGTTTTTTTGGCTTCAAGCAACAAAACTCTCATTTTGATCAACGGCTGACTCTGCTGCTGTGCATTTATTTGTGTTTAATTGTTGCCATGAGCAAACGACACGGTGTGTTCTTGAGCCTTAGCTCTGTCTGTAGTGCTGCGGTGTGTATTATCATTGTTATGATCCTCTCTGTGCAGCCTTTTCAGAGTCTTTGCCTCGAGTTAATGTTTGGTCATAGACTGTAAATAATAGGAGTGTGGTATAACGTCATGTGAATTCAAACAATTGTGAATTTTAGATGTGAACCATTTATTTTGTGTTATCCCGATACATTTTAACTCGGTGGGTGCCAGCTGTTTTATAAAACAGAAAGTGCCTTGTGCCAGCGTTTTTTTTGCCCATTTTGAGTCATATTTCAAGACCCACAGAATATTCTGTACTATATTTCTGGAAACACTGAATTGCTCAAATGAAAGAAGAGACTCTTAAGTTCATCCTGAAAAAAAAATTTGTTTTTACCTTGTTCCATTCTTGTATTATCAGAGGTAGAGGCCACTTCCACCCTAGACACCACTTTTTGTCCAGTATCTATCCGTTTTGCTCTCTAATCACAATCGTCTTCACTTCCTGCTTTGATCTCTGTGCCTTATACCATCTCTTTATGCTCCCACTACATCTCCCAGAAGCCCCAAAATTACTCACAGGCTGCAGGAGACCGAAATCAGTGACCCACTGCCGAAAAAAAAAACTCTCAAAGAGTTAAACAGTGCCAGCACCTCTGTGGATGTCTGCCATGACATTTTGCACAGGTGGTCATGGTTTCTAGAGTCTTTATATACTTTTATAGAGTCTATACCTGCTTTTATTATTTATTTTGTAGTATGTAATGTTAGAAAAGGCTTGATCAAGTGATATTACTCAAACAGAGAACAATAGTCAGCAACACTAGGTGTTAGAAAAGCTGACCCATTTATTATTAACTAATGGGTTACAACAATTTTAGCCTTAAACATGAGAATGTTCTAATTGAGTAAACAATAAATAAAAAATAAATTTGAGTACCCTGAAAAATAACCTCAATAAATCAAATGAAAATGAAATAAAATAACCACAAAAAACACTAGTTTAACTTAAACATAAGTATATTCTACAGTTAAAAATAATTAGTAAAGAATAAATGAGCGTAGTCGTTGGCTCTTTCAGCAGCAAAATGTCATAATGACATGAGTCATCCATGTGAAGTGTGACAGCTAGTGAGGAAGCCAGGAGGGGGTTGGTGGGTCATGGGGTCTTTATTCCTCCTGTGTCTTTGTCTTCCTCTAACTCCTCCATCACAACGGCTGGCTACAATTTACCATTCATAGGACAGGGGTGAGCTGAAAATGTGCACAGGGTGGGGGGTTGCCTCTGTATAATCATCCTCAAACCCAAAGCACACACACACACACACGCACACGCACACATACACACGTCTCCACCCTTGATTGCCCGTACTCTCCATTCAGCCATGCCCCGACTACCTCAACTACCCCTACTACCCCACCCCTCCCACCTGCTCTCTCTTGCTGAATAATAGATGGTACTTAAAGATTAAAGAAAAGTGTGTGTGTGTGTGTGTGTGTGTGTGAGAGATGGTTTCCATCATGAGTTGAAAGGGAAACATTCAGATAAAGTAAAGTAATGTACAGTGCATCCACAAAAGTGCATACAGGATATACATACATATTTTTTTCATAATTTCCCGATGTTTCATAGACCAAGTGATTAATTGAATATTAAATATTATTTAATCATGAAAATCCATGTTAATTGCAACCCTGCTTCACAATATGACAAATACATGCAAACATCCTTATGAAATGACTTTTTAAAACAAAAATCAAATTAAAACACACATCAGTCATTTTAATTCACAGCTTGCTTGTTTTGCAGCAGTGTCACATGATTTGATCACATAATTTTGATAAAATTTCACTAAAAGCTTTTAATGCCCAGCCCCAACTCATTGTGTTGTTGAAACAAAATATTGATGAATCATAGTTCACTATGATCTATTAACATATGATATTTTAACTACAAAAGCTATTATTCTATGTATCAAAATATATATTCTCCACATAATTCCTGGTGACAAATGACAACAAGCAGGATGGCTGTGAGTACAGTTCTGTGAGAGAGAAACAGTGAGGGACTGAGCAGAGTGGGCATGTATGTAAACAGGCTCTGTACTGTATGATGTGTGTGAATAAGAGACAGAGAAGAGAGAAGAACAGGTGAGTGTCATGACCTCCTCTGAAAGATAATCTGCTGCTGCAGCATAAAGTGACGGGGGCTTCTCCCTCTCCTCGTGTGCCATGATGGTGACACTGACAGACACTCACTGTATTATTGTGTGTGTGTGTGTGTGTGTGTGTGTGTGTGGTGGATGACAGTGTTAGTGGGGGGTGCTGGAGGGGATAGAGCACTGTTATAACCATGGGGTCCCTCTTGCTGTCTATTTTAGGAAAGAAGTCAACCAAACATGCTATGGTTCGGTAGTTTGATGGACGTGTCTGTGCATGGACAGGCATGTGTGTGAAGAGGTTGTTTCTGCCATCGCAGTCATCAATATGTCGTTTGTTGTTGGGCCTCAGGTGCAGAAGAGGCACGTGAAGCGTTGTCTTAATTAGTGACAACAAGACTAGAGAGAAAGAAATGAGGCTCAAATGGAAAAGGGGAGGATCATTACAGAGAGAGGCAATTTATCTGCTTCTCATGTCCGATACCAGCAGCATAACTTCACATTTTTGTATTTTAATCTAAACCAACTTTCAAGGTGTATGCCGCCTCCTGCTATATCAAGGTGTGTAGATGTTGTGCTTGTTTGTTTCAATCCCATAATCTATCCAGTTTAGTTTTGCAATATCAGCCAGTAATTTATGATCTCGACAAATCTCTGTTTATTTCATTACACCCACTCTTGTTGGTCATTTAGAAAAAAAGGTTTGCATTACTTGAAATATATGGATTAATTATTTGCATCTTCTTGTGAGTGTATCCTCATCTTCATAACCACACATGTAATAAGCCTGTAAGCCTCTTGTTGTCTTTTGCTTATTGGTCCCGCAAAAAGAATTACTCTCGTTGTCAAACTTTCTGAGAAATGTTTACTTATTGTTATTCACTAAAATGCATTATTTGTATCCTTGGGTCCTGACACACACCTGCTGTTTTTTTTTTAATTTTTTTTTTGCTAGCTAACTGGCTTCTTCTCTTCCTTAGTCAGCACTTTATCTTTATTTTTTGTTAACAGCATATCAGTAAGTGTGTGAAAACGTCAGCATCACGTCTGTATTGCCTCATCTGCTTGCTCACACTACTGCACATGTGCAGCTCCTAAGACCCCCCCCCCACATGAGGTAGACGTTTTTATATTAACGCTATTCAAGCTATTAAAGCAATGAATCCACATTTTTGAGGAAGTCATATGACCTGATGCACCACAGATTAGAAAAGCCTGTTCACTAATCTACTGCTACAGTAGTTCAACTATCTTACCTGTGGCAGAAGTACAACAGCAGCTTGATATTACACATTATTTATTTCTATCATCAAGCAACTGGATATTTTCCAACATCTTCCTCATTGTTTGTGTTGATGATTCAACTGGGAGACTCCCTTGTGCTCTGAATGCACAAAATGAGTGGGATATATATTTTGGGAAACCCTGACGAGCAAATATCTCATGCTGCTTGTTTTTGAGTAGCATAGTGGGAAGAGTTGCTGCTTTTTTATTTCCCCAACAATAATCTTTTGTTCACTGGCAAGAAAAAAAAAATGAGTGAATCAAAATGATGTTCAGCTGATATCATGTCCATGTTTTTTTTTCTAACTGTTAGTGGACTCTGTGTAAAGATGTGTGCAGGCTTACAGCTGCCTTTAAGCGTGAAAGGTGCTGTGGTGTTATCAGTGTCCCTGTGCTCTGTGTGTTTTATATTTATGTACAGTTTTTGTACGTACATGTGCATGCAGCCTTGCATCTCTACATGTATGTGATTTAACACTCTCTGTTCCAAGATCATTTATCATCTACCCATATCTCACACCCTGCATCCTAACATCACTACAACCCCACTCCACTCTTCTCTTCTTTTTCCACCTCCATTTCTCTCTCCTCCTCTGTTCTTGAGTCTGTAATTTATTGCAGGGAGGTGTGATCTGATTTGAGATGAGAAATACACTGAGAAGGGAGAGAGTGAGAGAAGGAGAGAGGGGGAGAAAAATTTAGGATGAAGAGAAAGAAGAGGACAGAGATGTGTGGTTGTCCTTCATGCACCCTTGAGTCTTGGTGGGTGGGTAGACTAAGTGCAAGAGTGTGGGTGTGCGCGTTTGCTCGAGGGAGGTACTTGAAAGGAGTACCCTAAAAAATAGTCTCCTCTCATCCTCCTCTCTCCCTCCTCTTCCTCTCATCCTCCTCTCTCCATCCTGTTTCCTACTTTCTTCTGTTGTCCTCTTGTTTCGCCTACAGCGGTGCTTCTCTCTCTGATCTGTATGTCATCTGATCATATGCACACACTTTAGCATATAGCTTTAGCGATCACACTGGGACTTGCAGCGCTCACAAACACTATGTTACAGATTATGTTCACTGAAAGGTTCAGCGTCACATCCTGGGACTGTGTATGTCCTGGTAATACAAGTGAGGCAGTGCATGTTTGTGTTGTGAAGGTGGATCCACATGAATTTTGTGGAAGTGTGCAGCATTGCTGGATGTGTTAGTAGAGAAGTGTCCTCTTCCAGAGGCCCTGCAGCACTACAGGAGGCCTATTTGAGAACAGATTAAGTGTGTTAAGATTTAAGGACAGGTCTCATTTGTTTGGAAAACAAAACTCACATACTGAAGCAGTTTTTAGTCGCTTCATATCTTGTTCATAGCGTCCATCAGTACATAGCGCAGAAGGAAAGCGCTTCTTGCACTTGTTTTGTTGAAGTCAGACTACTTAAGTTTCATATTAGCCTCAGCCGTACTTCAGAGTGCTTTTTTGTGTAATAATTATTGAGCAATTTCAGTGCTCTGAACCAAAGTGGTTTGTAGTTGTAGACTTTAAGGATGTCAAGCTTTGTATAGCTGGACTTTCCTTTTATGCCCCATCCCTCTTTCTTCCCCATCTCTTATATTCTTTTTTACATTTCCTCCCCCTCTGTCTCTCTGTTGTCAAGCGATCTCCATTCAGTATGGAGGATTAGTGGAGACAAAGAGAGACCCAGGAGCTGACTCTCGCTAAAGACAGAGACTGAAGGAAGCACTGTTGTTCTCTCAGCAGGAAAAGATACTAATGCCTCTCTAAAGACCATTGTCTCTTATAGATTACTCCTTTTCCTCTGTCATGCTGAATAAAAATCAATCGAAATTATGGTTTACTGTCAGCACACAATGGAATAATCAGCTGAACATAAAAAGTAAGCAAGACATGGTTACTTAAGTGTACGTGGTTCCAAACGTCTCTCTGTTGACCCTGTTTACATGGCGTGGCATTCACTCGTCACATGTTGTCACAGATACTGATCTCCATGTTCTCCATCATCTCCAGTCACTGCATAATACAGGAGTCAGCACTATTTGCCTTGTATGAACATGTGCTGTAGAGCCCAGACTGCAGAGAGCTGGAACTTTCTGCTTGATCTTTCCTTTTTTTGTTCTATTTAGCATCAATGTTTCTTCTTTGTTGTTTGTGAGCGTCAGTATTCCCTGTGCAATCAGAGGAGGGACCCCAGTGTGCTGGTGGAATTGTGTGTCTGATAAGTGATTGGAGAGTGAATGAGTTATAGCCTGGAGACTTTTAATGAGGCCTCAGTGGGAGGGAGGCTGAGGCTGGAGAAGGGGGTGGTGTGCAGGTGAAAGCAGCTGCAGCCTTCCCCAAAGACAAACCTCCACCACCCCCTCGCTTCCCTCCTTTTCACATCTTTATTTCTGTTATCCACCTTTCCATCTTACTGCCCCCCCACTTCAGTGTTTCCTCTGGTGCACTTCACCCATCTCTTTCCTTAGCACTCCCCCACCTTCACTGTGGACGCCTGACACAGCACATGTTCAGTCCTTTGTGTGCCGGTGGCCCTTTATTACCGGGTTATATGGAAAGTAATCCATATATGGAGCAGAAGTCAGTTTGATGACTACATTGCTTTTGTGCAGATGTGTCTGTATGTGTGGATGTATCCCATTCTTTTTTTTTGCTTGGATGCTTATGTTTGTGTTTTGGGTTTATTAAGAAGAGTCTTTGAAAGCAGCTAGATTGGCCTTCAATGAAAAGCCTCCTACCCCAACATCTGTGCCAATATGCATGCACACACACACGCACGCACATTATTCCTGCCAATCTGTCCTTTATATGCTGTTTTTCATCCCAGTGTTATGCCGGTGCCTGGCGACCAAACCGTGAGAGGAATTTTAGACTGCATAGAAACTTGGTGTGTGTGTTTGTGTGCATGGTTCACCTCAGGAGTGATCAAACTGTGTTGCTACAGCAAATATCTTTGTCAACAGCAACTCACAACGAAACGCTTCAAAGGGCAGAATGAAGTTTGACGTGTCCGAGAGCCAGACAGGCTCTGCGTGGCCGTTGCTTCTCACTGCTTCAGTCATTTCTTACCACGTGAAGACCACCTTGATAAATGTGTGTGTGCTGACAGTAAAGAGAAGAGAAAGTGATTGCTATGTAAATAGCTGCTCTAGATTAGCTATGAAATGTTTTAGCTGCAAGTGCAGCGTCTGTGGATCCTCTTCTGAAATCTCCTCCAGGCCTGATTGACAGCTGGACACCAGCTGTCAAACAGATGTTGCCGCGGCGACGGAGCCAAGAAAACTCTCCTCTAGTATAGTGGAGGATGCACAGACTATTTAGAAAAGCAATGAGCTGAGATAATGAGTAACTATGACACAATGAGCAGGAGATGTGGGTGCTGCTCCCTTCGTCCTGAGTTGCAGCCCCACATCTGGTCTGCACAGACACGTTTAGACGCCAGATGCCGCACAAATATGTCTGACACGAGATAATCCACTTGTGCCACCATTACATAAGCCTGGTGTAATTTATTACTTTTATGAACTGCTTTTATTTCTGCTTTCCCTCATCCCTTGTTTGTGTTTTCTCTTGTTTTACAAACCACCTCCCTCTGATCACTATTTATGTTGAAAGACCGCAGCCTTTATGTCCACAGAGAGATCACATGCAAACAGCGTGCAAGTCTGTTTGGATTCCTCTCATCCTGTCATGAAGTTACAAAAAGGCAGAGCGTTCGCTCCCAGTTATGAATTTAAACATGTATGTGCATGCATGCATATTAACATAAAAGGGGGGGTCTCTACATTTTTGTGTGAATGTTGTTGTGGGGGATGGGGTCGAGGCTGAGTTTGCGTCTTTGTCTGTCAAATAAATTATTTAAATCCTGTAACAATTAAAGCTGAAATCTGTTATCAGCATCCTCCATTAGAGGCTCTGTGTGGCTGCCTTGCTGCCTCAGTATGCTCCCTGTCTGGGCGCAGCGTGGGGCCGGATAAAGATCACAAGCTCTGAATCTTAAACACACATCCCAGCAGAACAAAGGCCAACAGCGCGTGCCTGTGACCCAGGGACTCTCATGCACGCACCGAACGGCTTCATCTCAGGAGTGTGTGAATCTTTTTTTTCTTCGTGATGCGTAATACTGATACTTGCATCTCAGGAGTCGTGACATGTTTAATTTGCAGGATTAAAGTCAAAGGTGATGTGTGAAGTGTGAGGGTTGCTTGTTTTACACACGCAGGATTTTTTTTTTTTCCCCTCTGTGTCACTATTCCCCCCTTGGCAGCCATTCACTCCCTCTTTCCATTTTACCTCACTCTCTCGTTCTCTCCTCCTTCCCTGCATATTTTTTATTGCTGTATCAAGCTGCCCATTAGTCATCTTAGAAAGTCATTGTGTGTGTGCATGTGCGCTGATGTCAGGGGGTTCATTTCAATATGTACAGCCTATCATCTTTGCTAAACCTGTATTCCGTGAAAGAAAGCTCAGATAATATTTGACAAATATTTTTCTGCCTTCTAAATCAAACCACTTTCCCACCATCTGCCTATGTATGACTCATTACAGTAACAGATTTTTCTTTGCTTTCATCAGTCTGTCCATTTGTCCTTTTCTCCTTTTTTGAATCGTGGCTATATTAAAAAAATGCCAAAATAGACATCTTTAAGCAGCACTCATTAGCAGAATTCAATGTGTCATTTCCATTTTGGGAAATACCTTTTATTTGCCATCTTTCTTAGACTTAAAAGAGATGATTCATTCTCATGTCTGTAGACCAAACATGAAGCCACAGTCTTTTCATATTTACTGTAATTATTAAAAATAATGACAAAGTTCTATGTTTTACCATTGGTACCATGCATTTTTTGTCATGATTGCAGATCATTATCTGTTTAATACTTTTAATTCTAATATTCTTCCGAAATTGTATTTATTTTCTATACCTTAAAGGTGCTGAACTTGAAAGTTTGAGCATATCTGTTGCCAGTGTTGTGCATGAGCGCGTTCAATGAACGTGTTTATATTTTCAGTGAACGGTGAACTGAACGGCTCATTTTTCAAATCATTCTCTCGCGAGAATGAACGGCCCGCACCGTTCACATTAACGTTCATGTTGATTTGAAAGTTTTCAGGTTTTACGACAGTGTTTATATAAAACACTATGACGGTCACTGTGATGGTCCAGTACAGCTGATGCTGAAGCTAATGTTGCAGAGCACTTGGCAGAGTTTTATGAACCAACGACATGGAGACAGTCCAGTGCCTCAGAGCCAGCCCGCTGTCCCTGTTAAAGTAAAATAAAAAAAAGTGTAGCTGAGCCAGCACAGTGCCGCCTGTGATTCTTTATTGATACCATAACTTGATTAGTTTTGGAGTGGCAGTGATTTACAGCTGATGAATGGTTAGTAGAGCTTCTACTGAGTGACATAGTTTCTGATTTATTTTAAAAAAAAAAAGAACATGAACGTGAACTAGTTTATTTTCACATGTGTGAACTGAACTTTGAGCTAGTTGTTTTTAAGTATGAACTGGCACAACACTGTCTGTTGCCTCCACACAGCTCTCAACATGGTGATGGCTGAGCCAGTGACTAGCAGCTAATGTTGCTAACACTGCAAACACAGGTCAGGGTGCTGACAGAGCTAATATAGAGTATTGCAGAGTGGTGGTGATTAGCTTGCCAGAGGGCAGCGGTGCACACGCTGGGACTAACTTATACTAACATGCAGCAGGATGAGTTTCATAAGTTTCTGCTATAATAAAGCTCTGAATTTAGAATTTAATTAATGTAGTGACATCACACACATTTTCCCCTCCGTCTTTGTAATCTCAGGCGGCTAATGTGACTCTGGAAAAGAGGCTGGTTTGTTTGGTGGGTGTACATATCATTGACAGGAAGTTGAGATGATGAGTTCAGATTCTGCTTGATGTATTGGTTGCACATTTTGTGTCAGTTCCATAGGACTGATAAATACAGCAGTTTTGTCAGTATTTAGTTGTTTTTGAAAGTATCTCAAGACTGCTGATCAAATGTCAACTGAGTTTGACGTGATAAATTAGTTTGCAATGGTAATTGATAAGTAGTTTGATTTTTATACTGCTCTCTTCTGGTGCAAGGTCGGCATTATTTGTTCTGTGTGTGTGTGTGTGTGTGTGTGTGTACATACTATAGCTCATACATCTCTGTCTCAGATTGGCCTGCAGTGTGTTTCTCCGTTGGGATCCTTGGGTCCAGCTTTGCTGAGAAAGCACTCACAGACTGATTTCCTCTTATTTATGCCACTCTTTCTCTTCCTTGCTCTCAGTTTATTTCCTGCCTCCTTCCCATTCTGCCTGTGTCACCTATTTTACTACTTACTGACCTTCATTTGTCCTTCATTCCTCAACACACCAGACATTTGCTAGAAAGCTGGATTTGGATAATTGTGTTTGTGTGCTGGAAATAGCCCTGTCCCTGTGAGCTGGTCATAATTAGCCGAGCTGATGCTCTGAAGCTCAGTGCTGCCAAGACCAAATACAATCATCCTGTAAAATATGAGCCTGTCTGCACATCTGAGTGGAACTTGAATGAAAATCACAAATTTTCTGACACTAATTTTCTTTTTTCTTTCCTCCCTGTTCCCAGTGATCTGCTGTCTTCAGGGTACATGGAGAGGCATTTGTCAGAAAAAGGGAAGACTGTCGTCACCAATGTAAGATTCTGCAAATCGTCTCTCTTTATGCTCACTCACGATTTCATTATTACATCGTTTTCCTTTAGAATTAAAGCTAAACTTAGTATAAAATCATTTCACATTTGCTGTAAATGCATGCAGAGCGCATCGAGTTCAGGTTGCTTCTGGGCCAGACACATTACCTGCCAACAGACAAAGTGCAGCAAAGGTGTGATAAGGAGCATCAGTAATTGTTTCTGGGCAACACCAGTTGCAGCTGTTATCTCAATGGTTGCATTCTGAAAGGTCAGTGGCAGCTCAGGTCAAAGATTGCCACGTCTAGAAGGAAACCCATAGATTGCAAAAACCTGGAAAACTTATGTGAGATTCGCTGCCAGATGACCAATCCTAACCATAACCATCTCACAAAAGTTTTACAACTTGGGGTTACCTTCCAAACATAACTGTCAATCTTTAAATAATTTGAATTTTGAGAATAGGGTTTGATGGCAAATGAAGCATTGCGTCATTGTGAAAAGGTAGCGTTTCCACCTTGCGGCAGCACTCATCATGTGTGGGCGTCTTAAGAGCCATATTGAGCTAAAATTCAGCATTTCTGCTGGATGTGTAAACATCAACATGAAAATTTTATTTGGAGATAATATAGAAATGTGTCTGTGGAGCCTCTTGCCTCTCTTCTCTGCTCTTTGCATGTAAATGAGTAGTTTGCACACACACAAACACACGCACACAGATCACAGCACATCCAGCCATCCAGTCTTTGTTCAGTTTAGAGTCAAAAGGCCGAAATGGCCTGAACCTTTAATTGACACTGAATTTAAATTTCTGCGATAATCCTCTAAAATCTGGACTTCAGTTACAGGACACCCACTGAGGTGTCATGTTAAATCACATAAGTGGTAGGATTATAATGGTCAGGATTTATTCAGCTAAGCAGCAGATTAGTTTAGATATCAGATACTTTACAGAGAATGATCCAAATTATTACACCACATAATGTGTGATAGAATCACTTAATATTATGGAAACTATTATAAAGCAATCTTTCTGTGAATTAACTCACCTTTTAGGTGAATATCCAGCATGTACTGTTTCTGTTATGCTGCCCCTTTTAAAGAGTGGAAAGAACAAGCGGCACTATTAATGGCTGCTGTTCAGAAAGGTTAATATGAGACAAGCTGCTGTTTGTTGGTCTGTTCATTGTTGAGGCCAAAGGTCACTGTAACACAGCTGTTCTAATAAGTGCACCTCATATCCTCTGCATTCATGAAGTACACAGGTAGTACTGGTAGTACATACATACTATACTGCTGAATGTGGTAGCAATTGCAATGAATGCAGGATAGGAATGTGTTTGGTAAATTCACCAAAAGACATCCCTCAGAAATCAAGCTACTTCATTACGTTGCTGCAGTTTGTTGTATAGTTTAATTTGCAGGGTTCAGTACACATTAATCAGTGCAGACAGAAAAGGCAGAAATGTAAATGTGCAGGGGTTAGCCTAACAGCTAATTTGCATCCATAGTCCCAAGACAATTAAAACCTGATGAGCAAACACATGAAAGACATTATACTCAGTGTGGCATATAATTTATACATAGTAAACACAATATTAATATAATATAAATATAATGACATTCATCGCAGCCCTTTGTCCTGATTGATTTAATCAAACAAAAGTATAAAGAAGTTCAAATCAACAACTTTCCATAGTAGATAGATTATATTTCTAATTGGGTTTAGTTTAGAGTATTTTAAATATTTTGATGCAGTTTATTGGCCTTAATATGGAATCTCCTGCTCATTATTCTTCAGCACTGCATCTCTTTCAGTAGTATGGCAAAATCTGACAGTTGAAAAATGTTAATTGTTTCATTGTATTAATACGAATGCAGCGCCAGTGGACTCCATGTTCGAAGATGCACGTCATCTGTCTCATGAATAGTAAAATATAATATATATGTGTAATATTGTCCTTATTACCAAACTTTCAGTGACATCCAGAGGGCAGAGTGTCCTACTTGTTTACCAACAGTCTGCCCTCAACCTTTTCATTGTGCATTGTGTTGTATAGATTAGATTAATTACTCTTATATGAGTCTACCGAGATCACAGATCAGACCAGTTTAGTAACAAGCACACACACACATTGAGGATGTACCCGTGGTGCTGGGTGTTGGGTGTTTCTTTCCTTGTTGAGAAGTGGAGCAGAAGGTTCAGGGCGACAGGGGGAGGAGAGACGCTGGGATAGTAGAGCACAGCACTGCTTATAAATAGCCCTCACTATCTCTTCATCTCACACTCGCTCCATGTCTCTTCACCCAGCCTCTCTCTCCCTTTAGTTTTATCTGCTCTACTGGTGGTACAACTTCTTTTACTGTCTCATTTCCCTGTGTAGTTCCCTCTTTTGCCAATAATGCTGTTAACTGTACTTTTGTCAGTTCCAGACAAAAGGAAATAGAGAGAAGTTATGTGGTTAAGCCTATCCACAGTTGTTTTTCATGGTTTGTCTAGCCCAGCTCCTTTGTGCCAAATGTTATGGAATGTTAAAGGAATAGCTTGGCATTTTGGGAAACGTTGGCCGATCGCTAAATATAAAGCCACAGAGATGTTAGCTTAGCTTAGCATTAAGACTAGAAACACAAGGTCTAAAAGTGAACAAGACTGTGATTTTCTATGTTTCGAGTGGAAGAATTAATTTGAACGCAGACTGTAAACCAGGCCTTGTTCCCCAACATCACTGAGGCTCTTCTGATCTGAATGGGAGCAAATTCTCTTTTCAGAATCCTTTGGAAAGTTATCATCATAATAACGGTAGTTCAGTTTTTTTCCACATACTTTTGATCATGTAGTTTGACAAACCACAACATATGCAAACACGCAGCCTCAAACAAACCCACAAGACAGGTGTGGATCGGGATGGAGTCCACAGAGAGAGCGCTGGCGGTAGAAGAGGACGTAGAGGTGCGTTGCTGTGCACAGCATCAGACTGTAGAGCAGAAATTGATCCAGTGATAAAAGCTGTGTCTCCTCAGGGAGACTGGCTTCCTGCCTAATGGCTGTTAGGCAGCAAGAAATGGACCAGGAAGGGAAGGCCTGCAGAGCACTTAGACACTTAGACATCATGCACGTCTGTAGAAAATAAATGTGTGTTTATGCTCACAGAGAGGGGAAGAAACGCTCACACACATATAGCCAGACGGAAACAGAGAGTGGTTGACGGCAAGTTGTGACAAAGATGGAACAAAACTTTTCTTAGTGAGTGAAGCTGTGGCTTCATATTGTGGGTAGAAGTCGGGATGGAGTCCCAGTTAACACACAGATGGTAGGATGTGAATGCATTAAGCTCCGCCTGAACACACACACACACACATCCACACCAGCTCCAACTTGTGCTTGTTAGCAAATGAATTGCGTGTGATTGATGGCTCTGAACTCATTTCCTGATGGGACGTGGTAATGAAAGCAGCAAGTGGGATATTTTGCTCTTTGAGTGTATGAGATGTTTTAGGAAGCAACCGTGTGTGATCTTAACCTGTTGTGTTTGTGTTTGGCTCACAGGGAGGAGAGCACTGCTACTATCAGGGGAAGGTCAGAGACATCCCTCATTCCTTTGTGGCTGTCTCAACCTGTCACGGACTGCAGTGAGTACAAATATTATATCACTCTGTATGTGTGCATGTGTCCAGCTCCTCAGCCTCTATGCTCCTATTCATCCATCAGGTCAATTTAATTAGCTTTAGCCAACCCTCCTCTGTCTCTGCATTCATGGTTACACAGGTTATCATCCACACAGACAGGTGCTGCTCATACCTCTTCTCTTCCCAGCTCTGGTGTTTTTAGAGTTTATGCTCTGAAGCTGAGAGACGAGTCAAGAAACAAGGCCTCCTGGGAGGAAAGCATGTGCACTGTATGGATCTATATATATATAAGCACAATCAGGTTTTTCACAGTTGCTTCCACACATTTCCTAAGAGGAAAAACATATTTTCCCAAAACTGTGAACATCAGATAAAAAACCCACACTGCTTTGACCAAACCTCAGACACTCAACACACTACACTGTATGTTTTGCACTAATGATATTGAAACGTTAAATATTACGCTTCATCACAGCTTCATTCAGTCCAATATATCTTCCTTCAACATGCCGTTAGGCAAAATAAACCAAATAATCAGTGCAGAGAAGTAAATTCATCTAATTAAGGCAAGCGGGTGAAATCAGATTGATACTTGCCGAATGAGTTAAACTAAGCTTTGCATATTTTATGTACTCGTGGCAACATGTGTGCAAATGTGTCAGTACAGCAAATTAGGGAGCACCGCACACAAAATATGGAAAAGTAGGGCAGGAATGAATCTAACCAAAACAAGGTGAATGTGTTGCACAGTTCAGCTCAGAATATGATATAAAGAGACAATCACACAACAATCCCAAAAAACATGAAAATGATTGGCAATGGCATTCATTTTTACACATTTTCTCCAACATGTTGGGGGATTGTCGTGGTGAATTATTTGTGCAGGAGTGATGAAGTAGCTTATTAAGCTTTTCCATCCAAATTCCCTCCAGTTCTGTGACCTCCTACTTTTCCACAGATATGACCACATTGTCCTCAGATATGTCCATTCCTCCCTCCTTTTCCCATTTTGATTTTTTTTACAAGTTTAAAATAATAATAAGTAGGATTTATTTTTTTCAAATCTCAGGTTTGTACGTGCGGTAAGGGAGTGCACAGTGTTGTCAAGAGGTCAGACATTAGAGAATATTTTCTTATGCTGAGTCAGATATGCAGTATACCATACATCCTGCTCTCTCCTCTTTCTTTATCTCACACACGCACACACACAGAAACCTTAGCCTGCAGGACAATAGGGTATTAACCATCTACAGCAGGATGGTGCTCTCAGCACACAGCCAACCACTGACTCATGTTCATGTTTGAAGCATTCTCCTCTACACTGGCCTGACATCATTTTTCAGAAAAGTCCAGATATTGAGCCAGTTAAAATCCACTTTGAAGTCAGAACAAAAGTCTCTTTGAATGTTTCCACCTGTACATGTGTACTAATTTTTAAGTGAATTGAAACAGAAGCGGGCGGCATGGTGGTGTAGTGGTTAGCACTGTCGCCTCACAGCAAGAAGGTACCGGGTTCGAATCCGGGCCCGGGACCTTTCTGTATGGAGTTTGCATGTTCTCCCCGTGTCTGCGTGGGTTCTCTCCGGGTACTCTGGCTTCCTCCCACCATCCAAAAACATGCATGGGGATTAGGTTAATTGGCTAATTTAAATTGACCGTAGGTGTGAGTGTGAATGGTTGTCTGTCTCTATGTGCCCTGCGATGAGGTGGTGACTTGTCCAGAGTGTACCCTGCCTTCCGCCCTAAGACAGCTGGGATAGGCTCCAGCCCCCCCGCGACCCTATGAGGATAAGTGGTAGATAATGGATGGATGAAACAGAAGCTCATTATAAGCTGCAATCCAAAGTAAAATGTATGTAATAGATGCCAAGTGTACAGACTAACAACAATGAAAAACACATTAGCACTCCATATAACAACAGGTATAGGTACATATAGAAGGGTTAGGGTGTGTGTTTGGGGTGGGTTAAATTAGCTAAACTAAGTAAAGTAAATAAGGGGTATGGTTTGATAGATGATTTTATTTTGCATGCACCAAGGGTTGATAGAACAGTAATTTCAAACGTGTGTATGTCCTCTACATGCTGCAGAATTGACAATAAAGCTGACTTTGACTACATTTGATTTACAATGTCATGTTAAATTTATAATGTTGCTCAACCTTTTGATAAATTGACCACTTAAATTCTTTTGTGTGAAATAAGCAGAATTGTTCTAACTTTGGCATTGAAAATTGGGCATTCATATTGCATCTTATTGCTCATTGTAAGATTGTAATTGAGAAAATAGGTTTTTATTTATTTTTTAATAGGTTTTTAAAGCTTCGAAAACAGTGGAGGAACTGTGAATTATCCGTTGTCTCACCAAAATGACCAATATTTGGTTTAGGTAGCCAAGAAATCTATAAAAAAAAAGCAGTCTGCTCCCTATTGATACACCCAAATACACTTTCTTTATTTCATATTTGCTTACAGGGTTCAATTTCACAATGAGGTGATATATTGAAAGGCCATAAACACAATAATTCACACTACAAAACACTCAGAGGACCACAAACAGAACATGAAGGCTATCACATACAGAACATGAAGGCTATCACATAAAATACACTCTGTGTGTAATCTGCTGTAAGTGGACAAAAAGTGTGTGCTGAAGGTGATTTCTGTGTGCTGAAGGCTGGAGAAATGTAGAAAAAAAGGGAGGGAGGCAATTGGAGGAGAAAGACAGATTACGTGTTCCTGCAGTGTCGACCATCATGACTTTACAGTTTGACCCGACCAATCTCCTAAAAGCTTCAGATAAAGTTAATTAATGGATGACGTCCAATGTTGTGCACATGCGCGCACACAGCTAGGCAGACAAGAGGACCTTCACCCAGCTGCTAAATGAGACATTGATCCCTGACTCAAGAAATCTTTACGTAACGAAGTATGTCGAGTTTTTAAGAGAATGTGAAGTGAATAAATCTGCGAAAACACATACATTTCAAAGGCGTCTTAGTCACTGCTCAACCAGTCCAGACTTTTGATTATTGTTCCAGAGATAAAATCCTTTGGTGACCTTTAAGTTATGCTGTGTGGGGAAAGTCTCTGAGATGAGCGGATGACCTTTTGCTTCACGTTCTCTCCAAAGCTGTACATGTGCCTAGTAGAGCAGGGCAGCAGAGGAATCTGTCTAAAACCTTCTAGGAGTGCATTACAGCAATTATTCTGACAAAACATGATAATAATACAGTAATCCCCCTGGGCAAGCATTGAAATGGCCAGTTGATCACACTGATGGCTGAGGAGGAGTTGCATTATTCCATTTAGTGATGAATAAAACAACAGCAACTGGTGATGATGTGCTCTCTCTCTCTCTCTCTCTCTCTCTCTCTCTCTCTCTCTCTCGCTCTCTCTCTCTTTCAGTGGGATGTTTTTTGATGGCAATCACACCTACATGATTGAACCTGGAGGACAGGGCAGCAGCAATGTAAGTGCTCTACATAGATGTGTACTTTGTGTACTTTACAGGAGCTGCTGATGGCTTCTCTCAGTAGAATTATCAATTTCCCCCCTTTCATACATCCAGTTCCATCTCAGCCCAGCGGTCAGATAATGTTACATCATTTTTTTCCTCATAGAAAATACATAAACTGTATATGCTTATCATTGAATTGCCAATGTTTAGGCTTGGTTAAACTGTTTTTCTTCTGCAGGTTTATCAAGTTTGCATCTTATTAGTGTTGAATTCATTTTCAAATCATGATTGTTACTTTTTCTAATTAGATGAGCTACTCTACAATCGTTGTACCTCCTGGGGTTCACATCCTCCTGGCTGGAAATCACTGTACCACAGAACTGTGTGTAGCACATGAGATAGGCCAGACTAGTTTTACAGGATTCATACAGAATCAAATCAGAATCAAAATCAGAATCAGTTACAGTCACTGCCAATTTTTCTAATGAGCTGTGAGTGCAACCTGCAGGTCTCAGGGCCAAGAGATTTGCCGGGTTACAAAGGCAGCAGACAGCCGAAACCCTACAGCCAATTAGATAATAACAATTATGGGCATTATGGTTGGAACGAAAGGACAGGTCTGAAATAGCCTAAAGAGGCCTTGGGCATTAGAGTGAAAGAAAACGCTGCTGATACTGTGTGTGTGCGTCCTTTCTGCTCTAATTAAAACGTTCACAAGAAGTGTGTCTGGTGTTAATCGGGGAGGGACGAAAGAGACGCGATAAGAGAGGTCAGGGGTTTCTGTGTGAGTATCATGTCCTTGTGTGTTTTTCTATGGGAGTGTGTATGTGTGTTCATGGTTGTTGGTAGTGGAGGGCTGGCTGCTTGAGATTCATTCCCATGCGACACTTTTAGTGCCAATGGTGTTGAAAGAATGGATAGGAGAAGAAATGAAGATGGATGGATGTGAAGAGCGAATGAAGGCCTGAAAAGAGAAATGTTAATTTAGAAAAAGAAACAAGAAGTAGGCAGCTACGAAGAGGAAGGTGGAACTGAGCAAAAAATTAAATGGTTGGTAAACTGGATGTAATTAGATTGATTGTCTTTGTATTTCCTGCAGAGAAACTTTGGAACAAGGGGAGGTGATTGGTTAATATATTTCTATGTTAAGTCAATTTTATTTTTACAGCCCAATTTCACAAATTACCAATCTGCACATGATATGATACCCTCTGTCCTGTACAAACAACCCTCATATCGACTAAGAAAAAACTCCCCCCAAAAAAACTTTAACAGGATAAAAGAAACAATAGAAAGATATGACAGTTATACAATAATGAAAGATGATGGGAGTTAAATGAGTAGAATATACTGAAGGTGGAAGATGATAAAACAAGCTAGAGAGAGCAGTGCTTTCATATTTCACTCATCTCTTTGACTACTTCTTTTCTGGCCTCGTCTTCTTCACGTCTCTGCCTTCGTGATTCCTCTCCAGTGTTTTCTAGAGACACTGAATTATTCAGGCGATGAGAGAGAAAGAGGTCTTAACTCAGAGTTTTGCTACAGCACTCATCTTCTGTATCTTGGTAGCCTCTTTTTGGTCATTCACAGAGACACAGTAGCGTAAATGAGATTGTAGTTTAGTATTTTTAAACACTTCCTCCAAATTCACTGCACATCGAACTCTGCTCTTCCTCTTCTAGTGTGACTGTACATTCCCACCTCTTAGTTTAAAAACACCAGAGTTCAACTTGGCTCAAAGATTTATGCATCATACTATTAATTATAGAATATTTGTGTTGCAGTTTTGTGTTTTGGAAAATATTTGGCACATAACTCCACTGCCAGAACTACATGTACAGTACATGTACTTCAACACTCAGACAGAAAATACTCTGCTTTTGAGTTGATATTGTTGGACTCCTTTTTTTTTTTTTTTAAAAGTTGTGTGCTCAGTCAGTGTTCTTAAAACCTGAAACAGCCACTTATCAGTTAGTAGCATTAAATATGGAGGCTTTGTGTGCTGTCATGCACCACTAATTCTGGCTGTTATGATTTTATTGAAAGTGATGGAAAAAGGAAAAACAAGCATTGAAGGATGCACTGAGATAACTGCATGACTCCTGTCGACCATATGGTAAATCCATCTGCCCTTTCTCCCGCCAAGGCAGAAAAAGTTTTGCAGGACATCAGCTAAGTGTGTCCTGAACAAGCTGCTGGAGTCACCTAAGGCAGCCAAACTGGGTGTCTTCTTGTGTTACGTAAGGGAGGTTGTGAACAAGTAGACTACAGTTGTGAGCAATACAGAGCGCCAAAATTCAAGCTCACAGGCTAAGAACATGATGTACCCGGGCGCTACGGGCTGATAAATCTCGCACTTTCAAGTGTCTGTGTGAGCGTTTGCCTGCAGACAAGTGAGGATGTGTGATGCTGACTTACATAGGCAGAAAAACACCATATGTTTAGCCGCCTGGTTTTAAGTTTACACCTCAGAGCCCCTGTGGCTACATCCCAACAGCACTGACAAATCATTTAAAGTTAAGACAAACAAGTGGACCGAGACCCAGCTGAGGAGGTGGTCTCGGAGCAGTTCTTATCGAACCCTGGTGTGAAAGCAGCCCAACCTCGATCCGACCCAGTTGCAAAAATGTACCTTTTTAGATTTGACGGGCTCCCGTAGTTTTTGCACATTATGACATTGGATAGTGTGATGGTTCCTGCCCTTTTGTCTGGGCTTTGAGCCGGTTCATGACAATAGGCATAGTAAATGATAATGGCCCAATTTAACTACATAGCTGTATACAGCAGTAATGTTTTTTGCAGCAATAATTTGATCTTGCATGCCCAAATAACCTACCTGTTCCATCTTCTGTACAGTAGACCTGTTGTTACTGTAGCATGTTGGACACACACGAGAGCTCAGCACAAGCATGATATTGTAAAACTCATGTTGCATCAAACGGTCTTGAGGTTCGAATATTTCTGCAAAAAGCCTTAACTGTATAAAACATATTGCTATAAGGATAACAAGAACAGCACACAATGTCTCCGTTGAGTACGTCAGCCTACTTTCATTTTTGGGCTTCCTGCTTTACCCTGCCAACACGTTTACCAGCCAATGGTTGAACGACCTTAGCACGTGTGTTAATTCTGGTCCTGTTGCAATTAATCAGAGTGTGAAAGCGAACCACACTAAAAAAAAAATTTGGTCCGGATCAAAGCAAGTGAACTAACGGACCTTCCTGGTGTGAATACGCCCTTAGTGACTTCTGGAGCTAGTGCTGCGAAAAAAGTTCACTGGAAACACAGTGGTTGCACTGGACTTTTTTTTTTTGATTCAAACTCTTTCTCACAGACTCTTTTTCAAACAGTCTAACAGCTTGTCCCCAGTCTGTGCTAGGCTACAGTAATTCTAAGAAGAAAGACAATTTTGCATGTAGCGTGTTCACACTGGAAAAGTGACAATATGCAGTCACACCAGATGGTATGCTCACTAACACTAAATACTAAATAACATGAACACTAAATAGTTTTTTTAGACTGTTGTTGATGAACAATGTTCTCCCACAAGTCAATACACAGAAAGAAAACAAAAATAAGTGAACTGTCTTAATATTGACATTTTGCTTTCTGTCTGTGAAACTTCATTTTTTTGTACACTAACTGCTAAAACAGTATACTATATGATGATGAGTGTGCAGGGCTGTATAAAATTTTGTGAGTTAGCACCAAACTGGAAAATTATTCTAGCTGAATCATTTTAATCATCATCTCTGCCTTTCTGTAAAATATTCCCAAACCTGGTTTGATGATTGAGGAAGAGGGGGTGGGTGAGTTGAGGGCTGAAGGGAGGGGTGTGTTGGTTGAGGCGACAGCAGGTTGTAGGGCGGGGGGGCTGTTTGGGTTATGTGCCAAAAGGTTTTTTTAATGCCAGCTCAAACTGGGAACGACGCTCAGAGTGAGTTGGAGCTAATGGGATTCAGTATAAAGGGGGGTTTTCCTGTGGCCTCAAGCCTACTTTATGTTACTAAACCTAGACCAGTTCATTCACACATGCAGACAGAGAGCGAAAATGAAAAGCGCGTCACCCCTCCCTGCTTTATATTCATGAACCAGTCGTCTGTAGTCTGAGGTACCATCTCCCCTGGCAACCCAGGCCCCACCCCCTTCTCTTTGTAGCACGACATATGAAAGCCATCTGTGTTTAGACCCTCAATTTCCATCACTACACACTCCTGTCGAGTCTATGTGGTTGTATTGTTTTTTTAGACCGGAGTGAAGAGCAGGGGAACAAAGGCCAAGTCAAAAAAATGCTTTATGACAACATTTAATTCACTGATTGTTCATAATAAATGAGCTACAAATCGTACAAAAGCAGCTGTACCATGTGGTTTTATTAATCATCAGCCATTAAAGTCCCAGTCAATATGAAAGTGTCACATCAAAGCTCCAGTTAGAGCTGCTGCAGGTTAGGCTGGATGTCGTTAATTTAGATGCTCATTCCTTCAGGACTACATCAAAAGTGAGAGAAAACACTGCAGCGCTTAAAGATTCATTTTAACAAACTGTTCTTAATTGGTTGTGGTTTCTCTCTGGAGCTTCCTCCGGTGAACTTCAGTATTTACCCACTGAGTCAACAGTTCGGGCAAACTGTCAATTACTTTTTTTTTTTTCTCAAAGCAGTTTTGTTTTTGTTTTTGATATTGTATGTATGTAGCATGCCTACCTAGCAAACAGTGAGAAGATTAGAAATGAAGTAAAATGGACTTGAATTTTGAGGAAGTGCTAACAAAAATAGTTGTTAATTGCAGGTCTATTTACAATATTATAGATTTTTGCACAATTTGGCAATTTAGTCTTAGTAATCTGAAAATAAGATGATAAGATTGTGTCTGTTTAGATCAGTGAAGCTGCTGCATGTGGACACTTCAGTCAGAACAGGTCAGCAGCTCCTGGCATTTGAGGTGTGAGGCATTATAGAAAAGTACACAAACAACTGCTGTACAACATAAATCTCCTTCTCTTAGTCTTTTGCCAGATGAGTGGGGTGAACTAATAACTCACATAAATTATTTTACTAAAAAGGAAACTGAGTCTAGTGTGACCCCAGCACAGACAACACACAGACACACATTGTGATTTGTTTTAATAAAAACAAAAATGATAACAGTGTAGAAAAACATTGACCAATATCATTGATCTCAACATGTTAGAATAACATCATGAACACATTAGAAGAAATATTGATCAGTGCTCATTATGCATTAAGAAAAAACTGTAAGGTAAAATCACGAGTACTACCACCATGGAACCACATTATACTTCCAGCTAAGTTGGCAACAGTTTTAATCATCAGCACACATGATGAGTGGTTTTAATTTTGCAGTTCATAATTAAATTGTAATTATACAGTGATTTAGTGATTACATTTTTAATCTGTACATTAAATTTAACACGGCTAACAAATGTCTTTGTGCCATAGGTTTTTGACTTTAACACAGAAAAAGTATTGTTAAATGATTAAGTAATATGTCAAAAATACTCAAGGCTATGACAGTAAGTGAACTAAGACAATGTAAACTGGCACAGTATTCACATAATTAGTGCATTAAAAATTCAACAGCTGCTCTTCACATGGCAAATGTGACATTATCAATTTGTATTACACAAAAATACAAAAGATAAACAGGCAAGTCACTTAATAGCTGTTCATTCAGAACCACATCATTTAGAGTTATATTCAGTAGTGATAACACAGACTTTCAAAGTATACGCCTCACACAAAAGTGACAAGTCACTGCGCACTGATCATAATGTGTCCTACATAAACAACGGTAACAGAAAAATACAACATAATTTTGCCAACTAGCTGTCACTAGCTTTTTGGCAGCCATCATCAGGGCTTTAAGAATGAGAATTAATATTCATACAAATGCTACTGTTTGCTTGTAACTAGGTAGTTGGTCCATTGGCCACTTCAGCAAGTTGGGACCCATTTAGTGTCTTTGTCTGCTGGTAAAACAGTGAAAATGGGTTAGTTGAGTCTAGTTAGTTAGTTACTCTACTTGGTAGAGTGAGAGGTGTCTTCCAGTATGTTTGGCTGGAAATATATTTATTTTATTCCCTTTCTACAATTCTAAGCTGAACACAGTGTTTGTTTTTAGGAAAATGTCATCCTTCATCCAGAAACCCTGCAGTTCCATCTGCTATAATCTTCAATTTACAGACCTGGGCTGACTAACTGAATCAGTCTAGGGGCTGTAAATAGGTCTCATACAATTAACTTTCATCAATTATACTACATATTAGTAATATTCGTGGAGGTTCATGGACAGAAGCTTTACTGCTCCTGTGTCAGCACGGGAATGTCGATCTCTATGGCAGACATCCGTGAGCGGGAGGAGAAGCGATGGCCTACGTAGCTGGATGCGTAGCCTTGAGATGGAGCGTAGCTCTGCGAGGGAGCGTAGCTCTGCGAGGGAGCGTAGCTCTGCGAGGGAGCATAACTGTAGGCCTGGGTCCCTCCCACCTCTGAACCGTACCCATCTGGAGCAGAAATCTGAGACATGTACACCTGTGGCGGTGCAGGGGCGACCACACTTTGAGAGTAGCCCTGGGAGGTCACATAAGGCTGGGCATCGATCACTGTGGGAGGGTAGGCCTGTGGTGGGAAGGGCTGAGGACCATAAACTGGGGAGGGAGGATATCCGTTGGCAGTGAGAGGCTGGGTGGACAAAGAGGTGGGCATTGAGGGAAGAGGCAACCAAAAGGGTGAAGGCAACTTTTTACACATGCAGTACCACATGAACATCAGCAGGGCAGACAGCATTAGTCCTCCAGAGCAGCCTATGGATACATACACCGCAAAGCCATCTGTGAAGATGTTGTCATATCTGATGTTCATTTCTTTGGTGCGGAACAGGAACCACACTGAGGGTGCAATGGCGATAGCTCCACCCAGAAACAAGAACATCCCAGCCACCAGGTGACACCCTGCATTGTTGACCAGGAATCTGATGGTTTTAATATCCGGTTCAGGCTTGTCAGAGCAGCAGCAGGTCTTACACATTCCCACCATGCACAGCAGCAAGGCCAGAGAGCCAAACATCAGGGCTGTAGGCAGACAGAACTGCAGGAGCCGCAGATCCAGCTGGTCCACTTTAGAGTACCACTGGAAAAGACAGCATTTCCGTTAGGGTAATCTGGGACAAAAAAAGAAAATGCAAAAGCAGAAGAGAGCAAATTTCCTACCTCTGAATCATAGTAGTAACAGCCTGAGTAGCCATCCTGTTTCACACATTTAGCCCACAGCCCATCATACACGCTGATATTCTTGGCATTCCGATTGAAGGTGACGAGTCTGGTTACACGCCACTGTGGGATTAACGCAGCCACGGCAATCCCTCCCACAGACAAAAAGGCAATGATGAAGGAAAATGCGTTGGTGGCATGGATGTCCCGGCACGACATGGTGGTGCTGACAGGAAGTGAGGCCACGAGGAGAATTCCTGTCTGAGAGAGAGAGAAAGTCAGATGGGGGGAAAAAAGAGGCTGGTCACTGCAATACTGCACCATAATCCTTATCAAAGCAGTTTTTCCAAATGTCCCCATTACCATTGAAGCTAACTGTGCCACAGACTGACCTATCTACGGGCAACTCCCCTGTATTTCTATTCACCACAGTGTAGCTGACCCAATATCTGCTGTCCAATGAAACAATGGTCTCATTTCATTAGCAAATAAAATGGGAATGACTGAGGCTGCAGGACAAGAGAGTCTACACTGCAGTGCGTTACAGACTGCTCAGATAAACAATGAGCAATTGAATTAGATGCACGTGGTCTCTTTATGTGACAGCGTGCAACGGTGACTGGAATCTGTGATTTAATACCACGTCTAGATATTTTCATTTAGAAATGGTCAGACTAAAGCCATACCACTATCTCATACCTCCAGTCTGTTCGCCACTGGTTACCCGTCAGTTGTGGTGTTGATTTAAAATTACTGATACTAAAATCATCTAAATAAAACACTTAATTTTGTGACAAACGTTACACAACAATCGCAAGAATAGTATCATGTATTTATGAAGCTTTTGTTAGATGCAGCAGGCTGCCAGGTGAAGCCTGTCTGGGTAGTTTCACAAGCTAGCTTAGTTAACTTATAATAACTATGTTAGCTTTTTTTAACCCGTCGACTTAGAGCTAACTGGGAACACCTACCCTGATTAGTTGTTGCATGTATGGTTGCACTGGGTCGCTAAAATCTACTGTTAAAATATGAACAATAAAAATGTACGAATGCGCTGGCTTTTAACGCTTTACGTTACGTTAAATTAGCCTGCTAGCTAGCAGATAGCTAACTAGTTAGCATTACAACAAACTGTTGCGTCCCGGGTTTCTTACGGTGAACCACATTAAAAATCGACTACAGTACCTTATATTTCCAGCAGTTGGTATTTAGATCGAAGACGGTGTCATTTCAACCTGGTTCTTCTTTACAGTCTCGATTCGGACCAGGCCAGGGCCTTTTCATAGAAGTCCAGTTGTTAGACACCAGCAGAGTAAACAGGATGTGGCCTGAAAGTAGATATGGGGGGTTTCTGCCCTCTCGGTTGTCTCACAGGTGGTTGACGCATGCGTGCAGAACATACAGTTACATGAGCACAGCATAGGTTTGAAAAATTAGACACAGAACAGTTGAAAAGTAGAGAAGATAATCAGGATTTTTTTTTACAAGAAAATAGCCAAAAATATCCATTCATGCAAAATTAAATCCAGAAAAATATTAACAAAATTGGCAGTCCATAAAATTAGCACACGGGTCATTGATACAGAATAGGTAGAATCAAACAAGCAGCACGGACGATGGGACATTTGGCTGTGATCTGTCTCATAAATGAAATGGTACTTTTTTTTCTTTCAGGGAGATGTCCACATTCATATGATATATAAATCTGTTGGGCATGAGGGATTTAATGATCTCCTCAATGGTAAGATGTAATTCATGTGATTAGTATTTATAACGCATAGTGAAATACATTTTAATTTGATTGTTTATTGTTCTCCAGGTGATCTCCCAGAACCACCTTTTCCCAGCCCTCCATTTCCTGGGTCAAAAGTTGTTCACAGGAGAAAAAAGAGACAGGTTTGTCTCCTCTGCAGACATTTTTGGAAAAAAATCACTATAATGAGCAGATGGATGCTAATGGACTCCTGTTGACTTCCCTTTATGATGTGTACATGAGAATGTTTTTTTATGTGTGTGAAATAGAGAGATAATTATACTCTGGGTGCTGTTTGTCCAAACGTTTCCCCTGCCGTATGTTTTATGTAAATTCATGAAGCTAAAGAGAAAGTGCTGTTTCCTCACTCTCCTCCCACACAACAACTCTCCACACCTCTCTTCTTCTTCCCTTTTTTCATGAAAAATTTACCATATGAGTAGCGGCTGCTTCCTTGTCTTTTCTCAGACACAGTCAGATGTCTGCAGCTGTTGGTCTCTCAGTCCTCAGAGCTGCTCTCATCTTTATTTGGAATTTGGGAAAAAAAAAAAGACAAACCTGTTTAGCTTCACAAAGTTCCTCCTTATTGATTTGTCGTTTCTTTTCTTGGTGATGCATGAGACAGAAGTTGATCTTTGTGTTTACTGTGGGTGCTGTTCTGAACTTGTCTTTGATATAGAAATGTCATGGCTGAGAAAAGGCTGTCTGTTTTTATAACTGTGTTGTTTCTTCTCAGGCTCCTCACATGTCACACAGTGTAGAAGATGAGACCAAATATATTGAGTTGATGGTGATCAATGACCATTTAATGGTAAGTAGATATGGTAGGATGTACAGTTATGATTGTATACTGCAAAATCATGATTTCTAAATCCAAACACCTTTATTGTACATAAAACAGATGCATGGTCTTGGCTAAAATCCACTGGAACTAAAATATCTTATATACAATAAAGGTGATATTTGGCTCAAATGTGCCGACTCTGGCTCCTTTTACACACATAACTGACTTAGAATGAAAATGTTTATGAATCCCACTTTTTTTTTCCTTCCCTCTTTCTGCCTCTCTCTTCAGTACAAGAAGCATCGGCTTTCCGTTGGACACACAAATAACTATGCTAAGTCAGTGGTCAATATGGCTGACATGGTAAGATTTGTATTGATCCTCTTCTTGGAAAGCTTGCCACAAGCACTCCCAGGTATTGGAGTTGAGCACACTTTGCACTGATTTCTCACTTAACCAACCTCACTCTCTACATTTAAAACCTCCCCTGGCCCATAATATGCTTCGTGCAGCCATTAACCAGCCAGTCGTGAGTTTTCAGAGAACTGAAACAGCAGTGGCATCTCAGTAGTACTGAAGCAGACATTTCAGCGTTTCATTGTTTGTAGCCTCATCTGTTTGCTGCGCTACTGAAATCGGACCTGTCGCGGGGTCATGTCTGTAAGCTGATAGGCTGGTGAAGCTGGGGAAAGGTCATGCTTTTTGTTTTGTCCTTGAAGAGGATCATATGAAGCAGACTCTATTTGGGACATACACATTGATTTCCATGTGCGAGTATAGTTGTCTTTTTTCTCCAATGCACACCAAGCTGCCACAGACAACACCACAGCACATGCATCAGATATAATAAGTATTACTGCAATTACTTAGAAGTTACAGTGGGTATAAATGTACAGGATGCCACAGCACTGTCACCACACTTTAATAAATATTACAGCAATTACTCATGACAGTGAGTATAGATATAAAGAATTAACCGGTCGAGGCAGATGGCTGCCCAGAGCCTCGTTCTGATCCAAGTTTCTTCCTGTTAAAGGAAAGTTTCTTTCATGCTGCTGTTGGACTGCTGGCTCAAGGAGATCTGCTCTAAATGAAATATCTTCTGTTGTGGTTTGGTATATAAATAAGCATACCTTTTTTGAGAAAAAATAGTTGATTATAGGTAATAGTTAAAAAAAATGTGCTCTTGTTTGGAGAAGGAATTGTTACAAAACCAACTACCCTCCTGCTGCACATTGTGTTGGAAACATCTGTCACCATGGATACTGATAGTCCTTATTACCAAACCAATTAGTATTTACTGTAAAGTAAATGGGATATTCACTTTTAATTGATTGACATGCACATATAAAAGCATAAGAGAAAAAAAATCTTAACTCCAAATCCCCTTTGCAGTATTCGGTTTAGGAGTGAGAAGCACAACTTGGGAAATGGGTTAAAAATATTTTATCCCGATCGTTAGCAGCATCTTATTTGCCTTCAGAAAAGTAGAAAGTGTTTTAAGTTTTCTTCTGGGTTTTTTGAATATCACAGTTTTTTCTTTTGTTGATAATCAAATAGAAACAAGTGGAACTGCTTAGGTGAGTTTGTAGGGCCGGGAAGCGTGTTTATGACCACTTCCTCTCTGTTCTGTCAGCTTTGTATGGAGACTATTGGCACTCAGTTTCTACAAATAGTCTTTGCTCTTGTCCTCTTCTCTAGTGTTTGTCCTTATACCCCAATAGATTTCCATGTTATGAAAGCACACATTATTATTTGCCAGTTTGCTGCTTCTACAGTACGTTCTTCAGTCTGGTACCTTTCCTTATTGACTCTGTCTGGCCGTCCGTAATGTACTGCTGTCTGATGACTGATCACACACTGACTGTTTGATTGGTGCTCTTATAACAGACAGATGTTCATGGATATGAGGCATTACAGTCACTTTTCTTTTGGTGCTTCCAGTTTGTGACTTTCTAAAGATAACATACTGATATTAAATCTGCTTTTCATTCACCAGATTTTCAAGGAACAGCTCAATACCCGGATTGTGCTGGTTGCCATGGAAACATGGTCAGCCGACAACAAGTTCAACATCGACGATGACCCCATGGTGACACTGAAGGAGTTCATGAAGTATCGAAAAGACTTCATCAAGGAGAAATGCGACTCTGTTCACCTCTTCTCGTGAGTCAGAACATTTAAGAGGATTTCCTTCTGCACTCAGCATCTTTTTATTAAAGGCACAACTTTCTCCTCTCATCAGAGGGAATCGTTTCCATAGCAGCTGGGGAGGAGCTTCCTATATGGGAGGCGTGTGCTCTCTGACTAAAGGAGGGGGCGTCAATGAGGTGAGTCTCAAACTACAAATTACAGATTTCTAGAAATTCCAGAGTCACTGTCAGTTCCAGTGAATCTTAATCCTTACATTAATATTACTTAATTAAATGTCAAAATTAAATGTTGCATTTATTCTTGTTATACACTTCAATTTCAGTTTAAAGTCATTTAGCCTCTGTTATTACATTTAATGAACTAATTTTTTTTTGTTTTTTGAGGGACGCCATTGTATGCTCCTTTGTACCACCATTGCCAGACTTATGTGATATTCTGTTATTTTATGTCTCCTGCTGTTTCTGTCCTCGGCCTCTCTATCTCTTCATCAGTACGGGAAAACAGATGAGATGGCCATAACTCTTGCTCAGTCTCTTGGACAGAACATTGGCATCTTCTCTGACAAGAAGAGGATCCTCAACGGTACACAGTTAAACCTTCATGAGTCCTTTGTTCCTTCCTTTCCCAGCACACATTAATTTTTCTATGTGTTGAGTTCATCAGTGTTTTCTTTTTTCAGGGGAGTGCAAGTGTGATGATCGTTGGTCTGGTTGTATTATGGACGATGTTGGGTAAGTTACTTCTACAGAATATTCTCTTGGTGTTTCATAACCTTAAAGGATCAGTGGGAACGATTTAGTAGCATCTAGGGGTGGGGTTACGCATTGCAATCAACTGAATACCCCTCTACTCATTCCTCCTTCTCCAAGCGTGTTGGAGAACTATGGCAGTGTGAAAGCTTGAAAGGTACTCCCTAGAGTCAGTGTCTGGTTTGCTCAATCTGGACTACAGCAGAGACACAGCAGCCCTCTATAGATATGAAGGGCTCATTATAAGCTCATGAAAACACAATGATTCTTAGTCTCAGGTGATTCTACACTAATAACAACATAGTTATGAATATTAGATTCTGTTTCTGCTGTTAGGTCCCCTTAAAGCATACACACTGGCCTTTAAAACTGCAACAGGAGCAGAGTAATCTGACTGGGATGGAAACATTGTCCACTTGGATGAATTTGTGTTTTGAGTCAGTCGCTGCACTTAGTTGGTCACATATTAGCTTTAATGTTAACATCACATTCAGCTGAAAAATATTTGCATATTTGTTTGCTGACAAAGGTATTTTCTACCTTTACATGGATGTCACCAAAGATTTAAATAAAATCTGTAAAACTATTAAAACTCAGATTGATTGGGAACATTTAAGTCAAAAATATTCTCCCATATATCTCATATATTAATATTGTATTAATCATAAATGTTGCTATTTAATGTATTGTACCAGAGTTAGTCCTTTGGCGCACCACAGGTAAAACAAACACACAGTGATAGAAGAGCACTAAACTAAACTAATAGATTTGTACAACAACACATCAACACAGCAAATAATCAACAACAAGTGTACGTTAGACAGATTATATGGGTCTCTAAATGTTCATGAAAATACAAATCTATTCATCAGTGTTAATGTATTGATATCAATGTTTCAGTGCACTGCAGTGTTATTGTAGTTTGATTATTCACCACTAGGTGTCAGCCTATGTGCGTTTTCCATATGGCCTGTTCATGTAACTTCATCGAGCTCTTTCAGCAGTCAGTGTTATATAATCTGTTGCTTGCTCAGATTAGAAAACCAGGTGATGAATCAGTCTGTGTATGTTTTGTGTTTTGTGCAGAAACCATGATAGTGATTGTTAAAATGTGTATACGTGTACATCGGCAGTGTTTCCAGGCTTTCAGTGAGCATATGGATGTGACTGTGTGTTGTGTCTGTAAAATCCTCTGTGATGTGTGTTTGTAGGTGTGTGTGTGTGTATATATACTGTATATATACCCATCCTCTTAAATACTTCTCGCGTTCCCCCTCTATCCCGAATGGGACAGCAGGTGAGCAGAAGCTTGGCTAGAACGTTGCCTGTGCTGTTTTGAACTGACTGGCTTCCCATCTCATCCAACAGCACTACAGCTGCTGTGGCCCAGCTTCTCTGTTTTATCCAAATGATATGAACAAATACAGTTTAATGTTCTTTTATTCTACACTGGCTGTATTTGTCATGATCACTTTGTACAGTTTCACATGTACTTCATGTGTATTCTTCAGTTTTTGGATGTTGCTGGATAATCAGCCACCAAAATCTTATTTATTTGATTATTCCGGTTTTGATAGGCTCTTTCTCCCTCCTGCCCTATGAGAGTCAGGATTTCATCAGTTCTTTTTATCCATCTCTAACCGATTGATACAGTCTGCAATGTCATTCTCATCTTAAACCAATATTTGACTTCTTCACAACAGTGCACTGCCCCCTGCTAACACCCCCTGTACAGGTTCCGCTCTATTGGGTTGCCATCAACCTACTAAGCCATGTGGTTACATGACAGAGGACAGGTGACTCTGCACTCTTATGAGCCTGTCACCTGTGAACGGACCTGGCCCAGATCTGTGTTCTCTAAAATAAAGTCAATGGTATTTCAGACGCTTGTATTCAATGAGCAAACTCAGTCATGTCCACTGACGGACATTTCTTTTTATGCCTCAGCACCTGCATGTCTTATCAACCTGAACTGACTACTAACTGTTCTCACATCCCCCACAGGGGTTATCTGTTGTGTGATTGCTTGTGTGTGTTACTCTGTTTGTCTGTTAATATTTATGTATGCACATTTTGTTTGTACATGCAGAATTAGGATTTACAGTTATTTTTTATATATATATATACACTTTCCTTACTGTTGTCATCACATGAAATAATCTCAGCAAACTGGGGCAAAATCTGAATTATAAAGGGTGTAACATTGAAAAATCAAGAGAATGATTGTCGTACAGGCACTATCTCCAACAGCCACCAGGAGATAAAACATCATGTACTTTATGAATACACACTGTTTTTTTTGTTATCCTTTATTTATGTAAAATCTCATTGAGACCTGATAATCTTTTGCAATACATTTTTATCCTATGATCTTCTTATACCCTGTGAAATTAAAAGTCTATATCAGAATCAGAAATAGTTATGGTACAGCTGTACCTATTCTGGAGTATAATTATATATAGAGAATAGAGGAAGTATGTTGTTGCTAAAAATAATAATAATGGGATCTATGGTTAACTGTGGAAAAATAGTAGTATACATAAGACTTAATTTAAAGATACAGTATAAATAAATGCCAGTTTTAATTGCCAGTAGAGTGCTGCACAAACCTCTGTCGTTGAGTCCGTAGTTTACTGTTGAAGATGTAATAAATTCTAGGGTTATTATGATGTCACTCCACATGGCAGCTATTTGTCATGGTGACCGGTGAATTATTCATCTTTGTTTCGCCTCTTAGTTCTGTTTAAAAGGATAAACACTCCTAAAGTTTTCAAGAGATTAAGCTCTGGTGCAAATTTAGAAATCAAAGATGCTGTGATATTTTGGACATTTTTAAATATGAAAAACACAAAACCTGAAATATTGTAGTGTGCTTCACCCATCATCAAAGCATCAGTACTGGCTTATTGCTGAAGGGGATTCATTTATTCACATTTCATATCTAACAGTTGATAATGCCCTGTCTCCTGTCCCCAGAGGCACTAAACGTTAGTTACTTAATGCAGCATAATCAGCATTAAGTAACTGATTATGTTTGAGTGATGCTCAGCTTTGAGTTGATGACATTAAAAGCATCAGAATGAACATAAAACATTTGATTTTAATAACTGTGCTCAAATACTTCAAATGTTGAGCTTTTATATATTTTTATATATATTTTAAGTGCAGCACAAACACAGACCAGATACTGAGCTTGATTTATCACACAGAAATGTCCTGAACACAAATCATTTTAGTATTACATGATAATGCAATAACTGTTTTGTGACTCATCCACAGCATTAAAGTTAATTTAGGACAAATTCATGAATGCATCTTAGAAGCCATTTACATGTTATCTCCTAGCTCTACTGTATATCTACCCCCATGTTATAGTAAGGATCTCCTCTGAACTGTGAGTATGGTATACCTGTGGTAAAAACTGAAATTTTCAAAGTTTATTAAATATGACAAACGTGCTGTAGCATTGTCTGTTGCACTGAAATTAAATGTGAGGTATGAAAAGTCCATTTGTGTGGGTAAAATCATTTAAAACTATACATTTCTCAGTGTTTTGTCCTTTAATGTGATTTTGGGGAATAAGCACCCGTCTCCTCCAGCATTATCTGAAAATCCTGTCTGTGTCGTAGCCACGGTAACGACATGATATGCTGCGGTTGTGTTGAACAGTTTTTACCTGCCCAAGAGGTTCTCTGACTGCAATGTGGAGGAGTACCACAACTTTCTAAACAGCGGTGGAGGAGCCTGTCTGTTCAACAAACCTCTGAAGGTCAGGTCACACTCACACACACTCACACACACACACACACACACACACACACACACACACACACACACGCACACATGCTAATATACATGGAGGTTTTTAAGAAAATTGCATCCCTTTGTAGTCACTTTGCATCTTTTTGTAGTTGTTTTGCCTCTCTGTGGTAGTATTGCTTCTCTTTGTGGTCACTTTTTCTATTTGTGACTTCCCAGTAACTTCAAACAGAGACATTGGGCCTTTGCCCAGTAGGCCCATTCAGTAATCCATCCATGCTCTGTCTCTCCTTAGTAGTTTGAATATGATTTTTGTCCTTTTCCGCCTCAGCTGCTCGATCCTCCGGTGTGTGGAAATGGCTTCGTGGAGCCCGGGGAGGAGTGTGACTGTGGCAGCCCAGTGGTAAGTTACAGACACTACTGCAGGCGACTGGATGCTACTAGGGAGATGTACCAAAGGGTTAACTTAATACCACCCAAGGTCAATGTGGTGAGCTAATTACCCAACAACAAAACCACCTGCTGTGTCAGACTAATAAGAGGTAATTTAAAGTAATGAGGTAATGTTATTGGAGAAATCAAGACCCTCTAACACACAGTGCTAACAGTTGTTGTGCAATTATCGAGCTTGTTCAGAGAGACTTCTGTTTAAACAGATTATACTGAAATATTACATGGTGTCTTACATAAAACAACTCACATCAAACCAGAGGAAGGCAACTGAGAGCAGTTTCTGATTGTTTTTTAGGAGTGTGCCAGGCAGGGGGAGGCCTGCTGTAACAAATGTACCCTGACCCAAGGATCCAAGTGTAGCAATGGACTCTGCTGCAAAAACTGCCAGGTACAGACCAGGACGAAGCTACACCCTCAATTCTTTAAACCAAAATGTCCTCTTTGATCTTTCCTTTCACTGGACTGCTGGTGAGATGTTAGGACAATCTTTTATGAATAAATGAATGTAGTTGTGGAAGGGTGCTCAGCCTTGTCATAGATGGACTAATGGCATTTTGGGATGTTGAGAGAGAGAGAGAGAAAGAGCGCCTGGAGCCGCCAACTGTGCAGAGGGTTGACAGTTCCTGATTAAGCGCTTGCTCCTCTGATACAAAGCCTAATTACAAACACTCTGAGTCTGTTTGATCTTTATTGTATGTTGATGCAGATGGAGTTCATGGGAGTGGTGTGCAGGGATGCAGTGAATGACTGTGACATCCCAGAAAACTGCACTGGCAACTCCAGTCAGGTGAGCGTCACCTTCCCGCACAGTTTTTTACACTTAAATTTTTCAACTTATTAGCCCGAATATCACAGGATATGCATAAAATGTAGAAAATCACAGAGTTTCTTTTTTCCCCAGTGTCCACCAAATTTGCACAAGATGGATGGCTACACATGTGAAAAGGACCAGGTGAGATATTGAAATACTTAATCTTTAAAGAGTCTTTGCATCTTCACAGGTGAACTTTTTTGACACTGTATGTCTCTCTGCAGGGTCGCTGCTTCAATGGAAGGTGTAAAACCAAAGACAGGCAGTGCAAGTACATTTGGGGAGAGAGTAAGTGGAATATTCCTCTGCAAATCAAATGTATCATAACACCCTTGAAATGAACTTAAGCTGTAGATATTAATGCTTATGTTGCGTTTATCTCAGAGGCAACAGCTGCCGACAAGTTCTGTTATGAGAAATTAAACATCGAAGGGACCGAGAAAGGCAACTGTGGAAAGGACAAGGAGACCTGGATCCAGTGCAACAAACAGTGAGTTTGACTGAACCTCATGCACTTCTCTTATCGTCTTATTTTTACCCTCTGTGATGTTTGGTTGCATCTTTCTGTTTCAGGGATGTTCACTGTGGGTACCTGCTGTGTTCCAATATCTCACCTTCACCGCGACTGGGAGAGCTGCAGGGAGGGCTGACCTCTTTCTCAGTGGCCCGGCACAGTGCTTCTCTTGACTGCAGGTAAATTTCATACATCCCAAAATACTAGTTGTGTTTCCTGGTTATTTCCAGCTGTTAAAAATACTGTGCACAGCTGAGCAAAGGGAATATTGACTGTTGAACTATAAATATGTTTGCAAGGGTACAGTCTCTCCAGACCCACCTTGTCTGAGGAAAGTACAAGACATGCTTAAGCTCATATGTACTGTATTAACAGACTCTCTCTGATTTGAAGTGCTGTGTGAGTAATTCAGGCTTGTTTTACGTTTAGCGGTGCTCATGTGCTGATCGATGGAGACACTGATCTTGGATACGTCGAGGACGGGACGGCCTGCGGGACAGACCACATCTGTTTCAACCATAAGTGTCTCCCCATCCAACAGTTCAACTTCAGCACCTGCCCTGGGACCAGCGACAAGACCGTCTGCTCTGGCCACGGGGTACACACACACACACACAAGCAAGTGTGTAGCCATACTAGTCATTAAAGGGACACCAAGTATTTTATTATCTCAAATCAACATCTTCATTTATAAATAGATCCTCCTTGGTGTAAAATAACATACGCCAACAATCTGACTTTTCCTCCTGGGCAAAGAATCAGAAACTTACCTGGCACTAAACTAAAACCTGCACTGCACTTTTGGTCGTAATACAAGACCACACTTATGCCGCGCCGAATCCTCATCGCAAAAAAAAACGTAAAAGCACCATAAAATGACTGGAGCTCCGGGCCGGGGATCCACGGTGATAGTGGCCGCCCGGGAGTTGACCCATTCTGCTTACCATAGTTTCAACCATGTTGCAATGCATGCAAAGTCAAATTTAACCACTAGATGGGAGAAAAAAATTACATAGTGTGCGTTTAAGCTGAAGTTGTGTTATTATTTGATTATAAGTTGCTTACACAATTGTACATGATTATCCAGAGTATTAAGAAGGTACAAATGGTTTATACTGTTCTTTAATTCAGTGTTATGATAAAGATATCTGAGAAATATGTATATCCATCTGTGAGACAAGAGCTCCTGACCTTGCTAAGGTAAGAGCATAATGTAAGGCCTAATTTGTAGACACAATTAAAATATCAGCATTACTCCCAAAAACCTTAAACAGTATTTATTCATGAAAGTGTGACACTTTTTAGTTGACATTTATCGATAAATACATTATTTGAATAGCAACGTTCATTTTTGTGTATTTTGATAATTTTGAGTGTCAGCATAAAATTTGGGATATTAACAGTGATCTTGAAAAACATCAGTCTATTATCGGGTTAATCTTTGCTATTCAACCCAACATGTACCGTATCTGTTCAGCAGCATTCGTTTATGATCAATTTACATTTATTTTTCAGAATAGGGGACCTCACAGTGATACAGTAGAGCCAAAATACTTCTGTTTTTTCCTCTGCAGGTGTGCAGTAGTGAGCTGAAGTGTGTGTGTTTCCTGGGCTGGACAGGAGAGGACTGCAACTCCACGTCTTCTCTCAGTTATCTGGTCATCGGACCCACTGCCTCAGTTTCAGGTGGGAGAGTTAAAGTTGTCTCTACCTCTCTTCATCTTATATTTTCTTTTTTTTTCTCTCCATCTATTCTCCTCTGCTTATCGCTCACCTCTTTCCACCCCTCTTCATCTTCAGTTTTTTTTTTTATTTTAAGCTCACTCCTTTTTCCAAATCCATTCATAAATATTGTTTAATATTTTCTTTGCTTTTTTTGTTGTAGCTTCGGTGTTGAGTTTGAAGTTGTCTGCTCATTAAAACCAGCTGCGTTTATATTCACTGAACCACGCATGTCATTCTTTTTGTTTGTCATTATTTTCACACTCATTCTTTGTCGACAGGCTGATGTCTTTGACGGAGTGACTTGAGGTTAGATTTGAGTTCCTTTTCATTGTATTTGTCTTGTCTTTGATGTCATTTCCTGGTCCTCCTCCTCTCTCACCCCACCTCCAGCTTCACCTTGTTCGCCTAATTCTAACCATTATTGAGTTAAGAAAACAAGCAGCTTGTAATGTTACCCTGAAAGGGAACCTACTGCACTTGTAAGTTACCCTCAGAGTAGTGCTGAGGGGTGACAGCAGTGTGGTTGTTCTCCTTTTACACTTTTCCTGCTAGATGTGCTGTGTTTTTGTGTACTGCTGCAGTGTTTTGTGGTTTGTGTATCCCCTTGTGTCCACATGATTCAGGAAACAAGAGACACACATTCAATTAACACACATTTGCCTCCCTACTCTCTTTTCTTCCTCTGTCTCAGGTATCACCAGTACCAACATCATCATCGGGGCCATCACAGGCTCCATCCTTGTCCTGGCCCTCATACTGGCTGTTACAGCCTGGTGTTACAAGTAAGTCTCCCTGCTGCCTGCATGTGTGATGATTTATATCAGGGGATAGGGGTCACTGGGACAGGTTCTGCTGCAGGAATGAGTCTTTTTTTAAAAAAAATATTTTTATTGAGAAAATGACAATGACAAATACAAACTACACTCATTTTTTTATTTTTACCCTGTACATAATCAAATAAGTATGAATACTCTTTATGGACGAATGTACAGATATGACCATAGATTAAGATACACCTGCATATACACACATCTGCAAAAAACAAAACCCAACAAAAAGACAATATTTAACCCCCCCACCCCGCTCCACCTCAACTTAGCATAATAGGAATGAGTCTTAAAGAAATCTGTCATTTTTGTACTTCCTGTTCCCTCTTGAAATCAGTGAGTTTTTGGAGGTCTGCAGGAAACAGAAGTTTAACATCTAGTTTTACACATTCTTCTCTGTAAAATATGTCAATAAATATCCCACTTGTGAAGCTTTTGCATCAGGCTGACTAGTTCACCTTTACACAAACATCTCTGAACTCTGAAGGAAATTTGTAGCATTTTGTGGATCTATTGGCAGAAATAGATTATAATGGTCAATTCACATATGCCAAGGGGGGAAAATTACAACAGTTTGCAAATAGGTATTGCTTCAACAAGTTCACTGCTCTATATTCCACATTATTACTGTTGGACTAAGGATACTGCTATTTTCCTTCACAGGAGCTACAAGCAGAGACGCTATGTTGAGTCTGAAGTTCACAGAAGATTCTGCCGGTTCGTTCACTTAAACTTTTTAATGTACTGGATTTTATTTGATTCTACAAATATATATGAACTGTTATCCTCTTTGTCCTGCTTAAAGAAGAACATAAATTATTTACTTAAATAAAAATATAACTTCCACAGTGTTAATTTATGCTGTTGAGAAAATTAAATGTGCAGTACATATGTACGTACTTTTTGCAAGAACACATTGTTTCTTTTTTTTTATGAATTGTTAAAATGTAAAGCTGTGGAAGACAACAGGTTGAGGAGGTTTAAAATAAAATGCAGCAAGTAGCAACACAAATTGTTTGAATATCTGAAGGGTGATCATTCCTGTAATTGCTGGTATTTTGTGTCTTAATGCATTCTTCCACATTTCCAGGCAAATGCCCCCAGGTGACTATGTAACAAAGCCTGGGGATGCAGACTCATTTTACAGTGACATGCCTCCGGGTGTCAGCACAAACTCTGGCTGCAGCTCCAAGAAGAGGTCAGCCTGTCTGTCCCACCTGCAGATTTGCACCCTGTCCTTCACTCCCTCCTTCCCATCCATTTCTCAGAACATCTCACTGTTTGGCTTCAGGTGTGCCACTTCATCATCACTCATTCACAGCACAGTGCGTGTGTGTGCGTGCGTGTGCGTGCGTGTGCGTGCGTGTGTGTGTGTGTGTGTGTGTGTGTGTACGTGCACGTGTATTGCTTAGATATGGGGACATATATCTCTTCACACAGTCACACTGTGGGGACAAAATGCAGGTCCCCCATCATGTGAACTGTTACATTTTAAGCTGAAGACTTGGAGAACATTTAATGTTAGTCTAAGGTTAGACTTTGGTTAGGGGTTGGGTTAGGATTACATGGACAGTGGTTATCATTAGGGTCAAGGGAAGTGTCTAAATGAATGTAAGTCAATGTAAAGTCCCCACAATACACAAATACACAACGTGTGTGTGTGTGTGTGTGTGTGTTGGGTTCATTAAATCAGTGATGTGTTCATGTTACCATCACAGCTTTCACTATGCGTCTCTTTCTGTGAACATTTTGGAGCTTAATCAATGTGTTTGTTCTTTTTCACTACTTCATTTCTCTTGTATCATGTCACAATCTGCTACTATGACATTACAATTTCTTCATATTTAGTCCTCCTCCATCTCCACTAATACAAAAAGAGTGGAACCGTTGACTTGCTGCAGCTTGGAAGGATGTTGTAATAGTGATAATAGTCTGTCCATCTTGTGTGTGTGCAGATCTAATGGACTGTCCCACTCATGGAGTGAGAGAATCCCAGATGCCAAACACATCTCTGACATCTGTGAGAATGGGCGACCAAGGAGCAACTCATGGCAAGGTAGCAGACAAATCCCCAGATTAATAATCAAAGTGTTTTTATTGATTTTTTCAAACAACAAACATCCCATTCATACAGAGACATCAGAACTCAAGTCATACAACCCAAGTACAAGACTAAACTACAGACAAAACAGTAACAAGACATACCATATTAATATCAGACATACCCAGACATTTTTGGGTGAAAGTAATTACATAGACAGGTTAGAGGATAGAGAGGAAAGAGAGAGAGAAGGGAGGAAAAAAATCCAAAAAGCTGCCAGTTATGTTGGAGCAAACTCATTTTCAAAATAGCTGCCAGACCTTAGAGGATTTGGTGTTGCCCTGTACAGTGAATCTCAGACAAATTCCCTCAAACTCATCACACTCATACATGGTCTGTCCTGTGTTACACATCATTCCCAAGAAACATTTGACATTATTATGACCTTATTGTATATGCTTGTGTTTCTCTCCAGGAAATCTGAGCGGTAATCGCAAGAAACTGAAAGGAAAGAAGTTTCGTGCTCGCTCGAACTCCACAGAGTAAGTTACTTCTGCCAAGTTGGTCGTGTCAGGAGGAAAATTAACGTTATCCAGAAAAGGAGAAGCTCTAGAGGAAAATATACTTATCAGGTTCATTTAAAGGAAAAAAAGCTCACTTTATTCTTCCCTTGAAAAGACAAAAACAAACAGTATTTTAGTCAGGATCTGAACACTTACTGGGCTCATGAGGCTCTCAAACTTAACTCACCTCTTATCTGTGAACAAGTATTTGCATATATGCCTGTTTACTGCGATTGAACAGTGTGCATCGGCTGCCTCCCAGCCCAGCGTGTTGGTTTTTTTGTTTGTTTGTGGGTTTGAAGGTCTTGGCATTAAAATAGTTTGAAGCTCACCTTTTATCATTGCAAGCATGATTCTGACTGCTGACTGCTTGGAATGACGTGACATGTAACCAATATGCAACTGAGCCTGTAACACACAACACAGCTGTCTGTGATTTCCATGGTGCCGTTTTCATCTAAAACCACACACAGGTCTGTCCGCCATATTCTCACCATTTTCTCAATTGCATCTTGGTGTTTGTTCAGGATATCTTTGCTCTGCTCTGCTTTCCTAAAATATTTCCTCTTCCTCTCTCTCCCCACACACTTGCTTATTTCTGGAGATTTTCTGTCCTTTTCAAATTCCTTTACTTCCTTTTCTCTCTTCCCCCGTCCTTGTGTTGTGTCCATCACCCCCTTCCCCCTTCCCACAGGTATTTAACCCCTCGCTTCAAAGAGTTTTATGATGTAACTAAATGGGTAGAAGATGTGAATAGAAACACTCAAGGACCTTACCTTAGGTATTACCTCAGACCATGTCCTGTACCCCACACGCTTGTCTAAAAACTCCCTCACTTTTGGTTTGTTTTGTGGCTTGGTCAAGGAAAGTAAGAATTAGCTCCAATCTGGTCGTTTAAAAGTAAAACCTCAGAGAAATCGATAGCTGGCATGTTGAGACATTGAGTTCCTAAAAGAGGTGGCTGCTTAGTCTTAAAAAGTTAAAGACTCTTTTCTGCCTTGTGTTTTTTTCTTGTTTTATGTCATTAAACCTTTTAGCCTGAGCTAAGACATTTCTTTTTGATCAGCTGCACTTTATTTTGTTGATTTTCACTTTAGGTAATTTGTTGTGGAAAATAACAGCTCTTACTGCCTGTGCTAGTTTGACAGACGTGATCCTGATTTCTCCTTATTCCCTTCTTTGCTTCTCTCCCTCAGTCTCTTGCTGCCTCTGCATGTTGTGTGTTGTTCTGTCTGTGTGTTGGTTCTGCCTCGTTTCCACTGACCTCATGTGCCTTCGTCTCAGTGTGATGTCACTGCCGAGCACTTGGGCACCGCACTGACATCATCGCTGTGCTGCTGTGACAAACTGTAGGCCACCTCTCTGATCATGTCCATGGTCTACACATAATCAAAAGCCACAAGGTGTCCTAAAAAACAACAAGGAAGTTCATGGCTGTCTCATGTCAACACATCAACTGTCTCTTAACGTTTACAAGCTAAATGTCACCAAACAGTTAATCAGCACTATAATCTGTAAACCTTCACTGTGTCCAGGAGCACAACCTGCCCTTCCCTCTGTTGTTACATCTACTAAAGGACCCAACAGACTAAAGGAGTGGAAACTTGTGGAGGGTTACGTCAGGGAGCTCTGGTTCCACAAGTAAAATACATTTGCACAGACATTGTTGTCTGTACAAGAAAGAAGCAGCTGCTTAAGGGTGTAATATCACACAAAATGTGTCTGAATATCACAATATTATATGTTGTGATACTATATTTATTCTCCAAAGCAATGCATCTTTTTTAAGTAATCCCTTAAAAACCTGTGTGATATGAAAAGACCTGAGTAGCCTGTTGTGATGAAGGTGCCAAATATTGGCGAGGAAAAACTGGCATGACGATTTCACAAGTGTCTCTCTCACTTCTATATATGTGAATAAAAACAGGTTCAGGATCACCAAAGTCAGTAGGATTCATCCTCTGGAGGCCATGAATGTCTGGATAAAATGTAATCTTTCATCCATTATGTTGAAGTCTTTCAACGTGGACTAAAACGTGTTATGTTTTTACCCTTTATGTAAAAGGCTAGGCTAAACATTAAAATAAATCACTATTATTTGCAGGAAATGTTGCTGTTCTTAAAAATAAACACTACAATGGGAATTCATTGTGAGAGAAACTACTTCAGGAACCAGTGGTCCACCCCTCCCTCCACTACTTTGACCATCACCACTCAGCAGTGGTGTGAACAAGCTACTGTGCTGTGGCTGTGTCACTGGACAGGAGCTCTCCCTCTGTTGTTCTCACCCAGCTCCGGTCTGGTCGGCCGTCCCAGTCACCTCATCATTCTCGCTGCTCCCAGCATCCCTCATTTAAACGCATGCACTGATCCAACTTTTCAAGTCTTCACAGCGGCTCAGCAGAAGTTCCCTTTAACAGTAGCTAAAGATGAATTTCTGCAAATGCTGGCCTGTTTGTGTCCATTCAGTATCCAATCATGATGAATAAAAAATAACGCTGTGGCAGCAGGAAGCATGTGAGTTGCAGGATGCTAAGACGATGCCCACACAACTGCTGGGAACCATGTACTGCTGTGTACACTAGGTAAATGCTGTAAGAGGTTACTCCTAAAAGCTGAACTGTGCTCACACTGTTTTCTGAACAGATTACATGGTCTGTCTGTCTCTGAGCAGCAGTAAGAGCTTTTAAGATCAACCTCACTCTGTAGGAAGGTGAATAACTGGAGCAGCTCAAGGAGGATGTTGCCCAAAGCCGCAGATCCAACATTAGCTCCTGAGTCTCGCCTCATTTATCCACCTGTATCTTTAGTCAACTTAATCCTAAAACAACCAGAACATACAGTAAGCAGCAATATTTTAATAACGTCACTTCCTCTTTCTCCTCAGGACGCTATCTCCTGCCAAGTCTCCCACTTCCTCTACAGGATCCATTGCATCCAGCAGGAGGTACCCTTACCCCATGCCCCCTCTCCCCGATGACCAGAGGAAAGCCAACAGGCAGAGTGCCAGGGCAAGTATCAATCACACCATTTAAAGCCACATTATTATAGTTAACACTGATTTAGTCATGATTTCAAGGTAGTGGATATTCAGTACAAAATAGCATATGTCACTGTGGAGTAGAGATGTAAATTCTCTGTGCTTTTTCTAGTATCTGGATCAGACCATAAATCTTTTGGTATTGGTCACTGTGTCAGAAATTAGACCATTATACACTTTGTTGATGCTGTGTCAGGTGTCTTCCACTGTAACACACTATGGGAGATAAAATGAGTAACCCTCAATTATGTTCCCAACGTCCCTCATCTCTTAGGCCTTCTGTTAACATGTCGTCTGAATTCAGCACAAGACTTAGATCTCAGCAGTTACATAAGTCAGTGTTAAATACATGATGCCCAATGAATGCTTGAATTAGGTTAGTAGAATGTGTTCAAGGAAAAAACTAAAATAATGCTGATGAGGATCATGATGAGAATCCTGCTGTTATTTTTTTAAACTTACTTTTTTAAAATCATCATACTATACAAAATAGTGATATACAGATTTACAGAATACAGATTTAAGTAGCACCAGCCTTATCGTTTAAGTACAAAGTGAAGCAGCAACATGAACAACAGTTAAAATATCTTTTGTTTTCTCTTCCCCACCCTTTTCTCTTTCCTGGGCTTTTCACTTCTTCTCACTTCCTCAGCTGTGGGAGACTTCAATATAACAGCCTTTTTACCCACTCAGACCTCAAGGAACTACACTCGTCTCTCCTTTTCTACGAATGAAAAACACAAAAATGAAACAAAATTGACTCTACGCGATTTAAGAGAACAAGAGAGAGAGAGAGCGAGAGAGCCCCTCACCAGAGTGGAAACAGGCAAAGGTGTGTGTGAGTGAGTGTGTACAAGCATCTCCGAGGCTGTCTTGCCAGACGGCGTCATTCAGCAGATCTCTACAAGACGATGCAACGTGCCGGTGGAGAAAGCAGCTCCACATCCACTCTAGACCAGCTGGAGCTCAGACTGAGCTGTTCCTGTCTGCTCAGGCCTCATCTATGGGACTGGAAACCCCCTCCTCTCCTCTCCGACCCCCCTCCCCCCTCACTTGTCCTTGACACAACCTCTTTACATCCTTTCTCGTCATACTTCAATGCACATCGCACTGCATCTCTGGATTTGTTGAATCATTTTGACGCACGTGACTCACTGTAGAAACTCCAACACTGTATGCATGAGACAACCCTGTTAAACAGCAACCTCCTCCTACTGAAAAGACAAGAAGAACAGTGGTCTGATCTGAGAGGAAAGCATGCGAGGGGGCAGTGATTTTAATACCTTCTGTAGGCTTAGATGCTTTCCCTCCAATATAGGTAACCCATATTGTATTACCATTTATAGCCCATAATCCATGACACGGACCCAATGTGACCCCGTCCTGCCGTCCCTCCCCTCAGTTTGTTTGTGCGTGTGTAATTATGTACAGTAAAAATACACATAGTAAGATTTGGCTTTTATTTTGAAAAAGGAAAAGATGGAGATGTCTCTTTCCTGTATTGTGCTGTAGGCAGAAACGGGCCGCTGTAGATAAGCGCAAAAGACCCCGCACTTGTTCTGCCGTCACTTGTGTTTTTCTGTTGTTTTTTTTTCCTCCCTCTGGCTTTTTTCCTGTGTGACTGTGACCTCTATAGCTTTCTCCATCACTGCAGAATGTAACAGTGTTTTTAATATTATCTTAGCTCTGGTTTTCATTCATCTCTGGGAGAAATTCACAGACATCCAGTAAAGACAGAGGAAGTATTGATAAAGATGTTGACTGTGGCACATTAAGGATGATGCTGGAAACGGCGAGTAATGGTGAGTATTATTTAGGAAAGTTTTGTGTGCCATTCCTGAGTTAAATGAATGGGATGTGTTTGGTGTAATCATAGATTTAAAACTTTTCACTCATGGTGGGTTTTTGGTAATTTCCAACCGATGATGTTAAGATGTGTTTAGTTCCTCCTGAGACCAGTGTGCTTCCCACACAAAGTCTCTCAGATAAACCTTAGAATAAGGATAACGTTCGTGTGGTTGATGACCCGACTCGGGTTAGGAATCTAGAAACTGATTGAAAATGTGCATTTTGGATTTAGCTGTGATGATTGAGATATTTAGCCTTGTAAATGATTTATTATGCTGTACAGTGCTTGCTGTTTGAGCTTGTGAAGACCAACAGCATGACAGTTCTATAATCAAATTAAGTTATTTCTCTGGTAGGCTATCTGTGAGTCCACAACAGGAAACAAGCATGTCACTGAAAGACTTTTCCCCTCATTGCTTATTTGTTGTCTGAATGGGGTTTGTGTGCCACAGACTACACTGCTCCTCAGCCAAGTTGAGTCAATGCACTAACTGGTGAATTAGTTTGCAAACTATTCCCATATCACTTCCCAAAAAGTGAGTTCTTTGTAGAAGTTACAGCTCATTGCTGTCCCTTGTGGCAAAACTGGTGTCCTTTTTGTCATTTTACTGTTTGTTTAGTTTGTTTTCAGGTGTGGGCACTTGTTCATTTGTATTTCATGTATGTTGTAGGTCTGTTTAGGTAATAAGAGCTTCACAATATTGATAAAATTGCTACTAGCATCTTTTTTATTAAGTACATTTATAATGTTCACTTTTTTTCTCTGTTATGTACAGCAATGATTCAAACTGTAATTAAGTGCATTACTGTGTGTTTGAATGGAGACATTTTTTTTTTTTTTTTTTTGAACACATTTGTCCTGGGGCCAACAGAAGCAGTCATTCCTTCTGCATGTGCTATTCTGTATCATTCACACATAATGTTGTAAATGACAATTGTATGGGCTAATGGTTTGCCTTCTTCCAGAGTTTTCTACTTTGCTCTGGTCAGAGAGCAGACCAAGAATTGGTCAGAGTCTAGTGACACATCTATCTTCCTGGGCTAGCCAAGGCTTGCAGAGAGCATAGTCTCAGAGCTGTTGAGTAATACGTTTAACATTATGATTCTGTGCTACAGTGAGACGTTTGTCCTGGTGTCATGGACATTGCCCTGTACTACATTCTGAGGACTGTCTGCTGAGGATGGGATCGTGCAGGTTGCAATGATTTCCGTCAATCCTCCAACACATCTGCTGTATCTGTACACGATTGGGCTGGATCCTAACAGGACATCTCTGGCAAAACGTCCCTGCAGATGGGTCTGTGTCTGTGTCTGTCTGGCCAGAGACTTGAATGTATTTGTGTACCACCCAGTCTCAACCATGTGGTTCCCATCCTGCCAGACACATTAGCACTCTGCTACAGGAACCTTGGAAAAAAACCTGTAAGTACTGGATCAACTCTAAATACTGCAGTTGTTGTCTTTTTTATCTTTGTTTTTTTAATTTTGCCTGTATGCTGTACAGACTGGTGCAAAAATCAATTCCCATATTTTTGTTCCTCTTAAATCATTCATTATTGTAATATATTTAATATAAAATAAAACTTTCATCAACACATCTGTATATGTGGATATTTGTAATAATTTAAGATTTTGATCTTGTAGAGGACAAGAAACAGATGTCGGCCTACTGGAAAATCAGCTTTATTATTACAGTATGATAAACGAGCAGCATACGTTCACAGATTCATCCTACACTCACCTTGTTTATTGTAACTCGCATCAGACATTTTCTTTGTCACTGAGCCTTATTGAGAGCTTGTGGTTGATAACTCATGCACAGGTTATAGTTATAGTGAATGCTCTTTAACATTGTAAAGTCATCTTGTTTATGCTTTGTTAGAAGGTGCTGACTTCACTTTGAGTGTTGTGGCAGCATATTGTTCCTAACAGCTTTAGAATTTACTCTAACTTCTAGAGAAAAAGAAACAAAAGACAAATTTTGGAAAACTGACTTTATTTTATTTTTTTCCCATTTAAATTACCATAGAATATTCATTGTATTTAACTGAACAGTTATCAGCCAGAGGTGACAGAGCCACAGTTTCTTTGTGTCATTGCGCAATATAGCGTTTCCACTATCACTTACCATGCAATAACAGTAATCCCTCATGCTACTTTAAAAGAAAAGAGAGCACTAGCATCAGAGGAACTGGGTCAGGACACGCAAATGTTGACCCACAGAAACCTGCTTTAATCAACCACTCGACCTAACCAACAAACCCCCTTACTTTGTGCATCATAATAATACAATTCTCTGGACTAATGTCTGAGACAAGGACAGAGATGAGTGCACTCAATCATCATCATGACTTGACCTGTGTCTGTGTGTTCAACATCATCTCTATGTGAAATGGTCGCACAATCAGCCACCACAGTTGGTGTGTGTTTGAGAGAGTGAAAGAGAGAGGTGAAGAAAAGGAGGACTATTGAATGCAGTGTTTCCGCAGTTAATTAATAGCTTATTAGGATCTTATTTTGTTAATTTGTCATCTGCCTGCCCAAACCTGCAATGTTTTCTAGTAAGCTCACACAAACCCAAACCTGTTCTGGGTTAACTCGAGCATCACTGATACTCTGAATCGGCAGATAAACAGTTGAGATACCAGAATCTGCACCAATAAAAATATAAACATATTCCTGATATTCTGAGCAATAGGATGAGACACAACACCCTTTCATTGACACAGTGTATAATTTCTGAGTAAAATGTGACCCTGTTAACTGTAACTTAGCCTTTTATAACAATCTCTGACCAAACAAGGGGCTATTCAAAGACTATAAAGAACTTGTGCCGAACTCGACGCGCCAATATAGATAAGTCATGTGGCAGAAAGCCAGTGAGCGTCATCACTTCTATGAACAGTTCTGCACTGAAAGCTCCTGTTGTCACAGGTGTTTCAGATGGATATTGTTTACTTGCCATTAAAGTGGAACTAGATGCTTGTTGTGCGAGTGGCACCTCAGAGCCTGCAGTCTGTCTTGATGGATGGCTTTGGTTGCCATTGTTGCATCTTCATCAAGAGATTCCCGGATGCACCTTTTTAAACAGTCAACGCCAAACCCAGTAGAGGCAGAGACAGGAACCACATGTCTAAAGGTCATGTAGTTCTTCGGTATGCTGTTGTCAGGCAACAGATCAGCAAAATCTGCAGCAACCGAAAACAAAATGAAAGCGAGGAGAGAAAGGGGAGAGGAGAACTGTGTTTTAATGAATGCAACAAAACTATTATTATGCTTAGTTTAGTACTTAACTCTTTGAGTGTCATTGACATAATACAACGTTAAAGTGTTTTTTCTGCAGTGGGTCACTGATTGTGGTCTCCTGCAGCCTGTGAGTAATTTTGGGGTTTCTGTGATTTGTAGTCGGGAGACTGTAGACGCCACAGAGACCAACAGATTCTGGACAAAAAGTGGTTTTTTTTTGAAAGTGGCCTCTACTCTCCTCCAGACAAAACAAGAATGGAACAAGGTAAAACATTTTTCTCTTTCATGATGAAAGACAGTCTCATCTTTAATTTGAACTATTCAGTGTTCTCAGAGACATGGTACAAAATATTCTGTGGGTTTTAATTTAATTATAGGGCTGTTTATGCTCTGTGGGGACTGGGGAAATGGTATTTCGATCTCACTGTATGTACTGCTCATATTGTGAAATTGGCAATAAAGTTGATTTTGACTTTTGAATTTGACTTGATAGCGGCGTATTAAGCTGCTTTCAAACCGGATTGCACCGAGGTGAGCGCAGTGCAGGGTGACGTGGTACCCATTTCTCACTAAATGCTAGCTAAAGCAAATTATAGCATACCCTTGCCTCATATCAGGAATACTATGACACAACTATTTGACAATTTGCCTACCTAATTCTTTTTTTTTTCTCTTCTTTCTTGAATTTCTGAGTGGGGATCTTGTTGGTAGGGCAGGGGTGTCTGTTAGGAGGGCGGGGCTACCTCCCAAATACATTAGAAACGCTGTTATGTCAAAATTATGTCGCATTAAGTTAAACGTCAAAAATGTCATTAAAGAGTGACAAGTACTGTATGTCATAAAAGAAACACATAACAGTAAAAATAACAATAGTACAGAATCCATTATCACATTTACCATCTGGGTTTTGTAGTTGCTCCATCAGCTCAGCTAGTTTGTCCTCAGCACCAGGAAGGTCCATTTTGTTCACCGCCAGTAAAGCAGGCTTTGACACAAGCTCCTCTTTGTACAACTCCACCTCCTTGTGAGAGGAGAGAGAAAGAGGAGGCAGCTTAGATCCTTCAGCAACCAATTAAAACAATGGCCGATGATTAATACATACACGTGTCAGCACTAAACTAAACTGCTGGCATCTATAGTCTGTATATATACTGTTTGTCTTCTGTTTTTCAACAACCGTATCCTTTTCCAACCTTTAAAATCCATGACTCGTTTAATGTCTTTTAAGTAAGTAAACTTTATTAGATTCGTACACACACAAAATGTGAGCTTTGCATTTGACCAATCTTAAGCTTTTTTGGAAGCAGTGGCAGCTGTAAAGCAAACTTGGGAGTAAGCTGAATATCTCGCTCAAAGACACTTCCACATCTGGAATTTGTATACCAAGTGTATTTATTAATTTTCACTTTCCCTTCTCTCAAATAATAAAAAAAAAACAAGAGGATGGAGAAGAAAGAAAAAGTGTGCATGAAGCAGATGGAGTCAAGTCAAAGAGGAGAATAGTAAGAAGTATAGCTATACAGAGAACTATATTGTGAAAATCACATGGTACATTTTCAGTTTTTCCACAGCCTCACCTTGGTAAGAAGTTGAACAGCTTCAAAGGCTGATCTAAACGGTGTTTTACTTGCCAATTGGAAACCGCAAACATCAACCTGCAGCCAGACAAAGGACCACCAAAGAAAACTTCATCATCATCATCATCCTGTTATCCATATCTGTAAGTGTCATTTCTTTCTGTCACTACGCACCACAAACAGAAGCTGCTTGGTCCTCTCCACGTGTTTTAGGAATTTGTGACCCATACCTTTGTTTATATGAGCTCCCTCAATCAGGCCTGGGAGATCAGCAACAGAAATCTACAAAAATAATAATTGATTATCATCTAAACAGAAACAAATTCAATAGACAAAGGACAGTACACCAATATGCATTCACTTACCTGCATGTAATCGTTATACATCAGTTTGCCAATCTCCGGCTTCAAAGTTGTGACTGTGAAATAAAGATTTTAGAAATGCCACTAAATGAAATCACAGAATATTATTCAGTGCAGACAGCAGTAAAATGCACAAATAAGAACACAAAAAATTGTTTGTATGTGTGTTGTAGTATGTACTCACAAGCATAACTGGCAATCTGAGGTGTGGCATTGGACATGGCAGTCAGCAGAGAGGATTTTCCTGCATTTGGGAACCTGATGGTGAATCAGCATCAAGAAAGTCAGAACTATAAGGGAAATGTCTGTGCCAAATTGAGTGTCTGGTGAAACAAAACAATACGTTCATGCATGTCTCTGCTCTCACCCAACAAGTCCCACGTCAGCAATAAGTTTGAGGTCCAGCCTGATGTGTTTGGTCTGGCCCCTACTGGGCTCAAACTTAGGGTAATAGGAGCCTCCGGAGCCTCCTTTCGCCACCATTAGACGATCACCTTCAGAATTCAGGTCACCTTGGACGGAGATGGGTTGAAAAAATATGAGTATTTATACTCTAACATTAGCTGGCTATGTTAACCCCATTTGATTAGTGATATGCTATATTGTACGTCACAAATATTAACACCATTAACATTAAACATCAAAGTGAAGTAAGGAGACAGACTATGCTGACCATGGATAGTACAAAATAAGGGTTGTAAACATACCAAGTATTTTTCCATCGTCAGTGGTGACTGTGATGCCAACAGGAGCCGAGATCTCCTTATCCGTCCCCCTCTCTCCTTTTAGAGCTCGGACACTATGGATAAATAAAATTCACAAACCTAAATACATAAAACAGTTCTTAGCATCTGTCCAAAAACATATTTAATCTCTGATAAACATAAATTATCAACTCAAGTCAATGAAATAATAACAGATATTCAGATGTGGCGCTGTAAAGGCTATTTAAGGTTTGGTTAAACAAACCTGCTGTTGGCTCCTGCTCCACCTACAAAACGTTTCTGAGGGTACTTGTCCTTGATCCTCTTTAAAGTCGTGTTCTTTGTAGCCACCACCCAAACATCTCCTCCGGTCCCTCCCCGTCCTCCAAGACGGGGTAGACCCATGCCACCACTGCCTCCACGGACGTACAGACGGAGGTTATCAACAAAGTTTCCATACTGCAGAAGGTGGAAAAGAGACATTGCAGTGAAGAGATGTAACCAATTTAGCCACTTAAAACCTCGTAAAACTGTGGCTACCTCGTTGAAACTAAACGTAGTTAGCTAAAATTAACGCTAATGTTCAGTCATATATGACGGGCATCATATTAAAGGTATACGTAAAAAATAGGCAATTACTAGCAAGACACACTCCACGTTACACTGCAGTTAGGAAGAGCGTGTCACACAGCTAGCTAGCTAGCTAACAGCTAACTTTCTAGCCAATGTCACCTTTAGCTGTTAGCAAACGCTGTCGAATTGTCTTCATGAGCCGAAAATGATGTCTGCATTAGTGTTTACCTTGCGGAAGCAGCTTCTGCTTAGCTGGACCATTTAGATGTCGTTTATCGCCACTTGTTGTGTTATTGACTTAGCGGACAGTTGAAGAGTGTTTGTATGACGGACCGGAAGTGACGGCTTCCTCTCAGCTGATTGGATAATTATGCAAAGAGGCGGGATTCCGCTGGGCTGAGTGACAGCTGCTGACAACCCTGCTTCTTCCTTTGGCTATACACAAAGAATCACACTAATGTTTAAGGTTGTCTCAATATATTAAGTTGGCTACATGACTTATAAATTATGCAAATCAGCTGCTCTATAAGAATTGGCCAAAAACGTGCATTAAATGAGTTGTAAAATATCGAAATGGAGGGTGTTTCATCAGGTGGCAAATACTTGGTGCTTGTGTCTTTGGCTTCACCTCACTTATTCCAACATATTGGTCCAGAATGAGCCACTAAGAATAGTCATTGTCCTCAAAAAATAATTCCACTAGAAAATCTATGAAGTTTTGTGAGGAAATTTATGCTCTTTTGAGGATGATCCCTTTCCAATTAGTGAAAAAAAACTTGTAGATTAGATGTCAGATATCCTGAGCACTAGACTGCATTTGTTGCACACTTGAACACAAGCTGAGTACTTCTCTTCTCAAATCACAGACATAGCCTACATTCACATCAGTGCTATGTAAAGGCATAGTGCAGGTTGTCTTTATTTAGTTATGGTGGCACATAAACCCCCTTCTTCCTGCCCAAAGGACCTCATAATAACCATTGAAATAACAGTTGCTCTTACAAATGAACATATGTCAGGTGGTACTTAAGTGACAACTATTGAACAATATCCATTGCTGTGCCCCCCCACACATTTCTTAACAATAAAACCCTCCACAAGAGATGCTGAGGGATACTGAGAGATGATGATGAGGGATGATAAAAGATGCCGAGAGATGCTCTGATCTCCCGGCTCTCTTCTTTGTCCGTAAACGCACGCATGCACGCAAGTCGGTGCAGAGATGCGCACGTCGGCAAACGCGAACGCAGGAACCGGTCTCTGTCCTCTCTCCCTCGCTCTTTCTCTCTCTCTCTCTCTCTCTCCTCTCCCTCTCTCGACACGAGTCTACGGACCAGAATAAACCAGGTCTGTTCGGATATAACTGCGGAGGTAAGTATGCGTTTTGTGTGTGTGTGTGTGTGTGTGTGAGAGAGAGAGAGAGATTGGCTGCCTCATTATCTCTTAAAAGAGACCGGACAGTTCCTCCCACTGGCGTTTGCCTATTTATACAAACGCAGCCGTAGGTCGTGATAACAGGACGCAACTGGGACATAGCGACATACATCACACCTCACAGCGCGGTAAGAGACCATGTTCTAATGCGGATGACCGTGAATGCGTGTTTGACCTAAACTGCAAATATGATGACATACAGCGGCTTGTCGCAGGTACCCCTAGTGTCTCATTGGATGATGCAGGCTGCGGGGAGCGCTACTGGGAGTCAGGAGTGTTCAGTGGGAGGTTTTAGCGCATGAGGAAGAGGATGTGTGTGATGGTGTAACAGACGGCAGCAACATCCACGCACATACTGTGCAGTTAACCTAATTTTGCAGCTGACCTGCAGGAAGCTCCGTGCAAATTAGCTCAAATTGCAATAATGAGGCACTATAGGCCTGCGGAAATCAAACGCACCTTTTCAAACGGTGTCAAAAAAGAGCAGTCCTTATCGAAACACACTCATATTTTCAAGTATGGTTTCCAAACGAACCACACATTAAGTTACATTTGTTTTCCATAAGCTAACCAGCCAGTCCGGAGTATAGTCCTTTCTCTACTCAATGCGCACATGTAGGCTACTGCAGGCACATAAAAGGGCAGGAAGCAAGTACAGCAAACCCCAAAAAACAAAAAACATTTCGATTAATATCACATTCTAGCTGTGGATGTGGTGGGTTTTCCTCTAGGGCAAAACAGGAGTGTGGATGATGTGGAGTTTCATGAAATTATAAAAAATAAAGTAAATAAAGCATACAAACTTATGATCAATATTTTTATGCATTTGTCACAATAATCTTAACAATACAAGACTGTACTGCGAAACAACTTTACAGCCTTGTTGTTGCTTCGGGTATTAACAGCTGTCAAAGGCAGTTGAAAGCTCCAAAAGCTGATCAGACCTGGGACTACTGCATCGAGATTGTTTTGTGATACCTACTGTTCCCATACGTTTATTCATGGAAATATTGACAAATAATTCTTGTGAATTAGATGGGCTCTACTTAAAATCATTTACAGAAAGGGACTCACTAATTGAAAGGTGTGCAAACTGAACATTTAAGCAGAAACGCTGCAGGGTTTGTTTGATTGCCCAGTGGCATAGAAATACCAGCACGCACCAGCTTGCCAACTGGGGGCACAACATTCTCCCAACAGGGCATGCAATGTCTGGAATCCCTGTGCTTTCAATGAAAAGGGTAAACAAGACAACTATAAAAAACAGTTACAGACACAGGTCAGATGGGGAGAGAGTGGGGTGCACATGAAATGAGGCTGCAGGGAGATATGTGGGTTTTAAGGGAAGTGAGCCAGTGTTTTGGGATGCAAGATAAAGGCACTGTGGGCAGTGTTTTGGTTAATATGAAACTGGGGCAAGTGGGCAAGGTTTGCAATGGCTGATGGGTATTATTTTGGCGGGATTGTCTGTGGTTGTGTATGGGTATGAGAGGAGGAGGAGCTCTGTCAGCATGCCAGGACCACATTCTCATCCTGCTGCTGTTGAAAGAGGTGGTAAAGACATAAACAAACCCAGTGGGATTAGGGCCCACTCAGAGGAGTGATCAGGGGGATTTGCTGCCTGGCGGGCACACAATAGTACTGTCGCGTAACGCGCAAACACACACTACACATCGTCAACGGCAACGTTTCACAACAGACCCAAGCCTACATAAATCTGATTAGAACTCCCTTTTGTTTGGGAAGCGGCACCAGGGTTTACAGCTAGCGTCGCTGTGGGCCATGTTCGAGGGGGGGTGTGTACATCAGCAGGACGGCAAAGAGAAAAGCTGGGGGCACGTTGTGTTGTGGCGGGTGTTTCCACGTGTGTGAAGACCCAGACAGGCAGACAGGGTCATGGCTGGATGAATAATGTTTTTTCCTCCCCCCGATGATGGTGAATGGAGACAGGATCTAAACTAACATGAGACAACAACGACATTGGCAGACACAAAGACAGCAAGCCGGTTTGAACCTGTTCAAATCATCAGACACAGAAACATGGAAGCAGTGGGGTGGGGGAACAAAGCACACACATTTCTATCTAATTTCTATCTTTCTCCACAGTGCCAGCTCTGGCCCAGGCTGCAGCCATGCCTCTTCTGGAAGAGACCACTCTGCCACATGAGCACCCCCCCACTGTCCCTGTGGTGATCATAGGTAAGCATTTTGCTCTTAACCTCCTCACCTTTAATGATCTTTCTTCTATCTTGACTCAAATTCTTAACGCAGAAAAGCATCTTTCTTAAGCTTACCTGTGTCATGTAATGACCTGTGCTCCCTTGTGACACTAATCCACTATTTCCCAAACCCGGGTTTGCTTTTAGGCAACGGTCCATCTGGTATTTGCCTGTCCTATCTGCTGAGTGGACACAAGCCCTACTTAGATACAGCAACTGTCCACCCAAACCCAATACTCTACAGAAAGCTGCAGGAGACCAAGCACCTATCCATCACTGAACAGGTAAATATCCCCATGAATTCCTTGCACATGTACACAATATGATCACAACCACTCAGGTGTGTCATGATAGGGATTTTCTATGCAGAATCTGGAATATTTGAGTGAAGGTCTTGAGGGAAGGTCAAGGAACCCAGTGGCTGTGCTTTTTGACACACTGCTGCACCCCAATGCTGACTTTGGCTATGAGTTCCCCCCTGTCCTTCAGTGGAGGAGGGACAAGCAGCAACACATTCCACATCTGGTGCTGGGGAGGGCAACGCCTGGAGGTGCTTGGCATGTAAGATAGCATGGTTTAGTCTGCCACACTCTTCTAACTATCCATATTGTCTGTCAACCGTTTTGTTCTCTGACATTGCATTCTCCACTACCCTCTTCTTTCCACAGGCAATGGAAGGCTCAATGCTGACTATTAGTCTTGGCATCTGGATGGAGCTTCCTGGGGTTAACTACAGGGACCTGACCAATGGGAAGCGCAGGTACTGAGAGAGGTTGACAGCAAAGTGTTGGTTTAATTATGTGCTACCTCTTTCCTTATTGTCTCTTCTCTCTCTAGGGATGTAACCAGTGACAGAGCCACCCCAGAGGAGATCTCATCCTATTACCGTAACTATGTGAAGCTAAAGGGCCTCCAAAAGAATTTTGTTGACAACACCTATGTGACCTCTGTCCAGAAACTCTGCCGGGGTCATGAGGGTAAAGGTCTGGAAAATGGGCACATGGATCAAGGAGATGGAGGGGTGGGAGATGAAGGTGGCAATGAAGGCTTTAATAGAGGTGAGTGTGTAAACAGCGGAGGAGTGGGGGCTCTGTGGGAGGTCAGAGGATACCAGCAGCTGCAGAACGACACTCATGTCCCCTTCTCCCTGTTTGCTGAAAATGTAGTTCTGGCCACCGGTGCGTCTGATTCACCGGTTCGATTAGGTGCAGAGGGAGAGGATCTGCCATTTGTGTTCCACAGCATCTCAGACCTGGGTTTGGCCGTAAGCCGGAGAAAACTGGATATGAACTCTGACCCGGTTTTAATTGTAGGTGCCGGTTTGAGTGCTGCAGATGCAGTTCTGTGTGCTTGTAACAGCAACATCAGAGTGCTGCATGTCTTCCGAAAGAGCATAGACAACCAAGACCTCATCTTCAAACAGCTGCCCAAGACCCTGTACCCAGAGTACCACAAAGTCTACAACATGATGTGCTCTCATACCTACACAAACGTGGCTCCCTCTTCAAACAGACCACAGGCAGCAAGTATTGCCTCTTCAGTATGTGCCAAGATGTGCCCTAAGCCCCAACTTGCTGCAGGTAGCATGGCTGGTAATGCCAGTGTCAGCCTGTTTCCTGACTATACCAGCTTCCCTGAACATTGTGTGGTGTCCTTCCAGTCTGACATGAAGTGTCTGCTGCAGGGAAACAACTCCCTGAAGGCATTCAAGATCTCCATGGCCCTAGTGCTGATTGGGACCAACCCAAATTTGTTTTTCTTGAAAGGGCAGGGTCAGTACCTCGGTCAGGATCCAACAAAACCCATCTCCTGCACGCAGAATCCCATTGACATCCACCCATACACTTTTGAGTGTACCAAGGAGCCAGGTCTGTTTGCCATGGGCCCACTGGTGGGAGACAACTTTGTTCGCTTTTTGAAAGGTGGAGCTTTAGGCATCGCCTCATGCCTGCTGAAGAGACTTAAGAAGAAAGGGAAGCTCATCAGCAATGAAGGGAATAACTTCATTTGAAAACATGATAGAGAAAAGAGCAACATGCTGGGTTGTGGAGCACAGATTTCAAGTGCTCTTACCAACTGATGTGAAACATTGAGGGGAAAACAAGAGTTAATGTTTTAATCATTTAGGCAGTGTTTTTTCCTACTTAAAGTTAAAGACATTTTTTACAACTACAACTTTTACAACTGAGACCAAAAAGACAATGGATGTACACTAAATAGTTTCTAAAGAAACAAAAGACAGCTTTAAAGAGTCTTGTCTGACTTCTTAAGAAGTCCCTAGAAGTCCTATCTACCATGTGCCAATACTTTCTAGTTAATCTGTAACCTCACAACTGAATATTTTCATCAGGGTTATTTATTTGTTCACCATGTGTCTTTCAATCCATTTACTACCAACAGTTAAATTGCTGTTGCATCACAAGTTTTATTTGAGCTTCCTATGCTCCAGAGGAGAGGCCACTGCACTCATGCAACTTAAAGCTATAGTTTTGTTAGTGACAGATAAGAGCAGAGCAGCGATCTGCAGTCCATCTTAACAAATATGATCTTCTAAACTTTAAGACAACCTGGAATAGCGAGTGTCTGACACACACAAGATTTCTCAGAAAGTGTGACCCAATAATTTCATGGTTAAGCAATCTTAATGTTCCTGATTATTCTGAGCCTACCATTTTGCATTCCAGGGGATTCTTTGTTGAGCTGCTATTGTAGGTAGTTGGAGCTTTATACCTAAACAAGTTAAATTGATGCTTTGGCTATAGTGACACTACATGGATTCCTATGCAAATAATTTCACCTGCAGATCTGAATGTATTCTTGGATGTTTTTTGCCAATTCTGCTGTTTGGATTCAAGTATCCTGGCAAAAGAGCTGGTCATTAAAGGATCATTCTGGTGTTTTACATTTTTCTTTTTTGTTTATTTGTTTCCATATGGTATGGACATGATCAGAAGGTGTATTTGTAATCAGTTGTAATCCTGGTAGTTTTTCCTTTTTTGTTGAGATTTACATTCAGAACAAAACCAAACTTTGGGAGAGATTAATAATTTAACAATGATTTTCAACAATGACAATGCATCGTTGGGTGGGAGGATAAAACAAGAAACCCCAGTATGGTCCTTTAAAGGGACAGTGTGTAACATTTCAGGGATCTATCTGCAGAAATGAAATATTCACATATATTCAATATTCATAACTCTGTTTTCATTTGCGAATAATCACTTGAAACTAAGAATCATGTTAGCTTAGAGTGAACCCTTCATATCTACTGTAGATAAGCAGTGGGGTCTCTTCATCCACCATGTTGCTAAGCCATGTTTCTACAGTGTTTCTACAGCTTGACACTGTCTCTAGAGAGAGCCTTTCACATTTTTATGCTACCTGAAGGCCACCTTAGTTCTCCAACAACTGTGAAACTGCTGTAATGTCAGTCACAGAGTGTAAAACCATGATACCGCCAGCTGCCGCCTGACTGTTGTTCCTAAAGTAGTGACTATCACGGTAAGGATGTCCAATGAGTGAGGCAGTTTAGCGCTCTGCGGCTCACATTACAGCAGTCTTTGAGACTAAGCAGGAGATACTAGAGGCTGCCAAATCCTACACACTGGACCTATAACTTTACAATTGCATTAATTGTATCTTGACCAGAATACATTGCCTTCACAGTCCATTCATCTAAATGCCAGCTCATCTGAATCTAAACCACGGTAGATACACATGGAGAGAACAGGATTTTATAAAAGACAAAACAGAAAAGCACACTTTCAGATTACCATGTTTTAAAATTTATTTTTTTATATTTTTTAACAAATTAACCTTAGCACCCTCTTTGTATTTTTTATATTTCAACCATTGTTGAGGCTGTCCCTGTGAAGGCCAACATCTAAGCTCCATTTTAGAATGACTTAATTATGCTTTGTACATGACTAGACAAAATGTCAACTGCTTATTTTCTATCACCGCTGTCATGTCATGTTTCTCAAAAATATTGAAACATTGCACCAAACTTTGATTACGTGACACACCACAGAATCACAGACAAACAAATATTTCACCAATGCAATTGATCCAAATGAGAAAGAGGGCTTTTTTTTTGGGGGGGGTCACATAGCCCCTCCCATGTGTTTATACAGAAAAAATCTTCCTCCATTTTTGTAAAGAGAAGCTCACCATAAACAGCAAATATTGTTTTATTACGTGTCAAATAACAGGTAGTGAACAGAGACTGTGATTTCATTTCCACTACGTCTCCTTTTTTCCAGTCATTTAAACACTTCGAGTGCATTGTCATATTTATATTTTCTGTGTTCATGCACAGCTCAGTTCGTTTCTTGTGATGTTTTTCCTCTTCAATACAATGCTGTAGCATCAGGGGTAATGCGTTACTTAAATAACACATTACCGTAGTCACATTACTTTTTCCACTAAGAAAGTTGGGCTAGTAGTTTAGTACTGTATACGTTTGGGTAAGTATCTAACGATCATATAACTAGTGAAACATGTTGTTACTTGTGTTAAATATTGAATTTCAGCTGAATTATTCCTTGATGTTTTTTTCCACTGTCTTCTGGATACTGTTTTGGTATAAATATTAAATATATGCATGCAGGCATGATCCATTGCCTAGCAGCATCTGCTGTGAGAAGAAGCCCCCCAAAAAAATGCTATAAGGACAGAGGTGGAAAGATTTACATGTAAGGACTTCAGAGATAACTCTGAATGTCATTTTGAATTTACTTAAAAGAAAGATGATAAAAAAAAATGATAGAGGTCGGACACAACTCTTCTCTACTTTCAGTTCTAAAAGCTGCTTTGCTATGAAGTGCAGAGGTTAATTGTGTCCATACATTTTATTCAAAATTTCTATGGATTTTAGAATGCAACTTGCAAATACTGACTAGAAAATTTGCTTTAATCAAAAAACTACTACGTAAAGCAATCCTATTACAATTTACAGATTAAAAGCCTTCCCTCCTTTTGGCACTCTGCTGTCCACTTTACTGCTGCACAATTCATGCTGGTAGCTGATCCTGCTTTCAACCATATGTGGCACTTCACCTTGAATATGAAAAGATAAGTTAAACTACCTGCACGGAAGAAAATCATGAGTTTGTTTTTTTGGCATGACGACTCTTAACAGTTTCTGTTTGTAATGCAGATAAAACCAGGGAACACTTTTAGACTTCAAAATGAAGGATATCTGCTTTCAGCGTGTAGAGATTTAACACTCTCTTGTACAACTGAAGACTTTATAATGTTTTGTATGGCACATTTTTTTATTATCGATAAATAAAACTTTCAGAAACTCTGAACAAGACTTTTGTGTTACATTGGTTGCCGTCAGCGGTTTAATTAATAATTACAGATAGAAAGAACCAAAAAAAAAAACAAGAACACAAAACACCAACAAGCATTTCTGATGATTTAGCTCAGGAGTCATGTTTGAATTATATTTAGAGAACTTTTTAAATGGTATTGATGGAGTCGGACATGCTTCCTGTGCCACTGAAAGGAATTCCCTCCGTAGGATGTTAAGATGAATGCATTTCATCTTCTCCTGGATAGTTTGGTGGGGTTGTACCTAAAGACACACATAGGACTTGATGTCATAGGTCTGTCCATGTCAGAATGGGCTTTTAACATTCCTCATGGATCATTCCTCAATGTCCTGAGAGGCCTTTTGAACAAACAATTAAAGCAGCCCAAATTAAGCGTTGTAAAACAAGGACGGTGTTTGAACAGCTTAAAGCAAACAGGCTTCCTACAAACCCACGTCTGGAAACTTCGTTCAGACCTACCAAAAAGAATACTGGATTGTTTTCGTAGAGTCTGTTCCCTGGATACGCATGACTGAGTGAGCATGAGTCAGTGATCAAACAGCTCAGCCTTGACACACACACACACACACACACACACACACACACACACACAGAATCATTCTCAGACTGTCTCCTTTCTGCTTAGTCAAAGAAAACACGGCAGTGACAGTTACATCACCTGTTACCCTGGCAACCGCTATGACGAAAAGAATAACTAAGCTCTGTTTGGTTAAACTGAACCAACTGGTCCCATATCAGTAATTCTCAGTTAATTATATAATATCTGCACCTGATTATAATGAGGCCGCTCAGACACAATCTTTATTTTAGAGGATCTTTTTTATGTGTATGTGTGTGTGTATATACTGTATACTTATATTATACAGTATATACACACACACATATACTTACGTGTATATATATACACACACACACGTTGGTCTGACAAGTCTTTCCATCATATATATATATACAAATGATGGGGAGACTTCTCAAACCAACGTTTTTCCATCTTCTATTGTCCAGTGTGTCCATCTTGTGTGAATTGTAGCCTCAGTTTCCTGTTTTTAGCAGACAGTTCTCTAGCACCAGGTGTGGTCTTCTCCTGCTGTAGTCCATCCTCTTCAAGATTCAACATGTTGTCCTATACAGATGGTATTCTGCATTCTTTGGTTGTAACCAGTGGTTCTTTGACTTACTGTTGCCTTTCTATCATCTCCAACCGGTCTGCCCATTCTCCTGTGACCTCTCACATCAACAAGGTATTTTCTTCCACACAACTGCCGCTCACTGGATATTTTGTCTTTTTTGGACCATTCTCTGTGAACCCTAGAGAGGGTTGTAGTGAAAATCCCAGTAGATCAGCAGTTTCTGAAATACTCAGACCAGCCCGTCTAGCACCAACAACCATGTCACGTTCAAAGTCATGTCATGTGATTGGATCATTAGGTATTTGTGTTAACAAGCAATTGAACAGGTGTACCTAATGAAGTGGTCATAAGTAAGTCATGCTGATGGTTGTCTCTTTTTCAAGACACAGGTAATGACCAAGACATTAACTGAAGCAGCAGAAAGCAACAGCACTCTTCCTACTGAAAATGAAAGTTTCTCACCTAAAGAGGTCATCCCCAACACTTTCTTCCCGTCTGCTCTGACGCTCCTCCTGAAACAAACACAGGCTCAAATCATGAATGTAAGGCTCAGACAGATCACAGACAGATTAAAGACACTGAGTGACAATATTACCTCAGCTGCATCTTTCAGCCATTCATCCACATCAGTGTTTTTGCCCCTGTTGTGGACCAGCAGGTCAGATCCTCCGATGATGTGTGGTGAGCGCCCTCCACCTGGCATGCAGGTCTGTCACATGCACACAAGCATGAAAACATAAAATTATTCTGTTCACAAGTCAAGATTTTTTCAAACTTCTTTTATGTGCGTTGTGGGGGGTATTAAAGTTGCATACTTGGGGCGGCTGTGGCTCAGTGGTAGAGCAGGTCGACCACCAATTGGAAGATCAGTGGTTCGATTCCCGCCTCCAGTAGTCATGTGCCGTGGTGTCCTTGAACTACGTACCTAACCCAAAATTTCTCCCCATGCTGTGCATTGGTGTGTGAATTTGAAGCAAAATTGATGGTTGCCTCCCAATGAATGTGTGTAAATGTGACATGTAGTGTAAAACACTTTGAGTGGTCGGATGACCAGAAAGGCACTATATAAGTACAGTCCTTTTACTCTCTTAAGCTAAAAAAAAAAATGGACATGTGCCACACTAATAATGGACATTTCATGACAAAAATTGAGGAATGAATGAAGGAAGGAATGAGCAACAGTTTGTTGTTTTTAAAGGCTCTGCTGTGTTTCTGTGGTGTAAATTGCATGGCTATCTGACCTTGCGGAAACATTTGAAGTTCTTTGTGTGGCTGTTGTTCGGCATCCTCTGTGGTTTGGTTTTAGGAGGTGCGGTCACAGTGAGAGATCTGAACTCCACCAAAACCAGATTTTTAGGAAGGTTTTCGTCAATCTTTGACTCCTGTAAAACAGCACATCAATAAGTCAACTTTTGTCTGACGAACAGTAACTATTCTATTCTAGCGTAGATTAACATTCTAGAGCATCACAGAAAACACTGAAGTGATTCACACAACAACATGGATATAACAATATGAAGGATAAGGATCTTATAACAACACATAGGTTGTCTTAAACACATGAGGGTCATTTGAATTTGACCCTAGCCACTCTTATAGTTCTTGGATGGCAGTAAACACTGAAATTTGAGTTATGAGATTGAACCCAAGTGAAGCTGCGTTCAAATAAACATCATTTAACAATTACTGTTAGCTTACAGCCACAGGAAGTAGTGTGTTTACTGACTTTGATGCGTCAAGTGCTTCCTATCTGTCCTGAGCTACAGAATCTTTGAAAACTGGCAAGACAAACTTTATCAAATAAATACATGTAGGAAATATAAACTATACATCCAGTAACAGCTTATTCAAAAGGGGAAGAGAGAGAAAACTGTCAAGCTTTTTCACAGAACTTACTTTGACCTCCTGTTTGATTATAACTGGCTTCAGAGGAGTCTTAGTCTCTTCTTTCGGCTGGCAGATATCTGCTTTGAGTAGTTCTAAATCCTGCAGGAATTAAAAAAATGTGAAAATGTGTAGTAATAATGAAACATAATTGACTATAAAGCTGAAGTGAGCTATGTGTACTGAGGCAGCTTAATTAATTTTTCTCTAAATTATTGGACAGAGAACAGACAGGAAATCCTCACCGCAATGAAAGATGCATCATCATCATCTTCAAAAGGCCGTATGTCTGTATTTGTGCTGGCAGATGACACTTCTGAAGGTTTGCTGGACTCCTGATTCTTTGTCTTGTTTTCTAAAAGACCAACCTGCTCCGTCTTGATGGAGACAACATGTTGGTCAGATCGGTTCTTTCCATTTTCTTCTTGGTGGAGCCGTTGCCTCTTGCTTGAAGACGAGGCCTCCTCAGAATTTAAACCTAGTTTCTGTTCAGCTGAACTGTGCATTATTGGCTGTGCTGGCAGGCCTTGATTACCTGAGGGTGGCTCATCAAAGAAGTCCATATCCTCTGACATAAGTGACTCCAGTTCATCCATCTGTATCTCTGCTTCCATCTCCTTCCTCTTTCTACTCTGTGGCTCATTCTGGACAAAAAGAGGAGCTGCTGACCCTAGTTGAGTCTGAGATGGAGCTGCTGGACGTGAGGACATTTCTTTAGCCGTGCCGGAAGTGCTTGGTGTCTGTTTGCTGATGGATGATTCCAGCACAGGCCGCTTTGGCTGGGACATGACAGCGAAGAGCTCATCCTCCATTGGCCTTGATGACAAGATAAAAAAAGAGGAGGGTAGACTTCCAGCTTATATTATGATGTTTACCTTAACGATATGATGTTTGTCTTTATATTATGATGTTTACCTTTTCCTGTTGACTGCTTGAAAGAAACTAGTCAGAGTTGACTGTTTCTGTGGGGATGCAGAGATGTTTTGCTTCTGAGGAGATTGCTTCTGTAGGAATGTCTTCGTACTACTATTGGTCCTGGGAAGGGATGGCTGGGACCTAATGCCACAACTGCCAGCACCTGAGACTGCCAAAACATTGATTGCTCAGTTACAGCATCACAGGCATTCAGCTGATGGTCCTATCACGGGTGCATTCAAGGGATAGTTTGCTTACTTGCTGAAACGTAGATGAGAAGATTGACACCACTCTCATATCTTAGCTTAGCATAAAGACTGGAAACAGGGAAACAGCTAAATTGTCTCTGTGCAAAAGTAACAAAAGCCACCTATCAGCACTCCTATAAGCCTCTATAGGAGTGCTATAGAAATAAACATATTTCACACAATGTTCAACTAAGCTATGGTTAATTATATTGAAACACACAATATAACCTAAGAAACAGAGATGAAAATATTGCAGGAATGCACAACTCCAATACACAAATACTCTAACTTGACTAAAAGTATGGGATGGATGTGACTGAATAATTTGTCTTAGCACAACACTTTGCACCAAACACTACTTTTAATTTAATTACAATTCAGAAACAATGTCTAGATACAGCAAAGCTTTCACATTCCTGTCAAATACAACATTTAAAGTGGCACTTTTGTATGATTATTTGAGATATCAGTATCAGTATATTCAGTATAGAGAGACAAAAAGTCAGATCGGTGCTTCCCTAATTCATTCATGCAGCTACCTGTTGGTTTGGCCTCAGGCTTCTTCCTCTGTGAGTCCATGTCCTCTGCAGGGTTAAACGATGAACTCATTGTGTCAGCCACGATGCACTGGGTCATCGCCTGTGTTACAAGTTTGGATCCATGGAGGTGACTACCATTGTGGTTTCGCTTCCTCTCAGGTGTTTCCCCCACCGCCATCACCCCTGTCTCTTCACGTAGCTCTGTCCTGATAAATAAGCACATCAACACACATCAGCCAGGCATTCTTGAGCACACTGAATTATAAAATGTTTCACATGTCTGTGTTTGTGAGTGCTTGTCGGTACCCTTGTGATGGTTCTGTGTTTGGCTCTGTGTTAACAGCATAAGCTGTGATATTCTGAGATGCTGCAGCTAACACAGTCTCATCCACCGCCACGCTCTGTGACAGTGAAGCACTCGGGATTCTTGGCCCCACTTTTGGTGCCGACTCTAAAACGTAATGAAAAATCAACAAAAAAAATCATAAAGCAAGAGAAAAGTTAACAGAAAGAAACTGAGCAACATCAATCTGTGCCTTTCTGTCTGGTCACCCACCTGAGGTTGGTGTTAGGCTGGATGGATTGCAGTACTTGTCGCAGGAAGCATAGATTGCAGCTAAACCAATTTCAGACTCTGTGATGATTCTGAGGCCTTTTCTGTGTCAGCGAAAAACAAACGGCAGATAAAGACTTTCAAGTGTTTGCAAATAGTCAGTTTTACAAACACACTCAACACAGTTTTTGGAGACCTTTGAACAATGCTTTTCACAGAGTTTGCCATCTCTGTGGTAGAGGGAGGAAGCAGCGTTTGAGAGCTGCCCGTCATGACATCAATCACACAGGTCTGAGGAGACTCCAGCAGGCTCTGGGGCAAAGAGCCCTCCTCCAGCAGCTGACTCCTGCCACCTCCAAAATTCACTGCTGCACTCAGACGCCTGAGCTGCAAACATAGAAGGGACAGAATCACACAACTATGGTTATCAGCAGCTCACAGACAGGAGTGACTTTGTGTCGATTCACAATTAAATTCTTACAATGTCCCTCATGTGAGTTTGATTGAAGTTTCAAACCTATAAATATTTTAGTTAATGTAAAGCATTTGTTTCAGAGGGTATTCTACAATGAGCTTCAACACATGTGCAAGTGAAACAGAAACACAGAATCCTTCTTAATGTGATACTAGCATCAGCATTACGTGATTCAGTCAGCTTCTTAAAGCTAGGATGCAAACACATTAAAGCTTTGTTCTCCTGCACATGATGATAATAACAACAATAAGCTTTATTTGTAAAGCACCTTTCATTCATGCATTAAAGGAAAAAAGACATGGACTACTTGGACATACACCATACTAATGAATTATTGTGGTTTAAAACCAAGCATTTCAGTTTCATTGTGCAACCCCTGTAGTTGTCTGGGACATCGAAGAAACTATGAGGCAGACACGTGACTAAATCCAGATGATATCTGCTGTGAAAGTAAAAAATAATTGCAGCTTTTGTAGGAGCAGTGAGTCTCCCAGAGGATCTGTGATGTTCAGCTGATAAGTAAGATGCTGAAAAGCTCATGTGATATCCCATCAGTTTTGAAGCTAATGGCAGAATAACAAGCAGGATGATGGACAGCTCCACAGCCTACAACAAGTGCTCAAGACTATCATGTCTTTTGTTATCCTTGACTGAGGAGGATAACTGCAGAGCAATTTCATCTGAAACCTGCTATTCTGTCAACTTAGTAACTTGAAGAACATGCAAACAATATGAGGAAATCACAAAGAAAGAAGTAAACATACTTGTTTGGCACTGAGGAATATGAAGGTCTTTCCGGTGAAAAGCTGTTTGCGAACTGGAATTGCTCCAAGGTTAACATCCTCTTTACTCAAGCTGGGCTCATCGATCTCAGGGATGAAACTTAAAAAATAATGCACAGCACAGATAGTGATGTTTGGTTCAGTGTGGCCTCTGTGCTTCATCCTCAGAGTGAATGTGTACACATAAAGACGGATTGTGTTGTACCTCTCAGCTTTAGGAAGGGGTAATTTTTGCTGAGCGGCGTTGCGGAGCTCTGAGAAGAACTCTGGCTTCACGATGGGACGACAGCACAGCAGAGCGCAAATAGTCTAATTAGGAAAACAGGAGGAACATCAAACATGTTCAGGGAGCATCTTCATGAAAACACAAAAGTCTGGTTCTGACCTTGATGGTGACTTTAGCGGAGGGCATGGCCAGGTGGGTACAGTCCTCAGTCCAGGTGTTGACCAGTTTTCCACCCAAAGCCAACAGGACCTGAGAGAGTGACGCCTTACCATCATTGTCCAAACATGACGAACATACCACTGGCTTCTGATGGTCAACACTGAGATGAGGAAGTGGAATTCATATTAACGGAGTGACACTGAGCATTTTCTTGATTGAGTACGAGTGCAATGATAAGTAAAAGATGAAGCCAGACTTAAATATCATGGTGCTATGATAAACCCTAACCCCATGATAAATAAAACAAAACTTAACCAGGACTTGTTTCAGTCACTGACCTGAATTTGCTGTGAAAAACACCAAATGTGACGTTGTCTCCTGACTTCAGGTTCACTGGTGTGTTCTCTGTCAATCGCTGGCTGTTGACAAACGTACCATACTTGGAGATGTCTTTTAGAGTCAGGGTCTAGGCAAAAAAGTCAGAGGAGCAACTTATTGGCCGTCAGTCAAACAAACTATCTACATCTTTCTGTTCAATTATTCATGTCTCAACAAGAAACAGAGGCTTTCAAAGATAGAAATGTAATGATGCTTGAAAAATCAATTCAGCTTTGAGAACAAGTGGAGAGGACTACAGCCTCATCTACATGCTAAAGAGCCTAAATTAAAAATAAGATTGTTATGAATAATGTGAAATTAAGATAATGAGACAGAAAGACAGAACATCCACAGGACTCTAATAAATATGGATGGAAAGAAAAATCTAGGTTTGAAGAGTTGCTCTTAATATGCAATGCACAAACAATAAGGGTGTCAGAATTTCATGATTCTGTATTATTCCTCATAATATGATAATTTAAGGGCTACACTTTTCTTTCATTTTGGACGATCATCTGGTTTGATGATGGAAAAAGTATAATTATGTTATGTAATTATGTTGTTATGTAATGTCATGTTATACTGTAAGTTCTTGTGAGATGATCCAAAACCCTGCAACATAATTCTGCTTCAGTTTCTTCGATGTGCAAATCTCAAAGAAGTCCGTCTGATAAAATTGGGTGATGTTGCATCCCAAAGTGAAAAATATTTAAATTTAGTTTCTGTTTCAGTCACACTGGACTCGTGCAACAGCACCGCCTTCTGTGCAAAAGTGGTATCACAAAGGCAACTGGTGTCCATATGAACAAACACTCCCATCAACTGGAGGGGTTGAGTGACAAGATTAAATGAATATCTATCATAATTCAGCAAAATATTCACACTAATATAAGGCTATTTACTTTAATTGTAAAAACACATTTATAAGCAAACCATTCAAATCCATTGTACCCTGATTAACCACATCCTCTGTTAATAACGGCAACATAGTGACATTAAACAATTGAGCCTAAAGGAAGTGAATGTCTGAATCTCAGAAGACCTTTAATCTGTAAAAAAATGATAACAGCTTTACTTTAAGAAAATAAAAGAAGAAAGAAGATCACGTACATATGATGAGCTCAGTGAATTGTTAAGCACAGCAGATTCAATTGAACACATTCAGTGTACAACAGCTCTCTCACCTGGTCAGTAGCAGTGAGATGAGCATGAGCCCTGCTGATGGACTGGTCGTTGGGTAGGAGGATGTCACAGTTCTTGCGGCCCACCACATACTCTTTACTGGAGAGGAGATAGTGAGTCTCACCTGTGAGAAACAGGAGGCAAATTTTGAACCTTCTCATGTAAAAATCACAAACAAACAAGCCAACTGAGGCTTCACAGTTCGTCAATCCTCTTTCTATAAATCAGTTTTGCTATACACTAGAGCAGAACAATCCTGACAAAATAAATGTATTATTATAAAGGAATGTCACCTTAACGACTGGGAAAAGACCACACATTAGACTGCAGAGTTGATGCAGTCCATTCAGAGACCTATATTATCGCAAAAATATGCTCATACTAAGCTGGCTGGCTTGTAGTAAAACACAGATTTATGCCTATCATAAAAACAAGAAGCAAAATATCAAATTTAAGTCAGTAGGGCTGCATCTAACTGTGTTTCAATCTCAATTAATCTGTGAGTTACAATCATTTCTGAGTCTAAGGGGACGTCATCACATATCTTGTTTTGTCCAACCCAACCCAACCCAAGACATTCTGTTTTTTGTTTAGTTTTTGTCTTTGATAATGAATGAAAGGAACAAATTGATGCTCATAAAATTTGCTGATTGACTCTTTGTCTGCATCTGAAATGTGTTTCTTGTATGGATGTCCCTGTCCAATATTGATATCAGATATCGGTCCAATATCAGCAAAAAACAAGTATCAGATTAAATCGGCCTTCATCTAAAATCTCAGATATCAGCACTCCGATACCAGCAGTCCATTTCAGACATTCCAGACAGTCCATTACACACTTTATTCTATCCCATTGTCTAATATGCTCATGTTTAAGTTAAACTAGCAGTTATGTAGTGCTATAAAATACATATTTTTTTATTTTGCTTGGATTTATTGAGGTGATTTTTCAGGGTCTTCTAATTCATTTTTTATTTATTTTATTCAATTATAGAATGTTTAAGGTTAAAATTGATGTAATGGGTCAATTTTTGTCAGACCTACTGTTGCTGATTACTGTTCTCTGTTTGAGTAATATCACTTGATCAAGCCTTTTCTAATATTCCTTACTACAAAATAAGTAATAAAAGTTTGTATGATTCATGCTGATAATGTATCGGATCGATATCGGTATTGTAATATTCAATATTCAAGGCAACTCAAGGCTGCAATATCAGCATGGTATCGGAAGTGAAAAAGTTGTACTTATGAGCTATTAATCAACAAACATGAAACGTGGAGACTGTAGATAAGAAAGCAGCAGAGGTCATAAGACTTTTTGTTCAAGAATGTAATGCTTTGAAATGTTTTATTTATAATGTGTGGATTAGTAATGTGGCCCTCCTGTTGTTGTTGCACACAGTCAAGAAGATTTAACTTACTGCCTTTCGCTGCTTGTATCACAGCGCTAACTGTAACTCGCTAGTTGAGCATTAAGCTAACATCAACATGTCAGACAGAGACAGAAAAAGTTACCTCCAGGCTCCAGGGGAGTCAGAATCCACATTTTATTGCTTCTTGGTGCCCTTTTACACACCACCAGTAAGTCGAAAATAAGGCAACACTTTAAGAAAGACAACCCATTTACTGAACATTTCCATCAACAGGGTAGAGGCGCGCCACCACGTGACGTAGTAATTCTGCGCCACAGCTTGCTTTTCAAAATAAACGTCTGCTCTCTTTTAAAAATAAAAGGGTTAGTGAAATTAACAACAACAAAAAAATAACCTGTGTTATAAAAGGAGGAGTAACTGAAATGGTAATTTCTGGAGAAAATGAGTGATATTAGGTTAAATTATCACGTTCCTCACAATTGCTGTTGTTCTTAAGTAGAGGACATGAAAGTAGTTCTTCCATTGTCTACATTTAGATGATAATTGCATTGTACATTTACATTTACATTTTAGACTGACATGAATTCTTGGCACATAGGTCTGTTGATTGTATTGTCAAATGGTGGAATAGCACAATAGTATTTTAATTGTACATAACAAATTTGAGAAAAACAAAAATTAGACACGAATTTGGCATACGGTTTTATTTAATTTCAAAACTTAATGCAGAAACAATCCAGACATTCAGATGGGGGTATTCACAGCAATCATTCACGAAACAATTTAAAAATTTGAAATTCTACATAAACAGGGTTAACAGACAGATCCTATGTTATGTACACTTTAGTCTCTCACAAACCTTATGATAAATGTATGGCCTCTATTTACTTAATCCAAACATCACACATTACTACATAATTATTTTCCATTAAATGCTCAACTCAAAATAAGGGATCATTTTCAGATTTCCATGGTTGGCCTGCAGCTGGTCTGAGACGGCCTCGTCCCCACAGGCAGGGTAGTTTGTGATTGACTCTCATCACTGCAACACTTGTACAAGAGTCAGGATGATGACTCTTACGGATGATCTCACACCAGTCTGGATAGTCCACAGGTTCAGATCCACTGAGGGGGAGATCAGAGTTGCAGGATATTAGTATATAGAGCATTATAGTATATATAGAAAATATATTGTATATGCTGCATCCAAAGTGTGAACATAAAACCAACTCACTGGTCACAGCATCCAACTCCAAAAGGCTCCATGCAGACACACTGGTAGCAGTCACTGGTTATCCAGCTCTCTCCTATCCCATACACCTGTCCCATGTGTTCACAGCTCCCTAGAAATTAAAAGTAAGTCAGTTATTGCAACATATGTCTCAATGGATTTATTTATTTAGCTATTTAAAAGTAAAGTATGTATGCAATAGTAAAACACATACTTTTTTTTATTGATTAATGATCATTTTATTGAAGTACAAATACATACAGGTACATTGGCAAATACATACAGGCATTGTCTTTTTCGTACTGTTATATAACTATAGAAATTAGCATTACTTATGCATCATGCTTCATAAACTGATCATGTGTTTTGGATAGAAAAATCTGAATTTGCAAAGTAAAAAATACTACCAATAACTATAATAGGGTAAAAACAAAGTGCAAGTACTTCAGAAAAAAATAATTCAGTTACACATACTGCACCTTTGGTGTTGAAGAAGCACTCGCCGCTGTTATGCAGAGAGAAACATGATACACAGGCACTCAGGAGCAGCAGAAAAGCCAAAAACACTCCTCCTGCTGAGTTTGTCATCTCTGAAAAGAAGCACAGGTTAAAAATAATGCACCAAAAAAACCCCCAAAATAGCCACATGAGAGAAATGTCAAATCGCTGGTCTTACTTATTAAAGTGTTTCCACTCTGTGATATAAAACGCTTCCCTTTCTTCTCTCATTCACCGTCTTGCTGTTTTTCTATTCCCTCTTTGCCCCTTTGGTCTCTCTGTGTTTCCTCTTCAGCACCACTCTCATCTGATGCTCTGTCTCGCTGTGGGGCTCAGATATTTATACTGAACCAGGACGTCTTTATCTCTACTTTCTTCTTTGCTGTTTGTCCACAGCCCCCCACTCATTAATTCTAGGTTCTATCTGCATACACACACATACAGTACACAGACACACACATGCATATAAGCATCATTGTCACAATGTTCGTCATTTCCTCTTATGCTGCTCCACAGATATTGCCCTAGAGTATACAGTGTGCACTCTTTCAGATAACATTTGTCTCAGGGGGTGCCATTTGACCCTATCAGTAGATCTCACTGATGACACCAACCATAGGACAACCAGCCGGTGGCCTATTGTCCTACACAAAGTGTGACCCCTTGACATCAACATACAGATACATATATACATATTTTAATGTGACATCCATTGAAAATAATGCTGTTTTTCTTTATAGTTAAAATCTAGGGTTACCATTATATTGTATTTGTTGATTACTGTCTTTCTCTGACGAATGATCAGATTCACTGACGTGCATCAGTTGCTTAATACAATTTCATGTAATTTTGTTCATGAATCATCAAGCATGTGGTTTTACATGATTCCCTTCAGCTTCGTTTAATTTCATTAAAAATCTCTTTGTATGTTGCTGAACTATTTCATTATAACATCTATGATATTTAAGAGCTTCTTTGTTAAGGGAATATTTTTTTTGTGGGGGGGGGGTTACAGGATTCAGTTTCTTTTGTGCTGGATGTTGTTTGAATAAACCACCTTGAATCTTCTGATAACATGTGGACATACTGGTGCGCGCTCATTCATACATTCAAACACATACACAGTTGTTTGTTAGTTTTGGGAAATTTTGGTGCAGAGAGGTCTGTAGTGAGAGGACACAATTTTGGAAATAAGACAACCACCCCCAACAGAAATCACAGTTTTTATATTTTGTCCTCAAATGTGATTACAGACCAAATGAGTGACAAAAACACACAAACACAAGGTCATATCAGATGCCCTCTAGTGCTGAAACAAATATATTTTCTTGACCTCTTCCTTTATCTTTTGATGTATACATATTTTCGTCTGTCCATCCATTTAAAAAGTGTACTATTAGTATCTCATTTGATTAAAGAGCAGATAATTTCTCACATCAGTGCCACTGATTTTCCAGTCAGTGCTCTCACAGGTTTATGCACATTAGAACTTTCTATGTTTCCTAGAAAATCACATAATAAAATGCCCTTTAAAGTATTCATGGACTGGGATGGAGGATGTTTTAATTGGCCAAAGTCCAAAGGATGTTACCTCAATGTAAAATCAGCTCATTAAAGCATAATATTATCTGAAGCGTATACTGTAATTTGCTTATGCAATAGGATGTGAGTCAGAGATGTGGTAAAAGTAATGAATCGCTGCAGACAATGTGAATGTGCCATCAGGCTTTATTTTTATCGTGCATGGTTAAAATCACAGAAAAATCCAACATTTCAGATCGAAAAAGAAACAAAAAAAGGCATGTTGAGCATAGTAAAGGAGTACAAATAAAAAAAAAACAGAGAAAGAATAAAACTGGAGTGAAAGGACATGATGTCTCTTTACACCAGTGAGACAAAGGTTGTTATCAGGTTTGGCTTTGTCATGATGTGACAAACCTGTATGGAGCCAGTGTAAACACGTTTGCTCACGAAGCAGGATGTACATGCACGCTTAGATCCCATCTCTCAGCTGTCAGATTGTTGTGCATGTGGGTGTGGGTGTGTTTAGGATGGACAGAGAGACAGTGTGTAAACAGGGAAACTTGACATTCAGCGACATTTTATTTTGGTTTACCAGAACATAAAGATTTCTTTTGCATTGTAGCCCAAATAAAACAGTGACTTCCTTTAGAGATTGTCTGCAATTGTGTGAACATTACTGTACCTGAACATTTCATGGATCATTTTTTGGAGGTACAACAGAGAAGTCAACACCAGACTCTGTAGGAATATGTCTGATATTTAGTTGACACAACAGAGCACAAGAACAACCGAATATCAAACATATCACACAGCGTCTGGCTAGTCAGAGCCTCTGCAAACTGGGAAAGCCTGTAGATGAGAGGTGCAAAGAAATTATAACACTGTAACATCACACAACTGGTCATGTTGTTTCAGACTGAATGTAGGCCACAGCGTATACCATATATTTTAAAATAAGACTGGTATAGTGAACCTGAAGGGCCAGCCCAACACTTAGTTATGTCGAGTTATGACATGGGAAGGGAGGGAGTCACAAGCACAAGGAATCAAAAATCCTGTTTCTATTTGAGATCACCATGTCATCATCCTTCCTGCTTCAGGAAGGATGATGAGAAACAGCAGAGCAATAAAAGGAGGGGAAAACGCCACATGATACGGAAATACTTAATAAATGAGGATACTTACCAATTCCCTTTATCAGTGCACAGCGCCGTCGGTTCCTGTCAGCTAAAAATGTGGTTAAACAAGTTAGGTTGCTTGGAGTTAAAAAAGAAGAAAAAGAAGTAATTCATGTCAACAAGTAACGCACGACTAACTTTTAAATCTATGAGCGAGCTATGAGCTATGTGTATGATTTGTCCCTCTGTGGGACAGCTTTTATATATACAACCCAGGAGTTTTGGGGGGGCCCACTCAGTGCCCCATGTAATTAGAGGTATATTGATCAGCTACTGTGGCCTGCAGCCTTTCCTCCCCACATTAGCCTGATCAATAAATTTGATGTCTGTTCACCCTGCTGTGAGCACACACACACACACACACACACACACACACACACACACACAGAGGACTGCCGTAGATGTAAAGTCAAATAACTCTCAGTTTTTGCCTGCAGGGAGGACATGACGGTCACTAGTTGTTTCCTGTTATTCTCATAAATCTTATATCTTAAAATCTTATCTTATATCTCAGAGGATGCACATGTGTATTAAATGTGGTTACATTTTATAATGTTTTTTTTTAATATTGTTTATTAACAATTTCTATGAATAGAAAAAGGAAAAAATGTGTTTGCAGAGGGCAGTATAAAAGAGCATGTAAAAAATATTCACAATATCTCAATGATCACCAATAACTCATCAACTACATTATTTAGGCAAGTTTTTATTTTTTTGGTGCGGGAACATCCTTCTTTTGAGAACATTTATTATATATATTTGTTCATTATGGCACAAAAGAAAATCCTTAAAGTCTGGATTTCCAATGTCTAAGACTGGTACTGAGCCAGGAAGTGTCTTGGAAATTGGTAAGAGCACTTAACTTGTACTTTACTTGAGCATTACGATTTTGTGATACTTGAAGTATGTTGTTCATTTGCTGGTTGCACAGTTCACAGTTCACATTTCAAAAAATACACTGATCTAATGCTATATTATACTATGTGTATAATAATGTAACACTAAGGACATTGCTGCCTAATGAGTAGTTTTACTTAAAGTACATATCTTTACTTATACTTAAGGCCTCAATATTTCTAATACCATTTGGTTTACTGTGATGTTGTGTAAGAGTTAGGTTACAGTGGTTGGGCAGTTAGGCTCTGTAGATGAGCAGTATCTTGAGATGAACATAACTTGTATTTATATTTACTATTCTCAAATACAGTTTAAGACAATAAGTGTGAACATCAAGGTCAGGTGACCTCTGGCTGTCAGGATGACCTCTGGTTGTCAAGCTGACTGGTGATGATATTATCACGTTTTGGGTAGAGGGAGGGTGGAAGTGTGGGACTGTTGACACGTGTTGACTACACATCATCTAAAAAATGGGCCGGTTAAGGCTGACGTTTTGTATTAAATCAGCAAGACTGAGCAGGTGTTGTTGATAAGAGGTACGCTGTGGGAAAGAGAATTTACTTAGTATCCAAAATGCAGTTTATTTTTACCAGGAACATTGAGTCACTGCTCATCACTCTATCATTTACAACAATGTCACCTACAGACAACTTGATGACTATTTTTGGTACAAAGGTACATTATATGCTGTGTTTTAATATTAGACAGTACATTTCATGAACAGAAGCCCTTCTTTATGACATAAATGAGACTGACTGCCCTCCACCCCCTCCTGTATCCTGGTGTGAGGCCGACCTTGTGAGTCTATTGGGGCGGAATGATGGCCCTCTGATTGCCTAATTGTGAGCCTGGGGGAGTATTTTAATCTCCAACAGATGAAGGGCAAGTATGAGGCAAAGGGGATGATGGGGTAATACAAAGTAAAAATTAAAAAAAAATAAAACAGAAACTACATATGGATTAAAAAAAAAAACAAAAAAACATTTATTTAATTGCACAGTTTTTATAAACTGAGCCACCCCCTCTAAAATGCAGAGCACATTCATTTACCTCCTACCAAAAAGTTGTTATGTGTTCCAGCTCACATATTATAGGAAAAAATCTTTGAAAGATTCAAAGTTTGGTTGACCAGATAATGTTGTTGGAGCCTGATTCCATGCAGATTTATCTGAAATTAATGTTTATATATATATATATATATATGTATACATATATATATATATATATACGTATATATATACGCGTATATATATATATATATATATATACACGTATATATATATACATATATGTATATACGTATATATATATATATATATATATATACGTATATATATATACACGTATATATATATATATATATATATATATATATATATATATATATATATATATATATATATATATATATACATATATAATTATTATTTTAGCACTACAGATATCACTTTGATTAAAGAGCTTGCACAAACTGGTGGATTAACCATTACAGAAACAGTAATTTAGGACAGTGGATAAATTTATTAAGCACTGTATATTCATGCATTAAAATATTGTTTTCACATACAATGCTTCCAAAGGTGCAAAAAATGTAACAGAAAAGAAAAGCTTCAAATTCAAAATATATTTTAACATGAAACTTGAAAAAGGTTCTCACTCTTGATAACAGCAGGGGATTACGTGATTAGTTTTGCATCACATGACAAAATGACCACAAATGCAAACACACACAGAATATTATAAACATATTGAATATAAATGAGCATCGGTCAGATCATGTGGCCCCATCATAGGATACAGTCCAGTGCATATGCTTAAATATACTGAATATTATTCATCTGGAACCTCACAGAAGGACATAAACAAAAGTAACACCTGTTCAGCACAACAATCACCTTAAAACAAGCAATATATTCCTTTAATTTTTGGTTGAAAACACACAATGACACACAAAAACACAATAATATATCAATGAAAAAATGCATTTTATTATTTTTTTTTACTGGATCAGGATTGTTCTATATTGTTTAGTTTAAAATATCATGGCACTCACACATAATAAAATACACAGATGCAACTTTTTATTAAAAGCTCCTCATTGGGAACACTGAAGCTGTCATATCAGCTGGAGTACAAACTGCACAGAGAGCGTCACCGGATAACAGAGTGAAGTTTATAGGGAGAGACAGACAAAGGCTTTGTGTTCTCTGATTGGTTTGTGCTTTCACCTCTTTAGCAAACACCCTGAGGCAGGGGCATTAAGAAAAGAGAGCCAGACAAGGTTAACTGTGATTATTCAATACCTATTCCTGTGTATTCAGCATTGGAAGTGAAGGAGTTATCTAACAGAGGAAAAAATGAAAAGCATAATATAGCAGCACGGAAACCACCAATTAAAGCTGATGTGTTAAACAGTAACGATAAAAACAGACAGAGAAGACATTTCTTTTTTCCTTCTTCCTGGTTCACACATATTACATTTACATTTATTGTCGATTAATGTGTAGCTAAACTCACATAAAAAATAAAAGAATAAAAAATATGATTGGAGGAAGGGGAAGAATGGCTGCACTCTCTGAGCCTTAGCAGCATGTGACCACACTGTGTGACAGTTTGGCTTTTCACTTTGTGTCTCTCTTTCACATACAGTTTGCACACATTAGTCATTACCTGTGCAACCAGGATGCAGGTTAGTATTTCCCTACCTCTCGTCAACACTGTCTCGTCATAACACACCCTGTCTATTGTGTGTTACTGTACGTGTGGAACATTCTGACATGATCCTGAAACATGGCGCTTCCTGAGGTGCTGATTTAAGTCCATAAAAGATTTGTTTGGCTGGATTTCTTTGCAACCTTTATGGAACTGTACTGTGTATGAGCATTCCCTGCAGGTATTTTTGGTCTAGGAATATGTGAGAGGAGGGCTCTCGTAGTGGGAAGAAATAGCACAGTTTTCCCTGAAAATAACAATTACATTGTTAAATAATTTACATGCATTTCACCCTTCACAAGTACCACTGAGTACTACTGTATAGTGGATGTTCTTACAATGCTACCAAAGCATGAGATGAATACTGCACAACAGTGTACATGTGCTATTGTAAATAATATAAATATTCTGCACTAATATGCACAAAAAATGAAAAGGAAAAAAACATATGCTTGCATTAGATGTAACTTCATTCTTCACTGCATGAAAAAAACAACAGATGACAGCAACATCCTAATCAGGGAAGCAGTCCTTACAAAGCATCAAAAGACTGAAACTGTGAAAAACACAGGTTGCAATACATCATCTTTCTCAGGAGAATCAACTGTGATTCTTATTTAGGGGCCTCTGGCTTTGCTTCCTCTTGTTTAGGGGCCTCTGGCTTTGCTTCCTCTTGTTTAGGGGCCTCTGGCTTTGCTTCTTCTTGTTTAGGGGCCTCTGGCTTTGCTTCCTCTTGTTTAGGGGCCTCTTGCTTTGCTTCCTCTTGTTTAGGGGCCTCTGGCTTTGCTTCCTCTTGTTTAGGGGCCTCTGGCTTTGCTTCTTCTTGTTTCGGGGCCTCTGGCTTTGCTTCTTCTTGTTTTGGGGCCTCTGGCTTTGCCTCCTCTTGTTTAGGGGCCTCTGGCTTTGCCTCCTCTTGTTTAGGGGCCTCTGGCTTTGCCTCCTCTGCTTCAGGGGCCTCTGGTTTTGCTCCACACAGTTTGCTTTAAGAGATAATTCAACAGTAGTAAATGGGCTGAACACAAAAAAGTAATAAAATATTTATTTGTATGATTTTTTATCATTTTAATTTGAGAATGAGTGCAAGAATTTAAGCCGTAACCATACCTTGTTATTGTTGATGCTAATTTCACAAAGTCACACACTGCGCTCCTTGCTTCTAGTTGTGTTTTCAGTGAATCCAATTCTGCAGTCCAGACAACCTTCCCCTTATGGAGTTCATCTGGAGGCATCATTATATAACAAGAGGAATAGTGTTTCAGAAACTAAAAGTAAGGGTAGGGCCATCCCTTGTTCCACTTTTTCCACAGTGAAATGAACACATCTGAATCAGTACACAAGCTCAGGAAAAGAGAGAGTCACTTTGTTTCCTCTCAGTCAATGAATATATGCACTTTTTTGAAATGAGGGGCCATAAATAGGCACCTACCTTGGACATTTTTTAATTCTGTTTCTGCTTCTGATTGCTCATTGTTAAGAGATTTCTGCAAGTGGAAAAGCAAGAGACACAGTTTGTTAGAGAAATCCTTTTAGACTAACATCTTGCCCAAAAACAGAGATATTAACACCTCTGTCATAACACTAATCTGCACACAGCACAGTTTGGGCATTAGCTATATAACAAAATACTTGTCTTCCATTATTTGGCTAAAAAAAATACTTCTCCCACATTTTTTATAGTGTTTCATAAATCAACTTCATATCCCACCCAGTAAAATATTCTAGAATACTGTAAAGCCACTAATTTAGCTTCGCAGAGACGGTTCATAAAGGCCAGTAAATGGATGTAACTTATATAAAAATGACCCAACTTGACACCAAAGCAGAGGAATTTTATGCCATACACATTTCCGTGCATTCACTGTCCTTTGAATCAGCTAAAGCAACTCATTTCAATGCAGGTGCACTAGAGGGCAGAGGTAGATCACATTTTTCATTTATAATATAGCCTAATTATATTTTGCTAGTGTGCCTGTACGTGTACAGTGAGTCTCTGCTCAGATGGAGCAAGACGAGCCAGATTTTCTGCAAGCAGCGTCACTGTGTATTCATTCCTGAGCATGTGCAACAGGTTATGTGTGTTTTTAGCCTTTATGGCACTCAAATGTCAAGTAAACTTATTTTTTCCCACAGAAAGAATATTCCGGTCTCTATGAAGAGCCAGCTGATGTACTTCAAAAGGATATAGACTTCAGATTTTGTTTTTTAACATTTTGGTTTTCAAAGTCTATCTAGCTCCTGGAATTTATAGTTCTTTTTCAATCCCATTTTAAGATGCAACTATGCCTATATCAATAAACCCAGCCTAATTTATCCTAAGGGTTTTTCATCTTTCAGTTTCCCTCATACCCACCATGTTTCCTTGGCAGTTTTCCACGTCACTCTTCGCCTGATTTGCTGTGGTTTTGAGAGAGTTTAATTCCTCCTGCGTGCTTTTCTCCAGCGTTATGGTCTTATCCAGCAGGTCCTGCAGCTCTTTCCTCTCATTCTCATACTCCTTCAGCACATCGTAGGTCACTCGTAGCTTTATGTCGTGAAACCTGCTCTGCTTTCCATCGATGTCCAGTTCCTTTTTCCGGACTTTCATGACCGTCAACAAAGCGACAGACACGACCAGTGACACTGGCAGCAAACACAGCGCCTTCATGCTTCACAGGAGCGTTTTGTCCCAGCTGATGATTCGTGTCGGTGAGGAAAAGGCTGCTGTCGCCCTGGTTACCTCTGCTGTCTGCGGCCTCAGAGTCAATCAGCCAGGCAGGCTGACCCACCTGCCAAGTTAGTCTGGTTCGAGGTGCGCAGGGCTGCATTCCTGCAGAAACACGCCCTCCTCCAACAGGTAGGTCCTGCTGACAGCTGTTAGAAGCAAAGTCCGCTGATCAAGCTTTATGATAGCCTACATCATAAACAAGTGAAATGTGCAAAGGCAAGTTTTAATACTCTCTCTCTCTCTCTCTGTGTGTGTGTGTCACTAGTCAAGCTGGAGCTGATAAATCATTTACCTGGTGGAGCCCAGTTACCTCTCCTCTTTTGAATGACTACCTTTATTTACCCTGCATAACATCATTAGGCTGTTATTATTGTTTCGTAGCCTGTGCATAGTAGGCCAAACTTAAGTTGTCAAATTCCAGCACAAATCACTAAGGTGCCATAGGCCTAATAAAAAGACATCAGATGTAAAGAAGGAGACTAAGTTTCTTGATCCTTATGGGTTGTTGTTGTTGTTGTTGTTGTTTTTAATTCTGCTGAAATCTAGCATTATGTGATATACATGGAATAAGAAATTACCATGATACAAAAAAAAAAAACCTATCCAAGGTGTTTGTATAGGCGCGTTCCTATCAGAGGAGAGGCCAGGATCACAAAAGGAAAAGCTGGCTGTCACGCCCAGCCTGTTGTGCAGGTTGCGCTGGTACAGAAAAGCCACCGTGAGAGTAATCCTGGACAGAAACCTGTAATGATCAACAAGTGAGGCCGTCTGCTCCTCTTCTCAATCAGGATGAAGCTCTTCGTTGGTTTGGTGGTCCTGAGTGTGGCTGTGATGGTTGTCATGATTTTCCAGACCGTGATCCAGGAGTTGGACCTGCACAAACTAAAAAATCACATGGTGGAAAGCGCTGCCGCTGTCAAGAGGAAAGAGAAAAGCATCGCCGACATGAAAATCAAACTCAAGGACATGAAGACAAAGCTTGTGTCTGTCACCTCCAACATAGAACTGCTGAAGAAGAACAAAGCAGACATTGAAAAGTCAACTAAAGATTTCATTAAAACTTTGCAGACCTGTAACAGCAATAAGGTAAGTAGTTTATTAAATATGCATACATTAACTACATAACATTATGTATTTATGTTATATTGAACGTTCCATTAGGCCTATTTGGTGTTAATCTGAAACTGCTATATACTTTCCCTTGTGCCACTATTATAGGAAGCAGCTGAGAAAAAGGAGGTCGAAGCAGGAGAGGCCATATCTAAACTCAAAGGCAAGTCAGCTTTGTTATTTCAGCTCAGGCAGAAACTTTCTTCTCTACAGTGATATTCTCTAACCCCAAAAAACTAAGAGGGGAATGTGAAGGACCATAATGTGTCTCTACACACTGCAATCAGCTGCAGAGATATATCCATTTTGCACTGTCTATCCAAATTCTGATGATGAGAAACCAGTCATCAGGAAACTAGAGGCTCCAGGCTTTTGGTACCAGTCACTGGTCCAAGCCTAGCAAAAGTAGAAGCTCCCATTGTACTTTTCTGTGTATTAAATGTGGAAATTCATAACATTTGTGTCTGCATTTCCTCAGCTGACCATTTACAGGCTAAAACAAAAGCTGAAGAGGACATTAAGCTCTTGAAACAACAGATTTTGGACAGAGACAAAGCTCTTTGTGCTTTGGCAGATACGACCAAGGAGGAAGCAAGGTGAGATCAGAGCGTAAACCGATCCCATTACAGATGCACCATCCCATGAGGTTTAGTCTGTACACCAAACCTTGTTTTTTTCATTTCGTGCAGGAAGCTGTGTGGTATATCCGAAGCGCAAAAATGAAGTTAACTTGCAAATACTCAACATGGACTGTGAATATTAAAAGAACATAAATGTGGCACACAAACGAGGACGAATTCTGCCAGTAGGTAGCTCTGTTTGTTGCTCATGAGAAAGTAAAAACTATGTTTATTTAAAAAAAGAAGGAAAAGCAGTTTGTACATTACATTCAAGTGGCACAGACATAGGGAGCAGGGGAATATGTTGCATAGTTTCATATCATTTTGTAATGTGATTGTGCCCGTTAGATCTAGTTATGCCTTTTGTCTCTGTAAAAACACTGTAACAGTTTAACTCGTGATTGCAGTCTTCACAAATAAATTAACTTTTTCATGTGTCAGCTTCCCCCTGATTGAGCCAGTAAAACCACCTGAACTGGCCTGCCTGAGGCATATACAGTTCATATTGTTTTTGTTGCCCTGCCCCCTGAGGAAAGAAGAGTAACAGCAAGTAAATGGGCATTTGTTAATTAATTTAAAGGTATGACTGGAGTAATTTGTTAATCAGATGTTCTACATCAAGTCGAATGGTAAGTTATATGCTTCATGGAAATATCTAATTGAGTCACATGAGTATGAAAAGGGCTGGATCAGAATAAATAAGCAAATTGTTAAACTTGATAAACATTATAATTAATGAAGCTACACTTCAGGGTCAATACATTTGATCTAGAAATTAAATGTAACATGGACAAATGTACATATTCTTCTATATCACCTATTCATCAGAGACCAAATGATGACAAATAAAATCAGTTCAATGCCATGTTCTTCGACCTCCCCCTAGTGCAAAGTCAAAGATCATAAGCAACTTACAGATTTATTGCAATTTTCATCCATGACTCGGCTACATAGTTTGCATAATCCATCTTCCTTTTCCTGTCATACAGCTTCAGTTCAATCTATAAATACCATGTTCCAGTCTTTGTGTATAGTCAGTCTGTCTGGGTTTAGTCTGAGCCCTCAAAGTTGATTTTCAGCATTCTACCAAATGGTCGGTAATATTCTGAAAAAAAGACATAACTATAGGTGCAGCTGGAGCCATGTCTGAAGAACAATAGAGAGAGTGGTGGAACCTGTCTCGATCCATTTAAAGCATCTTCAAAAGTTCAATGCATTGGTGTTAACTGCAAAACAAAATATGTAGCTGAGTGTGTTGCCTTATGAAATATATGGTTATTGAATGTATTTTTCTTTTAAATCATTTGTTTTCAGTTGAGTCCACACTGATTGCTGTTGTGCTGCCTGTATGAAGTGAACTCCACTTACAGAAATGAATGTAAACCAGTGTTTAAACAAATGTAATTAAGAAAATGATGGTTGCCATGTGACACTAGCTCTGCTCCCCCTCCTGTCTGTTTTCCCTGCACTGCTAAGGTCAGATATATATGGTCAAATAAAATAATAGCAGATGGATATGAAAAATATATACAATACATTACAAAATAGAATAAGTTATCCCAACTGAAAAAATATTGCGGTAGTTCATATGTCCTTAGAGCGTTTGTGTTTTGTGATGAAGAAACAATCTTTATCCAAGAATCTATAAAAGATATGAAGGATAGTTTGTTTTAAGCTTATAAAATTACTTTTTTTTTTTTAAATCTACCTCTCTTAAATATTAAATTCAATTCCTATATTATAAAATGAGGTATGTTATCGTCACCATAGAAACGCTACGAATGAAACTAATGGCCAATCACAATGCGAAGTTTAAACCACGTGACGTATGACGCCGTGCTGTGAGCTCCCCATGCCGGAAGTTTACAGTCGCTGATCTGATGACACATGAAAGTCACCGGTAAAACATCAGTGGGCGACTTTACGGTTTTTATTTTATTTTTTCAAAGATACCTAACGTTCAACAGAAAATATGTTTAAATGTGTCATCTTTGCTCGGTATATCAGTGCTTATTAAAACGATAGCAGGCTACTTTGTTGCGCAAATAGCATCATTAGCTAGTAAAATCGGCTATTAACAAAACGATACATCATCTACTGTCTATAGGTCTGTCTGCTGTCCAAGTCAATTTAGTCGCATTTCCCCCATTCCATCCTCGTCGCTTTATTCAGTATAAAATGGCAAGGAGTATCGGTGGAATATGTGGGAGTTTTCAACGCCTCGCCTCAGTCTCATGCACACGGACTCAACTCAGCCATTTGTCCACCAGCTTATTCAGGACCTCCTTTGTACGGACCGCTATGGTAGGTAGAGTGAACTGTTTCTGATAGAAGTGCTGGTCGGATCTTTGTGAATGGGCTTTCCATCTGCATATAATAATAATAATAATAATAATAATAATAATGCAAACCTCTGAAGGTTTTGTCCTCTTCGTTGTGTAAAATAAAGTCTGTTTAAAGGTCCCAGCATATTTACAGCTGTCCATCAAGTCAACTGTGGCTCCTAAAACTCTGTCTGTGGCACAGTAGCCTGCTGGTGAGGTGACCTGAGGAAACATAGTGAGGAGAGTGTTTTCTTTCTTTATTTTCAGTTTAGTGATGAATTCAGCAGCCTGTCAGTCAGTGTTAAACTGGTGTGTTTAGGGGCATGTCTGTTAACAACCACCAGAGACATCAAGGGCAAATGTGTAGATAACATTCAAGTTAACGTGATAAAAAATGCAGTTATGCAGTCCTCACATTTAGTCCACCATGCCCCAGAGACAGGGTCATGAGTGGACGAGGATCATTGATGCAGGTGGGGAGTGAAGGCTGGTCCTGGTGGTCTGATCCAACAGACCAGAGAAGTTCATGCTAGCACACCTTCACACAGCATTAGGCCAGTGGTCATAATGTCATGTCTGTGTCAGTGTAATCTGTGGAAATTCAATTGGGAAGCTGTTAGTTGAAAAAAAAAATACACATGGAAATGTTGTAATTTTGTTTTTTGCATAATCAAATGACATGCCTTCCCTTCACACAGTCCACCTCTAACTTCGCCCAAAGCCTTTCAGACCCACATACAGTAGTGTACTGAAGTTGTAACATTTGTGCTTGTTCAGCAGACGCTGCCATCGCTCTTTTCCTCCAAGCCCCGAGACTTCAGCCTGCCAAACTCCTCATGGGGCTCAGAAATGAGGCAGTTGTACGAGCATTATAACAGCCAATGTGAGGTGGAGATGGAGGGAGGAGAGAAACAGGAAGGGTCATGGCAGAGGCTACCAAGCTACAATCGTGTCATCAAATACGCTCCAGGTAAAAGTGCTTTCTGCTTGTTCATTTTATTCATGGGAAACAGTTGGCATCATGATGGGACAAGGGTTTTTGGCAATAATAAGTTCTGAGGATACATTGTATTGTTTTTCATTTCTGTTTCTATTAATAAGTTCAATTTATTTTTAAAATGTTGTGTGTGGAAGGGGTTTCTCTCCATTTTGAACCTCAGGTAGTTATGACACATTAGTACTCTAATAAGCAGGCATGACTGCAAATAAATGATAATGTAGCTCTGCAGCTGCTGGATGTCTAAAGATGTTGTTGTTCGCTAAAACATGTTTGCCATAAAAACATAAAATGTGACCATAAGGCTAAATGGTGTCGACAAGTTGCCATGTTTCCCCTGGGATGCTCTGTTATCTGCTGACCAGTCACTTTTTGTTTTCCCATCAGGTGGATTATATCTTAGTAAGATAATCCAGTCAAAAGCTCGTCTTTTCACTCGGAACATCAGAAACCCTGGGGCAGCATTTGAGTATGCTTCATTTTTTAACAAAGAGGAGCAGAGGTGTGTGTGCATTTTGCAGGCTGGGCATCTACTGGAGGGACCGCCAGGGTGAGATAACCATTAATGTCACACAGGCATGTGTATAAAAGTATGTATGTGTCACCACTTAACTTTCTCACTTAACTCCCTACTGAAAACAACACTGCAATTACTCTGAATACATTTGCATGTTTTGAGGCTTTGAAAGCTTTTAAGGCTTGGTGTAAAATACACCATAGACCAATCGTTGCATGTCAGCCCCCTCACTCTTTTCCCACATTTCACCTGTCTGTCTCTATATTATCAGCTTTCCAACAAAGGCAAAATACCAAATAATTACTCACAAAATAAGTTATTATTAAATCCTCTAACTCCACATACACTTTACTTTGTGGAATTTGATGTTGAACAGACGTTGTGTGTGTTTCCAGACATGTCCACGGGGGGGCAATAGCCACTATGATTGATACTGTGACAGGGACTCATGCTACCATACTCTCTGGACCTGTAGTGACTGCCAACCTCAACATCAACTACCGCAGGTACAAGAAGAACAGTTTTAAACACTTGCAAAAGTTAATTTGTTGTGTACATAGATTTAGTTTGTTCTCATATATTGTCCAACAGAATATGTGTAGCTTTGATTGGAAAAATATAATGTTTGTTTGGTGTTATGATAGAGAATAGTTTTCTGTCCTTTTCAGAGACCCTTGCATCCATTACAACCTCTATTTGGTATCATACCCCGACTGTCTAATGTCAGTATAACTGTAGGCACTTGGTATGAGCATTCTGTGTAGCCTCTCTGGCTTATGTAGACCATATTTTGTGTTTTTCTTTATGACGCCTATCAGTCACTTATCTTGACAAGCACGTTTCTTGTCCCTAGTCCCATCCCACTGGGGAGTACAGTGGTGCTTGAATCCTCTCTGGATAAGAAGGAAGGCAGAAAAACATTTATTACATGTAAAGTGAGCAGCAGCGATGGCTCCAAACTGCACACAGAATCAACAGGTAATGTTCATGCCCTGTCACATCTCTGCTATTCATCCTTTTCATCCTTCTGTATTGTCACTGTGCTGTTTTCTTTCATGCCTCTCATGCAGCGCTGTTCCTCTCAATCAGTGTCAGCCACCTACTACTGGGAGCCTGACACTGACACTCCTGTCTGCCACCTATAGCACTGCACCAGCAAGCTGAGGCCAGCGAGTCTATGTGTAAATGTGTGAGCGTGTCACTGAATGCTTACGTACTCATTTGATTTAAGAGGTAATTAATCTAAAGTTGACATTGATGACTTTTTAATCATATCTTAGTATTCATGCTGCCCAATATTTTATTACAAATAACCTGTTTTATGGCATACCTTTACTTCACTACCTCAATTTTGTGTTACTTACACATCAGTAGTACCTCTCTGAACATTATTTATTGAGCTATATGTTGGGGTTATGTATTGTAATGTTTACAGTATGTATGGTTTTTTGTAACACTGAGGCCTTTGGAAGTGATATTATTGCTCAAAATGCACTGAAGGGAATTTTTGTTTCTTGCATTAAAGCCTTACCTACTGGTATTATATGACTTAAGCAAATCACATGTTTATTTGTTTGTCAGCAAGTTAAATTGTTTGCAATGGGGAATACTTTTTTTTTTGGTTAATATACTGAACTTTAGTCTCCTGAACTTTCAAAAAAAAAAATCACTCTTGAATTGGGTGTCTTACATCTACATCAAAAACAACTACATTGATAAAAAAAAAATCAACATAGATTTCTGCCATAAACATACTAAACTATATATCTAAGTCAGTCAAACTTAATAGTTTCACTGCTAATATAACTAACTTCATATGGTGCTGTAAAAGTCAAGATTTTATACAAAAATAGGGGATTTTATTCATCTGCCAAAGATTGCTTTTGCTTTTTGCTTTTTCGTTGTAATGGAAGGTTAAAAGGATTTCTTTATTTCAAATATTTCTCCTTTGAACATTTCCCTGAAGAAGACTGAGTCTCAGGCTTCTTGCTTACACATTTTAATTTAATTTTCAGTTGTGTGGATGTGGTTGTATTTGTATTTGTGGATTTGTGCGCCTTGAGAATATTTTGCCTTAAAAAGGAGACCCGAGGAGTTCCAAATTTCATCATCGGTGTTCATTTTGTTCACAGACTAGTTTGCCTCACTAACTCTGACACTTGTTCATGTTTCTTCAGTCAGAAGAAAAGGTGTCCCACGATATGTGATAATAAGTAACTCTGTCCACATCACAGAGATCTGTGCACAGAGATCTGTGCACCACGGTGCTGAAAATGTGAGGTGATGACAGACCTGAACACATATATTACTCTACAGTATTTTGGGTTACAAACTTTGTAATGACTATAGGCTGAAGACACACTGGTAATATTTGCATTATTATTAAATTCACTGGTACTCTGCAGCTGTGAAACAACTCCACTAAATGTGGAGTTCATATTTTCTTAAAGAGAACATTGGTTCAGTCTTTGAATTTTAACATCAAATATGTTTTTGGTTATCTGACCGTTTCTAACTCTATTTTGTTGCACCCAGCCAGCAACAAGAGAAGAATTTAAATATTCCTGTGTTACTGATAACTCAAAGCAAAGCCCTCTTGCTTTTAATTTTACCCAAACTGTTAGCTGACATATTCTATTCTACTTTAGATGACTAAGCTGCAATTCCAGAGACTGAAATCTGATAGTGATGTTCATCAGAAATGCTAATTAATACTGCTGGATACAAGCAAAAAAGGAGAAACGTTTTATTTGTTTCCTGTTTTTTGGTCACTGCACATATGGTCATATAGTATTTAATGGTCTCTGGTATTTCTTAATATCACTCTTTTTTTAAAGGGACCCAAATTGAATAATCTTGAAAATAATTTGACAATTACCATCCATTTGAATTACAGCAGAAGTGTTGCTTATTAGCAGGTGGTGTGGTTTTTTTTTTCAGTTTCACAGTAAATTATTGGTTACGAATATGAGCCCTGCACACATTTAGCTTCAGTTCTCACAGTCTGTGTGGTTTCTGGGTGTATGGACTCATCACAGTCAGGTCCTGGTGGTCTTCTGAGGGCCCCTCACATCTTTAACCTCAGTACAAGTGCAGATGGAAATGCTACCTCAGTTTCTAAAAACTGTGTGCGTGTGTTTGTATGTGTGCGTGTGTGTGTGTGTGTGTATACGTGTGTATACGTGTGTTGGCAGTTGCAGGACAAATAAGCACCAGCAGTTATTTTTTTTCCTCTCCCCTTAAGATTCATGTGGTCAAGTTGGGTTTGAGGAAGCAGGTGGGGTGGGGGCAGAGTGGAACCAGTTGTTTTTAACTTTCGGTTAAAACCACCTGCAACAAGCTATGTCCACTACCAGAACTGATTCTCACTTCAGATATTAGCCTGATAGTAACTTTGACCCGTACTCTTTAAACAAAGAAGCCTGCTGAAGGTGAAGCAGCCTTCAGGATGGTGAGTGGGGGTCTGTCAGTGACTTGAGCAGAGCAGTAATCTTCCTGGCAGTAATGTTACTCTTCCAGTTCTTTAACAAAATAGACCTAATGTGCAGTGTTGAAACAGCTGTCTAGCTGTGACAGAAAACGAATCAAATGTCAACGTGTGGCTCTTGATCACTGGGAGAGAGGACTAATGAGCAGCTTAAAGAAATGACTGGACTCTGGTAACCTGTGACGGTCATGTTGTTGTAAGTGGTTTTTAGATGAAGAATAAGACATGAAAAATAAATACTGCACTACATTAGATTAATCATACTGGATTTTAGGCCCTTTTTCAACAGCAACTCCTACAGACACGCTGACCATAAGACATAATACCTGTGGATTATTTTATTGACACTTGGTGTAATGCAGTGCTGGAAGAAGTATAGATCCTTGTAAACTAGCAATATCACATGGTAAATATACAGTATACATATTGTTGGCCTGTAATTAAAAAATCCAATTCTAATCAGTCAATCAAATTCCATACATTCTTGGCTTGGTAACTGGAGGATTGCCAGTTCAAGCCCCTGCATGGAGTAGTGGACTGGTAGCTGGAGAGATGCCAGTTGTCCTGCCTGGCCACTGCTGTTGTGCACTTCAGCAAGGCACCAAACTCTGCTTGGGATGCCTGTCTGTGGGCAGCCCCCTCACTCTGACATTTCTTCATTTAATGCAACATGTCCTGTCACTTGGGTGTGTATTTGAAACTAGTTTGTATGTGCAAAGAACACTATATTTATATATCAATAATATATTTTAAGAGGTCAGTAAAATTATAATTTTCAAGGTGATCCAGCTGTGAATTTGCTTCAGAAATATGGCAGTAGCTTATAAAGTAGAATACCTCAACACTGTCTCTACTTATAGGCCTCATACTGGAGTGAATAGTTGGATTCCACCACTGACCCTTCAGCCAGTGTGTCTGGACCGCCTTGTCTTGGAGGAGCATTTACCACAATGATGTAAACCGAGAAGACATATCGATTATTCATCATTTTCTTTGTGTCTGCAGTTGTTTTCCTACCTCAGATAAAATGAGCTATTGCATACCATTATTAGAACAGTCTTCCGGCATGTACAGAGTCTTGCAGGTGGGATCACAGCCATATATGAGGAGGGATATCATGGAAATATTGTTTGCTTTTCCCATTTGGCCGTGAACGTGAAGCCAACCGTCTCCTCTATGAATTGTGTTTTTCTCAATTAGTGGGGCGGAAATTTGTGGCAGCAACATGGGATTACATTTCTCAACTGAGCACTATAAAGCAAAACCCGATCCGCTGCTACAGTATTACGTAACAGCCGGTGACATAACTCTCTCCAGTCTGGGACGGTCAGGGCGCACCGAGCAGGGAGGTGGACCGGGACACGGCCGGTCCAGCTGCAGCCTGTCCTCTCTGCTGCTGCCTCAGGGGGAACTAAATTATTTCAAAACAACCACACAAGAGGAGTTGTGCTGTTGAACAGAGGGAGGCTGGCAGAGAGCGCCAAGAAGATGACGGACGAGTTGTGGGACCCGCTGTGAGGACAGGAAGGAGGCGACATGGCGCTGCATGTTTTCAAGTGCCTGCGCCGGCCCGGGCGCTAGAAACAGCCAACAGGTAGGACGAGCCTGAGCTCTGTCATGTTAGCGAGTGACACGGCGACAAGTGCAGCTCAAACCGTATGTTTGTGTGTGAGGTTTGTGTGTGTGCGCGTGTGTGTTTGTGTGTGTGCGCAGGGCCAGGAGAGTTATGGACTATGAGGAGCCCGACGCGCCCCCGCCTGACACCTCCATCAAAACAGGTAAGAGGATCCATCATTGAGGTTTGAATCCGCGCTGTTTCTGCAGGTAGCATGCAAACAACTGATTTTTAGGTCAGTTTACAACATATTAAGTGTTTTTGTGGCCTCTCTCTTTTACACTAAGCAAACTTTATGTCATGCTTTGCTCACTCCCACCCACCATCATCTCCATCATCTCCTCCTTCTCACTGTTTACTCACCTTTCCAGCACCAACTCTGTCTCCATGTTCACTATGATCTCCTTTCCCTCTTCCATCCTCACCACATTAACCCTCCTCATCCCTTTCTCTGAGGTGTGGTTAAGGTGCAGTGAGTGGGTAAGAATGGCAGTAAGCCGGAGTAATCCTTGGGGATTAGTTCGTATTTTTGCTTCTGTTTTGGTCAATGCTTTACTATTCAAAGCCTCTCTTTGACTAAAGCCAAACTGTTGGCAGTCACTTGAGATAGGACACTTTGTCCCTCTGCCACAGAAACCCACTGCACACCTTTCCTACTGCTCTCATAGCATGGCGACACAGTTTGTTGGAGTAATGGATATGAAGTGCAGCATATATCCTTTACTGTTTTAAATGTAGCAGGGTAGGCATACCATTTAGTATGCCAGAAAAACTATTTAATATATCCCAATACTTATGTCACATGTAGTATTGTAGTTGCATTTTGCAGCATGCAGGCAAGTGTGCTTCCTGACCATACTGTCCCACAGTCCTTCTGCACAGGAAAGCCCAGACAGACTGCTGGCAGCTCAAATTATAGACGCCATCGGGGTCAAAGGTCAAGACACAGTGTTATCACAAATTAGTGTCTCAGTTATATCTGAATCATACTCCATTACAAGTCAAAGTCTAAAGCCCTGAATAACGCTAGTCCTAAAAGTCCTAAAAACACAGTTGACCAACACAAGTGATATTGAGCCATGCACATAGCTCTGATCAGTGGTACTTTATATAAAGATAGAGACAGAGAGGACACAAGCAGAAACAAACATCAAATATTTATCTTCTGACCTACACAAATATAATAAGGTGTCTTTTTATATTGCCAGTAAGTTTAAATTGAAAAGTAATCATATATTGTATGGAAATAAAAGCACTGCCCTGCCTTGGCTCAGTTTAACTCACGATGTGATGCCAAATATTGTTCAGACTCACAGAATTCAAATTTAAATCCTTATGAAGATGCCAAAGTTTCTATATATACAAATATTACTGATATCTATTTGGTGGAATGGAGCTGGAACAACATGATACACAACACTGTCCAACAGAGTGGAAAAAGATCATTCAACAACCTTAAAGCTCTATAAGGGCTGAAAGGTTTTTAAGAAAAAAACAACATCAGCTAACTTATCAGATACTGGAACTGTGTTTTTATCTGGTTAAAGTGGAGTTTCAGTGTGGTTGTGCAGTTTTTCGTACTGCTGAGATGGCTCTTCTTAAGGAGATGAGCGTTTTGGTTTTAGTGGCTGTTGTGGGTGTCTTCTCATTATTCTCAAGTGCTGTATCTCACTCTCTGGTACTGCTCCACATTGCATTTCCTCCTGCCTGAAGGGTAAAACTCTGCTCCTGCTCATTATTGGTCTGTGGTGGCCCTCAGGGATCTATTGTGGGACCCATCTTCTTCTGCTGTAATTTGTGAATATAATATATGTTTTTGTTGTCACAACAAATTTGGCCTCGTAGGCAGTCTGATAATTGCTTGTAACTTAATTCAGATCACTACCTGGATACTAATCTATTTTTTTAAACATTCAGTCTCCAATGTTTGTTTTATTTACCTTAAAACTGTGAATCCTATTTTTATTTTACCCACCGTTTGAAGAAAAAGCCCTCATCCCCTCATTGGCTGCCTGTGTGTTGTAGTCCAGGGTTCATTAAACTGCATGGTGATTTTTTTTTTGAATTGTTACTTGACACTCGTACGCAGCTCCTTCAGCAAAAAAAGATTAATTGCAGTTTTTAGTCCTTAATCTACTACAGATTTTGACTGAAATGATACATATTTATTTTTTATCATCATTCAGAATATTGTTGGTGTAATAAGATAGCTTTAATATTTCTGTTTATGTAACATAATATTTATGTTTAGTGTATTTTCTATGCTGTATTGATAATATTTTGTGCTCAGGCAAATTTGTCAGCCTACTCTCTGGCTTCAGTGGTCTTCGGTGCCATTATGTAACGCAACAACTGTCACTTCAGCAGTCAGCTTAGATGTCAGAGTGCAGAGACGCTAGTGAGCTTTTGACTCTTCAGTGGAGTTGATGTTTGTTTGTGCTTCTGTCATCTGTCATGTCCAGTGAGTGGGTTATGTGTTTGTATCAGTGGGTTCATGGCTGACAGGTCAATGTCTCAATAAAGGTGTTCATACTGTGTCACATTTACTTTGTACAGAAGTCAGTGTTGGTGATGGCATTAGATTCTTTTTCCACCACAAGCCAACGACCACAAACCGTTAAAATTATTAATACCAAATTTCAGATATGACAGTGGCGTAACCCAAAATTCAGTACAGTGACTTCATATAATTTAACATGGCTCATTTCTGATAAAAATGTGACTTACCAAAGAGCAAAACCAACCATCATTAACTGTCTAACTGTAATAAAAAAGTGAAACCAGTCATACAATGCTTATGTAATTATATATGTCAACTTTTAAAACATTTTAAAACTGTCCAAGGTCTTTAAAAAAAAGTCTGAATCTTTGTTTCCCTGTGTGTGCACTGCTCTGCTTTCATTCCATGCTTTCTGCTTATGAAGCAAAACTGATTTGATGAGGGGAGGAAAACAGTGGAAACCACAGAGGGCCTGATCTGGCGTCAGACAAAGACCGGCTAACTCTAAGTCTTCCATTGATACTTATCTCCCCTGCCTTCAAACACACACACACACACACACACACACACACACACACACTCACTCCAGAAATAAACCCCTTGCTTCAGAAGAACCGACCCTCCGCATGTTTACTCACACTCACTGCAATTCAGACTTTTTCACAATTGTGGTCAAACAGGCAGACAAAAAAAAGGACCTATTGCTTCACAGACACCCACCTTCCTCTGTCTTTATGTCCTGAGTGTGTGTTTGTGTCTGTGGGTACCAAAGAGTCACACAAACACAATGTAGACTCTCAACATTGTATATAAGAATCCTCTAATTGCACCTTACTTTTATCTGTAAGGCTTCTTATCTGTCCGCAGGTCTTAGTACATTGGGGGAAAAAAAACACTGAAAAAAAGTTGTGCAATGTGAAAACCCTGCACCAAACTGCAATTAAGTACCTGGCAATGAGTCAATGTCAGAGTTTATCACTGATGAATGTCTAACTCAAAGCACTGACAGTTTCTGGCTCATGTCATGCTGGTACATAAATAAAAGTCCAAACCGTGTATTTCATTTTCAGGATTTCACATAACTGGATAACTGGTTCGCATATTCAAGTTTTTGTAACAGTTGAACATCCCACTGATTTAAACTATTGTTTGCAATATGTTTTACTGCCAAGTTAACCCTGCTCTAGTGTGGGAGGATAAAAGTAGCGATACAGACTTTAGTAAAAGTAAAAAAAAAATGTATTTAAATGTTTACTTTATTAACATCTGAGCAATTTCATGGTGTAGCTGGTGGTGCTGTGATTGTTTTGTAAATTTTGTACTTGAGTTTAGCTAAGTCCTAGGTTCAGTTTGCAGTTTAGCTAATCCTTAAAAGTGAGTACGCTGTGTTTCTTTTTCTGAACCATTCACTGAGATACTTGTGAGTACAGCTTGTAGTAATACTTTACACTCTTCCAGTTAAATGTATAGTAGTTTTGAAGATCTAATTACATTTCTTGTCCCTCAGGAGGAGCCGTGTCCAAGAAGACTCATTTGAGTAAGTTCTCTGTGAATACTGTGTTAACGTGTGTGTGTGTGAGTGTGTGAGTGTGTGTGTGCGTGAGTGTGAGTGTGTGTGTGTGTGTGTGTGTGTGTCTGAATGTGGTAATGGCATTGCTTCTGTTCGTGCTAGATACTGTATTTGTGCATGCATTGTGGTTTACTTTATAGTTAGTGAACATACAACATTGCACCTGTACAGCAAAGCACGCACACACACACACTCACATACTGTGGTATTGCTGGAGTTGGGCCATTAACAACACAGTGTGTGTGTGTGTGTGTGTGTGTGTGAGGGGGGCAGCACAGGTGCAGCGCACACACACACACACACTCACCGCATGCACACACACACACCGTACGCACACACACTGATGCAAATACCAACTCCCATGTCTTTGGCACTATGGCATCTGACAGTGATAGCATCTCGTCTTTTTTTAACTTGTTTGGTTTAACACTTTCTGCCCTAGCTTTAGCACACCTGGGTGTGTTATCAAGAGTGGAGATGCTGTTTGTAACACCTTAGTGTTGGTTGGTGTGATGATAAACATATTGAGCATAAACAATGATGATTTTAATGATTGATTTTTAATGAAAATGATGTTAGCAGCAAGAAAAACAAGTTGAGGGATACTTCCTACCTCTACTCTATTCTACACTGCATTAATCTGACAAATAAATTTACTTTGTAGATCAAGATTTTACATACAAATAGTTAAAATATGATGCATTATTATTTCTGAAACTACCCACCAGTATATAAAGTAGTTTAAAAAATAACTCTGTATCAACCACCTGCATTATTTAAGTAATGCATCAGTGATAATGAGCTGGTAGAATGATATAATGCTCTGAATCTCTAAACTTAAATTATACCTTCTTTCATTTTAATTACTTTTGCACAAGTAGAACATTTACTTAAAATAGAAATTTAATAGTGGGATATCGCTACTTTTACTCATGTAATATATACTCAGTGCTTTTTACTGTCAATAAAATCAATAAATGCCATCAGTAAATGCATCATAGGCATCAGTAGGACAACATTAAAACAGTCTTTCTGTAGCTTATTATTGTGTGAAAATGATTTGATTTAAATTCTCAGGATGTTGTACAGGTGCCAGACACTATTAAGCAGATTTTTATAATGTGTGGTGTAGAGTGAGGGGGTGAAGGATAACAACAAAGGTATAAGGAAAAAGTACCTTGAGAAAGAAGTCATGGCAAGGGACAGTCCCCCCTTTCTTTGTCTGTCTCCTCTCTCACACACACATAATAAGGAAGGTGAGGCGGCGACTGACACTCAGAAGTGTGAATAAGCATGCTGAAGCGGCAGTAAGCACGCAACCCGGCTTGCCAAAAGACTGACGAAAAAAAGAAGACAGACTGAAAGAATAGATGGTGCAAAAAAAGTGTGTCAGAAGACAGAGTATTGCTAGACAAAGTGAGAGGACAAGAGAGTTTGTGAAAGTGGAACAAACGTCCGAGACAAGTGGAGGAGTGAGGATGATGCGAGGTAGGGATGAAGTTTTTGGTGTGTGTGTGTGTGTGTGTGTGTGTGTGTGTGTGTGGGCAGTCCAATCAGTTGGACCTATTGAATCCTTTTTAGTCAAAGTTTCTCTCTTGTCAATCCAGATTTTCTTGTTTGTTGTTATCAAGATGTCTAATAATTTCACGTTTAGGTTTTAAACAGTAGCTTAACTAAATAAATAACTGTGTATTTATGCACTTAGACACGTGGCCTCAAAAAATCAGACTGTGATGAAGCTTTTTTGTTCAGGATTTCCACTTTTCATTTCTGATGCAATTTAATGGAATAACTAAACCTTCCAAGTTTCACTATTTTGCACTCATTTCAACTTAATTTAAATATTTTATTACATGTTTAAACTGTAATCTGCCATGTTTTAATAGCTGTGACAGATCCCATATGATAGGCAAATGCTCTTATTTGTTTTTGAAACTCTAGATTTCTTGACTGGCAGACTGTTGGGTACGTTCACATCAATATATGTGTTTCAGTTTTAGAGTTTGGTAACATGACTCAATTTTGAGCTCACTTTCATAGATTTAAGATTTGAATCATGTCTCAGATATTTCTTCCCTCTCTGCCTCCCCCATATACCTGAGGCACAAAGTTGAGCTGACTTGAAATGCTGAGAAATCCAAATTTATACTTTTTGAACCAAATTTCATGTTTTTACATTGATGTGTGAAAAAAAACACATTTGTGTAGAGTTGTCATATTTTCATTGAAAAAAAATATAATTAACAAATGAAACCAGGGCCAGGTTAAATTATGACATTTAACATGTTACAGACCTTTATGCAAACATTTCCACTGAATACCTAAAAACGAAAGAGACAGGAAAACAGGATGCTTCAAAACCACAGAGCATCGGTTTGAATGGACTGACTTCACACACGCAGAGGAAATGCTGATATTATTGTGATAATGTACATGATGATACCAAATTTGATTTATTCTCCATTCAAGTTGCTTACACTGTCTCTCTTGCAACATGCAAATACACAGATACACTGATCCACAGCTGCTTTTTAGATGGCGCCTTGATGCAGCATCTCTCAGCCCTGCAGCTGTGTGTGGATAATGTGTGCATGACAGAAAGACAACAGCGCTCCCATTACTGAAAATATTACTTTTTTTAATCTTCATTTCAGGAATAAACTAAATTTTCTTTTAATCTGATTCTCTGCTACCACGCATCAGTGGGCTTGATGCACTCACTTATTTCATATGGCTTTGTCGTCATGTTTGGGGGGTTCCTGTGTAGATTCTTAAACCCTTTCTTTATCAGAAAGGATTTCCTTGTTCCTCTGCACAGCACTTCCAAAGCAGCAAAAGTGGTTGGCTTTAGATCAAAGCTAACATCAAAATCGCAGGTGACACATTCCCCCAAAATATGGTGAGAGAAATACAACACTTGAGCTGATTCACAACCTCTGCTGCTGTCAAAACATGACCTTTTTCAAACACCCTCAAATTCAGCACACACTTCAAAGTAAAATATGGTAAAGGTGATACCAACTGGTGTTCAGATCAGCTTTGATAATTACCTTTTTGTCTAAACTGAGGAGTGAAGGTGTGCTCACATTTATGTAACAGCACAGTTTGATTTTAAATGTAAAGATATTTACCACCTGAAGGCCTGCAGTGAAATATATAACCAGAAATGTTTTGTAACAAAATATCTAATGTGGGAGAAATACTTTTATTAACATGTCATTGTCATAAACTTTTGTTTTTAACTGATGATGAATAGTTAGTTTTGTCAAAGACCTTTAAAAAGAGATTACAGTTAGATGAAGAATTTTCTAAATCATGGCTTCCCACGTAGGAAATTAATTCTGACAGCCATATTTTAATTTTGTTTCAGTAAATCAGGGTATATTTTAGAGGTTGTATAGCGCTTGTTCAGCTTTGCATGGCAGGACTGACTAATCTGCATTTGGTGTGACAATTACCGTTAATTCACTTCTGATGAGAAAAGCATGCATTTTATATACCAATATAATCAACACCATTCATTCTGTGAACTATATAGATGTCATAATTATTCTCTTCATGCACATTTATGCACACATTGATGCAATATGAATATAGTACAGTTATTATCCATCTTGCCTCAGCAACCTACTAAATTAAAATCATTAAAATATAATTTGTATAAATTACAGTGGAGTTTATACAAAAGGTATTTAATTATAGAAATATGAATATTATTTAGCTTATTTGAAGTCATTTTATCCAAGTGTGTGTGTACAAACTTTGTTTGCACTCTAGCTTGCTTATGCACCAAAGATAAGCTTCCGTCGGAGGAAAGTTGAGGTTTTTGTCCGTTTACAGTGCAAAGAACAGACTGCTGATGAGGGGATTTTAGACGGAGACTGAAGAGTGGCAATCTGTATCCACCACCCAAACCTACACACACACACGCACGCAGTTTCAAGGGAAAGTGATGAGCGTACTGAAATAAACTCTTTCTAGGTTAAAATCCGGAGCTCAAAGCTTTTCGTACGCAAAACTTGCATATTTCTTTTTTTTCCTCATGATTTCTTCACAATATTTAAAGTGCTCTTGTGTTGACAACTTCTTTTTGCCTTTCTTGGCTTGTTTTGTGGTATCTATCACATTAGGAGGTTGCACATTATCTTGTCATTAAGCTTGAGAATCACTGTTGTCCAGCATTCAGCAGGAAGTCGTTGACGGGAAACCTGTGAATGTTTCATAATCTCTGTTTGCTGTTATACACAGAGGTGTCCGTTGTTCGGATGAAGGCTTTAGCAAATGTGCTATTTAAGTCATTGATAACTCTAAATCTTGATCAAAAGAAGCACATCAGTGAAGCGGCGTCTTGGTATACTTTGAATGCGGAAGCGTGGGAGGAGGCACTCTTTTATTTTGACTGACAAAACAGAACATTTCCACTGCCTCCACTACTGTACTCAAACATTGTCATTTCTTGGCATCATCAATATAAAACACTGGGGGTTTGTGAGGAGAAATGTTAAACCATGACATGATGCATCTGTAGTAAATAATGCATTGAGCATATTGTACAGCAAAATTAATCCCCACTACTGATTTAGCACATAAGGGCTACAGTAGAAATACAGTTTTAACCTTAACTGGGTCACGCTGAGTGGTTGAGCAGGCCTGCCACATGAGGGTGAACCATAAATCTATTATTTAGGCATTTACTTGTGAAAAACTCCAATTTCAGATTCAACTACAAGTATGTAGTTTTTTTGTATTTTAACGCTCCCTCTCTCACACACATAAACAGGAGATGCTGGGTTTGATTGGTCTGAGTCTGTGGCTGGAGATAAAAACGCTCACAGGAGCTCGAGGTTCACCTGCTGTTCACTTCATTTCCACTTAAGTTTGCCACCAAAATAGAAATTATGATTTAAGTTGATGCTGCTTCAGATAGAGCGCTGTGTGGTGAGGTCGTCATATAGAGACTCGTCAGAAATATGACTGCATGGAAAGTCAATGGAGAAGCAGTGTATGTGATTATGTGTGAGTGTGTGTGTGTTTGTGTGATCAGTGAAAGGTTGTGGGTCACGGTGGATTTCCTGTTGTTTGAGGTTGACAATCAGAAGTGAAATAGAGAGAAAAAACAGAGACCACTCAGGTTCTATACGCCAACCTTGCCCTACAGATAGAAACACAATCAGCTCACGAATATAGTCTGATGATACATACTATCATGCTTATCATGGTGGACTTTTATCAATCAATCACCTCTAACGGTAAATCTCAATCTCATCTTGTTTCTCCTTGATCGCACATGCTTGTACTCTTCTATGTGTGCATTTAAAAAGTGTGTTTTACTTCAGAGCGGTTGTCCTCCTCAGGAGCCTTCAGGTGATCCCTGTGGCACCAGATAAAGAGGGCACACACTGACACACTAACACACACTCGTGAGAAAATCTGACACAGTTATGCACGGAAATGCAAATACTACTGTATATAAGCATCTGACGTGAGGGCTTGTGTCGCAAAAAACAATCACACACTCTCAGTGCATTCGTGGAAGGAAGAGAGATGACATGATTAGATAACTGATCATTATTTGTAGAGAATCACGCTGTAAAATGTCGGGATGTGTGTCATCATCCAGTATTACTATAAATGTGTTATATAATGTTAATTATGCACAGTCTATCATCATTTTATTGGAGATATTTTGGCAGGGCGGTGTAGTGGTTAGCACTGTCGCCTCACAGCAAGAAGGTACCGGGGCCTTTCTGAGTTTGCATGTTCTCCCCGTGTCTGCATGGGTTCTCTCCAGGTACTCTGGCTTCCTCCCATCATCCAAAAACATGCATGGGGATCAGGTTAATTGGCTAATTTAAATTGACCAAAGGTGTGAATGTGAGTGTGAGTGGTTGTCTGTCTCTATGTGTCCTGTGATGAGGTGGAGACTTGTCCAGGGTGTACCCTGCCTTCTGCCCTAAGACAGCTGGGATAGGCTCCAACCCCCCCACGACCCTATGAGGATAAGCGTAGATAATGGATACTTTGGCAGGGCATAGTGTACTGTAAGACTGCTCACACCTGTCGCCAACACAGGTTTTTAGACACTAAAAATCAGATTCTCACAGAAATTGCCACCAAGCAAAAAGACTGAGGGAGCTCTCAGAGATCAGGGGCATGGGGGGAGGTGGGTGGGGGGGGCCGTTACTGGCAGTGATGAAGTTACACAGAGTGCATTACTGGCAGCTGTGTCCTTTATGAGCGAGACAGAGAAGGATTCACAAAGAAAGAAGTGACATGAAAGAAGGACAGTCAGAGTGAAAGAGAAGCCAGTGAACCACTTGAAAGGACTTTGAGGTTGACACCTTCGTATTCTCTGCCTTTCTCCATTTGCAAATATTCCACGTCCTCAGAAGACTCCTCTCCTTGTTGTATTTGATGTTATTTGGTTCACTATTATTAAGGTAAGAGGTGTTAGGGAGGAAAATACCTTTGGTTCATTCAGGTCTCACAGCAACTGATAGATGTTTAAGGGGAAGTACAGCATAAGACTGAAGTTCTCACGGTGGGAATCGCTTTCCAGTTGACTTCTGTGGGTAAAAATGTGCAGCGTCATTATGATTTTACTACTGTGTCAATAGAGGTTAAGACTGATGATTTATCGGATATTTAAATGATTTATGAAATGTAAGGAATTATTTAGTATTATTCCACAGCATAAATATTTCATTGTCTAATCTTGTTTTAGTATTTACGCTGTGTTTTTTAAATGTTAACGTGAATGCTTTTACATCTGTGTTTGTTCAGCCCAGATTGAAGTTATCCCATGCAAGATCTGCGGTGATAAGTCCTCTGGAGTGCACTATGGAGTCATCACTTGTGAGGGCTGCAAGGTGACATGACAGCATCTTACAGCATGCGTACTTACTGTGCAAACACACAGAACTGTAAAGTAGAAGTAGAATTCTCCCATGTTGAACTAATAATTTGAAAAAATCGTATTCGTATGAATTAAGCTGATTTTATTACCTTCTTGATTATTTTTTGGGGATCAGCATGCAGGGCGCATTTCAGCTGATAAACAACAAGAAATGTGAACATATTTAATGTCCAAGATATGTTTGAGGTTATTTAGTAAAACAGCTTGTGAGCGCTTGGCTCTGTTAACCATGCCATACAAATTTCCCCTCAGGGTTTTTTCCGGCGTAGCCAGCTGCCCACTGTTTCCTACTCATGCTCCAGGCAGAACAACTGTCTGATCGACCGGGCAAGCCGCAACCGCTGCCAACACTGCCGTCTGCAGAAGTGTTTAGCACAGGGCATGAGCAGAGATGGTGAGAAACAAGCACACCGGCTGACAGACAAACTATTCTTCACTCACAGCATTTGTTAATTTTCACGTGTGCATGTTTTTGTCCTCCTCAGCTGTGAAGTTCGGACGGATGTCCAAACGTCAGCGGGACTCTTTGATCGCTGAAGTGGAGAGGCATCGGCAGCAGCAGCAGCAGCAGCTTCAGGGAGACGCCCAGTCTCCCTTGTCCTTCCCCACCAAGGCCCGTCCAGACTGCTCCACACAGATCCTTCAGCCCATGGCCTCAGCCTACTCCTTTAGCGGGGAGGCTGAGCTGCTGTCCTACACCACTGATGTTCACCCTTACCTAGTGTGCTCCCCGAACGAGTCACAGGTGTCAGGCTTGATCTACCGAGGCTCCAGTGTGTCTCCTACATCGAGATCCCAAGGCAGGGTAGACAACAGCGGACACTCTGACCTTAGAGGTGAGGCAATCGAATGAACATGCCTCACTGTGTACACTTCTCTTTGCCTCGTCTGCTTTTTACCACCAGGGCTTGTTTATTTATTTATGGTTTGTCCGTTTGCAAAATAACGTTATGGGTTTATTTAGACGAAATTTTCAGGGTTGGTCAGAAGTGGCCTAACTTCAAATTGATTAATTTTTGGTGGTGATTGGATCTGATTCAACAAAAATCTGTTCATAACTTTTTGAGTTACTTTGCAAACTGACAAACCAACAAACATGCAAATAAATAAATAAATAAACAAACAAAGCCCGGTGAAAATATAACCTCCTTGGCAGCGAGGGTAACTTTAAATAAAAAGTCACCGGTCTGCACTCTCTGAGTGCTTTTCTAGTTCATCATGTGTCTTCTCTATTCCTCACGTCAGGATTTGACTTCAGACAGTCATCTCGCGATCTTGTGGCAATTCATCCTTACAACCCTCTGGAGGATCCTTACAGCCTCTATCCTCACTCACTGAGAGACATAGGTGAGCAAGCAGCACAGTGGGTTAGTGTGAATCTAGTTGTGCTGTATTTCTAATCTTTCTGAGTGCTTGTTTTGTTTCAGATGAGCTGTGTGCCAGCATTGTGCGTTCCCACAGAGAGACCAGTCAGTACAGAGTGGAGGAGCTGCAGGCCCTCCGATGGAAACTGATCAGCAGAGAGGAGATCCAAGCCTACCAGAACAAAGTATACCAACCAGAAGTTTGCACTGTGTGACCATTCTCCGACAGTCCCCACTTAAAACAAGTTCATTACATTGTTGATCCCTTCAAAAAATATTTTGAATAATAATAATAATAATCAGCTTTATTTGCCTCATACATGTACATGTACAGGTACATACATATACCAAATTTCAGCAACACGTATGCCTTCGTATTTAATTACAGTAGATATAATACAGAAACTTGCTAGGAGAAATCAGTCCTTTTTTGGGTTGATATATGTTGAAATACATACAGTCACCCTACAATATTTTCCCCACTCTCACTCACAGTCGGTGGATGAAATGTGGCAGCACTGCGCCATCCGACTGACTGATGCTGTGCAATATGTGGTGGAGTTCGCAAAACACATCCCAGGTTTCCGAATGCTCAGCCAGAATGACCAGATAGCTCTCCTGAAGACTGGTGCGTTTCGCCTACACTTTCAGTTACTCTATGAAATGCTTTTTCTTCCTTTATTAATGGATCCTTTTTCTTCCTTCCTCTTTCAGGCTCCATGGAGGTGGTCCTGGTCAGGATGTGTCGCTTCTTCAACACAGAGAACAACACCGTCTTCTTTGATGGGAAATTTGCTGGAGCTGAAATCTTTAAGTCTTTGGGTGAGGTTTTCTCTACACGTTGCTCCAACCTGAGGCAAAGGCGCTCTTCTGAAGCCATTCATGCAGTGAGCAGAATAAACATAATTGTCATGACTTATCATTGCTCTGTGGTTTCTTTTCTGGCAGCATGTGGAGATTTAATCACAGCAGTGTTTGACTTTGCTCACGATATGTGTGCTCTAAAGCTCACCGAGCAGCAGCTCGCTCTCTTCAGTGCTCTGGTGCTGATCAACACAGGTAATAACTCACCTGTCTCTCAATTATGTTGCATTTTGTTCTTAAGTTTTGAAACATAAACAAAGTGGGAAGACACTATAGTAATGACAGCTGGTTACCAGTAGGATGGCATACTTATTTCAAGCTTTGCACCTTCCATCAGGCAACGTCCATTTTATGAAATGTACCTTTAGGAAGGAGAATTTGCTTTCCTTATTGTGCAGGATTTACCCTGGTCTGCTTTTTCAGATTTACATTGATGGTTCTTAATATCTAGTCATCTTTCAGACCAAAAAGTTTATTCACTTTTGTCCAGATTTAGTTAATGGAAGACACATTTTTAATCAGTGTAGCAGAAACTTTTGTAAAAATACCCAGAAAAAAAATTGGACGATGAGTGCAAGTCCTCCTCATAGAATCTTTTCTTTCATTCATTCATGCATTCATTCAATCCCACAGTGTTATCCTTTCTTCCCCCCAGTGGCTGATATTAGACATGGTTATATTCACAGGCCACACAGTGATCCACAGCCATTCTTACTTTACACTAATTTGAATCCATGGCACAGTGTATATAATATAAATAAATATTTTTTTCTTTACTTTTTGTGCAGACCGTCCTTGTCTGGAGGACAGAGGCAGAGTTCAACGAGTGCAAAGAAGTGTGGAGTTTGGACTCACACACATTCTACACCGAGACAACCAAGACAGTTTGATGCACAAGGTCTCATGTTCTTTTTATCCAAACGTATTATTCCTTCACCTGCTCGTCCCTCCACTGCAGCAGAAAGCAGATGTCTAACTGTGCCTGTGTCCTCCCTGCAGCTGTACCAGAGGATGGCAGTGTTGCGTTCACTGTGCAGTCTGCACATGGAGAAGCTGCGCTGGTTTAGTCAGCGTTACCCGCTCACTGCTCACTCTCTGTTCCCACCTCTCTACAAGGAGCTGTTCACCTCTGAGGCAGAGCTGCTGCCAGGGATCACTCACTGATCATTCACTAGAATATACAAATACACACATTATATTAAATCTCCTCATTAATTCCTTACAGAATCTATTTTTCTAATAATAAGAAATGAGAAAAGCACTGCAATTGTAGTGTGTTGGGTGTCACATGTATTCCTGCAGAGCTTTTTGGTAGATCGTGTCAAACATATCTTTCATAGTTTTGATAGCTTGAAACTATTTTTCCAGGGAAACATGCATTTTGTTGTTGTTTGGCAGCACAGTCAGTGAGGTACTGCATTCATTTTCTCTTAGGACGTGTAAGATACAGTTTCTGTGAGCCACAGTGCGTTCCGACGTACAGATTCAAAGAGGCAGGACACTCGTCATGGTCAACTGAACTTTAAGGTGTTAATCCATCCAAAATGTGTCTTTAGACCATAAAACACTGACCTCCTCTTGTATTGTATTGAAAAATGAATTTGTAGCTTGTCCCTTTGTGAATGCCACCACATACACAAATACAAAAATAAAGAAGCAGGTTTAGACACAAAGAAAGAATGATCCAGGAACAACAAAATACCATTAATGATAATTATCACATATGCACAGCAGCAACACTGTTCCAGATGTTAACTTGGTTTAAATTATGCAATCTTCTTCTCCATTGTCTATTCATGGGCTCAATATCTCCCAACTCAGGGATGAAATAGTGCATGTGGAGAAGCTAATTTTATTTTTGTGAAAACATCTCTGACAGTCAACCAGACAACCAGTTTCCTCTTTCAGGTACAAAATAGGCTGCTTCTACATATTACACACATATTTGAAGCTTAAAGTGTAACTTATCCTGACTGGAGAGTGGAGGGATGTGTGAGGCAGGAGCTGCTCAGTTACACCCCTGACCTCTGATTAGAGGGTGTTACCTTGATTTATTAATGTATTATTACTGTACGATAAATTTCATAACACAGATAAGGCACATCTGGTCGATGTCTCTGCCAGTTCTGGCCAAGAAATGCTGTTATTATGCTGTTGTTTTTTAACAAATATGGGAAGAATTGTCAATATTAACACCAGCATCGACGCGCTTCATTACAGTTTACAGCTCAGAAAAGCAGTACCTCTTTAATATAGTGCATAACTAAACGTGACGTATCGGTGTCTGTCAGTAGTGACACCCAATGAACAACCTGCCTCTCTGTATCTTAATCGCTTCAGAGAAATGTCTCTCCTCAGGGTGATGTCACAGATTATGAAGATTATATAGTCCTACAGAGCAGCTGCACCTCTAAAATGTTATCCTTTGTGTTTGAATAAATCCTCACAGGCATTTTTTTTTATCTTTTGAACTTTTTGAAAAGATGTTGCATTAAATGTAGGAATCCAGTGAAATGTCTCTTCCCTCTGTGTGCAAACTTTTCCATTTTTCCTCAGATTAACATGCATACGTGTTGTTCTCTTTGCATATTTTTGAAGAAAGCCATGAGTAAAGAGAACACGATGAGAGGTTTCAGCATTAAGTACTGTATATGCCCAGATGTAGTCCTCTATGTTGCTGGAACGGCTGATATTATAATGGCGACAATTCCATGTAAATCTTCTAATAAACTGCTGAGGCTGCACCAAGTATGTGATAACTTTATTTTTACTGTGTAATATAAACAGTTTTGAAAGACTGAGACAAGAGCTAAGAAAAAAGATCCTGTAATGGTACGATAAGAAGAAAACACAGTTTACTCATAGCAGACAGCAGACAGAAGTGATAACCATGCTCTCATGGTTATCACTTCTGTCTCATGCTCAGTATCATATTGAAGAACATTCACCACACTGTTGAGTTGAGTTGTTGCTGCAATGTTAAACACAAAGGAAATATTAGTCATTGTGGGTGACCCTTGAGTGGAAATATGTTATCAGGTTGTCATAGACAAAAATAAATATTGCTAACCAAGTTAAGAGGAAGCAAATTAAAACACTGTGCGTCAATTGGATGTGGTAACATTTTCCTTTTAAAAAGCCACAAAATTTAACCTCGGGTTGAGCCAGAAAGCGAGCTGTGCTTTTTGTCTATCTTGTTCATGTCTACACACAGTGATTTTTGTTTTCATGTTTCAGTTTATTTTGGAAAGCAAGACATCCGGTAAACAGCTCTTGTTGTGATGTTCTCTAATGCTGAACAGTGGACAACCACAGTGCAACTTCATGTTTGTCAGTTTTCCACTGGTGGCAGCTATTTCACCAACACTAATCTCTGTAGTTCATCATCTATGGTTTGTTAAGATACTCTTAATGCCCATTAAATCTAACTGAGCAATATAAATAAACCAAACCTTACTCAATATTTACTTGTGAAAGTGAAGGAAAAGCGTAGTGTCATCTCATGCACATTTTTTGATCAGCTGCCTCAGCCATGTACGGGTTTGTTTTTGCTTTTGGACGTCTCAGGGGAAATGCTACCCTGGACAAACACTTGTGAACTCCCACCACTCACCAACAACTGAAACGTTATTCCTAATATCTACTGTTTATGAAGGGAAAGGAAGGAGCTGTGGGCAGAGCAGTAAAGGCAAGATAATCCTTTCAGTTTAAACTGTGGCCTACAGGGAGCAAACTGTGGAAACTCATTAAATTACAGGCTACATCTACACAGGAAGTTCATCTCTGGTCTGGTTTGGGTGTTTTTTTTTTCATAAGAGCTTGGTGGGAGGGATTGTGAAGAGAATCAGTCAGTCTGGAATCCGTGAATGTGCCACGATAACCCTGGCCTCACAGTCAGTAATGTCTGTCTCTCATCAAGCGAACGAGAACTCACAGTGAAGCACAGCATTATGTTGACATTGATACATGCTTTTATTTTGTGAAATATTTAGATCACAAAATACACTACTGTTTGCATTATGGGAAATGTTGGATCCTGTCTTTTTTCTTGACAAATATTTGACTGCTTTGATTATTTTTTTCCTCTTTCTTCAAACTCAGTTTTTACAGCCCACCAGCCTCCCTAAAATATAAGACAGGATTGCTGAAGTTTGGTAAATCTGTATTAATTTATTTTGACACAACTCTATTTGGCAAATATGGTAAGTGATAACTCCAAGATGACTGAGAACCTACACAGACGAATGGTATTTTGGTATGGTATTTTTATTTTTAATTAAATTTAAAACATCTTGTCTTTAAAATCAGATGCATTATACAGACAACCTTAATGAATAGGGCAGAATACAATCGCTTGTTAAAGGGGAATTGCTCCATCTGGGGATTTTTTTTTTTTTAAAGATTGGCTTTCTAACAAATTACTGTTTGTAGAGGACTATCAACTATTTTAATATATATTTATATTATATTATTTAAATATATATTTGTAAAAAATATGTAAATATAATATTTGTTACCCTTTTTTCTCAATTTTGTGACTAGATTAGTCTACTAATCACTTGTTTAAACTTGCATATTCCTCCTGACATCTATTGCACCCTCTGATTTTACCCAGTTTTCAACACATGGTGTATATTTTTTATTCTGTTGAGTGCCGAGAAAGGTGCCTTTAAATAAAATGTATTATTATTTTTTCTTTTCAAATAGATGAGAATTGGGAACAATGGCAGGGAATTGTTAAGTAGCCATTCTGAATGGGGATAAAAAGACACATGACCTTTAACTGAAGACTTCATCATTTCCCAGACAGCAGCAGGACTCAGGGTATGAACGCATCAGCTATGAGTCATGTTGAAAAAACTTCTCCCTCCCTCCTTCCCTCTCACTTTTCCCTTGAAACTCCACAACAACCATAAAAGCTGTTTATGCGGGGTTCCTCTCTTCCTCTCCTCAGACCGACAGACGGAAGCCTCCGCTGGACCAATTACCGGGCCACTCTGCGCGCTGCCCCCACAGCGGCTCTTCCTGAGCGGACAGAGCAGCACAGACACGACACGGTTTGCAATGGGGTCGTCCGGGACTCTGGTCTGCACCACTGCTTTTGTGTTGGTTTTACTGAGCTCAGCATCCAAAGGTCAGTAGCCTGTGTTGTTATTTCACTTCTGTGATTTGTATTCTCATGTCACAAGTTGTTGTGTTTGCCTCTTGGCTGACTCCATTTTTGTTCGGCTGAGCTGCTGTAAGTGCGTTTATTTCTCTGGCATTAATCCTGTAACAAACAACCTTTATACAGGCTATACATGTCTGCTCTGATGTCACTACTAAGCATAACTAATTATGCTATGGCACGTGTCTGCTTCACTTATTACCACATGTATTTTATAGTTGTATCAACATTGAAAATTAATAGGTTACAAGTCCATGACAAACAAAATGTAGGCTGTAACAAAAACCAGCCACAATATTAAAATTTGTAATGTCACAAAAACAACATATCCAGTTCATTTTTCTCATAAGACTTCCAAACTTAACAACATGTTAAATTCAGGACCTTTACTTACAATGGAGTATTTTTACAGTGTGGTACTTCAGTAATAGTAGCAGCACCACAGTGTTGCTCTGGTGTTGCTGTGCTGTTGCTACTATTTCTTCAGTAAAGGACACCAGGTGTCTTTCAGTGTAATTTATGCATTCAAAGTTGCATAACTTTGTCTGACTGCCTCTCTTTCTCTTTGTGTTCCCTATTTTCCAGATGAGCTCAACTTTGAGCAGCGTGAAGTCACCTTTGACATTGACAAAATCATGCAAGGTGTGTGTGTTCGCATACTAGTGCAGTATCTCTGCAAGGACCAATTAGATTCTCAGATGTTCAGCGGGGCATTTGGCCAGCTCTCTCTACTTCAGGGGGCTATTTTAAGGATGACGACTTCAGTTTGAGCTTGAGGTTTAAGAAGTATTCCTCTGATTCAGCTTGTTTGTCACGAGGAGTAGCTACTACTTAGCCTTTAAAAGTGGATGGTGATGTATCCTGTGGCACATCAAGTTCTCTTTAAGTTTAGGTTAAGGTTAGGATAAGATTTTAGGTTACACATCACAATATATGACCAATACGTTCAAGTATAGAATAAATCCAGTTTGAAAATCCATGTGTCTTTCAGAGAGGCAACAACCAGATTCCCTCATGGTGCAGAAAGAGGTAGATTTGACAGATCTCTTCGATCCAAAGGGTACTGTTCATTCTCTTATTGTTATGACTTTGTTTTGGCTTAACTACATAGCTGCATGTCCACTCAGATTTGTCTGCCTGGCTTGCTTTAGTCTGGTTGGCACTGAGTCATTCTGTCGTCTCTTGTTCATTGTCTTCTCTGTTTTCATAGAGTTCATAGAGCAAGTTATGGTGTCTCAACCGGAGCAGTTTGATACACTGAATGAGAGAGGTAAGCATCTGTCTGTCTGTCTGTCTTACTAAGCAACTATATAAAGAAAGCATTTGACAAGTGCTGTTTTTAACAATACAGCTTTTTATCCTGTCAGGGGGTTCCAGACCAGGAGTCTTGACACCTAGAGGAGGTTTGTATCTATCTGTGTTTTCATTTTCTTCATCTGTACTACATACTGCTGTGAAAGTATAAAATTACAGTATGATTTCCATCTTTTCCTCACAGGTCGCCCAGGTTTTGGGCTCCATTCTTTTGGCGGTCCTCCTATAATGAACTATCCCGTTCAGTTCCCCCTCGGTCAACCGACTGAGGACAATCTCCAAGCCATCTGTCTCCATGGAGATCGTCGTCCCACTTATCCAGACTCGTACTTCCCTAGCTCTGGATTTGGCCAGCAGAAGCGAAGGGCCAGTGCCATCAACAATGCAGAGTCCTGGTTTCGCACATGCTGCAAAGGGAACCAGACGTGGGAGAGGGAAGTGACGCTATGTTGCGCCACGCAGGTGGTAAGGTTTCACAGCTCACTCCTACTGCCGATTCAGCAATTTATTCCTCGAGAAAATTATGACATCCTGTATCACCCTGCTTTCATTCTGCTCTTGTTTTGTTTGTTTTTCTTTGTCTTGGTTGATTAATTAGGCTCAACATATTAATTTCTCAGGAAGTGTGATGAAAAACATTATGCATGGAGGACATTTCAACATGAATTGATCCCATTTTGATTTGAGATTGATGTTATTCACTTAATACATCATAAACCTTCATCAACCTAAATTCCTGGCGCTGTAATGTTTGTGCATGTTTTTTTTATTAGTCCGGACATTTTAGAAGGCCATGAAACATTCTTCACATTGCTGAGATGATGGTACTTGTATTGACATTGGCCTTGAGCACTCCAAGTTGATAAGCCCATTATGCAGCCCAGTCTGACATAACAGACAGGCCTTGGCATGAGAAATAGCTGAGCAGTCTCAAGTCAAGCAACAAATCTGTCTCACATTCTTCAGTTTTTAATCATTATGTTAATTGTCTTCCTCTTGCCATGCTTGTTTTCCACCCTTGGTTAAGTGCGTCTGAAGTTGCTCTATGTAACTGTGGGCGACTCATTCACTCAACAAGCTTGCAGACCTCAGGTTCAGTTATGAAAAGATATAAAGCATGCTCTCTGACTATCTTGCGTTATTGTTTTGTACCAACTACAGTGGGAGCTGTCAGTCAACTCCTTCTGTCAGGAGGACTCATCGGTAAAGGATCGTCTTTATCATTGCTGCAAACTGACAGGCAGTGACAGGCTGAAGTGCTTTCACAGCGATGCTCCAAACCCAAACTACGAGGCAACAGAGGAGCTACCGGTGCCGCCGCTTCCCTCTTCCTCCAGCTTCAGCTTTGACCCCAGCACTTGCCAGACGTATGCATGAAAATAGGGCAAATGAACACCAATCAACACAATACTGACAATCAATTGTTAGTTAAGCAGCATCACAAAGTTTAGGTGGCTGTGGCTCAGAGATTGTGCGGGTCATCCACCAATCAGAAATTTTGATCCCTGGCTCCTCTGTGATTTAAAATGAATGGAATTTTAAGAGTAATGATAAGGGTTTGACACTTAAACTATGTTTTTTAGTTTTTCATGGTTAATAAATCCCAAAGACAAACATTTGGAAAAAATGTCCAAAAAAGTGTCAAATGAGACTAACTGTTGTTGGGTGACATTTTCATTCATTATAATGAAGAATGTCACAATAGTTTTGAGTCAATCCCCCCCACACATATACAGTATATACATATATCTACTCACCAGAGCACCACATGTGTTTTAATCCCTCGCTGAAAATTGTCCCCAATAATTACACTGTTTACCCCTCTTTGAATACCATTTGTTAAAAACTTGTTGTGACTAAGACTGTGTGTGTTCTGGCTCTTCAGTTATAAGAAGTTAAAGTTTTGCTGCAACAGTGATTGGTCCCTTTCAGTTGAATGACAGGCTGCTTTTTTTACACCGTGCCTGATAGAGCCGAATCCAACCTTGATTTTGGTCATTTCATGGGATTGGATGAAAATACAGCACATGTAACACAAATCACAGAGAACACAACAATGCAAAAAACAAATTTCTTTAATGCATGCAAGAGGCTGGAGGAGTTCCAGTGTGTCTCTGACCTTATGTCTCATACTTTACAGGACAGTGATGACTCCGTACAGTGTCAGAGGAAACAGAAGAAAGAAGGAGAAGAAACCATCTGTTTCCAAGAAAATCAACATGATATTTCCTCTTGGACAACCCACAGCTGACAACATTGAATCGCTGTGTCGTGACCAGAAGCTACGGTCCCTCTATCGAATCAAATGCCTGCCAGGTGAAGGGTACGAATGGCTGGCTCAACAGGCAAAGGCTGTGAATCGTATTGAAAAGCGATTCAAACAGTGCTGCAAAAAGAAGCAGGGTGTGCTCAAATGTGCTAATCAGAAGGTAAAGCAAAAACACATATATACTGCACATATTTTAATTTAGTAATATTTGGTGACTCTTTATATCCTTTCTCCTTTTTATTTCAGTGGCGTGAGGAACTTAACAGGTATTGTGTGGGCGAGAACGGTGAAGAGGTGGATTTCCATTGTTGTTTGAGTGACCTGGCAGGTGATCGATTCAGCTGTTTCCAAAAGGCCTCTCCTGACCCACATTATAATATGACCTCTGCCACTGAAGAGCTCTCACTTCACAACATCTGTGACACCCATAAGATCATCAAGAAGAAGTACGTCTGTCTTCTTCATTCTGTTCCTCTTTCATGTTCTTCTGTCTTTGGCATTGGTACACATTCTCTTCTGTCCCAGAATAGAAATGGATATCAGGGAGCCTAATATGCTGAATTGTCTTTTGTTGTGAACTGTGCTGACACCTTATCTATAGTGTATTGTGTGCTATCATTATTGTCATAGACATAGGCACCATATGTGCACAATGTAAAGATGGGAACATAGTAACAATGTCACTGTGCTTTAGGTTCCCTGTTGGCTTTCCTCTCAAGAAGTTTGTGAACCAATGCTGCCCCCTGTCTGAAATACACAGGAACGTTTGTCTTCAGGCGAGGGTAAGTTAAAAAAAAGAGGAAGTGACAAATCAGAAGACAAAAAAAATCACACTGTTGCTCTTAAGCCCAAAATCAGATTTTTTGAAATTCCTTTGTTTGTCATCTTGTTCTCTTCATGAAATCAGCTTGAGGAAATGTCAGAGATGTGTTCAGCAATGAAGACTTCTCCTCCAGCTGTCCGCCGCTGTTGTCGTATGTCTTCACAAAACCCTGGAGAGTGTATCTCCAAAATTCTTATGGACGCCATCACCAAAGCAGCCCATGTCTTACGCCAAAAGAAGAAGAAAAGGTGTCCTTTCTCTTAAATATGTGTGGCCTTTTGCTGCTGTGGCAGGGATACAGCAAGATAGCAGCGTAGGCGCTCCAATCGCTGGACAGGAACCATTAGAGGCCTGTAAGAAAATTTGGACCAAATTCTTGCTTCATCTACTGCCACTGTTATTTGCATCTTTTCATCTGAGATCACTTTATTATTTTTGTTAAACAACAGTGTTGTTAAATGCTTAGTTTGTAAAACAGACTGTGGTCTGTGACACTGTACCACTGTTTTTATCAGCTGCTTTTAATATGTTTGATTATGAACACGTTTTATTGATTCATTCGGAGCTGCCAGATCAGTTCCTTTTCAGTTACTCTTCCTTGTATATGGTTTTGTGGTTAAGGTCATATCTTCAACAGTTCTAATAAAAAAATATTAAAATGTGTGTTTTTGGTGATTTACTGTTAGGTGGAAGACTTATGTTGTTTAACCACAGTGTGCCTGGTACATGGAGTTGACTTTGAATAAAACCTCAAGATGATGAGGAATGTAGATAATATGTGATGAAAGGGCAGATGAAAGGTGGATATTGAAAGATTTTGCAATTTAACAGTTGTCACATTATGACTTGGACAGAATTAAAAGTTGTAATAATTTAGTTAATGTTTATTAATATGCATAGTTATTTTATATAGACATAATCTGATGAGAAATGGGCAACTGGAACAACACACACACGCACACACATATATATATAGAGAGAGAGAGAGAGAGAGAGAGAGAGAGAGAGAGAGAGAGATTGAGTTACAGCAAAATTTCTGGTCGCTAGGGGCGCTGTAGGGCTGTTGCGGCACGACCATCGGAACTCAACTGTCGGTCTGTGATGAGAACAATTTAACCGTAATGGCGACTGCTGGGACAGCAGACTTTGGATCAACAGCCCCGACAGGTATCTAATCGATACACCTCCCTCCTTCATTGTCGTGAAATGAACATACAAACAGAACTGTGTAACATTATGTCGCGACGATGATGGTGTGTCACGTCCCGGTTAGCCAGTTAGCTAGTTAGCATCGAGGCGTTCATCCTAACAAATGAACCGAGCTATGGCTAGGTTGCTTAGCTACCGAGTAGATAAACCAGAATTGGTGTTAATCACACGACGCATTAGATAAAAAAGATGCCTGTGTTTGTACCGAATCGTTTATAGGGATTAATACCGTGTTAAAGAATTCCCCGGACCACGTTGGCTCAATTGGTGTGTTTTGTTATGATGTTGGCAATTTCGTTACCGTTGTTGTATGCTAATGAGTTAGCTGGACGCAGTAGAGGGTGTATGAGGTTTAGTAAACGTCGGTCTATTGTTTAGTAAGTGTGTGGACGCGCTAAGTGTCTGCTATTATAATTGAGTCTCTCGTCTAACGGGGAAACTACCCTGTAACCTGCTCCTCGCCAGTTACACCCCTCCTTTTCCTCTGTCTGGCCGGGTTTGTTTGAAAGTTAGCCCCCATCAGTTAGCACTACATTACAACGTTTCACACTGCATTATCAAAACAAACATGTAGCCTGTCTTATTGATTTCTTGCATTATTTTGATTAACAACACAGGCGTGCCATTCTTATTTTAGTTAATGAATGAACTGAAATCACTTTGTCTAGGAACTCGTATTTCAGATCTATGTATGGTGAATGGCTCATCCACACAGGCATGAGCAGAGTTAGCTCATGGTCTAGACAGGGCAGGACAGATGATGGGAACGCTGCATTTTGCTAATCTATTTAGTTGTGTGTCACCGATTAGCTTCCCCATGTGTAGAGAAGTTGCTCTTCCTTTGGTAACCACCCAGTCTGAATCAGTGTATAAAAATAGTGGCTTCAAAGCACTCTTGTGGCTTCCACATGGCTGAGAGCCCGAGAGTGTACAAATGCAAGATACATCATTCTGTCAAATACACGCGCACACCCATAGGCAATTGAGAGACAGTAACTTAATGTGGTATCTGCTATGCTAACCCTCATTGGCCATGTTTTCTCATCAGGGCCAGTAACTAGTATATTCAGAGAGTCTTCATAGACAGAAACTAGTGTCAGGAGAATGTTTGTGTATGTCCTATATTATTGCTTTGTGTAGACTGCAGGCTACATGTGAACAAGGCTGACAGGGAGCTGTTTAGTATACAGTGAGGAACAGATGGTCTGCCTATTGTCATAATGCCGGGCCTTGTTGAGCTAAAGTCATTCTGAAGTAATTGGGTTGAGTTGGGTAAATCCTCCCCTTAATGTGCTTCACATTGTGTGTGTCATTATCTTGTTAGTTTTTATGAGCAGACTGCCGTTGCTTATTATTCTCATGATGATTTATTATTTCCTTGATTAATCAGTTAAATGTTTGGCTGTAAGATAGAGGAAAGTAGTGAAAAATCGCCTATCCATCATAATTCTCCACAGCCCTAGGCACCGCCTTGTTTTGCCTGACCATCAGTCCAAAAGTTAAAAATCAGAAATTTCAGAAGCTGCTGGAATTGTGTGATTTTTGTCCTTGTAATAGAGATAAAATAAGTTGTCTGTTTTCAGAAATAACTGCTGAGTCATTATCAAATTTATTAATAATTTCAGCTCTGCATAAAACACATTTTTTGTAGCTATACGCACAGTCAGTATATGTGTCAGTGTTGCTCATTTAAGCCGTCAAGGCTGACCATGTCCTGCTTCACAGATATTAGGACTCAGTTCTGGAGGAGAGCATTTCAGCGAGGTACTCGCATGGGTGTGCGTGGCTGTTTCTGTGTGTGTGAGCAGAAACTGCATGAGTAGCGATAATAGAGTGTGCACTTTTACATAATTAGGGGAAATGTGGGCAGAATGATGCTCATTGTTTCCCGAAGGATTGCCGTGTGTCCCTGTTAACTGAGAGAAGAGATGTGTGGCATTCATTGAGTCTGCTCTGTCATTAACACTCCCACCTGTCTTGTGCTGAAGTGTCCACTTACTGTGCATTTTTCTGGATTGAATCTGTCAGGCTTGGATGTATTATCACACACAGGATTGTTACTCCAGGTGTATAATCTTCCCAACATCCTTTTGTATAATTTGACCCGTAGCACAGCAGCATTGAAGTACACATTGTTGCCATTGGTTACAGGCTAGAGGTGCTTGCAGAGTGGGCGAGATAGTAGGTTTAAACAGCAAGTTTATGTAAGGAAATCATGTTGACTATTTCCTTTGTTTCATCTGTGTGCCTTTCTTATAAAACTACTATGTGCTGCGGTTGTTATCATGCCTACCCAGAAGGCTGGATCCATGGGTCTGGGTCATGTATTACAATTTCACTTCTTATCTATGGTTATCAAACCAGCAAATTTTTACACACACCCAGAGGTCTTTTCTTGGGTGTGGTTCAAACCTTTCAAGTTTGAAGTACAAGATACTACTCATCAGACATTATATTGTCACAATACGTGCAAAGTTATTGAGAGACGCAAAGTAGGCTTTTACAGAAAGAGCAAAAACTTGTAGTTTTGTGAAAGGAGGCTGTGAGTGTAGACGTCATCCATCTTCAGGGACCAGATGGATCTGGAGCAGTCAGCTCAGGGGAGAAGTAGTTCCAGTTTACATAGAGCTGGTGTATCGAGGGCAGCCGTTACACTAGTTACTGTGGCCACATTTAGGTCTGGACTCATCACTGGCCTCACAGTCATCAGCCGAGTCCTGGAAATAGCCCTGCTAATTAACCAGCAGAGGGTTTCTTAAATAGTCATTAACAAATTCTTCCATGTTAAAAGCTGCCAAACTGAAAGTGTTTTGAAATGTTTTAAAGAATCAAATTTTCACACACCGTCTGAGTCTGAATAAGATAATAGTTTTTTCCTTAAAGTGATAGTTTTGATATCTCTCTTCATCTACTTTAGGTAATACACTGACCATGAATAAGTACTGTACAGTATGTCACACCACCCCACTTCATAACATCCAAACTATCCCTTTAAAGATGAATGTTTTTTCCTTTTCAGTTATCTCACGTTGTAAATCCCAATTTAACTTGTCTTTCTGTCTGAAGGGACCAGTGGCATCCGAAAAATGGCCCCCTCAGAGGTAAGGATGTCAGAAGTTGGTTTCACTAAATTAAGTAAATGCCATATATATTATGAAGAGTCCATCCATCCATTATCTACCGCTTATCCTCATAGGGTCGCGGGGGGTGCTGGAGCCTATCCCAGCTGTCTTAGGGCGGAAGGCAGGGTACACCCTGGACAAGTTGCCACCTCATCGCAATTATGAAGAGTCAAAAAGTCTAAACCTAAAGAACAGGATTAGAGAGTTCAAGAGTCATTATCAGCTGTAGACTGTGAAAGTTAGAAAAAAAACAATGAATGAAATTGATGTCAATTTAAAAAAAAAATAAAAAATTAAAAAAAAGTGCCTTACACAAGATGATCCTCGTTGAAAGTTTAACAGGATAAGGTTGTCATGTGAAGATGTTTACATACAGCTAGCTCTAAACACACATACTCCAGACCTTATTTCAAATGTTTTTCCTCTCAGATGCCCGGCTCTTCAGGCACAACTCAGAGTATGAAGAAGACCATTGGACACCGGGGGGTTGAGACCACCACAGGAGAGACCACCTATAAAAAGGTTAGAACAGGGTGGGGGGGTCAGTGACACCAGTGCTGAGCAGCAGAGGTTAATAAGTGGAAAGTTGTTTGGTCTATCGTTTGGTCTTTTCCTCTCTCTTATCCCTCCAGACCACGTCGTCTGCTCTGAAAGGTGCCATCCAGTTGGGCATCACCCACACAGTTGGCAGCCTAAGCCAAAAGGCAGAGAGGGATGTTCTCATGCAGGACTTTGTGGTGGTCGAAAGCATCTTCTTCCCCAGGTTTATAACAGAAGATGCAGTTGAATAATCCACTGTGGATTTGTAGTTTTTGGTTACTGATTCTTGATTCTCTCTCTCTCTCTTTCTTTTTTGCTTTCATGTGTTTTCAGTGAAGGCAGTAACCTGACTCCTGCTCACCACTACAGTGACTTTCGCTTTAAGACCTACGCTCCTATTGCATTTCGTTACTTCAGAGAACTCTTTGGCATCCGACCAGATGACTACCTGGTCAGTACTTATACCACACCCACACACACACACACACACACACACACACACACACACACACACACACACACAACAAGAGCTGGTCTCATTATGGCTTTAGTCTCTGTCCACTATACTGTGCAAATGAAAAGTGTTAGAATTGTTAGTCTCCCCATAAAGAGCTTTCACATTAACAGCGTTTTGCAACAGCATCACAGGTTGCTGCTCCTGTAGTTCTTTTGTGAAATTATAGTACTAGATATGTGGACATGCTTTGCTTCATTTGGATACTAACACACACTCCTCTTTCTCTTGAAGTATTCTCTGTGTAACGAGCCACTGATCGAGCTGTCTAACCCTGGAGCCAGCGGATCCCTCTTTTACGTCTCCAGTGATGACGAGTTCATCATCAAGACTGTTCAACACAAAGAGGCAGAGTTCCTCCAGAAACTGCTGCCTGGATACTTCATGGTGAGCCTGATGAATGAATACAACGGGAATTGGAAGTGTGTTTAACATGAGTGTTTATTATTATTGCAAAAACTATAGTTATCGTGAGTGTGTGAGGCTTAAACTCTATAAATTTCTCTCTATTTTAAATGTGTCGTATGTTCCCTTCCAGAACATAAACCAAAACAAGCGCACCCTCCTTCCCAAGTTCTACGGGCTGTATTGCGTTCAGGCAGGGGGGAAGAATATCCGTATTGTAGTGATGAATAATCTCCTGCCCCGGATCATCCCCATGCACCTCATATATGACCTGAAGGGCTCCACCTATAAGAGACGAGCTTCCCCTAAGGAGAGAGAAAAGGCTGTTCCCATTTACAAAGACCTGGACTTTATCCAGGACTTGCCCGACGGTCTGCTGCTGGAAGCGGACAACTACAATGCCATGTGCAAAACCATCCAGAGGGACTGTTTGGTGAGTCCCAGACGCTTCTTTTCATTGACTTGGTTCATTTTTATTCAGCTCAGCTCTCAAACACACATATTTGCGAGCAGTGTTACAATATACATAAATTTATTTAAATGCCCAAACAAGCTCTGATTGTACATCAGCAGCAAACACCATGATTGTGCCTCTGGCATAAAAGATACTATGTTTTCTGCCAAATAGAGTGCAAAAAAATCTTTATAAAATTATAGAATCTGGCTCTCTGAATGTCAAGGTTTCCATTATAGCCTCAAACAAAGTGCAGAAATAAGGCATTTTAGATGCCATGTTATTTTATGGATCCGATGAACGAATTACTTTTTAGGTCATTATTTAAGTCTTCTGAAAACAAAACACTTTGCTTCTTTGCTGTTTGAACTTTGGTTTTCACAGAGACCGTAAATTTCAGTATCTCCCAAGGCGATTAGTCGGTGTTGTTAGACTGTGTCGTTCGCTGCGCACACTTGTTTAACTCCAGTACTGCTCACTGGCCTCACCAGCAGTTTAGTACTGCAGAGATGACGTGAGCTTGTATGACAGTGAAAACTCATATGTTGTTTACTTTGGGGGAAGATACCTTTTCAAATGATGGAAGAGACTGGAGGCATTTCTCTGTGGCATTAACACAGGATGTCATCAGGCCATGTGTTATATTGACTTATCACACTTGGGAAAGCCAAACTCATACAGTATAACAGGGGCTGCGCATGTTTTATTCATCAAGATGTCTCTTTCCATTAGAGGCCATTCTTTGTCTTTGTGGTTACTTTGTGGTCTCTGTTAGTTTGCTTCTCCAGCCCACTTACATTTGTGTTACAGTGGTATTACCAACTTCTCACCACTCATTTATTATTTTAAATCATAATCACCACTTTGTATCGATTAGTTTTCAAGCTAATTGTTGCTGTCTGATTTGATGGGTTAATGTTGCTTATATTAATTCCACCCCAATTTTCATGTGTTACAAGCAGTTTTATCATTATAGTTATGATAAATGTATAGAGATAAATGTCACATCAACTCTATATGTTGTATATCTACGTTTTATATAGCTTTTGCAGAGTTTCAAGATCATGGATTACAGCCTGTTAATGGGCATCCACAACATGGACCAGGCCTGTAGAGAGCGGGAGCGCATTGGCGGCAACTCGGGTGATAGTGGGGGGTCGGAAGGAGCAGTGACCCCAGATCAGCGCCGGCCCCAAGCTCAGAAGAGCCTGTACTGTACAGCCATGGAGTCCATTCAGGGGGAGGCTCGAGGGAAGGGAGCTTTGGATTCAGAAGACCAGTGAGTCTTATTGCTGAGTGTGTAATCTGTAAATGGCACATGACAATTAAGCGATTCTCTGGCCTTGTCCTTCCAGCATGGGTGGTATTCCATCTCGTAATAGTAAAGGAGAGAGGCTGCTGATCTACATTGGCATTATTGACATTCTCCAGTCCTACAGGTTTGTTCCTTTTATTCAGCTTCCCATCTACATAACCTATTTAGATAACGTCTGGTAAATAATTTTGTTATGTCTTATTGTTTAGATTTATTAAGAAGCTGGAGCACTCCTGGAAGGCCTTGGTCCATGATGGGGTAAGAGCCTAAATGTTTTATAAAGCCAATCATTTATTCAGCAGTGAAACTTAGCACAATATATCATTCATGACTATAAATTGCAGTATACAATGTAGAGTTGGAATGGTTAGCTGATTATTCGATTAGTCGAGAGGGGAAAAAAAAAAAGAAAAACAACAACCAGAAATTAATATTGCTGCTTGTTTGATTGCATGTCGACCTGAGACCCAAACTGTCCTGTTTTACTCCTTTAGGACACCGTTTCAGTTCACAGACCTGGCTTCTATGCAGATCGTTTCCAGCAATTCATGTGCAACACAGTGTTCAAGAAAATTCCATGTAAGCATGCATATATGTGTTTGTTTTATTTAAATGTACTGAAGTTAATAGCCTGGTGAATTGGACTGCATAGAATTGCCTGAGGTGGAAAGTCTTGTTGTCTGCATCATTTCCACTTTTATGTCCTCCATCTTCTTTAGTAAAACCATCGCCATCTAAGAAGAGTCGAGGTGGAGGTCAAGGAGGTCTTAGGAGGGCCCCCACCCTGGGAGCTCCCACCCCGCTCTCCAGCGCAACAGGACAGTCAGCCATTGACCCCAGACTAGTGTACCACAGCCACTTTAAAAGCACAGATTCAGAGGCAGATAGTGGTGAGATGTCAATCTATTTGATTGGGACATGTTGATAAATCATTGTCGTAGCTGTTCTCACATTGGAGATGCAGATGCTAGTTTCTTTATGGTACTTTGTTCTCAGGCGTTCAGTCGGGCAGACCAGATCTTGTTCCCAGGACCCCTCCGCTGGGAGAAAACCCTGCTGACTATGAGGCCAACCTGTCCACCTCCTCACTAGGCAGCACAGGAGTGGCCTCCACTTCGCCTCCCCTTCGGTAGCGCTTCATGATGATAATGCATGACCTTTATTCTTTATTCTCACGTTCACACTGCTTTAATATTCTTTCACTTCTCTCTGTAGGTCTGTAGGGGTAGAAGTGCACAAATCTGCAAACACAGATTTTGACCATCACAGGTAAAAAAAAAGAAGAAAAAACAGTGGTCAGACAAGAACACAGCCTCACTAGACTGTAATATAGATGCAATTTTTTTCTGCTTGTGTTAGTCGTTTCATATTAATTTCCTTTCTCTGTTTCAGTTTGGGGGCAGAAGGGGCTGTAGATAATTCAGGCAACCTGTCTGGAAATGAAGATGTAATTTCACTCTCAGACATCATCCCTGAAACCAACATCTGTTTTGTAAGTTCAAAAGTTACACATGCATAATGGAAGATTATTTACAGTTTTATTGTTGGTAGCCAGTATTATTATTATTATTATTATTATTGGTAGTAGTAGTAGTATTATATATTTTACAGAATTGACATTAGTTTCATATTTACAGTAAAAACAAACAAAAAAACCAGACTGAAGATCTGAAGATGAGGCGTTTCTGGACGAGGTGAGATGTGCGGAATCAAGGATAAAGAAAGTGAAAGTCACCAACCACTATGAACCCTCTGCTGCTCCTCTGTTGTTTTCTCACCCTTACAGTTTATACAGGGATCGCTAGATGGAGCAGCGAGGTGCAGTTTGACAATAAAGACAGCAGTGGCAAAAGAACATGGTGTGTGGCTTTAGCTTTCCCAGCCATCTATATCCCAAAGCCCACTTATCTTTGATATACACCTAGAAAAAAAAAGCCCATGACCCTGTCAGCACTACTTGACTAAGCGAAATATTCACAATATGAATGAGGCTTTGATGACATAATAAACAAAATAGTTAGCTGTATATTGTTAAAAAAAACATGCCCCAGTCACCAGTGGATGGTGAAGGCAACCATCATGTCCACTTTTTGAGATGGCCCACACAGCATTTCAGCAGAAACACACACACTTGAGAGCACCTGAAGGGCAGAGGAGTGATAAGTGGGTTCACATTTCTGTGATTCACACTCAAGTGTTCAAGTTACTGCGCTACCAAACTATCACCGGCCCTTGTTCACAACACTTGATGCTGTTGACTCTGCAATCATGTATGCATTTCTTTACATTTTGGATGTACAGTGTTTGTTTAAAATTGGATTTTGAAACAGCAGAGGGATAGGTTGAACCAGACCTATATGTCCATTTTGTTTCACATTTTGTAAGTTATTCTGCTGCAAAGGTCCAACTAGATCTTGCCACTGCTGAATGTACATTACTATGTTTTTCTTATGTAAAATGTGTCTTTATTAACATGGCAGACCACATTTGTACAACCCTGAGAATCTCCCCCTCTGATGTGACCATACGTGCTATAAATGAATACAGAGAAGAGCTGTGAAGTCATGGTGTTAAGCTAGTGGAATAGTAATAATATCCAGCTACAGTCATTCGTCTGTCATGTTTGTGCCTTTACATGTTTGTCTCTTCCCTAATGTGCTATCTGACTTGACATTTTTACAGGTTAGTTGTCGTAGTTACACTGAGAAACCTGCCTCATCACTAGTACAATCCCTTCTGCTTATATGTAAATCGAGTGTGCCGTCACTGTGGTTTGTCAGCTCAGCTTGTTTACTGTCCTGATTTCAGACAGTAGAGATGTCTGTCTCTTGTTAATCATTTCTGCTGGTTACAGAAATGCCCCCCCACTAACGTCCACTTTTGGACCAATATTAATAACCATGTGTATAACCGATATTTTTGTCATGTTTGTGGTCTAGACAAGCTGTGGAGAGCTTTCTAGACCCCCCATGAGCTATTTCTGATACAGAAATTTGAAGCACTACCAAGTGACTGGAGCAACACTCAAGGTCTCTGATATTGTCCCATTCAAAGTGTTTTTTTTTTTTGGTCAATGCAACAGAGAGGGAGAAGGGCAAATGTGAGTTGTGACTATAGAAGGAAGGAAAACTTCTCATGTTCATTATTGCAGTCTTTTGTATTATAAGCCAGTCATGGCACCAAAGAAAAGAGTGGTGATTTCCTGTAAATGTTCAGAATCCAGTGCCGTTGACATAAAAATGGAATCAGACAACTTGGATACCTTCATGGACTGGTATGTTGTATATGGTAATAACACTGGGTTGACCTGTGTTTTAAGTATCTTTTATTAAACTGGATGTTTTTTTTTTTTAACTAAATGTCAAGTCTGATAAGCTGTATCTGACAATTTATTGTTAGAGATTGAAATCCACATTGTAAAATTCAAGTTAAATTCATTACAGTTGTGGTAGCTCTTTGAACCCATTATTTACCACCTTTGTGTAGTTGGGGTGATGTACTTGAAAATATTTTTTTCCGATATTATGCTGAAATGTTAGATATTATTTCACAGATCAATTTAAAATTCTTTCTCATTAGAAAACTCCAGATTGTCTTTTGTGGCACCTGTATTTTGATATTTTTGGTTTTAACTCTTCTTTTATTGTATGGGTGGTACTGTGTTTGATGCTGACCAGTTCTGTGGCAGTCATGTACTACACCAAGAGAAACATCCTACGGTGCTCTAAGGACGGTGCACTCTGTGTAGACACTACAATATATTTGAAATAATGCAATATATGAACCACAATCTCTGCCACCTTTCAGCTCTAAGAAGTATATTTATTAATATAAATTGATTGCTGCAGGCTGATATGATAAAAGTTGTGTAATGTACCTTTAGATGATTGTCAGATACTGTATACTGACAGAAGGATGCCTGAAACTTTATAGTGTGTTTTGACTATGAAGGGGGCTATTTGACAATTTCACTTTTTATATTTCATGTTTAGATTTTGATATGATGGATATATTCACTCCATGATGATTCTGGGTTGTTAATCTCCCATGCTTTTTTTTTTTTTTTTTACATGAATGTTTCTCATGGCCTACAAACCAGTGTTGCTGGTTGTCCTGTAATGCTTCAATTGCTATATTTTTACTGTGTATAAAATGTTTATATGTACATAGGAGTCACGGAAATGCCTTCTCATGCAATATGTGCTGCCTGTCCCTCCTGCCATGTTTCGGTTATGTGGTGGTGATGTTTTCATGTATGATTTTAAAGGATTAAACATATTTTCTAAATATGGGTTTTACTTTGCTTGGTTATGTGTATTATCCAGTCTGTTACTATGTTTGTGAATAATAGTATGTTTAAAAAAAAGACTGCCATTTTTTGTGTCTGAAGATATTGTAATCATCTCTGGAAAGCATAGGTCACTATTTTACATCGTTACATAACTTCAGACTCCTCATCCACCAAAACGCTCCCAGTGATTTCATATTCCAGGGCTCTCCAGTTGAACACGTTGCCTGGAGTGAAGTGATTGCCACCCATATAGCGTTTGATCTCTGCAGCAGGGAGGACATAATTCCACATGTGGACTTGAGTAATCATACCAACGAATGACTGCTTTGCATCAAAACCTCCACCATAGGAGTCCTGCTCTTGGCCCAGGATGGTGATGGGTTTTCCAGTGATGGCCCCCCTTTTGATGAATCTCTTGATGGTAGCCTTGCCATCCACCCACAGCTGAGCCAACCCATTGTCAGAGCTCCAGGTGGCACACACAGAGTGCCAGATGTTTGGAGCAAATGACAGAGCCTGGAAGTCTGTGCTCCCGTCCTGAGCATGCATCCTGATGACATCCTCTGAGTTCAACTTAAAGAGCAAAAAGTCATTACTGTGCGCGGCAGTGGATATACTGAAGAGCGCATAGTTCCTGGTGAGATCTGTTTGGAATCTGAACAGATATGCCAGTTGTTGGAAACTGAGGCAAACAGCTCAAACATTATCATGATTACAGAAGCTTTCTGAATACACCAGTTACCTGAGGCAGGCGGTCACAGAGGTGAATTCTGATTGAGAGGTTAGAAGTTTCACATGATCTTCGATGCCCTCCTTAGAGAACACAAACACCTTGCCTGACAGATCTGCACAAGTGGGAAAAAATCAAAAATCAAAGCATTGAGCATTGAACATGACCACAAACTTGTGCACAAAGCTTTGATTGAAGAAAAGTTGACATACCTTGGGGTGCTGCATAACATGTTGCAAGCATCACCATCAAAAGTAAGAATTTCTCCATCTGTGATTTCAAAAAGTCAATCTTTTAGAACCAATCAAATAGTCAGTTGTGTTGGCAGTAATTTAATGGCCATACAATCACTTTGGCTGTTTGGATTTTTTTTTAATTTATTTTTTAAAATTATTTACTAATGTTTGTTTGACCAATGAGTAAATATCACTTCATTTTATTGGTTATTTTATGAAAGTGCATTTTAATAAACCAACAAAACACAAAGGATCAGATGCAAATAGATATTAAATTAATTAGAAATCTATTAGGTTTGAAGCAATAGAGCAGCTGGGTTGATGGTCAACTGTGGTAATTTTTTTTTAGCTGGGTGGCATTAACATGGGTTCAAAACCCATGTTAGTGCATCCATATATTCATCAATAAATGAATGATCAATGAAAGTTTAGAGATTATCCTTTACCTTGTGGCCTGGTTGTATCAGCTTCTTGTCCTGAATGCCCCAGCTTCAGGAAATCTGACCAGCTTTTATCTGTCAGCCAGGTTGTTCGATCTGCTTTCATCATAGAGGACTGTGGACTCTCAAATATAGGATGAATCAATCATGTATTCCTATTTGTTTTGTCTGCGTCTGTGTTTGTACAACACAAGTGACAGTTTCAGAATTTCACATGGTATGTATAATAAATGGATACAGATATAACATACAAGAGAAGAACAAAAGATGTTATTATAGTCGTTATATTTAATCATAGAACACAAACAGACATTTAGAGTATATTGTCCATTGTAAATAAAAAAAAAACACAATTACCCACAAACCCTCACGGTGACGCAGTAAACCGCAGACGTCAAGATGGTGCTTGAAAGTACTATGGTCTGGTAAGCAATGAGAAATGTGTTTAAAGTTAAGGCTAGTTTTATTCAATATAGATTTTCGTTTGATAAACAAAATATGCGTCTTTTGAGGATGTCTGACCGAAACTTTCTTTCAGGTGTATTTGTTTTGTTTGGGGTTTAAGATGCTCGGGTTATTCCCTGAGTCACCCCATAACCTAGCGAACGTTATCGACCAGCACAGCTTTCAAACGACTTTTAGCCACGTTATGGCCAAGCGATATGTTCATTACCGCTGGCAAAAGTAGTGCTACTGCTCTACGTTTTGGAAACTCAGCTGCAAATTGCATATTGCCTCTCAAGTTGAACACTAATGGCTTTGTTTAACGCGTTAGCCATAGCTAGCTAGCTAGCTAGTTAGCTCCCTTCTATTATTGCTACTGTCATTGCTAAAACATGTAGCTCACTAGACACTATTGTTGCCTTTTTCTGATCAACCAAGCCTTCCAGTTATCGCAAATAGACACCATCTCTTAATTATTAGATGTATTCAGAGAGAGAGAGAGGATGCACAACATGTTACACCCCCAGTTTCTTGTTAAACAGTGTAGCAGGTTTTCATAGATCGCAATACTGCAGGGCTATTGCATTGTACAAGGTCAGATTATTACACAATGGACACTGAGGCGACAATAAAAAGTTTCACTCGTGTAAAGTATATTGATTTTTTTCATTTTTTTAAATTTTCGTGCATTAAATGTCAGAAAATAGTAATAAGTGTTTATCAAATATTCCCAGAGCACAACATTCATATGGCTTGTTTTGTCCAACCATCAATGAAAGACTGCATGCAAATATCCAAAACAGCACATCATTTCCTTTCAAGAACCTGACACCACTAAATGATTAGCATTTATGGTTCAAAAACTACATTAGCGATCTAATGATCTAAATGTTTCAGTATTTTCCCATTATTGTGTTATAAAGTGTTCTAATCAGAGATGGACATCTATTGTCATATTATCAGTATGTCTGTAACAATAATCTACAACCAATATTTGTGCAGGTGGTGTAAATAAAAAAAAGTTTTTGTCCTCTAAACACTGCTGTTCATTTTTCTTAGTGTGGACAACAGTGAGTACATGCGCAATGGAGACTTCTTGCCCACCAGGCTGCAGGCTCAGCAGGATGCAGTTAACATTGTTTGTCACTCCAAGACCCGCACCAACCCTGAAAACAACGTAGGCCTCATCACCATGGCAAAGTAAGTAGTAGTGAGTTTCACTAGATTAGATTAAACTCTGTTGTCATTAATCAAGTCACAAGTACAAGGTACCAAAATGCAGATTACATCCAACCATGAGTGGAAAAACAGTAATAAATAAGTGATAAAATATATGTAACAAGAATTTATGCTGGAGTATAGGTTTTTGAATAATAGGTTAATATTTACAGTATATACAAAAGTACAGTAGTGCAATTATATTTTTTGTAGTGCAAACACATTAAAAGTGAATACATGATTGTGCAGTGATGTCAGTTTGGGTGAGGCAGCTGATGGAAAACACTGAATAAGTGTACTAACATTTAATGTTTGTTAATATAATAACACAAGTGTTGTATCCCAATGCAGCAACTGTGAGGTGCTGACCACACTGACTCCAGACACGGGCAGGATACTGTCCAAGCTGCATGCTGTGCAACCTCGGGGAAACATAAGCTTCTGCACTGGCATCAGGGTGGCACATGTGAGTTTGTGACTTTAGATAGTGAGAGTTCTCCCACAGGAAAATAATAGAGGAGCTGGAAAAGAGTTGAGATGTGAATCATGAGAGTTTTGAGATGAATGAGGAACAGATTCACATAAATGTAATTTGGCCATTACTAATGATATATTATTATTATTTAAACATGGTTTATATGCCAAAATGTCTGTCCTTTTCACATAAATGCATTTGTCAGTTCCCAAGTTTTGCTGTGTTTCTCTCTGTAGTTGGCACTGAAGCACAGACAGGGCAAAAACCACAAGATGCGCATTATCGCATTTGTTGGCAGCCCAGTGGAGGACAACGAAAAAGACGTGAGCTGCGTTCTGACATAAGTCAATGTATTTTCCATGTTATTAGTATTTATGCATTACCCGAAAAATAGTTAATCTTTTCTATTTACGGGATGGTAGACATCTTGAAAAAGCATGCTGCTCACCAAACTGATCTTTCAACACTGCTACTTTTCTTTTCTTTTAGCTGGTCAAAATGGCAAAGCGTCTAAAGAAGGAAAAGGTCAACGTGGATGTCATTAACTTTGGAGAAGAGGTATTTTTCCATCAGTGCTCCACACGCTAAACATTTTGAATATCAAATGTGCAATATTGTGTGTAGCTGTTGTGTGGCTCACATACTTGCCCTCGTTCTTTCACCCCTCTGCAGGAGATAAACACAGAGAAGCTGACAGCTTTCATCAACACACTTAATGGCAAAGAGGGAGCAGGCTCACATCTGGTCACAGTTCCTCCTGGACCCAGTCTGGCTGATGCCCTGCTATCCTCACCCATCCTGGCTGGAGAGGGAGGTGCAGTGTTGGGCCTGGGTGCCGTTGACTTTGAGTTTGGAGTGGATCCCAGTGCAGACCCAGAGCTGGCCTTGGTAAGAGAGCAGGGGAAAGGCACTACAATAGGTTGTTGTGGTGTATTGTTTGTCATTGTAACCACAATTTTCTTTGTCTTTTGCCTTTAAATATAATAATTAATTAATTTCCCAGCTTCCTTCTATAGCACATTTTTGTATCTCTTCATTCTCTTCATTGTAGTTTTGTGTAGTGTCATGCTACTGTCTTCCTTTCATCTTTAGGCTCTGAGAGTGTCTATGGAGGAGCAGAGACAACGACAGGAGGATGAAGCTCGCAGAGCTGCTGTTGTGTCAGCTGCTGAAGCTGGCATTTCTTCTCCTGTTGCAGATGGTGTGCATATGTCCAATAACTTCATTTATTGTCACTGATGCCAATTTCTGCCCCTTATTCTTTCAGTAGAGGTTTTCTAGCTCCCAATGTGAATGTGTTCACACACCATGTTTTTTCTCTCTTTCTGCTGCAGAGTCTGAGGATGCTCTGTTGAAGATTTCTGTTCCCCACACAGACTCATCCACACCTGCTCTACCAGACTTCAGCCGCATGACAGAGGATGAACAGATTGCCTATGCTCTGCAGATGTCCATGCAAGGAGAAGGAGCAGGTTGAACATGGATTTTGATTTTTCAGAATTCCTCTGGCAGAAGACAAGAGGCTAACCTGTATTACAAGCTGAGATTCAGATCACATCACCAATACATCACCATAGACAAACTCTATAATATACAGTAGAGTCCATCTAACTGCTAATTTGGATAATGATTACCTAGAGATGCTGACATGTGTTTATATTGGAACTAACACAAGTTCTGATGCCAGACTTTGGAGCCTAGAAAACATGCCCATATATCCTACTTATGATAAACGACAGTTGGCAAACAGTTTGTACAAGTCTAAGGTCCATATTTACAAAGTAGTCTATTTTTTTTAACTGAATGCAGCATGAGAGTGCAAGCATGGTATTACATGTTACTTAAGGTAACACCTAATTATGCAGTAATAATTAGAAAATGTATTGATTAGAAATTAGATGTTGTTTATAGTGTCCAAATGGGGTTTTGCACAGCAACACATTTTACATCCTTGGTTTAAAAAAAAAAAAACGTGACCAGTTATAAACCCTAATTTGCTGACTCAAACAACATTTCTGTTCCATTTTCTTGCAGAGTTTGGCACTGAAGACATGGAGACAGGAGTCGATGCAGACTCCACTAAGGCTAAGGTAAGCACAAGCCTTTATTAGTTCTTATTTGTCTTTTTCATCAAATAAAAAAAAAAAAGCATGTGGTGAAGATTACAACATGTCATTGTCTTTGTCCAGGATGAAGAGGACTACGATGTGATGCAGGATCCAGAGTTCCTTCAGAGTGTCCTGGAAAACCTCCCTGGAGTCGACCCCAATAACGAGGCCATCCGTACTGCCATGGGTTCTCTGGCTTCCCAGACAGGCTCTAAGCCTGACACCAAGAAGGATGAGGAGAAAAAGAAATGAACACCATAAGACAGGAACTTAATATATGATAAATAAAAAAGCCTAGAGAATTGCACTGCATGTGCTATCACAGAAATGTTATTACTCTCCCCCACAAAAGGAACCATTTTGTTTGTCTTTTGTTGTGTGACTGTGTAAACTGTTGCCTTTTTCAACAGTAGGTTAAAGGCCTATTCTTATTTCTTTTTTTCTGTCAAGCAGATAATGCTGATTTTTGAATCTTTTGTACTATAACTACCTGGGCACATTTCCTCAATAAATTTACAGAATACAAGGTGATACTTCATCTGATGTATTCACAGTTTAATCTTCACATACCTACTTTTCCAAAATATCAGTGGATGTTCCATTGAAATTTAGCAGCCTCACTGATATTGCACAGCCAGCACCCAGCTAAACATGCATTCAAAGTCAGTGAAAGTTATTATTATGACTGGGTATTCTTTATTAGACAGAATAATTAGTGAATAAGTGAACTGGAGGAGAGACATACAGACAAGCTGATATGTCTTGATATGTCTTCATATAGTTCCTAAGCAATTTCAAAATGCAGATAAAGATGTGAATGTGTTTTTATGGAGGTACTTTCTAGAAGAATATTCAGATCATTAATCTGCATTTTGTTACTGTGATGTGGTAAACGAAAAATCATATTTTTGAACATTTGATCAGCGAGTATTTAAAATGTGCTAAAACTAATAACAAGTACTCAAGTACAGTACTTTTGAGATACTTTATGTAATTGAAGTACCTGTTACGTTACACTCCACTAAATCCCAGTGGCAAATATTGTTTGAGAGCTTAAGTTAATTACTCTGCAGATCCAGATTAAGATTACAAAATATAATCAGCAAGTAAATACTTATATTAATTTATTTATGGTTTATTTGTTGGGGACAGAGAAAAATATGTCTGTCAAAAATAGCACGGCTATCAAATGCAGTGTATTACAGAATACAATAATATATAAAATGGGCTATTCTCCAAAATGAGTAATTTTACGTGAGATACTTCAAGGTGTATTTTGATGCCAACACTTTGTATTTCTACTTAAGTAAAATGTTGAATGAATTTCAACTGTAACATGTTTTACTTGAAGTAGAAATACTTACAACGAATATTCACAGATAGAAAAGTACAGTTTATACTGAAAAACTATTTTCTGAGGCAGTGTTTGAATATTTACAAATGGTTTCATGACACCCCTGTGATGAACTGGTGACTTGTCCAGGATGTACCCTGCCTCTCAGCTGGGATACGCTGGGATAGAGTTTTTGAAAAACTTTCCAAGGCTCATGGGAAGTGAGTGTCGCACAATTTGTCGACGACGTATTTGTGCGACGAAGAGGAAAGTCAGGAACCAACTTCGCTAACTAGCAGGTATTTAAAACTAAATGCAATCTGGTTCGTAGTTGGCTACAACCAGAGCTAGCACGATTTGCTTCAAATATAATACACCACGACCACATTAAATGGGTGTTACAGATATTCAGCTAAGTTATAGTTTTTAGCTACGTGACGAAATTTGGCTAGTTGACGTTAGCACGGCTAGCTAGCTGTCATACGCTCACTGTTTAGCTCGCAGTTAGCAGGGGCCACTTGTTGCAACATGCCAGTTAACGGTGGCTAAGTTTGACATGCAAATTTACTGTTTATTTAGTTAAGTTCATCAATAGTTAACTGGCTATGTTTGGAGAAGCACAACTACACAGCAGTTACATTTTGATTCAACCAAACACTTTACACACTGTTTCAGTATGATACAGATACACTTTTAGTGGTTCAGCTGTGTCAACGTATCGGGATCAGATTAATGTTATATATGAATTGTTCTGACCGGTGTGTTGCCCTGATAGGTTTTGAGGCCTTGTGCTGGCAATGGGGGACATGAAGACCCCAGACTTTGATGATCTGCTGGCAGCGTTTGACATTCCTGACATTGATGCCAAAGAGGCCATTCAATCAAGTCCAGAGGAGGAACGGGATGAGGTGGGGACTAATGAAGATGAGAGAGAGAGCAGGTCTCCTTCATGCTTCCCCTGCCCTCCTGACTCACAGAGTGACCCTCCTGTGGTCAGTGTTATCGTGAAGAACACAGTCCGGTCTGAGTCCTTTGAAGAGCAGGAGAAGTCTGTCGGCGACAAAGCAGAGGATCCCTCAAACTCTCAGGGTCAGATCAAGGTGGGTGACCTCCCCTCACAGCTTGATCCCACAATGCCTACTGATGCGCCTGCCGAGCCCCAGATTGCCAATGGCTTTAAGGGATCTATCCCCATGGACCGGGGACAGTCCAACACAGAGCTATGGCGCCCTCATTCACCACTGAGATCCACTCTGAACACTAACGAGGGTGAAAATGATGAAGGAGCACAGGTTGGGTCAGCCCAGGACACAACTGATGTCATGAACAGTTTGAAGCCCCTCCTCTACCTCCAGTCTTCGACTAGTGCTGATCCCAACTCCTCAGCTCCTCCTGCGCCACACTCAAGCAGTCCCCACCGTCCTCCTCACTCCCCTCAGAAGGAGCACACTCGTGTCCTTTGTAAGTCATCATCCTCCCCTTTACAACAAAATGGGAGTATTACAGCTGGATTTAAGCATGTTATGCACTCAGATGAAGACGACTCAGAGCCAGACTTAGGAAGTCCCCTTGTGATCCAGGAGAGTCCAGAATCTGTAATGTCCTCCCCTCCCACTTTTAAACACAGAGCAAAACATGACTATGAGCTGCTTGAGTCTCCGGAAACCACTTTCTGTCATATTTCTAATCCTCCTCATCCGCCTTCTTTGGCACCTGCAAAAGCTAAACCCCAAGTTGAGGAGGAGCAGCGGCCCACCTCGCCCAGTGCTCTCTCCACAGCTCCTCAACCACAGAACCCTCAGGACTGCCTTCCGTCTCTCAGCAAGGGTTCTGCAGCAGTCCAAGAGGAAAAGTACCCAGAGCATGTGATTGATGAGAGGGACTCGCCTGAGAGCCCACCGCCCAGTGAGACAGGCCTTATTGTCCCCAAGAGTAGCAGCAGTCCTGATTTGGCCCAAATAGCAGAGAATCACAAGTACATCTGTCACCAAGAGGAGCTCATGGCGAGTGATCTCAGAGAAGAGGATGGGTCAGGTGACACTGAGGAGCTGAGTGAAAAGTTGGCTGGAGATGGAGAAAATACAAGCAAGGACAGTAAGGAGACAGTTTCATCTCCATTGCGTCCCCTCAAAGTTAAAATCAAAATGCCTACAGGCAGCATCACAAGGACTGTGACTGGTGTTGCTCCAAAAAGAGGTGGAAAAGCCACCACCAAGGGTGTAAATAGTTCAAAACCTTCACCAGAGCGTCATAACACGAGATCCAAGAGGGAGTTTTCACAGCAGTCTCAGTTGCCTGCAGTGACTATGCTCCAGGATGCCGGTGCTGCAAAGCTGGAAGATGCCAGTATGCTCAAAGACAAAACCACAGTGGACAAGCCTAAAGTTTCCCCCACAGCTGTTAGCATCACCAAAACTGCAGCCTTGCCCTCCATCTCCGTCTCCAGTCCCAGAGTCAGCCCAGGTGTACACAATACTCGCAGTCTGGGTCAGAAAAATCTGAACAGTGGGATGACTCCTCCTGCACCTTCACCTCTACTGATGCCTCAGAGTAGCAGCAGACCAGCATCCATAGTTAACAGCACTGGGGCAATCATATCCAAGTCTCAGACCAACCTGGTAGAAGCTTTCAACAAGATCCTCAACAACAAGAACCTGCTGCCCAGTTATAAACCAGATCTGAGTTCACCTCTTCCTGCAGAGTGGGGCCTTCCTCTTCCTGCACAAGTAAGCTGTGGAAACAATTATAGACTATACTATATGACAGTGTTTTTTTGGATTGTTGGGCTGAACAAAGAAGTAATTTGAATATGTCACATAAGGCCTGGCAAGTTGTTATGTACGTTTTCCCAATTTTCTAATATATCTACAATCAGTAATCAAAATATTTGTTTGCACTGATTCCATGATGAGCTCACAGTATTGTTTTGAAAAGGTCTGTTTCATGTTGATGTCAATATATATATGTCAATGACATATCAATATTTGATCTCTTGCAGGGTTACCGGTGTTTGGAGTGTGGTGATGCCTTTGCCCTGAAGCAGAGCTTGGTGCGACACTATGATCGGCGCTCACTGAGGATTGAGGTGACCTGTAACCACTGCGCCAAACGGTTAGCCTTCTACAACAAGTGCAGCCTGCTGTTACATGCCAGAGAGCACAAGGAGAAAGGTCTGATCATGCAGTGTTCACACCTGGTCATGAAACCCGTACCTGTGGAGCAGATGATTGGGGAACCCACAGCAACTGGTTGGTTAACACAGTTCTGTTTCAACATCGTTGTTTAATTGTTCTTTTGTGGTCTTGTGTGGTCATGGTTAAATTTCTTATTGATTCCTCTCTCAGCCTCTTTTTGTCATTCTGTTCAGGACCGTCATCATCCTTACTAGGCCAGGCCACCCAAAACCCAACACACCAGCAGCATCAAGCAGTATCCAGGAAGACAGCAGAGGCGGTGCAGTACATCAGCAATAGATGTCCTGAGTGTCAGGCTCAGTTTCACAGCAAAGAAGAGGTGGCCGAGCATTTCCAAGACATCAAACAAGCACAAACTTCGGTGAGTCTGAGGACAAGAAAAAGGAATTGAATTTGTTTTCTAATGATGTGAAATCAAAGTCTAAATGAATTCTTTCTTTGGCCATTCCTTTCTTTCTGTTGTTCTCCAGTCATGCACAGCATGTTCTCCTCCCATGCTCCTGCCCAACAGCTGCAGTGCAGCAGCTCATCAACGCATCCACCAAAGCTGCCCACCATACGTTTGCCCGGAGTGCGGGGGCACGGCCAAGCTGTCGCTATTTCAGACACACCTTGACGAGATATGTTTACACTCTACACGCCGTATTGGATACAGGTGTCACATCGTTGTTCTAATTACAACTAAATTCTATTCTATGTATGCCTATGTTACCCTCTTTTTTTTCTTCCATCTAAAAAAATCTATCTCTCCCTGCAGGTGTTCAAGTTGCCTGGTGGTGTTTGGAGGACTTAACTCCGTGAAGTCTCACATCCAGCAGGCCCACTGTGATATGTTCCACAAATGCCCGAGCTGTCCCATGGCTTTCAAATCTGCTCCCAGCATACAGAACCACATCAGTGCCCAACATCCAACGCTCACTGATGGACAGACCATGTATATATTACAGATTCACACAGATGTGCTTTTTCTCATGAAAAAAATATTTTCATTTCAATTAATTGACACTGTCTTTGTCATTTCACAGGTCAATCTATAAATGTGTCATGTGTGACACAGTTTTTACAAACAAGTCCCTGCTTTATGTCCACTTTGACACTCATTTAACCAATCAGAAGGTGCATGTGTTTAAATGCCCTGAGTGCACCAAGTTGTTTTCTCAGAGAAATTCCCTCCTGGAACATTTTAAGGTATCATGCTTTTATTATGTCTAATGCAGATCTGTTAGTGTTAAGACAGCCTTATAATGTCACTCTCTTATTTCCTGTTCCTCAGACTCATAATACTCCCAGGGTAAAGCAAGAGTTGCCTTCACCTCCAGCTGCTCCATCTTCACAGCCTTCAGTGAAGTTGGAGAGCTCAGATGGAGAGGAATGGATGGATGAGGATAAAGAAGAGAAAGTGAAGACGGAGAGGATGAAGACCACCTCAGGGTGGAAGTGCGCGCCTTGCCATGCACGCTACACAGAACGGGAAGACTACATCATCCATATGGCTGAGCAACATGGCAAGGTCTGGAAGTCCACCATAACCTATGTTAGCGAGGATGTACAATTTAGATTTTAGCTACAGCTATAAATAAAGAGATAACAAACAAATGTTTTTGTTTGTGTTGTTTAGAATCTGAAGAAGTTTCCTTGTAACAAATGTGAGAGTTCCTTCACCACCACCTCCAGCCTGAGACGACACATCAGAGACAAACACAAAGTCACGAGTCGCTGCTTTCGCTGCCAGTGGGTATCACACATTTTTCTTCATTATAGTTCACTTCATATAGCCTTTTTCCTGCACAGTGTTCACATCTGCTTGCATGCCCAGAAATGTCTCAAATTCAGCAGAATAATAAAACATGGGTAATATCCATCTCTCTCACATGCAGATGCTAATGCAGGCACATTGTACACATGCCCAGTATGTCTCTGTACTATAACTATACTATAGTACTACTATGACTATTTTTGTAATACTTTTTTCCAACATACTATACAGTATTTTATGACTGTGTTCAGTTATGCTATGCTATGACTATTTATGGCAAATTATGAGTTATTTTTAATGACAGATGTGTCTGAAATGTGTCAGTGTGTCTGAAAATTTCATGAAAAAAGGTTTATCAAAAATTTCGCGGGAAAAAAAAGGATAAGTCAAAACATTTTAAAATAAGTCAGTTTTTATAAGGTTTACATCTACTAATTTTCAGAATGTCTGTAGCAACTGTTGTGCAAGAATTGAATGAAAAACAAATGCTTCATTAAAATCCAGATTTCAGTGTTGATTATTATTGAGATCTGTACTTATGGTTGTGCAGATTCTGTAGTGAGGGCAAGAAAACATTCAGTAGCAGATCAATGTTGGAGAGACACATCCAGCAAAGACACAGCATGGACCAGGGGAGCCAGAACACACTGGTAAGCCACTCTTCCTCTTTCAAAAAGTCAAACAGTAACACATTTTTACAACGGTACTGTTAACAGCAGTTACATTCATTCACAGGGAGGCAGAGATGAGGCAGACAGTTCCTCAGAACAGGACGCTAGTTCATCTGCTGGCCAGAGACGGAGAAGAGCTGCGAGGACAGAGCAGGATGTGGAATCCACAGATGGAGTGAGTCCAGTGAAGAAGTTGCGCTCCTCCTCTGCCACCTTCTCACTTCCTGAGTCTGGGTTCCGTTGTGCCCCTTGCGGCTTCACCACAGAGGAGCATGCATCGTTCCTGGAGCATATCAGCCAGCACCGCCGAGTGGGGACGGAGGGCAGCACTGGCGGTCAACAGTGTCTACAGTGTGGAGCCTGCTTCACATCCATCTCCTCCTTGTCACGGCATTGTTTCATCACACACAAAGTGAGACATGCATCCACTGACAACCAGCAATCCTTCAGTGTTCACCCAGCACCTTCCCCTGGTAACAGCAGGAACCACGATGACAAGAACTCTCTGGACGGTTCTGCACCAGCATCGCCCTCTTCTCAGTCCCTTGCTCAGGGGAAGGAAGAGGACGGCACGCTGGCTTGTAGGGTGTGTGGCAAACCATTTGAAAAGGCAACCGATCTGACTACGCACTTCAGAACACACGGTATGGCTTTTATCAGTGCAAGGAACATTGGAAAGTCTCTCTAAGATGTCGAGTATGTGGGGAAGAGCAGTGATCACAGATTGTTTGTAAGTGCCTTACTTTACTGCACACCTTTGCACTAATTTAACCAAAGAACAGTGGTAAAATAACAGCATTTGTATGTGAATAGATTGTAAAACAATCAAATGTGATTTTCACAGCTCAAGATGAGAGCAACCTTTACTTACTCAGGACCTAATGCTGCATTTCTGTGGTCAGTAATGAAACTAAGGACGTTAGAGCCATTTTCTTGTCAGTAAACAATTAGTCTGACTCGTTCAATGCACGATCATGTGCCTGTCAAGAACTATGATCGTACTGTGATCATGATGGCTGTTCCATTGAATGTTGGTAGACAGTGAATGGAATGTGTCTGTTTTGTTTTCAATATTGTCATCCCAAATCTCAAATGGCTATCTAGTTTTTTTGTAAGTTCTTTTTTTTTTTTCTCACAAGTTTTTAGAGGATCATTGCAGAGCTTCATAATATGTTAACTGAATCACTATTAAAGGGGACATATTATGCAAAACAAATTTTTTGTGGGCCTTTGTAGTCACATTTGGGTCTCTGCTGTTCTTATAAACACTCCAAATGTGAAAAAAAACATCCATGCATTTTCTTTGAGAAGCTTTCTGTCAAGAACGGTATGCTGCTGTTTTAATTTCCCATGGTTCCTCACGTCAGGAGACAGGAATTTGGCATAGAATTGCCCCGCACATGTCGAGTACGTACTTTTGAGCCTACCTGCCCAGAGAGAGAGAGAGAGAGACTTCCTCTTTCCAGACAGGGGCGTGGTCAGACACAGCCCAGGAACATTTAAAGGTACAGACACAGAAACAGCCTGTTGTCAGCAGAGCTCAATACAGTGATTTTTTTAACTGGCTGGAATTCAGGACCAGAGCTGAGTTTGGAGTAATACACTTTGAATACATTATTGTTGGATGCCTGAGACCTATATAAAATTACAGAAAAACATGTACAATATGTCCCCTTTAAATCTTTGAGTGCCATTGACGTATGTATATGTCAAAGTGATGTTTCGGCAGCGGGCACAAGAGGGCGCTCTCACACAGCCTGTGAGTAATATTGGAGCTTTTGTGATTTGTAGTCAGGACATAAAGAGGTGGTGTACGCCACATAGATCAAAGCAGGAAGTGAAGACGATCACGATTTCGAGAGCAAAACAGATTCTGGACAAAAAGTGGTGATTTTGGTCAAAGTGGCCTCTACTTTCCTCCAGACAAAACAAGAATGGACTGACTTCCACCTGAATGCATTTGTTGCTATACATTTTAATGTATATTAAAAATAATTTATGGAGGGTTATTTAAAATATTTAACCCATAAATATACCAATTTAACCCATTTTGTGCATCCTCACCTACAGTGTTTTTCTTGCTGAGTTGTGATAGCAGGATACTAACCCTACACTCTTTAGTACTAAATTTCCTAACTTTGGAAGATAGCCACTTAATGCATCTATCTCAGACTGCTCATACATCATATTGAGAAGGAATGTCTTCACTGCCATTATGGACAGGAGGACTAATCGCAGTGAGCAGTAATAACCACAATACACACAGTGATATGTTGGTATTGTTTCAAGAGAAGATATGAGAGAAGATATAGAGATGAATAAATGTGAACCTTTCCTTTAACTCTTTGAGTGCCAGCCGTCTTATGCCAGCATTTTTAGCCATTTTGAGCCATATTTCAAGATCCACATAATGTTTTGCACTATGACTCTGAAAACACAGAGTAGCTCAAATGAAAGAAGAAATTTCATCATGAAAGAAAATGTTTGTTTTTACCTTGTTCTGTTCTTGCCTTATCTACAGTAGAGTAGAGGCCACTTTCACCAAAATCACAACTTTTTCCTCCAGAATCCGAACGTTTTGCTCTCTGATCATGATCGTCTCTACTTCCTGCTTTGATCCCTGTGGGAAATTGTTCGCAGTCATCTCTGTACATAATTTGTAGTTAATGGTGTAAAACTGAAATAAATGTTTAATACCTTTTCAAATCAAATTTATTGTATTTATATTAGACTGATTTATTCCCTCTGTGAGCAAGAGATGGAAGTAAAACACTCTATTTTGGTTTGTGGGGTGTGTTTGTCTAAATCATGTAGTATGTGATTACTGTAAACAATAGTTCAGTATATATTTGATTATGTCAATTCCGTAGGCTTTCCTATGAGGATAAGATCATGTTGAACCTTGTAAAAAAAAAAATATATATATATATTGTTCAGTCAGAATAATGAATATGATCAGATGTTTGTGCATGGCTCAGTGACTGTTGCAGGTTGTGTTATTGTTGTGCAGGTGTCAATTTAGCATCCACATCAATACAGAAGCATTATGAAACTGAAAAGTCTGAAATATTGCTTGATGTAAAGGGATCTGAGCGGTGGACAAAATGTGTCGAAAATTTGATAGTAATGCCTTATTCTGTCACGAGTGCTTGAAAGTTAAGAAGAATGTGTTTTGATTTACTGTTGTTGTTTAGTGGCAGTTTGGTTTTAAATTTTCTTTCGTCATCAGTGACCCGTTTCCGCTTGTGTTAACTTTCTCAGGAGATTGCTTCCAATGCTTTAACACGTGGTTTAACGTTTTCTGTTTTTGCATTGACAAGACCATATCTAACCAAAAAATGAATAAATACTGCAACATTGTCTTCTTTTAATGTTTTAAATGGTAACTGAGCATGTACATCAATATCCTTTAACCACTTACCAGTTTATGTTTTGTCAGTACACTATCAAATAAAGACATTCTGTCTAAAGGACATAATATGACAAATATGAAATATTTCTCTGCATTCTTATAAAGTATACTTTGTTATAAATAAGTAGGGACAGAAGATTTTAAATCAGTCAAATCAATAGTGCTGAACATTCATAAGTTAACAGGTCATATAGTCATATAATTTATAGCAATAGTCACTCTTTTACTCACACATTACACACATTATCTCGGGTTATTTAGAAACATGTTTTCATGACAAATCTTCAGTGCACTATCGTGGAAATGAGGCAGCATGTGCTCAAATCTACTAGTTTGATATGTTGGTTCTGTTCTCACAGTAGGATGAACCTGATGACGAGAAACAGAAGAGGCTTCAGTAAGGCTTTTCATAGTGTGTTGAATGATTTCATAGCAAAATATGTCAACATGTTATCAAAAAAGTCATTTTATAGTCTGTCAAACTATGTTGGAAAAAATTGTAAAAAAATTTATAGCATGTTTAAAACTGAAAAATGTCATACTATAGCATGTCAAAAAAATATAAAAAATGAAAATATTTAAAAGGTCAAAAAAGTCTCAAATATTATAGTATTTTGTAAAAAAAAAGTAAAAAAAAAAAAAAGTCATTTTATAACGGGTAATTGTCAAAAAAATTCACACTACAGCATGTCAAAAAAGTCCCAAAAATTATAATTTATAAAAGGTCATCAGAAATACTTATTACAGTGTGCTGAATGATTCCAAAGCATAATATGTTGAAATAAAGTGTAAAAAAGACAGTTTATGGCATGATGCAAATTATCAAAAAATGTCATACTATAGCATTATTTAAAAGTTCCAAAAAAATCATTAGGGAGACTTAATGCAGTGTGTCCAATGATTTTATAGCATATGTTGAAAAAAAGTCGTAAAGCAAAAAGACATTTTATAGCATGTTGACAATTCAAAAAATGTCATACTATACCATAACAAAAAAGTAAAAAAAATCATCAGAAAGACTTCTTATAGTATGTTGAATGACTTCATAGTATAATACGTTTAAACAAAAGCAGCAAAAAAAAGCATGTTGAAAATTGTCAAAAATATTATATTATAGCACGTCAAAAAAGTTAAAAAAAAAAAAAAAAAAAAAAAAAGCAAATTTTGAAAAGTGTGTGTCAAAGAAACCACCTCCAACTCCAAAGGAAGGAATGTCTTCACTGCCATTATGGACAGAAGGAATAATCACAGTGAGCAGTAATAACCACAATACACACAGTGATATGTTGGTATTTTTTCAAGACATAATTGAAAAAATATGAACCTATTGTTTAAATATTTAGTCTCAGCAAGTTTGAGGTCCCTGTATATTTAAATTTATATTGTACTGAAAGTGAAAATTATGTTTACTTTCTCAGATTATCCAACACAACACGTTGTTCTAGTTCACATTTTCTGTTTTTGCATTATGAGACCATTTCTAACCAAAGATTAATAAAAACTGCAACATTTTCTTTTCATGTTTTGTGCTTATAACAATTTCAATCATAACTGATTATGTAAAATAGTATTCTTTAATCACTTGTCAATTTCCATTTTGTCACTATCAAATAAAGACATTCCATCTGGAGGACATGACTGACAAATATTAAACATTAAATATTCCTCTTCTTTCTTACAAAGTATACTTTGTTATAAATATATATAGTGAACATACACAGGTTAAAGAATAGTCACTCTCCTACTCTCACACATTATTTCCAACTCATAATATTTAAAAACATGTTTTCATGACCGATCTTGAAGAATTAAGCTATAGTGATAATGAGGCTCCATGTGTTAGTTTAGCTTAATGCTCCTGCTAGCGGTGGCTCTCTGTTCTCACAGCAGGAGGAACCCCATGAGGAGAAACAGAAGAGGCTTCAGGAAAGCTGAGATCCCTTCGACAGTCAGTGAAGGAGCTCCTGACAAAGACACATATGAAGACTGAGGGCAAAGGTTTCCTCGCTGAGTCTTTCTGGTCTATTTCATGGCTGTGAGTGATGGAGTCCTACGTACACTAAACACCCACTCTTCTACCAATATATGAATTTACAGCAGTGGTCATGTATGTTCTTACCTGACATGTTAGTTTCTTGGGTCGGTGTCCCGGTTGCAGCCCTTTCAAGAGCAGCCAGCTGCTTGTTGCTCAAGGCAGCTCGCTGTTCACTGGTTACCATGGCAGCATTGTCAGGTCCAAGAGCCTCCAGCTGAGCATCAGAGAGTGTCTTGAAGGATAATAGAGAAATAATAACCTTACAATACATACTGTACATTACAAGTGATAGTCCTGCATTGACAGTCTGACTTCAGTAAAAGTATGCAAGTTGTTGTTTGTTGTATTTGTTGTGGTCGAAATGAGGTTGAAGTCTTGAAGTCGAAATTTCATGAAAAAATATCCTATTGCAGAATGTTTAAATTTTTGTGAAAAAAACAGTCATCCCAGTATGTCAAAAAAAGTACAGTAAACAGTCTTAAAAATCAAAGTATGTACAAATGTACAAAATGAATATGTGTATGACACATAGGAACATATAAATGTTGGGGAATAAAAAAAGAAAAAAGATCAGTTTAGTCTGTCAAAAAAGTGATTAAAAAGTCAAAAAAGTAATAGAAAAGATATAATACAGTTTTTCAAAGAACGTCATAAAAAAGTCAAAAGTCAAATCCATATCTGATGTACAATATATCACACAAGTACTATGTTGAAAAACTCAAGTAAATCATTAAAACCCTCACTTAAGTAGAGTACTTTAGAAAATGTACTTAATTACTGAAGGGGGCTTCCATTTGAAAGGAAATGACCTCAAGGAAACATCTGTGCAGGTTTCTCAGTCATCCAGGTTGAGGTAAATCAAAAAGAGCAAACGAGAGATAACCAGATTAGATGTTTGTTGAAGATGTTTCATCTCTCATCCAAGCGACTTCTTCAGTTCTAACTAAGAAACGTCTTCAACAAACTTCAAGTAAATTCAGTTCCTGCTCTTTTAGACTGACTTCAAGGAGAGAACAGATGTTAGACAGACCGACTTACTGGCAGGTGCATTATGTGCTGGATGCAGGACTGTCTGATGAACGGGAAGACAGACTCCTTTAAAGAAGCCAACTCAGCTGGAGCCAACACAGCTGAGGGAGATAGAAACAGCTGGTCAATATATTGTAAAAAAAAAAAAAAAAAAAAATCAACAAGAACTAAAACTACTTTCTTCAACAACCATCTGATTACATTACTTGCATTAGTAATAGTGCAAAGAGATCTGGTTTGAACAGAGAACACAGAGTAGAGATTATTAGCTAACCAACAATGTTGCCCAGCGCAGACACCTGTGCTCCAGTCCACTTTCTGGGATTTCCAAATGCAGACACAGCAAGATTTTTTAAATGCTGTGTAACCTTGGAGGAGCATTGAACACCACCCACAAAGCCCACAGCTTCTCTGTGACACACACAAACACGCACATTATTATAACAAAGTTTTTGTGAAATCAGATTTGCTTCAAAACTATTTTAGCAACCAGAATTATCTTCGTAGTATCTTCATAGAAAAGTTGTGTAGGGTGGACATACCTGAAGGCCTCCACATTGAGCTGTCCAATCTCACTGGAGTTTAAGCCACAGATGAACCGGCTCAGTGCCACCATCTCTGTGGCTCTCAGCTGCTGTGCTGTCAGTTTGTTATATTTAGCGACACCCTTCCACACTGGCTCCATCTATTGAAACAGATCATTTTGATTAGTGAGATGATATTTCAGTAGTCATGAGCCTACGAATCTTCTTTTTTTTACTTCACCTGTGACTCATTCCAGGCACAGTTGTCAATATTTTCCAGAGTGTCCAGTGAGAAGGGAAGCTTCTCTAGGTCTGCGTTGGAAAATCCCCGAATTATACATCTCATCTGCATTACCTCCTCCTCAGTCATCTGTGACACTGGACCCATGGTCTGAGAAACACACAGAAAAAACTCAAAGCAACACTGAAAGTTTCTTGATTCCCATGTGAATGAGGTTTGCACTTGGATCTGTTAAGTTGTTAATTTCCCAAGATTTTTGTGGAGGGGGTGTTGACAAACATTTTTGGTGTGAAATTTGGTTGATATTATGAGGATTGATGTTCTATTATGAGAGTGTTGTATCATTTATGTTAGGAGGGAAGGTGTGAGGTGTGAGGATCCATTTGAAATTGTGAAGGCCCACCACAGTAGTTCTCATACATTCCCTTATCGTGGTGACCACAATGAAGACAAAGTGAATAAAAAACCCAGAAATGTTACAATATTATCGATCGACTTTCTCCCTTTATGACTGCACCAGATGAGTCCTTGGCTCCCTGAAACACCAGAACCAGGATCAGCACCTCCACTGTACCTCAACTGCTTTTCTACTGAACACGGCCAGTTGGTCTTTTCTGTAGCGAGGGACGCCCCCAAGGGTTTCTAAACTAGTGAGGAAGACTTCATTTGGTATCTGATCCAGCTGTTCAGCTGTCCAGTATACATTGCTCATTCCCAGGGTTTCAATCAACTCCACACGGATTTCTTTGTTCTTGCTCGTTGTTCTTTCTTCTTTAGCTGGGAGAGACAAAAGAAAGACAGATAGCATATGAAAAATTGAAAAGTACAGCAGAACAATGCAACACCAATTTTATGCTCTCTTTTTACATGCTGCATTTGATGTGTTGGAGATGAGATCAAAGTATTTCTTTCTTAAGGCGTCAGAGTTGTGGTACCGGCCCGACATCAGGTAAAAGAGAACGTCTATCATCCAAGGCTGACGGAGAGGGAAATAAACAAAAGGGCATCATGAGAAATACGTGCACCAATCAAGACAACCAGAGGAGTGCAGTGCTGAATTTCCTCTTGATTTTGAGTGAGAAATTGATGAAAATGCTCCAAACAATATTTGAAGGACAAAAGATTCACACCTTGTGGGGCAGAGCAGAGATGGCATTGTCATCCAAAAAGAGTAAAGGTCCCAGTGCTTCCATAGTCTCAGCTGACCAATCTAACGGGTCCCTGCAGAGGATTAAAACAAAATACAATAGACCCTCGCTTTCTCTGCAGTAACTCCAGTGTCCACATAGAGCATTTCCTACCCAAAAGTCTGTGTGACCAACTGGATTATCGCTGCCCTGTGGCGTTGAGGAATGTGCTGGCAGGAAGCCATTGCCTGGAGGCTGGAGTTGAGGACACCAGGGGCCATGGATCGCAGTTGGGAAGGTTGAAGCTCACACAAAAGTGGTCCAAGTCTGCCTACATCATTATCGGTCAGCCCAGATAAGTCTGTCTCCTGCAAGTACAGAGTAGATATCATTGGCTGTTGTTGCACACACCAGACTGACAATATGATAATAATAGAGTAGGTGTGATAACAATAGGCAGGTGACAATTTAAAGGAAAGAAGTATAGAACTAGAAAAGCACTCAGAGAGCGCAGACCACCGCCAAGGTGGTGGTGGCGACTTTTTATTTAAAGTTACCCCCGCCGACCTGGAGGTTATGTTTTACCGGTGCTTGTTTGTTTGTTTGTTTGTTTGTTGGTTTGCAAAGTAACTCAAAAAGTTTACTTTTCAGGATTGGCCAGAAGTGGTCTAACATAAAACTGATTAATTTTTGGTGGTGCCATTGAATCGAATCCGATCACCTCCAAAAATTAATCAGTTTTAAGTAATGCCACTTCTGACCAACCCTGAAAATTTCATCAAAATCCGTCCACAACTTTTTGAGTTATTTTGCAAACTGACAAACCAACAAACTCCAGTGAAAACATAACCTCTTTGGTGGAGGTAATAATGATTCCATACTGGGCTCACTGAATTAAGGTCAAATGATATACTCATTAAGCCAAAGTCACCGGATTTCCACCTAAATGAACATCTATGAAACATTTTGGAAAAATGTATGCCAAAAATGTATGTTTTTGCTGAGACACTTTCTGTTATCTTTACCTTTAATTTGTCATCCTGTATCCTTGTGGGTACTTTGGTCAAGCAAAGCAGTGCTTTCTGGACGAGTGCGGGTCGAGTCGGGGAATGGCGAGGCAATAAGTTCAGCTGGGCCTCTTCCATCTTCTGGAGGAAGATGTCGCACAGGGAGTCAGGCAAATCCTTCACCTTCGAAGGCCTGGGATAGCATGACATAGAGTGCCATTATATTTAATTAGTGATATAGAATTTTCTTTTAAAATAAAGTGAGATAAAGAAAAAACAACTGTTTACGGCAGGTGAATAAGTAAGGCTGTGGGAATATTGTCCATCTCTTCCTCAGTGATGTTTTTGAAGTAATCAGCTCTCTCTTTCTCCAAATTAGCAAAAAGCTTTCGGGCAGCACATCCTGCCTGAAAATATTTATTGTGTTATCAATTGGTACGCTCTACACATTTAAGTTACATGTGTGAATAAATACATACCTGCACTTTGGAGAGCCACTGTGGAGTCTCTGTTATGGCCTGAGCCATGTCTTTGGTATCGCTGTCGGCTACTTCATCGATCATCCTACAGGTTACTCCCTGAAGGACTGAACGCAGCCTCCTGTCTCGGCCAATAGTGTTTTGAATGTAAAGCATGTAAAGCAACAGCAGACTTGTACACACAGTAACAAGAACCTGCGGCTAACTGAAACACCAAACAATATCTATTTATATACATTAAAATAACAAAAAGCTTACATTATAAACATGAATTTGGCCAACGTCTTTTACCTCATATGCTTGTTACATTGTGATTTATTGAGGAATGGTTAAAGTCAAGTGCAACACCTCTGCCAGTCACAATAGAAACCATTTAAGGCTTATCAGATGTTTTTATTTCAAGGATTTTGTATTGTATTGAATGGGGTTTCTGTTGTTTTTGTCACTGCTGTATATCTTACCAATAAAGCTTCTTTGAATCATGCATCTTTTTTGCCAGAAAAGCTGCCTGAGGAAAAAAAAACAAAGAAACATTATACCATTTTTTTGTAAATGCAACTTATTTAACTTAACAATTAATCAGTAGTGCAATATTGTTAGTGTGTTCTGTGCAACACCAGAATTTAATATTACATTACAAATCCTGTATTTAAAATTGTATTAAATACAATACTATAATACTATTATATCACGATGAATAGCTTAATTTGTATTTTGTAAAAATAGTCATAATCTCTAGAATAACGAGTAACTAATGTTGTCAAATAAATGTAGTGAAGTAAAAAGCATAATGTTAGCTTAAAGTTAAGTCCAAGACCACCTAAAAACAAGTTACTTTCCACCACTGTATTTAACTGATATTTATGAAAGCTACACCTTAATGGTCAATATGTATTCAGGAACATTACCTGTGACACACTCCATGTTTTATCTGCCACTTTGTCCAAGGAAGTGATGTTCACTTCATCCAGTTTGTTTAAAGAAATGCTACGAAGTAAAGGGCCGGACAGCACCCTCACCAGCTCTGAGGGAGCCACGTCTTTAAGCATCTGCCGGGAATGATGTTCACAGGGTTCATGAATGGTATCACGTACTGCATAAGAACGTTTAAGATCCATTTGCTGTTCCCTCTGGATTTTCATATAATCCTGCAGTCACTCAGTTTCCTGTGAAGTTAGCTTCTATTTCCTCACCCCCTGCAGCAAGGCCATCCGCTGCCCATTCCTCAGCCGCTCAGACATTTTCTTCAGGCCCTCTTCATCATTCAGAAGCTCCTTGCCATGCTTGAGCACACAGATGGGAAAACTTTCTGCAAATGACTGCAAGACTATCAGCTCCTTTCCGGACACCTCAGTGCACTAAGGGAAAGAACAAGATAGTGATAAGTATAGAGTGCCAGCATGTGAGAAACAAGCTTCCAGTAGCCCTGCAGGTTCACCTTATCACCCAGAAGTTTCTTGACCAGGGTGAGCCTCTGGCCCACCGTCCACCGGATGGAGGGTCCCACAGTTTTGACAAGTTCTTTGAGATCATTGTCGGGGATCTTCGACAGTTGTTTGGGGGACAACAAGGCAAGACTTCTGCCCAACTTGTGTAACGCCTCAGTGCCATTTGCATTTGACATCACAGAGTTGACAAGCTGCTTCTTCAGCTTCAGGGTAAAAAGACAAAGAAAAGTGTTACTTCTGTCCTGGCTAAGAGGGACATGGGTGGAAATTCGGGTAAGCAAGGATGCAAGCGAGTGATACCTGAATGATTTTGGGGTTGCCACCATCGTCACAGTCATTAAGCTCAGAGAGGAGTTTACTGCTCAGTTGGGGAGTCTGGAGGAGGAAGGCTGGAGCGGTGGAATAATGACAGGCCAGTATGCCGAGTCTGACGAAGTTCAAAGCAAAAATGTAGTACTCAACCCTTGACACTAAATCACCTCTACATAATTTGGCCTCTATGTATTTGTATTATTTGTATAATTAGAATTAATGTAATTTCATAATGATAGAGCCTTTAAACCCAGATTCAGGTTAAACAATGAGTGGAAACCATTGAGATATGTTCAACTTATATAACTTATATTGGGAAATCTGAAAAACTGGACTTTATCTGGAGAACGAGTTCTGAAAGGATAGATCCTTCACCACCAATGTCCTGAGTTTTTATGCTTTAAGTTTTCACTTTTATCATTGCTTTTTTTTACTGTTTTAAAAGTTATCATTGTTATTATGTACAAAGATACACATGTCCATGCATGAATACACACTTGTCCACATTCTCAGCAAACTCCTCTTTTCCACTGAAGCAGTCTTGAAATTTCTGGAGAAAGATCTTGGCCAGGCTGGGATTCATCTTGGTGGTCAAACTCGTGGCAGATTTGAACTGGGCTGAGCGGAAAAATTCACACAGCTAGAAGAGAAAGTGAAAGAAACAAATCAAATGAAAATGAGTATCTTGTCACTTTATTTCCAGTTTAATGGACTCCTCATCTGTTTCAGACACTCTCACCTGTTCTTTGGAAGAAGACTCAACATCTCTTGGTGCTAAATGGGAGATTTGAGGTCCCATCATGTTCAGCACTTCTGGAGACAGCCATTTCAGTGACCGTTCGCAGGGCTTCATCATCACTACGGAGTATAAGAGGCTGCTACAAGTCCCATTCATACTCAACATAAAAGTGAATGAGGCAGGACACAAGGTGCTTCACCAACCCATTCAGGATTTATTGGTAAAATGTGGGTGTTAGCAGTGCAGAGCAAGCTGCTTATAGCATTGGGCATTTTTCTGGACTCCGTGGATTTTAGTCCCACCAAACAAACACATTAGCAAAGAAACATACTGTATGGTGTGTAAAAGAAACGCACATAGCTGATGCAGTGTGTTTGCGATAAAAAAAACTTTGCCTTATCACACATTAATTCCGGTCTGTTTTGGTCATTGATTAATGACATTCTCTACTTGTACTGCTTGTGTTTTCCTCTGCATAGTCACTTCTACTCTACAAGTTATTTCTGTTCTCTGTTTCTCATTTTGTCAGGAATAATTAATGGTGAATATTTACCTAGATTTCATTGCAGAAAGTGGTTTCTGAAGTTGAATAGTTCCTTACTTGATCTTGGGTCAGATGGCCTTGTTGTACAGTTGAAGTACTTCTGGCTGATCTGCTCTTTTGCCCATTTTGATGTCTCTAGTCTTTGGTCTTTAGACATGGCACCATAAAACTTCTTCAGCATCTCCATACTGGAACCAACAACCAATTTTACAATATTAATAAAAATAAACCTCAGAGACACTGAGGGAAGTGATTACATAAAAGCACACTCACATATTTTTCAGATGTTGTTTCTTTCCTACACTTGTTGGAAGGATCATTCTTGGCATATTCTGCAGCACAGGTCTGGCAGCCAACAGCAGTGCGTTATAATCATCTGAAGTCATGTTGATTTCACTCTCTGTGTTCTGGTTGCTCAAAGACATCCAGCAGAGAGGGGCCACACATGCTTGAATGTAACATGCAGATGCCTCCTGAAGGAATGAGAGGGTGGTCAGAAATAATTAAACTGACAGAAAGCTGCATTGATTAACAGACTATATTTTTGTTTCATAATCTCTTTATTAGTGGAAACTCTAGCACTGACAGAGGAGTTCCTCATCAGCTTGATCATGGTTGGAAGATTGTTGAAAGTCTGCATCCCGTTTGTCTAAAAAATGAGAGAGAAAAGAATCAACTAATGAGAACAATTGACTGGTAAAATTACCCATCAAACATTAAGAAAACAGACTAGACACTGGACAGATATAACTTGACCCTTGTATGGTATTTGGGTCAAACTGACCTAGTTTTACATTTTTCTAAGAAAAAAATGGTCACTCAAAGGCTTTGTTTTCCACAAGGAGCACCCCCACATAAATGTGAATGAAAAAACTCCATCTCCATCACTCCATCTTTTTTCAAAATAAGCATGATTTATGACACCCAACTTGAGTGTAGTGGATTTTTTAACATCAAATATAACCCCAAAAAAACTAATCATACTTCATTGTCAATTGTGTTCCCGTAGAGACTGATTGTAATCATTCAACATATGTCATCTCTATTAGGAGAGCCACAGGGGTGGATAATCAATGATCGATATTTCATTATCTCTATGTGAAGAAATGTGGGTTAAATGTACTTCTGTGTGTGTGTGTGTGTGTGTGTGTGTACATGTGTGTATTTGTACCATGTTATTGACTGGGTCTTTCTTGTGTTCATCAGGAGAGACCATATTCAGGACTTCAAGAAAAGTAGATAGGAGGGTGTTGGACTGATCCGAGTCTCTGTCCGCCACAGGCAAGTCACTGCGATATGAAGAGTGAAAACAATTTTTTGGATGAATTGTTTTAACTATAAGGTGTTGTAGTTTATTTGTAAAATTTAACAGAGTCCGGTTTCACTTTACTTCATATTCTTACATCCTCCACAGTAGGAGCACAGCACATACTGTTAAACATTTTGGCTGTCTTGACAATAACTGGCTTTTAATTGATCACATTTTTTTGCAGCAAAAAGAAAAAAATAGACATATGTTGACTCTTCAAGAAACAAAACAGACAGCTATAAAAGAACAGAATAACCTGTTATTGAAGATAGTTTTCAGCATCGGCAAGTTAGGCACCAGATATCCTGTAACAAAGCAATCCATATTTATGTATTTCTGAGTTTTTTAATATGCACCAGTTGTGACTCATGTAACAGAAGACACTTCAGAATAATTGAATAATTTGATTAAAAAAAAAAAAACATTGTGCAACGAGAGCTCCCTCACCCTTATTCTGGCAATTCCTCATCTGATGAAAAAAAGAGAGGCAGACATGACATCATCAGATAAAAAATAGTAAGGTTACTGTATATATATATATATATATATATATATATATATATATATATATATATATATGACATTTGAGTGATTGCATCTATATACAACTATCAGCAATAACACTCAGTAACATCAGCATCAATGGCTGATGTTAACAGAACTGGTCTCATTATGGTTGTTTGCAATCTCAGCACAAAACACAGCAAACTTACACTGGAACTCATATTCATAGTCTATATATTTTATTTCATTTAATTTGCTATTTAAAAAAAGACATTTTTTAGTACATACTGTAAATGTATATTGTTATGACTTAACTACTTACTTAACGAGTTCATGCTGCTGAAATAAGTGAATTTTCCCCAATGGGGGCTCAATGAAAAATATTCTATTCCATATACTCAACACTGTCCTGCTTAACATTAGAATGACTGGAAAATACAAAAATCTTTCACAACCTCTATATAAAGATAAATCAATATTATTACTGCAAAATTTAAGTCAGAGTATTCAGGAAGTTGTGTACCATTTTTTTGACCATGTCTCTGAGGTCACGTTTATTTTCAGGCATCACATGTGATGGTTCTGCTGAACAGAATAATTATGAAAAGACACATCTTTATGTACACAGAAACAACACAGGTATATTTAGACAGTTATGAGAGGAGATGATGCCTGTGATGGCGTTGCTGCTTACCTAAGGCTGCACAGGTCACAATGAGCAGAAAGAGAAATGTTCCTCCTTTTGGGGCCATGGTGAGAAGCCCTGTCCACCTGCCCGTTTAACATGAGGACATAATTAGTGACTTCCAGATTTGTAATCTTTGCATTTTTAATTATATATATATTCCTTTCCATTTCCAATGGAAAATAATTAAGTTATTTGTTATTAGGTCTCCAGTTGTTATGGAACCTGTCTCCATGTGAACCATTTCTATCCCTTGACGCTTAGATCTAGCTGCCACCTATGCTGCTCATCCTATGGGAGGCTCCACAGACTCCATGCTGAGCAAAACAGGTACACTATGTACATGTTATTTAGATTTGCTTCTCAACCACTTCTGCTCAAACAAACTTTGAATTCCACCTTGGTTTTCACACATTGGTACTTCCCTCAGACATTTGCATTTTGGTATTTTGCCTCAAATTTGTTTGCAGTTATTTGACTTTTCACTTGAATATACCCAATTCCCAGAATGGTAAAGACAGATAGATAAATGATCAGCTCTAAAATAACTCAAGACCTTGTACAGACTTGTGCAGTCAGACAATATTTTATTACCTAATTATGCATTTGCTGAATAAATTATCAATCAACGAGAGTTGAAAATAACCATTAAAACATACAAATAATTGTATTATACATGTACACCTTAATTTTTTAAACATGATTACAGTCCTTAAACTATCAACTCATCGCAAAGACTGAAAACAGAAATAAAGAACATATTTATTTATGTATGAGTTGTTTTTTACTTACAGTAACAGGATCTGCTGCCGGTCTGATTCTAGAAACGATGTAATTAAAAAAATCAGGATGAAGACAAAGTGAAGATGTGCGTGTTGTCCCTCTGCCTCTCTCTCACATCTGATGTGAGCTGGCTAGGTGGTTACCTGTCCTCCACTGACTCACAGCAGGTGCATGTTATTAAAATGTGTGTGTGGGAGAGAGTGAGAGAGAGGCAGACCAGGATTATGAATTGTTCTGATGACAACCTGGAAATTAAAATGATTAGACCAAGGTGATCTAATCAAGTTGAAAACAACAACTTTCCTAATAATCTAATTCATAAAACCGAAATTTCAAATCTGACACAACAACACACAATGCTGAGTGACACGCTGACACCAGATAATACAGGAATGAGTCTTGACTGGAAGAGCGAGTGTGCATTTATTTTTTTCAGGTGGTGTAACAGGATGCCATGATTGTACAACAGATCCTTTCAAATGACAGCTGGAAAAGATGGGCTGGTAAAATAAATGAATAAACAAATGAAAAAGGCTCATCCTCATGACAACACAGGCAAAGATTATACAGCAGCACATCTGAATGTTAAAGCCACTGCAAAAGCAGGTGAAAGAGCAGGTGTGATGGTACATTGATGCTAAATGAAACAATACAGAAACCTCACTTTTTGTTTTACTTCCCACATAAATAAATACGACACCAATTTTCCAAAGGCACAAAAATGAATGTGTGTATTAAAAGTAAGAAATCACAAACTAACAAGGGAAGGAAATTGAGAGGAGAAAAATAAAAAAAACCAAACAAAAGTACAACAAAAAAAACAAAAGTAAATACATATCACATTTTGACTGGTCCATGTCCAGATCAATGCAGTATACCACTCAACAACTGTGGGCACATTACAGACCACAGACTGAAGGTTCTGGTGGTTGCAAGCAGTAAACATTCAGCCATCAGTTTGTCCTTTCACAATCATGTTGATGATGTGACAGCATGGTGTGACAAAGAGCACATACTGTATGTTACCCACAGGACATCCTCCCCTCATTAACTTGTAATTAATCTCACTCATTAGGGACGCCTGTTACCATCTTCCAAATTAGCTGGCTTCCTGTGTGTGTGTGTGTGTATTAAAACTAACAATAACTCTATAAAGTGAACAATTAATAGATAACAGACATGTTATGCTCTGAACGGAAAAAGAAAGGAGAAGCACTGGGACTGTTGGGTGCATTTCATTCCATGTTTTCTTCCATTTTGGAGCCAAAAACCACGTGAAGGTTTGGTTTGGTGAAGTAATCTGAAAAAACATAGACACTTGTTAGTGGACGAGATTAAGCTTGTGTGTGTTGTTAATTGTTAAAGTGTTGTTAATTTGTCTCCCTATAACCATTTATACAGTTTTGTTCACTCAGACAGCCCTTGTTGGTAGGATCAAGTCACAATAAAATGACATCAAAGCCAAACATGACATGCTAAACACTGATCACTTTTGTGTGTGTTAAAGTGTACGTACCTGCAGCAAACTCTCGGATGTCAGAGGGTCTTTTAAGGAGCACATCTCTGCAAGAGGAGGAGAGGAAGCCTAGTATAGTAACTATAACTACAGTCTGATGTCTACTAGGGCAGCCTTTGAGTTTTCTTAGAAAAATCATTCACTACACAGGCTGCTTCTTTAATAGTAGATACAAGGAGGCATCAGACATATTACTCTTAAAGCAGCCCAGACTTTTATTTTGTTTATTTGTTTGTGAATAAATACATGTTGCCGGCACCATATTTTCGAAAATATAATATGTGTAATTTTTGTGGATGCTGGCTCTAACGTAACTGAATAATGAACAAACAAAACACAGGAAAGCATTAAATGTATTTTAAAAAGTAACATCTACAGATATAGAATAGTTTGGCTGAGGAAATGTGCAGGGAAAACTCTGTTTTAAGGCACACTTGTAGAAACTTTTATTTGGACCTTGTATTCATTTTGTATTGTCCCACATGTAGCCTAAATGTAGCAAGAGTTACTGTTATTAATTCACTTATCATAGCTATTATTAAAGACAGCTTAGTTAGCGATAGACTAGAAATATACAATAGTAATATCAGGAGGAAACTGGTGTAGTTTAAACTTGATTTTTCTCCATGGGAGAGCTAGCTTACTTCTGTACAACAACACGAACATGTTGAATTTAACCGGCAGACACCAAATTTAGCTAACAGTTAAGCTAGATGCTAACTGGCTTTATTTTTAAAGAGAAAATTGGCAAATCTAACGTCAACTAACCGTAGGAAGTCGCCTATTAACACTTCTACTTCTGGATGCGACCTCAAATACTTCTCGTTGTCGATTCTCGTCTTGATCTGAGAATCCAAAGAGAGCGGAGTTGAAAGTCGTTACTCAAGCAGCACCAGGCTGTGGTTTGTGGCTAGCTGATGTTAGCGTTAGCTTTGTAGCGTTTGTCAGGCAGTTTTTACCTTGAACTGTCGCAGCCGCTCCTGCTGCTCAGCACTTAAAGCACCTCCGTCCAGTTTCACCAAACCGCCCTTTCCAGCCATCACTGTCTAAAAGTGGTGGAGGCACAGAGCTGTGTCACCTGTTACAGACACAGCTGGTACGGTCTGTCTATGCCTGCTTAACAACTGTTGCCGTGGAAACGATCCCCAGTAATTAACGACTGCGTCCGCCAGGTGGCAGCATGTGACAGAACAACCAGTTCATTTTGGGAACGATTTGGGAAGCGTACAACAGGAAAACAGAGCCCCTTATATTCATACAGACACACAAGAAACAGAAAAAAATGTATGAAATGTATGTATCATTACTGCCATATACTATTCTGATAAATACACAAATCATATAAGTTTCATTTTGTTTAAATTTACTAAGGATCTTATGGCTGGATTCACTGTTATATGCTTTACATACAACTTTCACTCAAAGGAAATCTCCTTTGCGTGAAAGCATACAACAGTGAATGATACATACAATATCCTTATACTTCTTTTTATTATCCTGTATGAAAAGAATGCAAAAGTGGCCACTTTCAAGAGTAAATCTATATCTGTCTAATCAGTCTAAAGGAAGGGAAAGTACTTTTGAAACTTTTGGCAATAGTATGTGTGGAAATTGAAAAGACACGATGCACGATTTTTTGATAAACCTTTGAACAACCTTAATAAAAATTATATACAAACAGAACAGTTGCTCTTATTGTACAGACAAATACAACAACAATAAAAAGTCTTTTAGAGGTATTTTAGAAATGAGAGAGAGAGACATAGCCTACTATACAAGCTCCTGAGTTTGCGTCCAAGCTTATTGGAGGATTATAACAATTTTAAGTCCTTTATCCTTTTGTCTTGTGACACTGGCTGTGGCGAGGTTTATTCCCCTTTCTGCCTGCTCATCACTCCCGGGGGACAAAGAAATAACTTGTGTTGTTGAAGTGCATGGCTTCTGTCCTCTCTTTCAGCTGTTGTTCCTGTTCTTCTTCCTCTTTATTTTCTTTGTTTTCTTCTTCCATTGCGCTTGATGGAGGTTCTTTGTGACAAGGAGGGGCAAAGGTCTCCAGAGCCTGCCCTTCTGGAGGTCCTGAGGCGGAGGACGGTGCCCGAGAAGAGTCACTGCACCTGGTGGCAACACTCAGACTCTGGAGTTTAGGCATAAATCTGTCCCTGTGTCTGAAATGGAAAAAAGAGACGTTTTCTGATAGAAGAATAATTTGCCAAGGTTGCAGATCCAGGATGTCCACCCACAGGCTATTATTCAACAAATTCTATAACTGCATCAGGGTTTGTTGTACAGCAGGAAATACAATTTTCTCTCATTTCTGTCATTACAATATTCACTACCTGAATATGTAGGCAGCCAAAATGACAGACAAGAGAGCAAGTGAACCAGAGATCCACAGGATGTGATGGGACACCTCCACTTCGGTTTGCATTGGTTCAGAAACTGCAGTAGAGACAGGAAGAGTGTGAGAAATCCTGATGGAAGAGAAGGATTTCCATGCAAGTATGTGTTTGGGTGTGACTGACTGTGTGTGTGTGAGAGATAGGTGTGTTGAGCCATGTTTCCTGTGGCTTGTTTCGTTGTTAAGCCTCAGTTATTATGATGACATGGCTTCCTGTTGAAACCCAGTGGGGCAGAGGGGGTTTTCAGCACTAACAACATTTAAGAGTCCCCCCAACACACACACACTCACACACACACACACAATCAACAAAATATTTCACTGTCTGCTCGCTATCTTACCATCAGGCGTATCATAGCCATCCGCACCAGAGCCCGCTTCCTACAGTATGGTAACAGGAGAGACGGTGTGAGACACCGGAGGCAGGATAACAATGAATATGGTATTCAGCACGTGTTGGAGGCATTAATGATGTTCTCACTGACACACTGAGGGTCGTACCGTTGTGGCAGATAGATCATAACTCAGCACCTCGTCTGACTGTTTGTCTGAGAAGACAGAGATCCATACAGATGTTAACTACTTTGACAAAAAAGAAACTGCAGCAACAGATCTTTCATCTACACATGAAATGAAATGAAAAACATATTTTAGATTGTGCATTGTTGAGGTCAGTGTTTCCCAGCTGTAGGTTTGGGAACAGCAAAAGATCTCAAGACTGGTCGGTAAGACAGGAACCACCATCACAAGCAGTAAACTGCCTGGCAACCACTGATCCCTTGAGTCTTTAAAGTTTAAAGCAAATTTGGCTTGTCTGAGAATGGGCGCGTGATCCCTCCATCTTTAGGAAACTATTTAAAAGTGCATTATCTGTTTATGTTCTGGTTGAATCTAGCAACAACTAAAACTTCTCCTGTGTGCCAAGTGTAATTCTTTATGGTGGCAATGCAGAAAATTCAAATGCTCCTGTCTAGAGACAGTGACTGGTTTGTCCATTCTAGAAAGTATGTACAAACATGGAACATGGAGCACTATGAGGAGGATCCATAAAATAAATAAATATTAATTAAATAAATATTACATTAATGGCCCATTCTAAACTAATGAAAACACAATTATTATTTTATACTATGGAAAACATTATTTCATGTTCCATTTCTGCCAATTACACACATTTAAACACATGCGGTAACCTGTGGGAAATTCACTTCTTTGCTCATTTTCTGAGAGAAGATCAATAGTATTTTCAGGTTGGTACAATAAATATGGACTTTGAGCCAGTAGTTAAAGAGACTGGAAACAGGGAGACATAGCTTGCTTCTGTTAAAAAAGTCAAAGTTTATCAGCTGCCCACCTTACAAACAGTGTGTTAAATATGAGCACCACATGTAAATATTAATCTATTCATCTAGCTCAGAAGAAAGTGAATTCTCTAAACAGTCAGTGTGATATTTGGAGGATTTAAATATAAATAAATATAATATATTAAACATACTGTCCTGAAAGTGGAAAGCGGTTTCATTTTCAGGTTTACTGTTAAAATTTGTGAGACCATTTGTCACTTTATATTGGTATATTTCATTTTGCAAAGAACATCAGAATGTAAAGATGCATTTATATAATGTTTCCAGGATCCTGAATATTGTACGATTTGCACAGTAATTATACTTTTTTTTTCTCGGAGAAGAACATCTGGAAGTGATAAAAACATGTACGTATGGTGGGCGAGTGTTTAAGAACAGCTCTTTTGGAAAACCAGATCATACGGTAAGGAAACAGGAGGCCTTCATCCTCAGGTTGTCATGACTACTTTTGTCTGTGCCCAGGCTGACTCATTACCGAGGCATAAAGCTCAATGATTTACAGAGCCACGTCATTTATATCACTTCATTTGAAGTTTCCACTGACAACACCATCAGCTAAATGCATGACCTAATTTTGAGACTTGAAAATCTTGATCCAATACTTTTATCTTTAAGCGTGTGTGTGTGTGTACCTGTTGTCGACAACCAACTGCTGGCATACACTGGTGTACTCCACTCACTCCAGTGACCATCATAGTCCTCCTTAGTTCTGAGTTGTATCACATACTCAACACCAGGCAGTGCATCATTGATAGTATAGGACCGCTGATTTTTAATCACATGTATCTACATAGACACACACAGAAAGACAGCCTCGTAAAGACACATCACGATTGTCAAGTGAATGTTTAATTATTTTAGACCAGAAATGGTGAAAAATTACACATAAAAGTGTATCAGCACGTACCTGCCCATGAAACAAGGATTTGAGAGGCTGGTATTTGAGCTCGTAGCTTAGGTCAAAAAAGTTGTCATGACACTTCCAGGAGACAGGAAAACCCCAGGTGACCCTCATCTTCGTCTCCTGTCCTTCCTCCTGTCGCACTGTCACATCTGATGGAGGGTCTGGCTTCACTGAGGGAGCAGGAAGCAGAATGGTGAGTGCTTTAATTACCTTTACATCAGACCAAGCACAAACATGGACACACACAAACTCACAAATGTCCAGAGGTGTGAAGTGCAGCAGGGCGCTGGTGGCATTGCCTGCGATGCTCGTGACACACAGGTAGGCCATGTGAAGGGTCCTCAACTCGTCCTCATTGTGCTCCAGAGCACACCAACAGCGGGACCTCCGAGATGAGTACGAGCACTGCCGACCACGGAACAACTCTGTTGGGCTGAGAGAAGGAACTGGTTCACTCATGAGCTGGATAGAGGTCATAATTTCTCTTTTAAACCTGTTGCAGTACAGGTATTATTCTAGGGTGCCAATGTGGCTTTTCTGTCATTTCTCCACTGTCAACTACAATATAATTACAGATTTTTAAACTCTATTCAGAACTTTTATTTCAACTAATAATCATTTCAATGCTTACTCTGAAACAACAACTTTCATTCCATTCAACTACTTCAAATGAAAAATTTCAGCAGTGAGGTGAGCACATCATTGTTTCTGGCTAACCTTTAAATTTCAGATAAAATCATTATAAAATACTATTTAAAACTCAAATGCTCCAATTTTAAACTTATAGAATGGTGTAAAAAATAGAGTAACCTCTCACAAGTTTTCAGAGAGGATATTTAAGTTATTGGAAATTGATATACTAATTATATTTGTGTTAATATTCACACTAATATTATTATGTATTTGTGTTTTGATACTTCAGCAACATTGTTTTTGAAACTTTCATGCCAACTTTGAATTGAAAACTGATATAAAATATTGTTTCAGTCATAATAATGCAATAATTTTAAAGGTTTGGTTGAAAAGTCCAAGTTTAAGTTATTTGTTGGGAAGTAATAGTGTCAGTTAGTGCTTACCTTTTACTGAGAAAGAGGTAACAGTTGGGTAATATAGTGACGGGCTTCTGAGGTGTCCACTCACAGCGGATCTTACTGCTGGGTGACCTTTTGTAGCAGGAGAGGCTGGGACTTTCTGGAGGCTCTAACACATGTAGAAGACAAGCAGTGAGACTGTACATTCATCATTTATTCAGTCAGCCATTTGTTGTCTTCTACATCAACCACACTGTTAATCATATCACTCTCATTCACTGACAGCCAACAACAAACAATGCTTTTTGTTGTACATTTGGATGACACTTTCCAACGTGACATTTTTAAATAGTAGTTTTGTTCCAACAACGATCCAAAAAACATAGATATTTAATATTTAATGATGGTGAACAGAGAAAAAGTCTGTTTTCCCCTACTTTATTATTCACTTTTACATCTTGCGTAACATCTTTCATTTACAAGAAGTGCATGCATTCAGACTGAGTGGTATATTCACTGTGCTTTTCTTACTCACACTGTGTTATATATAGAAAATAACACACTTTTTGTTTTGTTGTGTGTGTGTGTGTGTGTGTGTGTGTGTGTGTGTTGACACTGGTGTGACTCACCTGCAACGTTTATCTTTAAGGAGAAACTCTCTTTGCCTCTGTGATAACAGGTGTACCTCCCAGAGTCCACCAGTCTCATGGAGGACAGAGACAGCTGAGCTCCTCTCATCTCAAATGTGATTTCACCCCAGTCTCTGTCTCCTTTTCCCACCGTCCTTCCATTCCACTTCCAGTGCAGCCTTGACGTTATGCCCCTTGTTACTCTGCTCCCTTCCTCCTCCTCCTCCTCATAATTGCTCTCACCATCCATCTCCTCGTCGCCCCAGTAGGATTCACCCTTTAGCAGTCTGCTCACACCAGTTGGCCGGACTGTGTGAGTGGTGGGAGAAGCTGTTGATCCTACACGTCCAAAGCTTCTGTCTTCTCCTGCCTCAGCAGGGTCGGAGTCACTGATCATATTCTCTGCATGTTGGTCACTTTTCACCAACACTGAAGTGTTGTTTATAATGTTTACAGTGGTTGCGATTGCATCAGAAGAACTCCCTCTTCTGTTGGTGTGTGACACGCTGACCTTTACTCCATTCACCTCCACATGACCACTGCAGGTCAAAATCAACTTACTGCCTGGGGATAAAACCAACACACCAGGGGGAGGGTCTGCACAGACAAGTAACAAAATCATCATTTAGCAAACTAATATAACCCAGTGAGTGCTCACTGTTTTGACATGGGTATGTGCATGAATTCAAGACGTGCATTCAGACAACACTTTGCATAAAGTTCTTCTGTCTTATGTATTGGTTGGGCACAGCACACATAGAATGCAACGTTGCATAGCCAGAAATACCAACTACTTTTGAACTTCCTCTTTTAATAGATCTCTCTTCTTTACTGTGTTGTCATGCGCTCTCTATGTCATCTCTCACACATTTACATTTCTCACCCTGCCGAATAATGACTAATTTTCTGACTGCACTCAAAACTCATGCAGTCTGTTATGACTTCAACAGGCCTTGTGTATACAGCCTCCTGTTTGGACTTGACTGGCTTGATGTCAGGGGTCCATTGCACCTGTCTATAGCTCCTTGCTCCTACTTTTTTCCAGTTCCCTGTCTTTTTTGTCTGGAAATCAAATTTGGATACCTGCAAATAACGGCTCTGCAGAACATCACATCTACACGGCTAATATGTAAACTGGTTTTAGATGTATTTAGATTACTTGTAATAAAAACGTACTTACTTATTCTAACATTTGAACATTTGCCAGATCTGGTGAATCATTTGGATAATTTAAGTGGCCTACTTTTGACATCAAATTAAATCACTCTAGAAGATTTAATCCAGCACAACAAACAAAGCCAAGGTTAAAAAGACATTTATGGTAAATGTTGAGAGTGAAGCTCGACCCTGGATTTAGAAAAAAAAAAACACAAAAAGTGATTCAAACAAAACTAAATAAAAATAGTAGGCTATGAAGGCCAGTAACTGCCTCGTTAAATTGCACATAATGCCATTTAAAGCAGGTCCCTGTATGTTATTAGCTTAATTATTTCATTATCATGATATCATTTCGCTAAACTGACTTCCACTGTGCTCAAACTGAAAATAAAGCAGCAGAGTTTCATGAGTTTGCTGTGATTCATCTGATATCCAGTCAAAAAACAAAATGAGAATAATCTGAGTGACAATAAGATCATCTACGCGAACACATTTGAACAAAATCACATTTGCTTTTCAGATTAAACACACGCACACACACACACACACACACACACACACACACACACACACTGCCGTGTTTTGAAGGGATAAAAGGTGTACCGTTTACCTTTTCGGGGGCAGGTTCCGTCGAAAACGCCCTGGGTCGATGTGGCGCACAGAACAAACAGCAAGAGGAGAGAAATCCGCATTTTGCGCTTTAGCCTTTGTGTGTTGTTGTGACTGCCATCAAACTTTCCACGCGGACAACAACAGCATGAGCTGTCAGTCCTCCCTGCAGACAGGCTTGATGAAGTGACCTCTCTGGTTGCAGCAGTCTGCTGTCAGTAAGACCCGTTATTGTGAAATCCCAGCTCTCTTCCCCTTGTTCAACCCGTTATACAGAGGAAATCCTCCTGAGCGTCAAAATAAAACCCCCAAGAAAGCTGAAAATCTGCTATTTTAACATTTATAACTAATTCCGGTCATGCTCAGCAAGTCTCTCATTTTCCAGTTACTGTCTGTACCTGTGTGTTTCTTTATTGTTTTCTTTTCTTTGTGTTTATGTTTGTCTTTGTGTCTTATGGAGCAAAGTGATAAACTATGGGAATAAAAGTGCGTCTGCCACATGAAGTTCATCATCAGAGTATTGTGATTAAAGTTACTGCAGAGGAGCCTTTGAGCAAGGCACTGGACCCCTAACTGCTCAGGGCGCCTGGGTGGGGCAGCCCCCTCACTCTGACACATCTCTTCTAATGCATGTCCATGTGTTTCATAACTTGTGTGTAATGTGTAACTGTAAAAATACTAGCCTAACAGAATGTAAATTTCCCCCCCGAGGGATTAATAAAGGGATTCTTTTTCTAATTTCATGCCCCCACCACAATGAAGTCACTTCTACCTCACACTTTGGTTGCTACTTGAAACACCATTTGCATGGACAGTTTGTGTCTGTCACTTGAAAGAGAGATGACATGTTTATTGACCAGCTCCATATTCCACCCAAGGGGCTCAAACAACTCATGGGGCCAAATACTGAGCAGTACATTCATTTCTGGGCCTGGCCTTGTTTTTGCAGATCATGTTAACGCTCTGCTGCATTTTCAGTCTGAGAGTTGATGTGTAGAGAAGACGACCCCAGAACAGGTTTACATCGTTCCTCTGGTTGCCCTACCCTACCTGAGGTCGTTAAATGACAGGAACATTTACAACAACGATGTTCTTGAATGATGGATCAGAAAGAACATGGAGGAATAAATGTGGGCATTGTTAAGGCATCACTATCCCCAAATCCCTCCCCTTTATTTGTGGACGAATAAAAATTGAAAGCACTTACTGTAAGTGAAGTGTACAGATTATTTGATGAGTCACATTTAAATGTCCATTATTAACTTATTTTCTTTGTACACTGCCCATATGGGAATTAAAGTAAGCTAGTGGCAGTTTGTTAACATGATCTGGCCCTTTGTCAGAACCCCAAAAAAAACAATTTGCAAAGATGAGAAAAAGCACAAAGCTTGCTGTAAGGCGCAACTCAACTAGGCCATTATATATTATTATATTAACACATCAATATGATGCAAAAAAGAACAATTAGAGGTATAACAAGTCAGAAAACAGAACAACGGGAGCTAAGGGACACAAGAGTGTCCTGTACCATAAAGCACCGTTCTCATTGAGAACTAAAAACACTTTTTCAGATAATAATGCCTGCGCTGCACTGATTTAATTCTTACTATGCTGTTCATTCATTCAACCCACTGTTGATTTTGGAACAGATCATTAATATTTACCTGTTTCCACATTTCTTCATTTAAATACTGTAAATCTCACAATGTTCCAGTCATTCATCAACAAAGCTATCACATGTCGTGGGAACATGTCTCATCAGTATGTGCCACTTCTTCCACAGATTTATTTGATTTATTCTAGAAGCTTCAGTTGTTGGGAAAAAACCACTGAGCTTTTTTCTTTTTTTTTTTTAACAGTCTTCTCTCAGGGTCCCACAACATGTGATGGACAGATGTGAACAAGTTATTCCATCATTTTACTCATTTACTCTGAATCTTTCACTCAATCTGTCTGGTTTCCTTGGCAACAGAGGGTGGGCTCTGGCTGTTGGATGCAGTGGCCCGAGTCTTCCAACCAAACAGAGCGTCCTGTTGGAGAAAGGAAGATGTGTGTGTTATTTTAGACCTGTTGTCATTTGTGTTACTGACACATGAGTGGAAAAATAACAGCAGCTCACCTGAACGGCACCCAGAGTGATCGTCCAGCCTCCAGGTGAGTCTCCCCCATGACACCTCACTGCAGCGGCGGTGAGGGCGCCGGCACCAAGGGCTTGGGCTGAACCCTGAGGTGCAGCTGCTTCTGAAGCTGGTGGGGGTTGTGTGCATGGAGCGGCATCACTCTGTATATTTTGAACTGGTGCTGCACCTGTCTCCTCCTCGATGGGTGTTTCTTGTGAGCCGCCAAGAACAGAGGAGGAGTTTGAGAGCGGAGGAACTGACCCAGAGAAACAACTGGGTGCTGGGCTGCACTCCCCGGACGCGCTGGGGGGGGTGTGAGCGTGGGTGTGTTTCTTCCTGCGGAGTGTGTCGATCCAGCTTGAGCTGTGTCTGGAGGCGAAGGTGGCCAGGGCCAGAGACGACAGCCTCATGTTCTTCCCTGAGGTGATAAGCTCTCCGAATCCTTCCTGGTGGGCAAAGGCGTAGCCCGACCTCCTGGAACTGCCGCGAGCGCCCAGACGGCCCTCTGACGCACTGCCCACCCCACGCCAGGCTCCTCCCACGCTATGACCTACTGGCTTTCTCCTCTTCTGCCGCACCAGCTGAGTGTAGCGCACCTGGGGAAGCAACACAGGAGAGTTTCAGCAGCTCAGTGCTGTCATTGTAGGTCCATATATTTATCACTACATAGATAAAGCTTTCTTCATCGCTTTTATATACTGTGACACTGAGCAAGCCATAATGCAAAGCAAAGTGGCCCTTCATTCAGATTAAGGATCAATGATGTAGGCAGACTAGACTAGACTGTAGTTGTTGATCAGACTTTCTTTTGCAACTTTTCTACCTCATCTTCGATCATCCAAACTCAAAACTTTTAGACTCAAACTTATCCCCAGCATAGACAGCAGCAATAGTGACTGTAGAGAAACTACAGATCAAATCACACCACCATGAAAGCGGTTTCGGTTGAACTGACTTGAGACACCCTATTGAGGCTACACACTCATTTCCTAAGAGTCATTAGGGTACACTGATTAAGTTTATATTTGCAGAGGATCTACAATATATGCAGCCAGTGACGGTAAGGATGAACTCATCACACACACACACACACACACACACGCACGAACAGTTCGTAATTGTGCAGTTAATCATTGGCTGAGACCAGTTTCCTACTGAGTTGTTTTGAAGACGAGACACTATCACATGTTGCAATGAAGAAGATGGACACATTTTGTGTTTGTGTTTTCTCACCGTGTCTGAGAGCTGAGGTTTGAGGTCCACCTTGAGGAAGCGGAACGCCAAAACTGGAACTATGCATATCACTGTCGCCAGCGCAATAGTTAACCACACGACTGGCTGCAACAACGTGCTCTGGGCACTACCTGCACTCAGAAACACACACATACAAACACTAACATGAACAAATATGTTTCAGGATGTTACAGCATTTCACAAAGACTGTTAGCATAGGGATTATACTATTTATATGACGACCTGGTGGTTGGAAAGTAATTCAGCAGATATTTCAATATAAAATAGAATAGTTTTTTATTCATCCCCCTTTGGGGGAAATTCACTTGCTACAGCATCGTAAACAAGTTATAATAAGAAACAAACAATTAATAATGCTAATGAAATAATAAAATAGGAATAGAAATAATAAATATTTACAGTATGTACTAAAGAAAGAAAAGTAAAGTAAGTATGGCTAATGAAATGAAATTAAACACAATAAATAAAATGTATTATTACTATTTGGACTATGACTGTTATTATTATTATTACTATTATTACCTGTATTTGTTTGTAACCTTACTGACCTTTGTTCTTTCCTTGATTTAATCTTCATAAGCCTTTGTTATGTTTATAGTTTAACAATTTAGAGTATATTATTTGTGTCACTTCGCTTGGCAAATGTGAACCATCCTACAATAAATATACCTGTTATATATTTTTCATTCTGAAATACCTATATTGATATTAGCTACAAAATTCAGTATTGGTCAGCTTCTACTGCGAGTGCGTCACAGACAAATAAAGAGAAAAAGGGGACCGACCTACAAAGTGGAACTGATTGGGAAAGATCCTGAAGAGGGTCAGACTATGCAGAGCAAACATGATGGTGAAGTAGGAGCCCAGAGAGCCCCACACAAACACATGGTTGATAACAGTCCAGAAGCCTGTGTCCAGAGCGATCTACACAATCACAAACAGACACATGTGAATACCCAGTGATGGAGCACACAGCACAGTACAGCTGTGATAAAGATTCTCTCTCACCTGTACGCTGACCACAATGACCAGAGCTGTTGCCGTGGTGACAGCGAAGGTCTGGTAGTCAGCGAGGGGCACTCCGGTGCTCTGAGTGGCGTCAGACAGGACGGCACAGGGGACAAAAAACAGCACCACAGATGTGTAGATGCCCTGGGCGATGCAGATGAAGAACTCCCTCTTGTTGAAGAGGAGGTTGAGCTGCCCCGGCTCGTACAATTTAGGATACTCCAGACTCCTCTGGTCAGGAACATCCTACAGTAAATGAGGAAGTGACGAGCTGCATTTACCAAAATCACATTACTTTGTTACTTTTCATTAAATAATTACATACATTTGACCTGGTAAATATAACACAAAGAGTCTATGACAGGCTATACTTCAATTTTACCACATTCACATTCATTAGTTTAACCTGTTAGCAGCACTAAATACTGCTGATGGAAAAGTAATTAGTTTCAGGTATTTGGTCATAAATTAAAATACAGAAAAAAACTTTGACCTGGTGATGGCAATATATGAAACGTTAAGGAATTATCACAGTTATCACAATTCATCCTGAATATCTGTCCAAAATATGACAATCTATTCAGTAGTTAGAGGCATTTCACTCATTAACCATGTGACACCAGAGGGAAGTCAGTGAGCTAATCACCCAAGAGTTGGTGAGATATGTCAGTCTGGTCCAAAGTGGTGGAATGACAGACCTCGCCATCTGTCACTAGTGTAGCAAAGATATTGTCTCATCTTTCTCTAATGTTGTCATGGCTGATAAATATACAGAGAGCAACATATAATTCAGCAGCATTCATGTGGTTCTTCAGTGTGATACAAAGCATCCAGCATCCACAGCATGCTTGAACAGACCTGGTCAAATATCCCCATGGCCAGCACAGGGAGGGAGGTGTAGACAATGTTATAGAGCGTGATGAAGTACTGATCATATACCGTCTACAAGAGAGAGGAGATGGGCACGTAAATACAGACAGAGTGAAAATCGTGACTACAGTTTCTTCAACCTGATCGTTATAACGGTGTCCTTGTGAGCTCTGGTCTCTGACCTGTGCCGAGAAGCCACAGAAGAAGCCGAACCAGAAGTGCACCATGGTGAAGGCAAAGTTCTTGTAGAAGAAGTAGCAGAGGAAACGGCACATGCGCAGGTAGGACCAGCGGCCGTGCACCAGCAGGAGTCGCTGCAGGAAGCGGAACTGGGAGAAGGAGTAATCACTGGCCAACGCTGCTTGGATCCCCTCCTGACCTGAGATACCGACACCGATATGAGCGCCTGGAGATAAGATAAGATAAGAAAAGAGAACGCCTCAGAGAGAAAGGTAAGCCACTTACAGCTGACTGTAGTTGAAAAACTGGACTTTTGCTTTTGAGGATAAAGGAGAATCTATTTCAACTTATCTAGATGAAACTGTATCACATTCTAGTAAGACACCATTTATATAGTGTTACATACAGTAATACATTTATTATAACACCTGCTCTATTTGTTTCAGCATGATGAAGAGCTTTAATCCAGACTCTTTCTTTCTCAGTGAGTTCCCTACACTTCACCATTTTGAACAGGAGTGAGGAATTTACACTGAATTCACCTTTTTAGACCAAATCTGAGCCAGAACACTGGAATTGTCTGAGAAGTCAGAAATTTATCAAAAATAATAAACAACCACTAAAACACATTATTCAAGAATGACAGTAAATAACTGTGATTTGGCATCTCAATCAAAAACAATTTGCTTTGCAATTTTTTTTCTGCAGCATTGGCAAACGCCTTACACTGGGAGGTGGTCAATTTGTTAAGCACTGTAAGTTCTGACTAATGTTTTCATTAACATGTACTAAATCATTTAACGTTTCAATGCAGTATCAATCTTCTCATTCAATACTCAAACTATTTCTTTGATAAGAACAAGTTTTAGGTTTCCAAGCTGAGCAAGAAAACTTAAGTAAAAGAGATAAAACAGTCAGTTGAAGGTTCCAGGGAGCTAAAGAGCAAACTAACAAGACAAAGCAAGTGCAATGCTGCATTTCAGCAGAAAAAATACCAGATAGTCATCTATAAAGCATTAGTAAATGAATTACTATATTCCTTTCTAAAAAAAAAAGGCACAGATAAAACAAATGCCTCGAAAGAAAAAGAAGTGCAAATTTTAAGATTTGAAGAGCATAAATGATAGGATGTGAAGCAATCCCACCCAGCACTGCTGTATTTCTGCTTTGTACTCATATATCCACATACATATTTACATGACGTACAGCCACAGACAAAGACACAGTGTGATGCAACGCTTACAAAACACAGACTATTACAAACATGCTCAGAGAAACAGAACATTGGGTTATTGGTCTAAACAGACCTCACCCTTCAGCAGTTACACTAACATGTTTATATCATTCTGTATCACCCTGTTGCTAGTCTTTAAAGGTAGGGTTGGTGGTCATCTTCAGATATTTTGCTATATTTGTTGAAAAACAGTAAATTAATAAATCTAATCAATCAATAAAAAAATAAGCCTGTCCAATCGTTTTATTCAAAGTAATGACTGGACCTGACTGTGCATCTTCCTCAAGTTGCTAGCTTTCAAAATATTGTCTTCTGTCTTATTTATCAGATTTCACACACATTCCACCACCTTCAGTCTAACATTTCCACTAGAATCATAAAAAACAAAGTTCTGTGGGTTTGAATAATGTTTGTAATGACAGCCAGCCTGCAGTCAGTAGGAGTGAAGAGGACACTACCCACACTAAAGACGCGAGGAGTTCCTAGCTTGATGAGGACATGACACCTACTGCAACGCACATTTCCACACCATAGACTAGTAACACCAAGTAGATACACAACATCTCCTACACTTCTGCTGAGAACTTCCATTGCCTAAAATGGCCCAATGCCGCTAAACCCTACTTCTCTCTTTCCTCTCCGTCCTGTCCTCCATGTCTGCACAACTCACTTTTGATCATGCTAACGTCATTAGCTCCGTCTCCTATAGCCAGGGTGACGGCCTTCTTGTGTTTCTTGATGAGCTCCACCACCTGAGCTTTTTGCAGCGGGGTGACTCTGCAGCAGATCACAGCTTTGCATGCACACGCCGTCAACACAAACTCCATCTCCATGTCCGCTTCTAGTGCGTGAGCCTACCAAGGAACACGAAAGAGAGAGTTTAAAAGTTTGAAAGTAAATAGCATAGGGTTCAGAGTTGCACCTGTGGAGGAAAAGTACTAGAAAAGTAAAAGAGGAATATGTTTTGTTGTTGGAAGTTACACATTTGGCAGTTGGCAGTTTAATTCTGCATGGCCCCTGCTTGCTTTGTGTACGTGCATGGTGTTGGAGCGTGGGGGCTTGCTATTCATACCAGGCTGTGGCCGTTGATTATGAGGGCAAACTCTCCAGAGATGTTGTCCATGAGGTTGGAGGAAGGTGGAGGAGGAGGAGGGTTCTGCAGCTGTTTCCCTCTTCCTCCTCCTCCTGCCATAGCATCTCCTTCTTGTCCTTCTGTGAACCCATTACCCATAAAGCATTCCTCCATCCCCTCTGCCTTGCCTCCATCTCTGCCTCGTGAGATCTCGATCATCCTTTCCCTCGCCCTCCTGGAGAGGAAGAAAATAAACACAACATCGACTGGGCTTAAGGAAAACACAACATGAGTAAGTAGAGGAGGAAATAGGAGAGATGAGATATGAATCAATGCAATGGTGTCATGATGTTGTAATGTTTAAGTTATCTGAGTCTTGAATGCTAAACTTTTTGCACTTTAGGGTATGTTTTGCATTTAGCAGTCAAATGCTGTGTGATGTCATTGTCATACTTTTTTTTGCAGTTCCATTTCCTTCACTTTCTTCACTATACCATTCACTGTATTATATTTATCATGCCACTCCATCTGCTGTGTTCACTAACTTTTGTCCCAAACATTTCAGTCACTTATGTTGTATATAGTACATGCTTAGTTATTCACTATTGATATTCACTTATTGTACATATGATGCTATAGTTTTTCTTACTTGGTCATTTTCTACTGTTGTTATTATTCTTATTCTTTTTATATGCTCTTTTGTATGCCCTCCTTGTAATGTTGCACTATCCACTTTGCTGCTGTAACGATGCAAATTTCCCCATCTGTGGGACGAATAAAGGATTATCTTATCTTATCTTAAAACGTTTCATCAGAATAGTCTGCTGTGTGAAGTCTTTCCCGTACCACCAAGCCAAGTTCCTGACAACTTTTGTTGTAATTGCAGTGAGGTCAACACAGCTAAACTAAACTCAACACATTTTTGCAATTCACACAAGCTACGGGAACTGTAGTATGCAATCATCAGGTCATACAAAATGTTTAAGAGCTATGATTCGAGCCCTCACACACCACGCAGTGCAGAAGACCAGTCACAAGAGCATCCCACAATTAAACAAAAATGATGTGACTGTGATACTGACGTTTAGAAAACTCATATGCACATCAAATGGAACACCACCAAAACTGACTGAGATTTTTTGGCTTTTGGGGACCACTGACACAGTGGTATTATGATGCAAACACTTGTACAATAGCAGGAAATTAGCAGAACATGGAAGTGAAAGCAGTACTCTGTTTAGAATGTGAAAAATGTAAATGTGAAAGTGTGATACAAATAATTAGTCCCTAAAATTAATGCAACTGACCTGAGTTCCTGCCGTACGCTCTGGACAGTCTGTCCACTGACGATGAACACCTCGGTCATGTCATCTGTGAGCATCTTGCAGGAATAACCTATATTGACAGCCGTCTCTATGTGACAGAAAGGGAAAGGGTTTACTGGAGTTCAGTTATTCATTTAGCTGAACACGTTGAAGATTCACCATAAAGAGAAGAGGTGCCACATTTATAGTGCAGATGAATGAAAAGTTGAGCTGAGCATCTTTATATCTTATATTATTATATTTACACGTGAGAAAAGTTGTCTAATTCCACTGCCATAACTAACATAACATTACACTTTGAGGACTCACTATAGACAACATGAAACATGCAAGTTTTGCCGTATTTTTACATGGACCACGTGTTTGCATTAGATTTGTCCACTCTGCAAACAAGAGTGTCAGCACACGATGTCAACAGGTGGTATACATTGTGTGTACACATATTGACGCTGTGCTGAGTTAACCTTTACTATTTGTTTGTTTGGTTTTTTTTGCAAATGATGGTGCTTTTCAAAAAAAACTGTGCGAATGGGAATGTGTCTAACCCTGCTTGTCTCCAGTGAGAACCCAGATTTTAATGTTAGCTAGAGAAAGGACGGCGATGGTCTCTGGGACGCCTTCCTGCAGCTTGTCCTCTATAGCCGTGGCTCCCAGGAGCTAAACAAACACACACACACACACACACATAAATTCCAGTTACAATACAGGCAGGAAATTTAAGTATGGTATTAAGTAGGGCATAAAAGCAATTCAACTCATTAAATCAACCATCAAACACAACATCCTGTACTGAGAAGATCTGATGGTGTTGTTTAGCTGCAGTAAAATAATTTACCCTCGACAATTAGAGTCTGGATGATACATCCAATGAAATCCAGACTTCCCTATTTTTTAGAGTGCCATTTTCATTCTGTTTGAGGAAGGAAGTCTGTTTAAATTGTGTGAGAAACAAACAGCTAAATGATTCCACATAAAGAAAGTGAAAGTCAGACACACAACATGGACATGGATGCATACACTCAGACCAAGTCACTAACCATCATGTCTTGTTCTATCTGCTCGTAAGCGGCTGCCAGTCGGTCCTCTCTGCAGCTGGAGGCCTTGTCAGCGCAGCGGTGGCTCTCTGACCACGACTCCCACTCATCCTCTGACAGGTCCCTGTAGGCCAGCGCCAGCGTCCGCAAACCATCAGCTGCATATTCCTAGAGTCAAATATACAAACACTCTGACATGAGGATACTCATGAGGTGAAACAATGAGTCCTACTATAGTTGACTGTCATTAGTCTGCCACATACTGTATCATAAACCGACATAATGAGACACTAGATGGCACTGCAGCTCCATCCATACATCCAGGGGTTAACGGGTTTGCATATTTACTCACATTGAGGTGGTCTGAGGTTATGTTCATCAGCTCCTGGTTGCAAGCGTGGAGTCTCTCCAGCAGCACAGTGTCGGCTCCTTTACAGTACAGCCGGATCCTGCCCTCTGGGTTACGCACTGAGAGCAATGAAGACAACCTATTTAAAGAAATCCATACAGCTCTTCCATCACCTTCAAACAGCGAGAGACTTCAGACTCTCCTCTTTTTTCTTCTTCAATAAATGTCAATCCTGCACACAGTGGGTGACATGCTGTCCATAGTGCATCATGGTCTTGCTGGAGTAGTTGCTCAGGCCACACTGATTTATGAGCAGTGATTTCTGGGCAGTTTTCCAGCACCTTACAAGAAGGCCAATAACAAACATAACTAATAGCTGAGTTCCTGTCATTTGCTGGGATGTGGATCATGATTTAAATACATATTTTTGATGAAGGCCAGCTCCCTTTATGTTAACAACATTGAAAGTACAAAATAAGAGTCTGAATAGTCCAAGATCTCAGATTTAAAGTGATTTCCACCTGAATTTTATGTCCCTGTACACTAGGAGTGTGACAATATATACCAGTATGGTAATGTGGTATTTAAAAGTTAAATACTGCCATCATTTTAATAACACACATATATTGTATAAACAATTCAGTGTCTGTTAAATCACTTTATATATGCAGTTATAGTTACAAACGATTTTTTGTAAACTGAAAATAATGATTTCTCCACACCTATAACAGACATCCTCTTGCGTATATTGTTGAAGTCCAGTATGGCGAGCAGAGTGTAGGTGACCAGTCGTCCCATCTCTGTGGTGGTTATCGTCCCGGGTGTTCGGGAGCGAAACACAAAACCAAAGTTTCTGGCTGCCGTCACTAGTGCACCCTCATCTGGAGACTGAGCCTTGTAAACCAACTCTCCTGGGTTCACAGATGAAATGATGGTGAATAATGAGTAATAAATGACTGATGATAAATGACCATTTTGTTGTCAAATCCCTGATTCCTCGCTCACCCTCGCTCTTCTCCTCACTCATGACGGTGTGACAGAGGGACAGCAGCCGGAAAAACTCCTGGGTGTGTGCGTCTCCCACTTTCACTGATTCCAGCAGGGAGTTGTCATAGAAACAGAAGCCCGGGTCTGCCAGGGGGTTGAAGGGGGTGAAGTCCAGTCTCTGGAGATAAATTGGGAATCTAATGTGCCATAAACTAGGAGTACATACTGTATATACCCATACATGTGTATGACTGTGTTAGTGGAACAAAAACAAAAACGGCTGCTCACCTTTGGCTGAGGTCCCAACGGGTCTGTTACCTCACCTGACAGTAACACACACACACACGCGCACACACACACACACACACACACACACACACACACACATAAGGCGTGTGCATTTTGATTAAACTCGGTGCCACTTCATTAGGCACACCTGTACAATTTAATGCGGTCCAACACAGCTGTTCAGCCATTAAGTTCATAAAGTCAGCTCATAAGTCTGCTTATGATGTTCACATTTTGTTGGCAATATCATAGATGTGTTTAATCAATTACATGTTGTACTGAACTGCATTATATTCAGAGGTATTTCTAATATTCTGCTCCCTCATGTATGTGAATGGGAAGGACAAACATGTAACGTAGGGCTGTACTAAACCACTTCTAACTCTCTACTCAGCGCTGAGCAATAATTGAATTAAAATTATTAAAAAAAAACATTAAAAACTTAAAAGGCAAACTTTAAGGCAGAACAGTACTGAAATGCAACAGACTGTGTAGGTGTGCCTAATAAAGTGGCCATTAAGTGTTTGTGTGTGTGAGGATGCACACTTACCATAGGTCTGCCCATTGATGGAGCACTTATTGAAGCTCATGATGTTCTGAGTGAGAGTTCCAGTCTTGTCACTGAAGATGTACTCAACCTAAAGGAAACAACTTAAATGGTATCACTAAATCTAAAGTTGAAACATTACTTAAAGTAAGAAGATGGCTATGCTTTTAAAAACATATTCTAAACTAAAAATAAAGAACTTCAACTTCATATTAGATCTAAATCTTCTTAAATTATACTGAACACTAATCAAAGCAATATACTTTTCAGACCAACATGAAGCCTCCTCATCTCTGAATTTAGGCTTATTTTATTTTTGGTTGTGTTTCATTTGTACATTAAGAAAGCGGTTCAATCAGTTACTGCAGGAAGTATTGAGACGTTTATCGAAATACATTTTAAAAGAAATGATGATTCATTAATTCGTTTTCATTCATTTTTTTTTTTTGCCTACCTGGCCCAGCTCCTCGTTCAGAGTGGTGGTTCTTGCCTCGGCTGCTGTGTTACACTGTGAGCAGAACATCTGCTGGTCCCAGTTAATAAAGTAGCTGTGACCCAGTCTGATCACTTCCACACTGGTACACAGACAGGTGAGAAAAACATGTGGTTACAACAACAAAAGTCATCCACCTAGTGCCAACTGAGGTTCTACAACACTGAACCTAGAACAGTGAGAAACAGGACAATAAAATGCTCACCAGCTAGTACTTTATGTTCACAGAGCACAGAGCAAATCGTCACATACTCATGTACTAGTCAGGGAGTAGTGAATGTAAAACTTTAACTCACTAAATCAGAGGTGCTGGGACCACAGTAGTGGTTTGGAGAACACTGGAAATAAATATCAAACAGCGTAATGTTTGATTTTTGTTTACACATACTTTTCATTTTGCATGATGACTTCTCACCTGACATACAGAGAGATGGGCACCACGGTGTTGAGAATGATGACGTAAGACCAGAAGGAGAGGAAGGCCGAGAACAGGAAGTTGTCCACAGGAGGGTCCCAGGGCAGGTAGCTCTGAAACAGGGAGCCCACCTCTCTCTCCCACACTGCGTTACCCACGGCCAGGATCACACCCATACACACCAGGAAGCCAAAGATCTGAGGGAAACATTACAGGCAGTGAGCAAGTACAATCAGATATCTTCAATTTGGATCTCTGGTCAGTTGAGCCCAAATTAGGATAGAATATAGGAGACATATGAAACTAGATTCAAGCCACTGAGCTCATATCCTGAAAATAGTGACTGTATAAGCCATGAAAGTGAGAGGTTTGGGGTGTCCTACCCAGAGGACCAGAGTGTTCATCAGGCGATCGATGCTTGTACGCTTAAACTTGGTGCGACCGCTGTTCTGCATTAGCTTGGTATCTGGGCCTGAGACAAAAACAAAAAGGAAGTTAAACCTGTTTTTACACATCAACACAAACATACTTTCACACACAGATATAAACAGACCTGCGAAGATGACCAGGCCATAGCAGGCCTCTGTGTTGCGGAGGACACATCCTCGTAGCAGCATGTTCTGGTTGGTCAGGGGGTATTTCTTGTCTCTCCAGTACAGAGTCCCACAAAAACGATCCAGCTTGTTGTTGGGGGGCTCACACACCACCTCACCTTCACACACACACACACACACACACACACACACACACACAGTCACCAAATTACAGTATTAGGCTTATTTTCCTGGCTGAATGATATACTGTACTGATTTAATCAACCATGTGACATCAAGCTGAAACACACACCTTTCGAAAGTTGATACTGTATGTGGGTTTATTTGCTGCAGTAATGCTTTTCTGCAGCAGGTAAGGAGTGTGTGTGTGTGTGTGTGTGTGTGTGGGCACCGTGCTGCTGACACAAATGTCTCTCGCTGTGTGAGACTAGTGGGCGGGTGTAATCGGCTGTGGTCAACGCTGGCAGGGGTGGGCAGAGAAAAAGTTTGTGCGTGTTCTTTTTATGTTCATGTGCGAGGGTGTGAAGGTGGATAACATTTGTCTTATAAACACTGAAACCTGTTGACCTAAATATTTTCCTTCCGAGAAAAGAAGAAGAAGAGGATGAGTGATCTCAAAACTCACCGTCGAACGAAGCCAAGTTGTTCTGGTCTCCGAGTTCGGATGTCACGGACACAGACTGACGGACCTTTATATTGGTCTCTCTGAAAGATAACGGAGCACAAAGCAATTTATAGTGTGTTTCTGTTGCTTCTGCAGATTGCAAGGAACTCTAAATTGATGGTAAAGTGTTGTGGTGTTTTCTGACCCGTCCAGCTCGGCTGTCTCAATGTAACACAGCCCGTGAGGTTCGCTGCTGGACAACAGGAGCAGGTCAGCCTGAAAATAGACACGATAGCTGAGCATCCACTGCACTGCACTGACAGCACAGGAACAGAATTAGTAAAGCCCAGATGGTACAATGATAAAAAAATGATTCACATCTGCAAACAAGTTAGTAATCAATGCAGCCTCCCCTCATAAGTGCATAGTGTACTGAATCTGTCTCTAAATATTCATCCTGATCACATTCATATCCAGAAACTTACAGGCTGATCCCTGAGCAGCTCAGTGCTAGGTTGGTGGATAAATTAGTCTTAATTAAAATGTGTCCTAAGGACTACTGATCACTGTGTGTGTTTGTGCATGTGTGGAGATGTACATGACATACTTACTGCCACAAACTGGTTGTTTTCCAGTTTAATGATATCACCCACTCGAACGTTCATCCACTTTTCATTCTGCAGCCTGAAACAGAGAGAAACGGCAAAGAAAATTAGCAGTTGTTGAGATCCAACTCAATTATTATAATCAGCAGACTTAATTTAGGAAACAGTTACAAATGACAACACATGAGACTCACGAGCCTTGGATGAGGACCTGAGACTGGCGATTGTTCACTTGGTTGTCGCTCTTGTGACGAAACTGCAGACAAAGATCAATGTGAGCATCTTACCACATTTAAGAAGCTACTTTTTAACACACTACATTAAACACAGTGTCTGCTTGAAATAACCCTTGAACTGTCGTTCACTGTGAAAAAAACATGCTCACATAGTCGTCTGTGGCATCCTTTACTGCGGTGATGCTCAGCACAAGAGCTAAAGGCACGATGGTAGTGAACCAGGAGAGGGAGGAGATCTGAGGTATTAACTGTGAAAGGGACACAAAGAGCCTGCATGTTCATGTACATTTAAGACGGTTCTAAGTGGGTTTAAGGTTCAACAACGGTCTACAGCAGTATATAATCCTTCCTCAGGGGTTAAGAGGAAAAAACAGTTATTGAATTCACATGTCTCAGGCCAGCTATCACACATCTCTGACCTATACAGACGTAAACTGTAACTCTTCAGCTCCACCCACACACTCTGATTCCTTTCCTTTTCCTTACCCCCCCCTTCTCTCTCTCTCCATTTGCCATGTCTACATCCCTCTTCTCCTTCACCTCACCTGCAGAATGAGCAGGAAAAGAAAGTAGGTGTTGGCTACTTCCTGGAACTGTTCGAACAAGTTGACAGGCAGAAAGGTGACAATGTTGTACTTGGATGTCATAATGCAGTTACTCTGGATGAGGAGGAGAGAAAAAGTAAAACTTATTGTATTTCAGCTGAATTGTTTCAATGTTCTCTCATCTTTTATGACTATATTTTGGAACATGCACAGGAGAAAACTGCCTTACCGCGTACTGAAACTTTTCATTGTACTCTCTGTCATTGGCTCTGACCCTTCTCTCCTCCTCTGCAGAAAAGAACACAAAAAATTGAGTCATTACAGGATTATATAATAAAAGGACATAAGAAAGCAGTGCTGAAGCTCTGCATGTCAAAGGTGCGAGTTGCAAAGGCAACAACTGTAATTTCTAAAGAACGTCAACATCAGTGACATCCTCTGGAGACCTGGACAGAGAAAGATAGTGAAGGAGGCAGTCCACTTTGTTTATGCATTTACTTACAAATCAATGGAGCACACACACACACACACACACACACTAATAATCAGCTGACAATTAGACCTATTATCTGTGTTCTTTAATTATCTGCAGCTGTCTCTTAATGACTTTATGCACAAGCTGTGACAGAAATGCGACACATTACCACAGCTGTGTACATCCTTAAGAGTCAACAGTAGTACTGAGACCCATCAAAGGAGGCCATAGATGAAGCACTACATCCATTACATTTACTTCTAGAGAGAAGAGAAGTAAAACACCCTGCTCTTTATCCTCTTGCTGTTTCAGGTTTCTGTTTATGCTGAAGCAAGGTATAGTTAGGGAGTTCCCCCTCCTCCTCAGCCAGACCGGTCTCCTCTAATATTGATGAGACTGCTTTTTAAATGACTGCTGTTTTGCACAGGGCTGAATACGGTTCACACGCACACGCACACGCACACACACACACACACACACACACAACACACATACTGTAAAGGTCAGGTTCAAATGCATATGGTTTGCACAGACATACTGTCGCTCAGAAACCTCAAAGTCTTCAACACACTTTTGACTGATGATTGAGAGGCAACGAGGTGCAACAGGAAGGGACATCATCAAGCAGCAGAGGCCAAGTAATCACACGCACACACATAAACAAAGACCCTGTGGTTTCCTGTGTTTCCGCTGTAAAGTCCTGTCTTATCGTTGTCTCTGCTGAACCAAACAAACACTAAAAGAGATCCCATAAGAGCAACTCTTTGTTGTTACAGGTTTTCAGAGAGATGCGGTGCAGCAGATGCGCTCCAGTAGACTACAGACCAGCTGGCCTGTTGTCACAGCCGATTTAGTCAGGTTAGAAAGTATGAATCATTTGCAATTACTCCCTTCATTCTGTATTTTAAGTTGTTGTCATATGAGAATATGCAAAGACAAAACAACTGCAACAGAATGAGCGAACAGTAGCCTCTATCACAGTGTTTATCTTGTGATATTGATACATGGCCTACTGCATTTGGCTATATATAACTATATACTGCTATGGATCTATCAGAGAAAGTGTTAATTTAAATGTGTGGGCAGTTTACGGCTGTAACTTCTGAGTCTATATAAAATTATCAGAACAAGAATACTGATGGTGTCTGATATATCTCTCTTCAAAACTCTGGTTAGTGTAATAACATCTGCTTTGTCTGATCATGTCGTTGCACATCCTCCAACATCTACCCCGTTGAAACTCTCCTAACCCCGTCCCTCCTCTTCCTTTCTCCCTCTGGCACTTCTCCCATCCACCTGAAGGTCATTACGCTGTTTTCTTTGATTGATCTGTCTGACACAAGCTGCAATCCTCCCTGAAAAGAGCACAAGGCGCTTGTGCCAGGTAAGCACAGAGACACCGAAACATCCCAGAATCTGATGTCAGGGCTAGGCAGAGTTTGTACCAGCTGTGCAAGCTAAACAACCCAACCTGAATGCATGAGCATCTTTAGCAAACTGCCCATTAAGTGTTTAATGCCTGTGACAGCTTCAAGGGCATTAGAAGCCCTGACGTAGACACGATGCTACACAGCAAGTCTGTATAAATCTATAAAGCTCCATTACTGAGAAACTTTCAGTCACAGGCTACTGCGAGTGCAGGGTTTCCATAAACAACTCAGACATAAAGGAGCACATAAATATTGATTCAAACTAAATAATATCATACTACCTTTCACAGAATGACTAACTGTAGCCTAACCCAAGCCAAGCAGTCATCTTTTTTCATCCCTGTCTCTTTAACACCCCACCTTGGTAGGACATGTGAAGACATGTGAGGACACGTGGCACAGATCAGACACCCCTCATGTCTCCATAAGCACAGCCTCACCAACACAGTGACAACCACAACACCTAAGAGCACAGTCAGTCTGAGCTATGGGAAACAATGATGTCATCGCCATGACTGAACGTTTAGGTCAGGATCATCCTTCTGTAGTCGTGTGTGCACACACAGTGATCCAATGTGTAGGAAAACAATACAGGAGGGACAGACTGGTGGGCTGGAGGTCAAATGAAGGTGCACATCCAGAGCGATTTGTGATAGTTAAGCTATAGGAATAAGGATACAGACGATGAGGCAGTGCAATGACAGCGGGGGCTGGCGCCTGGGAGATTGATCAGTGTCTCAGGCAGCAGAGACAACAAGGACAGCATCATCCTACTACTTATTTATTCTAAATTCAGATTCTGATACACAGATTTCATAATCAGCACTAAACATCAGGAAAACAGATAAAACTGAGCAATGACTCAGAGACACATTATGCAGATTATTTCTTAATATTAGACTGAAATTACAAGAAAAGCAAAACTGACACAGGTTGGCAGTGATGACCTCAAAATAAGGAAGCATGAAGAATAACAGTTTTTGTTATTTTATTGTTATTTACTACTGTTGCAGTTGATGTTGGATATTAATCTATTAAAAGTCTATTACAAAAAGCTCGCACACAAAGTGGTATGAAGTATACACCAATTAGGTCTGTTGTCATGTAGAAATAATGTAGGCTATGGTAACGGGAAAAAAACTGGGTGAGCAAGATAGGGATGAGGATGGTGTTTATCTGAGATTTGTACAGTCAACAGCCTCCTGATGATGATGATGATGATGAAGTCTGTGGAACATCATTAATTTTCACTCATACCTGTCCGCTTCAAATTCAATTTGGCTCCATTAAGTCCTTTCTGTTTCTTTCTTTTCAGGGGAAGAACGAGTGGAAACCATTTCTCTGGGATGTCTCTCGGTACTGTCATCTTCACATTTTTTTTTCTTTCTAACAGTCGCAGCCTGAATTCTTGTGAGATGTGAGCTGTTTCTATGACCGCAGCATCTCTGCCAAGGATGAGGGGATGAAGCTCTGGTCCCAACTTCAGTCCAATTGGATTAACCGTCCTGTCTCTGCCTCTCTGAAGCCATCCTCCCCACACATACACACACACACATACACACACACACACACACACACACACACACACACTTGGTCCATACTGTTGTCTCTCTCTCTCTCCTGCTGTAGAAACACTGAGGTCATTTCCTCTGAAGTCGATCAGCAACTTGTCCCTGTAGGCTCTGATTGTTTAAGATCAGGCCTACATATTAGAATATATATTAGAATTATTAAACTTATTTATACATCTCCCAAAGGGTGTAAATTTTGGTCTGGATGCATCAATCATCTTCACATCTGCACTGCAGCAGCCCTCATGTGTGAAGTCTGCACCGTCAGCTTTTAAGTCTCATCCAAAACATCAACACCACAGCATTACGTAACCACGACGGAGGTTACCGTGGTAACAGCCTCTGCAGGGATCCCACAGCTGGGTGAGGAAACTGTCTACCATTTTGGATTTAAAGAGCATGCGCAGACTGGAACACAGCTGGAAGGGGGGGTGCACTGCAGTGGGCAGGGCCAGGCAGCTGCACGTGCTGCACGGCAACCTCATGCCAATATATCAACAGATGCTGAACACACACTTGTGATATTTAGTCCCTGATTACACAGGAAGACAAAAGGCAGAAAAGGGAACCGAAAGTGTTTCCACTAACACAGGTGCACATATGGCTGAAATATCCACCATGTTAAGCACTGACACAACCAGTCAATATAAGTATGAGTCAGATTGGATAGTCAATTAAGTGTGATTTAAAGTCCAGCACATTATTTATCAATATAGGGAAGAAAGGTTTTATAAGATCCTCAAGCATGTCATTCCTGACATGAACATCAGCATCACTGGCTGATGTTAACACAACTGGATTCATTACTGTCATTTGTCTAATTACTAATATGCACTAGGCTATTTTTTAAACATTTCACTGTTTAGTTTATATTTTATACTTCATAATGTATTAGTCTAAATATTTTATTTCATTTGTCATTAAAGGAGTATTTTCTATTTTTTTATATTATTCAAGTATTGTTATTTCATTTTTTTTTCTGACTTATAACTTTCCTTGCTGCTGTAACGATTAAATTTCCCTGTATGGAGGATGACTACAAAATATTGTATTCTGTTCTATATACCAAGGAAGTGTTGCATAACCTTTTATGTATATTAACACTTTTATAATTTTACATGCGTTTCCTTCTCTTGTTCATCATTATCAATTTAAGACTCCATGTTCTTTTCTGTTAAACTTTATTATTACTGAAAGTCCTTACACAGCAGGCTACAAAGCTGCATGACTTTCCTCTCTATTAAAACAAACTGCTCACAACTTTTATTTAATTCCCCAAAATTCATTGTGCAAATTGAAGTCAGGTAAAACTGTCCAACTCACTGGTGCCTTTCTGCAGAAACAGATTAATCAGGACTAGTTAAGGAGCACGGTGGTGTAGTGGTTAGCATTGTCACTTCACAGCAAGAAGGTACTGGGTTCGATTCCTGGCCCGGGGCCTTTCTGTGTGGAGTTTCTGTGTGTTCTCCCCGTGTCTGCGTGGGTTCTCTCCAGGTACTCTGGCTTCCTCCCACCATCCAAAAACATGCTTAGGGATTAGGTTAATTAAGTGGTTGTCTGTCTCTGTGTCCTGTGATTAACTGACTTGTCCAGGGTGTACCCTGCCTCCTGCCCTAAGATAGCTGGGATAGGCTCCAGCCCCCCCACGACCCTATGTGAGAATAAGCGGTAGAAAATGTGGATGGATGATCTATCTATATTTATACATGAAAGCATTCATGCTTATGTTTGGCGTGCTCTTAATTACATTCACTAGGAAGACTTACTAACACCTGCCTACTTGTTTCACCATCATCAAACCTCCAGGACCCCTAACACTAAGGAAACTAGTCCACATATTAGTGTGTTGAGTGTCTGGTACTGACCTGGAGGAGGCCTCTTTCTGAACATCTCCACTCTGCCGGTGTCCTTCTGCTATGGCCCATGGGACTGTCTGCAAAGAGGAGGTGAAGGATATTTTCTCTGGAAACAAAGCAAACACTGAGCATGCCTGTATTCAGGCGATGCGCTCTCTTTATTGTCATGTTTTAATTTCAGTGTCAGGGTGTGAAAAACATATTTGCCTTACAGAAGATAGAGAGTGCTAAATCAATCAGGCATTACATCCACTGCACAACAGGATAGACACACCAGACCATCTCTGGTCTGTTCGAGCCATAATGAGGAAAAGACATTCAGCTGCATCTGTCTCTGTGGCACACAGTGTCTGGGGACCGGTGGCTCAGGCCAGATCCACTGTCAGCCTCTTCCTACTGAGTGCATGAGAATGAGTAATGGAGCGGTAATTTTCCCAGCACTCTTCTCACTTTCCCCTTTATGCTGACCTGTTAATATCACACATCTCGCTGCTTTCACTCGCTGGGCTTTATCTCGGCCTAGGTAACAGCAGAAAGATGAGGGATGAGGCTGCAGAGGCGGGACATTATACATCCCAGTCTCAGGTTTGTAGTGCATACTAGAAGGTTCAAACAGTATGGCAGACGAGGCTCGAGGCAGCGAGTCTCCAATCAATACTCATGAGAAAGTGCGCCTCTGCTTCTGTACATATGAGTTGGGCCGATCAGCTTTCAGCTGCAGTTTCCATCCCCACTCTTCTCTTTTAGTGCACGTCTTCTCATACTGTATAGGACCTCTTTATGGATCTGATAGTCTGTTGAATGACAGTTTGCCATGTTCTCTCACCTCACTCCTCTTCTTTCCCTCTCTGTCTCGCTCTCCATCATCCATCTAACTCTATGGAGCTGCAGAGGCCTTACAAAACAAAGCTGGAGTGAGAAACACTGAGGATGCACTGAATATCTGAGCCTCTGTGCAGAGTTCATCTCAGGAGACTGACTCAAGAAGTGCTACACCAAAATTCAGTACCTCACGTGTCAAACATCACAATGAAACAATATTATGCACTGTAATATCCCCATAGAGTTGGTTGATTACAGTAGGGTGTGATGCATAGTGAATGGATAAGGTGGGCTTCTCTTCACATAATAGTAAAAATGTTGTTTGATGAAAATCTCAGGGTATTTTACAAGTATGTTAAGCTCCTTTTTCTGCTGTAGACTGTTAAAAACATGATTTCATGATGTGAGCAGGACATGCTATTAACATGAACCCAAAGATTAGGTTCACATTGTTATCATCTGATGGGAAGCAACAAAAGTGAAACAACAGATCTGAAACCTTCATGCACTGGTCCTGCTCTCTGAGGGCATGTTGTGTATTTCTTAGTAGTAATTCAATTAAAGGGATTTTAATCTGTTCTGATATACTACCGCAACAGACACTAATGTAATTTTTTGTGGTATCTGCACGACATCCTGTTATCCAACTACAAGTTTAGTGTATATGTAGCCATAGTTACTTTCATAACAAGAACAACAAAAGACAAGAATAACTCTAACAAAGTTAAGTCACATAACTGGCCTGCAGAAGGCAGGATGTGCAGAAGAGGATGTGTGTGTGGTACAGTAATGGACACAGTATGTTGGCCATTTTGCCTTATGATTTTTATTACTTTTTTAATTTTTTTTTTTAAAAATTAATCATCATTGTGCTCACCTATGTTCTCTACACACAGTCAACACGATATCTGTCTTTAAACAATAATTAAGTGGCTTTAGACTTCTGCATGACAGCCCATCAAAATGAAATATAAGACTGTAGATCAGACACATTCACAAGGAAGCACAAGACAAACTGAAACAGCACAAAACTAGAAAGTTAAACCTTGATGTAATTGGTTGATTTCTTCAGAATACTTATAGACACCCTGAAGTTCAAATGTTACATCCATTAAAAGGCATGCAGTGTTGTCTGGCTCAGATATGACTAACTTTCACTTTCACTTTTGGACATGGGAAAACGTTCTGGCTATAATGATGAGACTGAGAGGTGTATGAAAACAGTATGAAGTGAGCAGCTTTGGTGTAAATCACATTGTCTGGCGCACCAGTGACAGATGAGCTCCTCAGTTACAGTGAGACTGCACAACAAAGCAGCTGGACATACAGCCGCCGCTACAAACAGGTCAGGAAACACAAACCTACCTTTTCGAGTTGGCGTTATAAATGTGTTTCTGCTGCAGACATCCTGGCTGCTGATCTACCCGAGGTCACGCTGAGGCTCCAGGCTGGAAGTGAAGTCACTGAGGTGAGGGAGGGTTTGGCTTCAGCCAGGGGAGAGCAGAGAGAGAGAGGAGAGAGAGAGAGAGAGGAGGGGCTGCACCTCCTTCACCTCCTCCACCTCCATCTGAACCTCCTGCACTTGAAGCACGTTCACCAGTACAGGTGCGTTTATATACTGTATTACTGCCATTTATTTTCAACATTTAATATTTAAATGACATGTTTCTGTTTTTAACAATTTATTTTTTTTATCCAGAAAATTATTCATAGCTTTAACACACAAAACATACACTTTTCATTTATGTGGGTTTTTTTTTTGCCCTCTGTGTCATACTGCCCTCTGCTGCTTTGTCAGCATTATCTGCTCCAACATCTGTCCACTGCTCAAGGTCACAACATCTGCATTTTCTCTCTCGCTGTCTCTCTCTCTGTACACACACACACACACACACACACACACACACACACACACATATAACATTCATTGGAGCGATGGTGTCACATTATATAATTTTTTTAAAAAAATATTCATTTGTATTAATTTTCGGTACTTAATTTTCTGTATGCAGGGGATAATCTCTGTGTGGTGATATACAATTTCATATAAACTCTACATTTAATAATAATAATAAAGATAATAATGATAATAATAACTTCAATTTATATAGCGTCTTTCTTGGAACCCAAGGTCACTTTACAAAGGTAGAGTAAAAAACAAACACAACACTTAACATTTAACATATAACATTTTAAGAAAAAAGAGTAAGCTACCAAACTCCACTGTGATTATTGTTGTGTCCTTTTCCGCTCTCTTGTCTCATTATTGCTCGTGAATGACGTCACACATTTTGTAACATTGGCAATGACACAGGCCATTTAATACAGTCTTGACTTTTGTGAACATGCCTCAAAGGTTCAAACACATCATCACCCTGTAATGAACCTATTTCACAATCTTCCCTTGAGTGTATTCCAGGTGGATTCAAGAGACAAAGCAATCTAAAACACTGATGGAAACACCTGTGTTTCCTGAAGTGTCTCCCTTAATAGATGCTCTTCTTCTTACATACAGTAGAGTGATCAGCCTGACAGATTCATACCGTTACAACAAAGGAAATGCAGTGATTATGGACATTAAGGCATGTAATAGTAAGCATGGTCGAATAGAATTGCAATTATGTCAGAGTAACATTTTATTGAATTGGCTTAACATATGCTCAATATCATTGTGGTATTTCATGAAAAGTAAAGTCAGAAATATAACTTAAGAAAAAAAATTATAAACAATATTATATTATTATAAACAATACAGACGTCAATGTAAACAGCATTCTCACTCAATCAATCCGTCTACTGGCTGTGGTGTTAAAAAAGGTTCACTATATTTCATAAACTATGCCTCATTTATATACTGTATGATCTATATACAGTATTTAAATAACAACTGAGGACGTCTGACATTTGTGTGCATCTTAAAGTGGCTAAACTGTCAATCATAATTCACAACCATATTTTCTTAGCAGTAACATTTAGAGACGAGCAGCTTTTACCTCTGCTCTATTGTCCCATGTGGTGTCAGGCTGCTTGATTTTGTCACAGATGGTGGAGAGTGTGCAGAGGCTCTCAGAGGGGTCTGGGTCCGGCAGGTGCCAGTGGATGAAGATTAAATACATGAAAGTACCTATAACACCTCCGATAAGTGGGGCCACCAGTGGCACCCAGAACCAGTAGTTGTAACACCTGGAGATCAGACAGAAAGGAGTTCAGATTAGAGTCAGATTAGAGCCAAAAGAACATCTTATGAACACATAGATACACATAAAAACACATGGAGTTATTGCCAATCTGCAATCCTGGATTTTCTTTTTGCCTCTTTTAATGTTAAGTTTTCCCAAACTATTGAAATGCTGTTAAAGAAAGTCAAGTATTAGCAAGCAGCTATTTTGTTTGCAGTTGGTGGCAGTTGGCCTTAATAGACCAGCAAATATTAGAATTGCACCTGCCGGGTGGCCAGACACACACTGCCGATGCGATGATAATGTGGCTTTCTGTCTGTTGTATCTGTAAATATACAATCATTTCCTAAGACATCACTCGTTACAGCTCTGTAAGGTCATATTAAGTTAGGGATTTGTGTTTGTCCAATATGTTTTGGTGCTATTCTGCCTCCTAGTGGGCTAGAATCAATTGATGCAGCTTTACTTTGACTACATCAAGCACAAAGGGCATTTAACAGCTTTGTATGGAGCCACAGATAACCCATAGGATCATAAGATCATCTAGAGCCACAGGTTGCATCGTGGAACAAATATCAGGTCGTGATAAGATGTTTTGTAAGAAGCTGACACTTCACGTCCCTTTGATTCTGTAAACAGCTGATAACCTCTGACAAATGTGATTTTCTGAGAAACACAAAGTGAGAGACCTGTGAAAATGACAAACAATGACCTCAAATGTCATTATAACTGTTTGAATGACCTGCTTCATCAGTAAGGCTGTCAAGTTATGAATACCAAATATGCATTCTTGTGTTATCAGTTAGGAAATTTGTATGTTTAGTGCTGTGCATGTGCACTCTATATGTAAGATAAGATACTTACGTGAAGACCTCAGTGCCCCAGCCTGCAGTCAGCGTAAAGAGGCGGGGCCCCAGGTCCCGAGCAGGATTTATTGCAGCACCACAGTTGGCTGACATTGACATGGAGATCCCAAGGACGATCACTGCCACTATAGCAGGAATCAGCTCTGAGGGAGCCGGGGTGTTCCTCTTTTCATCCAAACACAGGATGCACAGCATCAGCATGCCAGTGCCCACTACCTAATGACATAAATATGGTATAAAAGCAACATATAAGGAGTTGAGTAAAGGAACATGATTACTGATTAGAGTTTACATGAATCCTCCCACTAACCTGGTCAAGGAAACTTCTGCCCAAAGTGATGTATTCTGCAGGATATGTGGCAAATATAGATGCTGTCTCATTTGGGCCGTATACAGTCAATACCCCTCCACTAAACTCCATTATAGCGTCTGAGACAGAAACAGGGCAATCAGGAAAACAAGTGGACTGAAAATGTGCACAAATGTTCTGCATTTGCTACATTTCTCCACTCATGTATTGAGGTGCTAGAAAGACAAACCATAGTAGACCAGGTAGACGAGCCCTGATGCCAGATAAGCCCCCAGCAGCTGGGAGAGGCAGTAGGGCACCAGTCGTCCCCAGGGCACCTGGCCCAACACACAGAAACTCAGAGTCACCGCCGGGTTCAGATGAGCACCTAGAGAGAAAATAAGCAACAGAGGGGAAGACAGGAAGGAAGATGCAAATCACAGTAGGAGAGACTGGAGGGTAATCCCTGTACTCATGGTTTTAATAATTCCTTTGATTGTGGATGGCTCGCATTTGCCCTGCCTATACTGGACCTGATGTGTTTCGTTGTTGTTTCCTTACTTTGTATTGCTATTGTTTGCTTTCTCTTGTTTTCTTTTGTTTTTTTTTTCTCTGTTTAGCCTGCATGTCATGTGTTTGATATGGGCAGGTGTGGAACTCTGTACAAGCCCGTAGAGGCTTCGTTCCCACCTTGCAGAGTTTTGTACTTATGCTAAACGTGTGCTAAACAAACTAAACTAAACTAATGTGAGGCAGAAAACTGAATACAGCCATGATTTATCTTTCTGTTGTGTGTTAAGAAATTGAGTAACAAGATCGCATCATAGGAAAAGTTGGTGTCCATTTGTTTGTACCTGTGATGCCCTTGGTGAGGTACATAGCCGACATCACGCCCACAGAGAAGGCCATGTTGACTGACAGGAACTGGCCTTTAGTGTTTCTGCTTGTCTTCACTTGTGCTGCAGCTGAGCAGCCGAACAGCTTCACAGTAGATAAAAAGAAACCCAAGAAGGTGGAAAAAGTCAAGGGACAATCCTTCCATGTACATTTATAGGGAGGGTATAAATGCACATGCACATGTCATAATACCTTATTACTCTTTACTTTATTGATATTATTGATTTATGGGTCAAGCTCTTAAACTTGGCAGTCATTACAGAATAAGTAGAGGTCACTAATCACTAAAGTCGTTAATATTCTCTCATAAACGTTGTTATGAAACCATCCACTACTTATCTTAATAGCCATATAATAATCTGATGCTGAAACACGCAAATGAGAGGAAATAAACCCACACATATATTTTATGTGTGGGTACATTATTAATTTATTACAGGCCAAGGTCACTTAAAAGTGAATTATGGTCTTATATCATTCCTGCAAATGCCAAATTTAAGTTTTTGGCAACAGCAGTTGAGAACAAATGTTGGTGGAATGAAGGTCTGGATGGCTTGTCACATGCCAAGTCAACATGGATTTTATGGATTAAGTTCATTGGTATACATTATTCTACATATTTTACTTATTAATTCATTAATGCCTTGACTTTCTCTTTTGGAGGAAATAAAATACTGTAAACTAGATAAAACGGTAGACTAACAGAATTAAAAGTAATAACATCTTGAACCCAGGAAGTAATTGAATAATTTCTACAAATTGCATTTGCATTGCATTTTTGAAAGCAGCGTTCACAAGACTGCACAGTGTTTAATGTCACTTATGGTTCCAGAGTAAATCTATATAAAGTAAAAATTCTAATAAATAAAGAGAGCCCAAAACATATATAAACATGTACTATCTTTGACATACTATCATTGACATGGGTCAATCAAACTTATATAAATCTAAAGAATATCCAACCTGTATGACTCAATTGAAAATAAATATCGAAAATCCATTTCTAGACAGTGAGTAAACACACAGAAAAATTAAATGAAAACTCTGTAACTTACCAGCAAGACAAAAGTTCCCAATAACTCCGCCATGCACTCTCGCACCAAGGCATTCCTCACTCTCACAACACGTCTGTTCAACATTGCTGGAGTTAAACTGTCATCACACACTGAACCCTGTTTCTGTCAGCATCTGAGGACTCTGTATCCCTCCTCTTCCACGTCTCTGTCTTCTCTTTCTCACAGCGGGTCAAACACTGTCGCTCATTTAATGGGTTGTCACACTTCAGGATTGGCTGGAGCAGAGAGCACAGTGTCTCAGCTATTAGTGTTGCTTATATGAACAGAGGCCATAAACAGTCAGATTATGTGTTGACAGCACTGACAGAGGGCAATGAGACACATATAACTGTATATACATACAGCAGAAACCAGTAAACCAGTTACAGATGTTTATGAAAAGTAGGCATCTGTGCTTATTTAAGGTTTCTTCATCAAGTCATCAATCAGAGTCTACTGCCCATCAGCAGTAGTAGTCCCCTGGTCACAATACATACATAACTGTCATATGGCTGGTGCATATTTGACATAAATGGGTGTGCATACAACTGTTCTAAGTTTGTGTGTAAACAACAAGAATGGAAAATAGAAACCTAATGCAGCCTGGCTTTAACCTCAAGGTTAATCTGAATGGATACTGAAAACTGAAAAATTAGTAAATGATTTACATGGAATTCAACTCCAACAGAAGCCATAAATAAATGCACAAAATATATTACTACTGATTTGGGTAAGTGTTGAGTAAGGCAGTTGATAGGGAAGCCCTTCACTTCCTCAGAAAGCACAATGTCACCTTAATCCCTCTTTACTGAACTCTGGACTCCTAATGGATTATGTAACCTAAATAAGTGCTGTGTAGGAGTAAGGAGTGCGTCACTGATGGTCATCTTTAGAGAGGCACATGACTGTGGCACAAAAAACATCTGGTGTCAACATGTGACAACATGTGTTGACTCCAGATAAAGGCTGTGTGACACAAGTCAGTCCCACCTCCTCACTGGTACGAATGCTTTGATTTCTATCAGGCTTTACTTATCAATTCAGGATGTTGAACAAAAACAACATAAACCTTGGAAGGATTGGTGGTTTTTATCTTATCACATTTACTTTTGTAATAATAATGTGGAAAAGGACAGACACCTTTACCCCGCTTCACAGTTTTGTCCCAGGTCTTTTCCTGCAAACTGGTTGAAAGATAATATCGTAACACGTTAACCCCCTCTGCAGGACGTAAGAATAAAAAGCATCACTTTAATTTAGGATTTATTAAAAAGTAATATACACTCTAAATGCAGATAGCTTCTATTCACAGTATATTACACCATGTGTTTTATTTACAGATGCCACATTACTAACTTTTAGATTACTAAAGAACCTGTTACAAAAGTGAGTTGACTTAAATATATAAGCCATCAGTGCACATTAATTATGGCTGGTGCAGAGGTAGATGCAATCATGTAGATAGAAGGAGACAAATTAACACTTTTGACCTGTTCTGTATTTCCTTCGGGAGTCTGATATAGTGACAACAAATTGTTGAATAGTTTTAATGAAATTAGGCCCAGGTAGCTTAAACATGGATGTTTTCACTGAACTTAGCTGTGGCTCCAAGCACATCAAGAATGCTCATGTTTCCAGACGTTTAAGAGGACGGCGGATCACCACATCCACAGGCCCAGGGGGCAGTTTTCTGATCAAAGTCCAGGCTTCCAGGCGTCTCATTGCCACCATGCTAATACCTTCAATCTCTTCGATCTCATCACCAGGGCGCACCTTGTCAACTGGACCTCCTGAAGGAGGAAAGGTGGATTTAATGAATATGTCTGCAAGCACACTAAATGGATGGTAATGCAGCACGTGTGATCTTAAAGGCAACGCATTTGGTAAATAATAAGTCATAATTATTTAATAAATGAAATCATTTATTCTTATTATTTTATTTGAAAAGATTAAGAGACATTTGTCCTCATACTTTTGGTCTGGGGCTTTATTTATTGATTTTGGCTCTGGTGAAGAAAAAAAACGTTAATGCTGCAGCAAACAATTCTGACAATTCAAGACAATTCTGTATTTTTTTTCTGTTTCAACATGACTGTGATTCTGCTCACAAAGTGAAATCATTGAACATAGTTTTTTGAGTTAGGCATGGAAGAGTTGCAGGGAGCCTCAACCTCAACGTGTCTATCAACACAGAGGCCTTATCACCTAAACACTGCTTGATCTCACTGCTGTGGCTGAATAGCAGGCTAGTTTGGATACTTGCTTTTGGCTATCTGATGTATATTATGTCCACCTCTTTGAGGGGAGGCAGTAGTGCTCAAATGTTGCTCTAATGTCAGGTATATCTCCATGGAAATCTAGATTACTGATCCCAGCTCTCACCCTGGAAGATCCTCTGTACAATGAGCGGCCTGTTCCCCACATTGGAGTCTACACCTCCCTCCAGACTGAAGCCCAGATCCCTGCTGTTCTTCTCCAGACACACACATATACGCAGATCTGAGAGCAGAAAAAAAGCATGTAGAAGCTCAGATTTAAGACAAATGTTTGTCAGAGCTATGGCAAAGTACGTCTTCTCACCTGTCTCAGCAAACTGGGTCTGAGTTTGCCCCTGATTATTTGTCTTCTCTTCGACCTTACAAATGCTGTTATTCCCTCCCCTCCTCAGCACCACCACCCCCATCTCCCGAGCCTTTGCTCTTCGCAGGACCCTGAGGGCCTCCCAGTGTGCGTAGCCACACAGTGCCGTGCCATTAATTGACAGGACCTGGTCCCCTTCCATGATGGAGCCTTCCTGGGCTGCAACACCGGAGTGAAATACCTTGTGAACCTGAGAAGGAGAGATCGAGGCTCCAGTTGAAGAGACTGAGGACAATATTTTAAAATGTGTTTTCAGGAGGAAGCAGGAAGAGCTGTTTCCTCACAGTGACTGGTTTGTTCTGGTCCACACCACCCGCCAAACTGAAGCCCAGTCCCACTCCCATGTCCTTATGGAGAACCACCACTTGCACATCGTTATAGTCCTGCAAAAAGGGAAGGGGGAGAGACAGAAGTTGTTACACTCTTTATGTACTGACTGTGCATGGTTTTGTGGTTTGTACCTGACATGGGAATAGTGATATAATTCACTGTGATGGTAAGTATGTTGGCACAAAACCTCAAAAAAGTTAACAATGTTTGTACCTGCAGGGCGTCGTCCCCCACGCTCCTGACATCCTCCAGTAGCCTGTCAAGCTCCTCGCTGGGCATCACAGACACACAGGACAGGGCGGATATGTCTGAGCTCAGCGACGCAGTTCGGCGGTTTGATGACCATTCATCGCTGTCATTCTCCGACTCATAGTCAACTCCGGCAAAGTTGCACAACTCTGAAAGACTGCAGGGAGAGAGACAAAAGTTTAAAAAAAATAATGAAAAATGCTGTATGTGTTAATTCCAGCAAACCAGAAATGGGAAATATTAACAGAACCCACCTGACACAGAAGCTTTTGTGATCTGACTGGCTCATGTTACTAGTGACTGTCACAGAGGACTCTCCAGAATCTGAGTCCTCATCCCTCTGAGTACTTTGATCATCATCATCATCGTCGTCAAAATCATCTTCATCATCATTCCAAACCTCAATCTTCGGATTCAATCCAGCTACCCAGGCATCCAGGTCCAACACCCGTTTCTTCCCATTTCTACGAACTGCACTGACATCTGGAGAGATGAGATCGGGGAGGTTGTTGTGGATTGGAGTAGGAAGGGAATGAGGGAGAGGAGGGGAAACTCCTTCTGGGATTTTGGCTGGTAGTGTGAAGATTAGAGTATTTTTATTTTCACTGCCTGCAGTGGGAGCGGTGGTCACTGTTCGTATGGTTGGTGAGTTGTTTGGAGAGTTTGTTGGAGTCTTGTCTTCATCACTAACAGGTGAAGCAACTCCGGGAGGTACTGTTGTCTGCACACCAGCAAAGGTGTCTCTGGAACTGGACAGTAGTGAGGATTGTGGCCTCTCCCTTGCCTCTTTGTTGCCATCTATATAAAAGTTTCTACGTTGTCCTTGAGCCTTTCCGTTAAGTGGGATTTCTAGTGTACTCTTGATTCTTGAGTATTTCACAAAATCTACAACACTGTTGCCGGTATCTGTTTCTTTTCCTTCATTCCCGTCCATCTCATTCCCTGCTCTCTCTCTCCTCCCTGCTCTTAGTCCAACCTCGTCCACTGATAAAGACCTGTTTGGCCCAAGCTTCCTTCCTGCCCCTTTCTCCTCAGTTTTACCACCTGCATCCCCTCCCTCTTCCGATACCTCACACTTGTATCTCAATCCACCTATTGCTTTTTCTGACTTGCTCTTTTTCACTCCATCATGAGTGCTGCTGAGTTGTGTTGGCACAGAAAAGGTCCGTCTGGGTATCAGGGCTGATCCTTCAGCCTGGGCTTTCTGTGTGAGAGCCTCAAACTGATTGATCTTATTTCTAACACTGATTGCAGAGGCGGCCGGCAGCCTCTTCCTCTCTATTGCTTTCATGGAGATTTTCTCTGCGTTTGACTCGAACACATTTTCATCAACGCTGCTACGCTTCCACTCTGTGTTTTCTGTTAACCCATCATCATCCTTTACCCCACCCTGATCCTTACTGCCACTCGTGCTCCTCTTTCTCAAAGAGACTAATCTTTCTTCTTCTAAGAAAGTGTTTGTTTGCAGAGGAGCAGTAAACCCAGCTCCAGCCCTTGCAGATCTTATCTGAGCTCCTGCAGAGTACCTGTTCCTCGCTCTATCCAGAGACCTTGTGCCCATTTCCTCTAACCCTCTACTCCAGTTAACTCCCCCTTCCTCTGGATACCTGCCCTGGATCTGTCCTCGCCACTGAGTCCCTGACAATCTCTCTCTGGTGCTGCTTGTCCCTGGAGAAAGTGGAGTGTCAGTGTTGTTTTGTGTCCAGGTGAATGATTTCCTGTCCTGCACTGGATTAAGGCTACCTCTCTCCCCTTGTGAGAAACGCCTGGGAAAACTTCCCCCCGATGCCCAATCATATGACCTCTGCTGTGGGGAAATAAGGATGTTTCTGCTTGTGTCTCTATGATGGGACATTGCAGGGGTTGAGAAGTCCCTAATTTTGCTGCCATCCTCCATTTTACCAAAACCAGCTGACCCATAGAGTTTCTCTATCCGCTCCATTATACTCTGACCTCCATCAAGCCCAAGTGAAGGTGCTGGCCCCCTAACACCAACGCCAGGTCCAGACAGGGATCTCAACCTGGTGGGGAGAGAATAAGCCCAATTGGCCTTATCCAAAGTCTGATTTGTGTGAATCACCGGGCTGCTCTCTTGACCCACATTACTTAAACCTGCAGAGTTATAGGTCTGTATTGAAGACGTCACCCTGCCCCTCATGCCTGCAACTCCAGTCCCTCTTTCATCAAAGCCTTGTTTGGTTGACAACATGCACAAGTCAGCCATTTTCCTCCGATCGGGGCTGGATGCCACCGTTCTCCAATTTAAACTCTTACTTCTATTTGACGAATCGTTTGTCCTCCATTCTGCCCTGCCCCGGGTTTCAGGTGCAAGGCTATGGTTTCTATTTCTGTCAGTGCCAAACTCTGTGACAGTTTTGTCTGTGATGCCATTCTGGTTCAGCGTGGCAGATATTTCATGGCCTGATGTCTCCTCAAACTGACCTTTGACACTGCTGTGACTCCCAGTCCTGGCTTGATAACCAGTGACCACCTCCCTGTATGCACCATTAGTGCCAGAGTCTGTCCTGTCCTCAGTGCTCTCCCTCTCTGAAAGAGATCCGGGTTGCACACCTTGCCTGCGAGTGGCACTGTAAGAGGGAGAGTTGGCTGAGTGAACAGTGAATTGTGCTCCTGTCCTCTGGTTGTCGTACTCACTCACTGGAGTACGGAGCATGGACGGAGGGAGCAAGTCCATTGTCTGAGAGTAAACAAAGTTAACAACCTACTGTCAAGTGCCAAATCCCAAAAACAGAGCGGAAGAGTGAACTTGATATTTAACAGATTCCAAGCAACTGTCTTTTAGGGATCTGGAAGCAGTGAAACTGTGGCACAATTACAGCCCTCATTAGCTCCTTGAATAGAAACAAATCCTGCAATTTGATATTTCAGCAATGCTCTTGGTAATTCTCTGTATCATGGGCTAGAAAAGATGACTCCTTTGGGCTGTTCTCCTTGATCTCTTGTCGTTTTGTCCCTTGAAGTCCTCGGTTCTTCCAGCACCACCTCAGCGAATAGCTCCCATTGCCTGCCAAGCATAAAAATGTACAAATTTCCATCCTGAGAACGGATTGTGCTGGAATGTTATGATATGTGGATTGTGGTCACTCTGGTTTCTCGAAATGGTCAAACAGAATCAGAGTGGTTGAGGACAGTGAACACAACATGTTGCAGAGAAGCAGGAAGTGGACAGTGAATAGAGGAGAAAGTGATAGGAAAACACTACTGTATCCTCAGTCCTATCAGATATGTTATTTTCCACATAGCTGTCTTTCCAACATTCGCCTCATACTGACTCAGTGAGTCCATTCACAGAACAGTGGGACTTCAGATAATGCACTGTTATACACACATCATAACAGCTGTTTACATAAGCTGCATACTCATGACTACCTGTCAGCGTCAGTAAAACCTGAACCCAAAACTGGAAAAACTCACCTAACGGCAATCCACCCAGCAAAAAAAAATGCATTAAAGTGCCACAATCAGCCTGTGTACAATGCTCATCTGTCTCATAGAAGCAAAGGAAGACAACAGCTTGCAAAATGATCAGATAAAATGGACAAATATGAGGACAAAGTCACTTTGATTTACATACAGCCTGCTGAGAGATAAATAGCATTACTTAAGGACAATGGCTTATCAGGGATAATTGAGTTCACAGCCAGACACAGAAAGGCATTGTCAGAGAGCCACAGAAAGCATCTTTGATCATTAATCAATTCCTGAATTAAGATCCAATCACTATTGGCACTTAACACCCTTGATGTAAGCTTTTTCTGTTCAAATACAGTAGAACCAGATAGTACCAGCTGGATCAGTACATGAAGCTGTATATGTAGGTTATGGCACGTAACATTGGGCGACAGTCTCTGTGGTGCTTTCCGACACAGGTGAGTCTGAGTGTCGGTTTACAGAAACACCTGTTCTGCTAGGTCACAGAGCCTCCCATCTGAGTAACCGAGGCAACACTTCACAATTTACTTTAAACTGCGACTGACCAAGAGGAAAGACACAGATGCACACAGACATCAGGCAAAAAACACACATATTTACATCCTCACATGATTACAAATTAGCTTATTAATCACACATGTGCCTTACCTTGTCTAGGAGCGAGTTCTGTACTTACACCTATACACACTATACGCTCTACACCACTGTGTGCTTCATAATGAAGGCAGCTTTCTGTAATGACATAAGCTTCTAACTCCTCTCTCTTCTCTTTCCATCAGCTTTGCATGATGGAGTGTGTACACTTACAGTGACGCAAACCTGTCACACTGGTTTATCCTCTCTCTCTCTCTCTCTCTCTCTCTCTCCTCCCACTGTCATTGTTGTTTTCTCCCTCTTTTCCTCTTCTCACAGAGTAGCATTCCTGACTGCAGTTCAATGTGTCACCCACTAAACAACTCAACAAGGAGTGCGCGCGCACACACACACACACACACACACGCACACACACACACACACACACACACACACACACACACACACACACACGCACACACCCTTCTGCCATGGCAAACTTCAAAACTTCAAACTCTCTCTCACATCAGCATTTCATGGCTTTCAGAGATACAGTTCAGATAATTGTGCGAAATGGAACAAGAATGACATTTCCTAACACAGGCTTACAATATCGCCACCACCTCAAGGTAAACCTAAGTTTAGTCATCTGGACAGAGCAGGTATCAAAATACATAATAACAGAGTGCCTTTAATTGGGACCAGAGCACAGAAATAGCTCACGTGGACGCAGAAGTACCAGCAGGGAATAATATTGTTAAAAGTACACCTCTCATATGACATATATTCAACAAAACAGAACTCCACTGCAGACGCACTTATTGAAACTCTGTGGGAGTTTGTCGACTGAAGGAGAAAAGTGATTGCTGATAGGTTTTATCCACACTGAAGAGGAAGAAGGAAAACAAAAGTAGTCAATTGTTTGTGCAAAAACCAGATTCTGCAGAGTGGGAAGATAAACAAACAGCCTTTGAGCAGTGATACAAGAAGCAAGTAGACATCAACATGTAACATTTACAGGTAGCATAAATACCATTACCTACATTTTTAGTTGTTATGTGGAGGCTCGTGTTCTTACTGCAGTGTTTTTACATGCACCTGCTTCTGTCTAGAACAGAGGAAACTGTGGTTACTAAATCAGCTTGCTGCAAATAAGGGACATCGTGACACCTCCCTGACTGTCAAAAGTCAAAACAGGCTGATTCACAGACATTAATCCTAGGCCAGGTCTTAGGATAGTAATGATCCAGTCAGTGATTAGCCACACAGACAGAGAGCTGGCAGGCTGCAGCATGGTCTTTTCAGGACAGCGATAAGTCTGTGGATCGGGGTAAACAGCTCCAGTGTGACTCCACTGACACCCACCCTTGTTCCTGACAGAAGAATGCCACTCAGTGTCTGTGGAGGATGGATGCAAATCACGGTCATGCTCACACACTGGTTCTGTAAAGCCATTATTTAGGGTGTAGGACTGAGAAATTGCACTTAAAGTTACAGTGGGAATAAATAGTCAGGAGAGGATTCACTATCAAACAACACATAAATAAAGAGAAAGAATGTGAAAATTGAGCGATTTAATGGCCTGTTTGACTGCTGGAGCTGGAAATTACATAATTCACTTTTCCTGTCATTGTTTGTTTGTTTGCTTGTTGGTTGGGTTTGTTGTTTCAACAGCAGATGGCAGGAGAGGCCAGAAACGTCAGACCTGACGTCACGTCTGCCTGTACCAGTCACGTGATCATTGCGGAAGTCAACAAACCGGGGAGCAGCAGAATGTAACCGACTGAAAGCACTGCTCTGTTCCTGTTTGCTGTCTTTTCAATAACGTTAGTCGCTTCATGTGTTTGGAAAACGGGCAATTACATGAAACCGCGTGGTTTTCAAATGTCAAGTGATGGAAGCGCTTTCCGTCATTTAGCTAACGTTAACGTTAGTTAGTTTAGTTGTAACGTACCGTTTCAAAATGCGGAGTGATTCTCTTCTGTCGAGTATTAACGTGGTGCTCGTTATGGCCTACGGCAGCCTGGTGAGTCTGTTTCCCTCTGTGACTGCATTATGTCCAAGTTCAACTTAAATCTCACGATGACAACAATGTAAATGTAGTATTTTACAGCTGCTGTGGCTTGAGTGTCACAACAGTGTGTCTGTACACGAGTTTTATAGCCTAATCATCTTTGCGAAATTACATATTCATAAGAGCAAATCAAACAATTGTAAGCCCATCGATATTCTTCAAAACAGATTATTAAGTATCAACATACACAAGAGTAGCATCAGCCGCTAGATGGCACCGGTTTAAGTGGTTGTTGACGTTCTTGTCTGCAAAGTTCAACAGGGTGTTGTTGTTGTAATCATCTGTATGAGAGGTAACCTGCTAGTCCTCCACAGTCTGCTCCAGGTTTATTGTCAAAGCATAATAAAACAGTCCACTCTGCCATATTAGTATTTTATTTTAATTTATCCATTTAATTCTTAAAATCATTATGGAAATTCTGTTTATTATCCTCTAGCAACTTGTGCTTAAAATGGTTAAAACTGTCTACTAATGCTTGGCTTTCTACTAGGTGTTTGTTTTGTTGTTCATCTTTGTCAAAAGACAAATTATGCGATTTGCCATGAAGTCTCGGAGAGGACCGCATGTTCCCCTGGGCCACAATGCTCCTAAGGTAGCACAGAATACACAGTGTGTGATGCTCCACAGTGTTTTGCTCATTAATTATGATATTATTTTGGGTGTTTCTCGTGTGTGTTTGCTGTAGGAGCTGAGACAAGAAATTGAAGCCAAACTATGCCAGGTCCAGAAAATCCACTTTGAGCCTCGTCTGCTGTCCCCAGATGATGACCGTCTGAACCACAAGGAGCAGTCTAGTCAGTGGGACACACACACACACACACACACACACACACACACACACACACACACACACACAGACTCACCAGTCCTGGATCTGTCTACATGAGGAGTTTTCATGCCAGTGAACAGATGACTCTGTGTTGCAGGTTCCCATAACTACCTCTACAGGATGAGAGCACTGGATGCCATCAGGGACACTGGTAAACTCTGCACTCATCTTAGTCACAGTTTGATTTTGTTGTCATGACAAACTGTTTCAGTATCACCTGCACTTTCTGTCAACAGACATCCCTTTCCGTGAACTGGGTGGCACACCTATGGCTGTGACGGGTAAAAGGCTTCGGACGTGGCTTCTACAGCTACGAAACTCCCACTGTGTGTTCAGAGACAGCCTGAGCTCGCTCATTGACACGGTGCTGGATGGGTACAATAAAGCACGTCACGGGGCCGAGGTCAGAGTCTCTGTGTGTGCGTTTTTGTGTCAGAGATTTAAAATCTCATCAACACATGCCGATATTGTGATATTGTGCTACTCAGTCCCTTGTCTAAATCAATAACAAGATATTTGAGTTTAAAAATGCAGATGAAATCAGATACCTATTCTGCTGCTTTTGTCTGCAGGCCTTTGGGGAAGCAGAGTTTTTGAAATACCAGGAAGCTCTAACTGAACTAGCCTCTGTGTAAGTTTAAACACAACCTTTCCCTCACAGCTTTCCTCTTTTGCTAATCCTACTGTGGAATGTTAATTTTGCACCGGGCACAATCTCCTTCTCCTTTCATTGATTCAGTGTCAAGTCTTGCAGTAGCAGCAGCAGCAGCACTTCGAGCCAATACCACCAGTCAGCAGCCAAAGACCTGACCAGCACCACAGAGCCTGCGAGCTCCTCCTCCTCCCCCACCCAAACCACCTACCTCACCTCTTCAATGCAGCAGCGCAGCAAGCGGCCCAGACACTTCCTGGAGCTGAAGAGCTTCAAAGACAACTACAACACTCTGGACAGTTCATTCTGAAAATCTGTGACACCTGTCCAAAAAAGTAGAGCTGCCAGTGATAAAAGTGCCTGGGGACAGCAACACATCCCCAAATAGTTTAGAGTGGAATGATGAAAATACTGCTATATATTACAACTAACACACCTGGTTAACAGTACAATGCATATCAGAGTATAGCTTATGCATATATCCTGTATTAATGCATGTGCATTATGAGTGAGGTAACTGGGCAGAGAAATTACTATAGCGAGCAGGGTTGATTTGACCAAAACACAACCGGAGCTACGGGGCTATGCAGTGGCTTAAGACAATCAGTATTTATTGCACAATGTAAAGGCCTATGCATACTTGTTAAAATGAACTAACTGTACATGCTAATGGTTAACAATGTGTGTAGCAAAAACCCAGTGTTAATAGTTGAAAACGACACACTGTTTAGGTCACTTATGTTTACATCTGTATACATGTCTGCTGTTCAATGGCTGCAGTGAATTTGGCAGTCTGTTTTTTGAGCCTTTGTTTGTTTTACAGAAGCCATACTGAATTTACTGAGTTTTTATGATTAAGTGCTCTTTTTATTTCACCAGGTCTCTCTGTGCAATGTAATTTAACAGAATTCCAGCACATTAATGCATTGTGAATGTTGCATCAGGGGAATTCTTTCTTGATTCGTCTTTTTCTTTAGACAGGGACCTGGTTTTCACAGGCCTGAATAATTTTATTTTTTTGGTTCTTATTGTACAAGTAGCCATCCAAATAAAACACTGACATACAGTCAAAATGTTGCTCTATGTTCCCTCATGTGGTCAGCACAAATAAGTCATTTCCTTTATGTATTGTCCAGCAGAGGGTGCTCCCTGCATAGTAATCTACTGTAGGTCAAAAGAAGCACTGTATTCATTTTCAGTGATTTATTTTCAGAACCACAAACACAGATAATAATTGAAATGTACTTCATTTAAAAAAGAACTTCCATTACACATCTGTATAGAGGTTTTTAAATATAAATAAATACAAAAAGAGATAGGTGTTAGGTAGAGATTAAAAGATCAAATTGCATGAATTAATAATATGTACAAAACACGGTGACACAACGACAGGAAACAGAAATGCTTTTCAAAAAATATGTAGAAGAATGACACTATGAGGCAGTCATTTTATCAAATGTCTTCAACGGCGATTAATTTTCCGTCTGCTTCCTCACAGTTTCTGAGAGTTAGAAAACATTTATATAAAAACATCACAGGGCATTGACCTTATATTATTAACTATAGTCAGAATTTACACATCTAAAGCGTTATACCATTCACTCTACAAGGTGAACGGAGTCATGGATGAGTGACTAATGAGCACAAAGTACACGGGATCATCTGGTAAATGACTTTTACATGAAACTTTTAGCTTAGTTAACAATGTTCGCTACATATAACGTCATGACCCACTTTGACAAAATATCCTGCACTCTGCTCAACAACGCCAACTTGTCATAATCTCAAAGGTGAACAAAGCGAAACAGGTAGGGAACGCTAGCATACAGGATGCTGCATAATAACAAGTGAAACTTCAAGTGCACATCAGCTGAATCAGTATGCTTAATGGATCTACATTAAAGCTGACATACACATGCATTCATTATGCCCACAGCAAGCCCAGATGTGTGTGTGTCGCCAAACACCTCACGGTTTTCCTTCAAGAGTGTTTTGTGGTTTTAGTGGAAGTGTTGATATAGTTACAGTCCAGGAAGCTCAACTCTGACATCCCGACTATGAATGTGATCAGATGTTGTCATAGAGCTGCTGTTTGGCTTCAGTGGTTCTGATCCCTCCTCAACCACTATCGTGTGTTCTGCATGTTCGCTTCATGACTTGATCTCGATGACTTTGATGAAAGGAAGTGGTTTGTTGGAGGAGTTGGACACCTTGATTGGTTTACTGAGGGAACAAAAGGAAGAGGAATTAGCGTATTATTTGCGTACTGAAACAGTATAAAACAAGTAAACCGTATTCAGATGTACGACTAGAATGGTGAATATATTTATGTGCGAGTTTACACGTGCTGTATATTTGGACCCGTTTCATCAAAATGTGAAGAGGATAGGCAAAATCCTAATACCTATAGACAATCTGTGGGTTGCGCTCTGATGAAAGGTAGGAATTTGTCCTTTGTCCTCCCAGGAAGTAGTCCATCTGGTCATGCATCTCTCGGTTCTTCACACAAAGAAGGTCAAAGGTCACTTCACAATAATAAAAAAAATTAACAATGCCACAAACACAGCGTTGCTACACGTCCTTCCCTTTTATATCTCCTCTATATCTGCACATATTTCATTTCTTTTACTTAACCCCAACTGTTCATGATAAATTCTACTAAAAAGCCATATAATTACGTATACAGACAATGAGCAGTACTCACCTCAGCCTCCAAGAAAGCCACTTTCTCCTCCAGCTCTTTGATCACGCGGTCCCTCTCCTGGATCACCATGCGAGAGTTCTGGAGCTAAAGACGAGAAAACAACTCAGTCAAACAGTTGGTAAATCCTTCACAAATACGAATGTGGAGACAAATGTGTTTGCTTCGCTCTCACACATGTGCGCCTCACCTGTTCAATCATGTGTCGGACTTTCCTTTGCTGGCTTTTCAGCATGTCATCCAGATGGTGGATCTTTTCTTTGAGAACAGCCACCTCCTTCTCCAACTGTTCAGCCCTAAAAATACACACACAGAGAGAGTTGAACATGTGACTCATGATTTGATTGTCAGTGATTGATAAGAACGTGTTATCCTCTTTGTGTTAGCTGACCTCTGCTCCCCTTTCTGACCCTCCTCTCTGAGCTTGCGCAGCTCACTGAGTTCCTCCTCGCGGCTGTGGATCGCCTCCCGCAGGGTGGAGCTCTCCTGCTCCATCCCTCCCAGCAACCTCTGGAGCTCATCTATGCGCTTGTCTTTCCTCTCACTGGCTTCCTCTGTGATCTTCAACTTCTCCTCCTCGTCACTCAGACGCTCCCTAAGCCTGTTGCTTTCAGCCTGGAGGAGACAGGCAGAGAAAGAGGGGAAGCTCCATCACTTTAGTTTAAAATGTGGATTCCAAAATGCAGTTTACATTTGTTGTGATGCAAACTGAATGTAAAAATAAATGCTGTATATGTGCGTTACCTGCAGCTTCTCTTTGTCCTCTTGGTGTTTCTTTTCTGCTTCCTGCAGCTGTGCATACAGGCGCTTACTGACCTCCCTCAGCTTGACTCTCTCTGCTTCTTCATCTGCTTCCTAAAGGAGAATGAGCAGAAACTAATGTGTCTCGAGCTTAATCCAGTCCAGAATTTGTGATTAAACTTGCAATCCCTGTACCAGCTGACAGAGCTTGAGCAGTTTAAGCTGCAGACATTCACGTAAATACTGACTTTAAGAGGCTACTTACTACTTACTTACTTAATCTGTTTTTACTTTGACACTGTGTCAAAGTGTCAACAGTATTTATAAAACTTGTTTTTTAATGTATAAACCAATTGCTTCAAAACAACAGTTTTACAATGAATATGAATAGACAGATAGATATGAAATGTTTCCATGATGATATAATGTGGGTTTGGCTGTTATAAAGACAACAGGCAGGTCAGTGTGCGTCACAGTTCAGGATCACAACCAGCATCTTCCTCCAAATTTCTGCAGCACTTCTGTGAATGACTCGTGTCATGAGTCACAGATAAACGCTTTAATTAGCACAAAAATATTCAACCAAACATGCCGGTTTCATCTGTTTGTACACTGTATTACTGACACACACAGATAGTGGTTGAAAGACTGCAACAGCACTATTAAAGGAGCGGTATCTGAGGAATGCTGGGAACAATGAGGAGGACCTGAACACAATAACATATGTGGGGGAGAGGAACAGTGTGTGCTGGAACAGCTCTCTTGCACATTTTCATACACCCAGGGGTGCTATCAGTATAATTAGACACTTGCTGTCATTTTAAATCTCTCCTCTATCACATCTGTTTGCCTCTCTGTTTAAAGATTTAAAGATTTTTATTTTCATTGTATTTCTACAATGAAATTTTGGTGGCACTTAAAACTTAACAAAACAATATGGAACAAACAACAGCTTGACACATTACAATACCATACAGTATATAAACAATACACAATAAATAAAGGTAAAAAAAAGTAAAATTAAGTAAAAAAGTAACTTTAATTTACTGTGCTCACTTGTGCATCTGCTTTAGCCTTTCCACCGGGGGCAGACGAGGCACTCTTTCTGAAGGGAAGACCAACTTTCCATCCGTTTGTGAGCGGCTGGAAAGAGAAAAGAAGGAAGTCAGCAAGGGAAGAGTGAAAGAAGGAGATGAGAGAAGTGGAGGAAATACCATTTAGCACACAGGATGCCAGGTTAACAATGGCGAGACAAAGCAGCTCAAAATAGACCTACCTTGTTTTTGGCCGCCATTTGCTCCCTCAGAGTCTTCAGGCAATACCTCACCTGTGTGAAATACAGTCATACCATGAGATATAGATATTTTTATAGTGTTTCAACATGCGTGTGATCCAGGCTCTAGGATATATTAAGAGCAAGAAAAGCCTGGAAGCGAGGGGGAATTTACATGCAAATTGTTGTATAATCCAGGAGGGTGGAGATACTGTAGTGTTAGTTCTTGTTTAAAATGTGCGTCAGAGCTACAGTAGATACTGCCCAGACACTGACCTCCTGTATCTGGGAAACTTCGTCTGACAGCATCTTCAGGCTCTGCTGGTGTTTCTGCTGCTCTTGTCTGCGTGCCTCTAGATAAACCTGGAACAGGAGAGACTAATGTTATACACCAGCGAAACCACAAAGCAAACATACATGTTTATTTCTTCGAGAATAGCAGCCAAATGTGCCACACCCACCTTGATAACCTCCACCTGCTCCTCTGTAGATTTGACTGGTTCAGGGTTCAGGGACGTCCTGTCAGCCGCTGGCTGCACCACAGCGAAAGCGCGTCCAATTGGCTGGAGGTGAGAGATCAGGGGAGTTAACACGAGGATGGGCGTGATGCATTTCCAAACATCAGCACTGTGTTTTGCTAACGCCTGAGGAGTAATAGGAGCATGTTTCTGAATACTGCAACACAATATTTGGAAAGGAGTACTAAAGCATGTTTAATAATCATTATGAATGATGCAATCAACCCATTAACAAGCAAAACTGAATATAAACTTCTTCTTCTTCTTCTTGAGCAAATTATTCATGCTTGTGTGTGGTTGAGTCTCTATAATCAGGAGGCAGAAATGTTCTGCTGTAATCACTATGGAGACGAGCCCTAAGTGTTCCTTTAGAAGTAGTATTCAGACTTGGTCAAAACCATAAGCAGAGACGCACAGAAGGAGGTGGGTGGATGTTACGTAACTCTGCTGCTCTGGTGGTCCTTTTTTTTTTTTTTTTTTTTTTTAAATCTGACTTTGGCATTGGTTTTGGTGGAACAATGGTTGTCTTGAGACATTCAGAGTGACCTTGTGTGGAGACCAGGCTGATGAAAAGCTGGTGGCAGCTGTGACATGTTTACAAGCAGTTTGTGTCTCTGTATAGTTTGTGAGGAGGAAAGTGTCGTAATAAATGTCTGAATGTACACTAGCTCTGAGCCAATTCCTCAGGATCAACGATTAACTCTCAGACCTTTCAGATCCAAATATGCTCGGAATGATGACACCTTCACTTCTACAGAAAGCAACACTACTGCTTTTTATTTTACTTAGCTAAAGAAAGTTCTCCCAGAGCCTCCATCAAACATGAAGAGTCAATTTAAATGTAACAGCTAAACATAATAAACCCTAAAGTATCTAAAGCTGTGATGAATGTCATTCTAAGCAACTTTCAACTGCCTCTCTCCTCTTTCTCCAATAGTTCAGATTCCCAGGTGTTACAATCCAGGTCCTGACCTGAGTTATCAGGTGCAGGAAGTTCTTACCTTGTCCCGGTGCTGCTCCGTCCTCCGAGCTGCCTGGCTCTGGTCGTGCAGCGTGAGTCGCAGTCGCCTGCACCCCTCCTGAAAACGGCAACGAAGAAATGAGACGATGAAGAGAATCCACAAAGAGACCGTTATGTGATGGAGAGACTGGCTGAGGACTATTTTGAGGAGGAGAGGGGAAAAAAGAGGAGGAGAGACTGAGTCATACTCACTGAACAAAACAGAGAAGGAGGGAGAGAGTAACCAGTAAGAGGAGAAGGTGGGGGGAGTACGAGCGTCAGAGAGAAAGCAAAAGTTTTTCACAGCTGCACAGAGACAGATTGTTTGAATTAAACTGTACGCTATGGACGTCAGAGGGACTTCAGGCGGAAACTCTCCAGGCGCTCACAGCCAACTGGAGGCAAAGGGTGGATTTCTGGGAAAGTGGGCAGAAAATGTGATGTAGAGCAAGACGGAACATTTCCATGGTAACATAATCCTCACAGTAGCCATAAACGATCTGGCATGCCAACAACACAAGAGGGAGGAGGAAGTCAGAGACAAGGCAATGCACAGAAGGCTTTTAAAAAAAAACCAAAACAAAACAAACCACACACACACAAACAGCCCCAATGACTTCTCTTACTCGAGGCTAGTCGCTTTAACAGGAAACATAACAGGGTGTGTGTCCTCCAGCAGAGGGAAATCCCTCCTAAGTGATACCCAGTGAGTGTGTGTGCAAGGACAAGTACAATGTGAGGGAGGAGGTCAGAGACATCTTGTTTTGTTTATCTTCCTGTATGCAGCGTTGTCTTGTGGTTTAAATATCATAAACACCAACAAACACACATATGCTTACACAGAAGTGTGTGTAACTGTGTGTGTCCCTATTGAACCCTCTGTACAGTGATACTATATGACTATATGTTTTAGGGGCATATGACAAAAGGTCCAGCTGTATTGCATGTTGCTTTTCATGTCCTTCATTCTTACCTCAAGGTTCATTTAGTAACTTTTACCGAGCTTTCAATCATATCATGCTCTCAGTCAGCAGGTGCAGTTTGAGCATTGAGTTTGCAGCCTTTTTTTTAAAAAAAAACTTGTCAAATAAGGTCAACTTTAAAGGCAACATACACAAAAAGTGGACCTTTAAGTATTTTCTTTTTGTCAACCTCTGAATCCAACATCAAGAATGGACTTTTAAACTAGCAGTGAAACATCTAGTCGATTACTTGATCAGTAAGAAAAAATAAAAATGAAATATTCCAGTTGCCAGAGTTTGCTACTTTACTGTGGTTTTATGTGATAATGTTTTTGACTACTGGTTGGATAAAAGAAGACATTTGATGACATATGATCAACTAAAACTACTTTGGTTTTTGTCTTGACATCACATGGACCAAATGATTAAATCAAAAATGTGATGCGTCTTTACTGCAACCTCATTTTAAACTCAATTGTTTTTGCAGTTTATCATAGTCAGAGCAACTGTACTGTATCTCTCCCTCTGCAGAGAAACTATGTTTGATATGCACAATGCCCCGACCTTGATGTTAGCCAGACACGGGAAATGACCTGTTGTGTAACGCAGAGATAAAAAGCATGGAGAGGTTATAAAAGAACAACCATGTGTTGCAAAGACTACAGAAGGCCTTCATGAGTAGCAGGTTATCTGTTCAGGAAGCACAGCGGAGGAGGAGAAGGCAGAGAGAGACAGATGGGACTGACAATCTTAAACAAGAACCATGAAAAAGGCAGAGGAAATGGCCTAATAGTTGAGGTGGAAGTTCAACTACCACAAACAAAACTCAGTGAAGTGAAAGCAAAAAAAATCCCCTCTTGTACAGACACCTGAAAGCTCCATCACCACAGCGATTAGAGGGAAACAAGAGGAGGGGGAACAGCGAGATGGTTGTTAAGCAGGAATCCATCATTATACAACTTCTCTGGCTCTTCCCAGACAACGACACAAAGACTCGGCTAATCCTCGCTCTGCCATGGACTGTTTACACGCCAGTCTCCCTGCCTGGCTTCTCTTTTATACCACACACAAACAGAAATGCAGGCTAACCCACCCTCACTGACAACCTGTAATACTAGACTTCTCGGGAACACAGACAAAGGGACCAGTTGGATTTGCTCATGGAGGGTGACGTCTGCATGCTCACACAGGAAAATACACACAATAACTGAAAGTACACACTACCTTTATAACAAGGCAGAAACATGAAACCGCACGCACACGCACACGCGCACACACACCCCGACAATGAGCACAAAAGATCACGGGGTACAGGCGGCTGAAAGGCTTTAAGGGTATAAAGACGCTTTTTGTTTTGGACTTTGGCATCAGGAAGCCTGTAAATCATGAGGATTGAGTTAGCTGAGAAGTGACTGCCAATCTGGGAATGTTGCTGACTTTTATGGCTCTGTGCAGCTTTAAAAAAAAAGGGAACTCATTGTTCAAATTTCAGCAACAGGTATATCATGATCATAAACAGTGAAAGGCCTTGTGCCTGCAGGTGTTGTTGTTGTTGTACCTGCGTTCCACAAGTGTGCAAACGTCATCATACATTAAATCACTTTATCCCTCTCATGAGATGCTTTCTTACACCTGCTGCACAGATGACACTTTTGTCTTCAATCCAGCTACATTTTAAACCTCTAACCAGGTTAGGGAGGGTGAGGATATAGCCTCTTGTTTTGCCTTCAATGTTCAATATGGCTGTTTCTTTCTTATATCTGTTAAGTAGTAAAACAACAAGAAGTAAAACATTGTATATGATGTAAAGACATAGATTTGTTCAATAAAAACACGATCCCAAAAGGTGTGAGCCGACTAGGGCTGAACGCTCCGGCGGCAGGCATCAAACGTTTATAAAGTGGAAACCACACAATATTATTACCATACTTATACAAGGAATTAGGATATACAAATATTTTAATTTAACTCACCTTAGTAGATCCGTGTTTGAAATGAATGTTTCTTGGCAACCATTTAGCCAATGTATTACTCATTTTAGTATTTTTTCAAGCAATAATACAAATCTTTTACAAGTTCCAGCCTCTTAAATGTGAGGATTTCCTGCTTTCCTATGCATGATATGTATTATAGACTATATGATAGTAAAAACAAAACAAGCAACTTAATGTTACTTTGGACTATTTTTTTTTACTGAATAATTAATTGATTAAATCAAGAAATGAATTAGCAGATGAATCAATAATGTAACTGTAGCTCCCAGTAAAAGCTGCTGTTGGCTGACTGTCTGCCTCTGCTCTTCACACAGTCAGCAGTCTGTACAAACTAAAGGGTGAGAGGTTAAGTACATCTCAAAGGGAGGACACCAGCTCAGGTGTGAAGTGTTGGGACTCGTGTGTGTGTTTATGACCATCATGTGAGGACCTGAAAAGGTGAACGCTGACGCTAAACAGCAGGATCTGAGTCATGAAGTCAGCGCTGCCATCAGGACAGACGTTCATTTTCACAACCATCTATCAATAAGCAACAGCTCCGCTTTTCGTGAGAACCAGGTGTGATCTGGCCAGCCGTTTCTCAACTTTGATGCATTTAGTATGTGTCATTTTCTGGCTCATTTCCAGCCAGTAACATCACTCACTCCTGACTGATGAGATGATGTTTGAGGGTGAGGGAAGACAGAAGGAATGTGTTAAGTCACAGGGAGACCAAATGTCTGGAGGGAGAATAGTGGCATTATGCAAAAAGTGCCCTCACAAGAAAATAACAAAACAAAAAAAAACATAATATGCTGTTCATTTTCTGAAAAATTGTGCTACGTTTCAAATAAAAGCTAGAATTTGGTCGCTATTTTAAACACTGGAGTATCATATTGTTTCAAAGCCAGGCCTGGATGTTCCTCCTCTGTTTTATTCCAGATCGTATCATCTCAGTTCCAGGAAAACACACTGAGCAACAAAACAACCGCTGAAGGCCTTTCTCTGCGACATCAGGCATCCTCTATTCATGTATCCTAATGGACGGACCTCTCCCTGACACATCATGAGATGTTGCATGTCAAGGTGAAATAACTCTGCTGCTTTATTTAGTCTGACCTGAACAACCATATCAGATATGTAAATAACTGTAGGTGAGTGACTGTTTGATGACTTTGATAAACTCATGCAAATGTGCTGTCAGTCGCTTGTCAAAAATGTTGCCATAGATTAAACAGAGGCTGACGGAGTTTCACATTCAACCCAAATAATCAGTTTATTAGGTGTATGAGTGGAGCTGCCTTTTGTACACGCTGACCCTTTTGTTCAGTTACACAACATTAACTGATAATCATGTCTAGACCATTGACACGAGTGTGAAACCTGGCTTTCAAATTCAGCTCACACTTATTTCATTTAGTGAAGCATAATCATGTAAAATAATGTGTAAAGCCCTGCCTTATAGAATATCATCTGATGTGAGCTCCGTCACTGCTGACAGGTATTGCGCTCTGCTGATAAGGTGAAAGTGTAACCTCATAAACCACTGTGCAGGTTGACAGTTTGCTTTTTCAGGCGAGGTAAATGATTAAACCTCCTCGGGACACTGAGGAGGAAAATGTAACCGATAATGCAGCTGCTGATCACTCATTTACAGTACAAACAGGATAAAATCTGTGCTTCACATCAAGGAAGCGTCATGTTTAATCCTGTTTAAGGAAACGTCTCATGCACACAGGTGGTGCACATAATGCACAGTGTTCACAGGTCGGTCCTGAGCTGCCTTCACTGTCACTACTGCGACTGTAAGCCCTAAATGATGAAGGAGGAGAGCACCAGTGACAGGCACATATGTTATCTGGACTTTTCTGAGCTGCTGCCTTCATGTGTGTGTTGAGGGGAGTTACTGCTAATACTTTAATTACGAAGGCTTTACATAGATTTGGATTTAATAGTGAATACACCACTTAGAGGAGATGAAGCCTGGAGATCTGTGAAAGAACCAGTAAATCACACAGAGCCTCTAATACAGTACACACGACAACTAACCATTATTTTCATTGTTGATTTGATTCACTCGATAAATGATTAGTTGTTTGGTCTAGAACAGTGTTTCTCCACCCTGGTCATCGGGACCCACTGTTTCAGATGTAACCCTGCTCCAGCACACCTGTTCAATAATCAGCTCGTCATCAAGCTCTGCTGAAGCCTGATAATGACCTCTTTTCATCAGCTGTGTTGGAGCAGGGTGACATCTAAAACATGCAGGACAGTGGGTCTCAAGGACCAGGTTGACAAACACTGGTCTCGAAAATGTCAGGAAAAGGTGAAAAAAAAATGTCAACTACTGTTTCCCAAAGCAGGAAGACATCCTCTGATGTGTTGCTTAATCCATTCAAATCAACTCAAACAATACCAGTTTATTATCACAGAGAAGTACAAAGAAACTAGAACCATAGAATTGACTTTAAAGAAAACACTTGTTGATTAACTCAATATATTATAATTAATCAATTAATTGTGCACACTGCTGAGCTGATGTAAAGAATATAAACTGAAGCTGAAACATATTTTTAACTGAAAAAAAACAACAAATCCAAAAATGAATGAAGACAGAAGAGCTGAAGTCTTAGATTTTCTGCTTTCTGATTCATTAATTTCTTGTTTCACAATAAATCACCCACACAGGAAGTAAGCACAAAGAAACACCAGAGAGACTGATTTATCATTATCTTTAGCATTAAATAAACTAAAGACACAAATGTAAACATCTGAATGAAAAAGACTAACTCACCCCATGCTCTTGGTTTCTGATGTCCTCAAATGTGCACAGGCTTCTCGACACTCCGCTCATCTTTGATAGAAATAAATAACGACAGAAAAAAAAACAATAAATAATAAATATAAAGTATTAGAGGTCCCTCCGGTGTGTCTGTGCTGTTCTCCGGTAGCTGCTGCTGGTATCAGCCTGTCTGTGCTTCACTTAGGAATAACTTCTCTCATCATGTGACGTCACTGTGGGCGTGAACGACCCGCCCACCAAACACAGAAACAACCAAATAGGGAGCTAGTGTGAAAACAGGTCAGCCTCAGGTACGACAGCTCCTGGATCAGCACTGAACATCAAGATGAGAACAGGATGATGCTATCATTATTATCATTATCATTATAGAACTAATGATAAGATAAGATAAGATAATATCATCCTTTATGGGGAACATTTACATGGTCACAGCAGCAAAGTGTGCAGTGCAACAATTACAATAAGGACCCACATAAAAAATAAAAACAATAAAATAAAAAATAAGTGTGTTGAGTAGAGAAAGTAGGAATATTTGTCAAAAGTGAGTAGGAAGCAAAGATAAAAAATAAGTAAATAGCAGTGCTTCAATAAATATAGATAAGTGAATAATGTATTAATGTCTAAATAAGCAACAAACTGCAGTCAGCAAATAAACAACACTAATGAACAAAATGGAGCATCTGGTGTAAGAAAGATAAGAGAAGTTTTGCACATGAGAACAAGTGAAAAATGTGATATTTCACATTAATGAGTATGCTCTCCAGGCATTATTGCACACTTTATCTATTATTACTGTTATTATTATTAGACTGAATAGCTGAAATGATTTTAAGGTGTCAGACACTGAAGTGGTTGATAGTTGGACTATAGATGGCCATCAACACTGCTCAGTTTACCAGTACATTATTAATTCATAAGCTCTGACCTTTGACTGAACTCAAGTGTCTCCTATTAGCTTACAATGGAAAACAACTGATTCAAATCAGTGATTTAAAAGAGGGATTTGCATCATTCATTTGATATATTAAAGCATACATTAAATGCATTAAATTATCATGATACATCTATTTTTTAAATGACCTCATAACATTTTTGAGCATGAAATAGCTCATAGATGGGCAGCACGGTGGTGTAGTGGTTAGAACTGTCGCCTCACAGGAAGAAGGTACGGGGTTTGAATCCCGGGGCCTTTCTGTGTGGAGTTTACATGTTCTCCCCGTGTCTGCGTGGGTTCTCTCCAGGTACTCCGGCTTCCTCCCACCATCCAAAAACATGCATGGGGATTAGGTTAATTGGCTAATTATTGGTTCTTTGTTTTATGTGAACCTGGCTATTGATTGTATTTGATTGATCATACTGTAAATGTATGTTTTTAATCTGATAATGATATATCAACCTGTAGTAACATAGTAAATACACTATCTTGGCAAAGATCCCCTACAGTCGTCTTGTTGCAAAAATTGCGATCGAGATACTAAGCAGGGGGTGGCATGGTGGCGTGGTGGTTAGCACTGTCGCCTCATAGCAAGAAGGTACTGGGTTTGAATCCCGGAGTTTGCATGTTCTCCCCGTTTCTGCTTGGGTTCTCTCTGGGTACTCCATCCAGAAACATGTATGGGGATTAGGTTAATTGGCTAATATAAATTGCCTGTAGGTGTGAATGTGAGTGTGAGTGGTTGTCTGTCTGTATGTGTCCTGTGATGAACTGGAGACTTGTCCAGGGTGTACCCTGCCTTTCACCCTAAGACAGCTGGGATAGGCTCCAGCCCCCCATGACTCTAAGTGGTAGAAAATAGATGGATGAATGAATAGTTCATAGATTACAATATAATCCAACAAACTGTCAAGTTTCACACATTTTTTCTTAATTTTTAATTTTAAAATGTGGTGGATGTTACCAGGTTATTATGGACCAAAATCTGTTGAATCTAGGCCACGAAGAATGAATGTATTTCTGAAGGCAAAGAGCAAAGTGTTCCTTATATGTAATCTACCACAGTGAACACCATGTGCTGTTTTGTCCTATTAAGTTGTCAGTGCAGCACAAATGTTTCAGTTCACAATGTACTCATAAATATATAGGTTAACCACAACAATGACAAAGCACCTTTAACAAAGACTAAAAGCAGACGCTGTGATCTGCATAGTCTGTTTTTGTTTTTTAGAATAATACACCGACATATTAAGCAAAACTAAAAATCAGGCTAAAATGAATTGGTGATATGGATGTTGTGTCAGTGTTTTTACAGCATCAGTGTTACACATACTGAACGGCATATTTCCATAGTTAACCGAGGTCACTGTCAGGGAACAAGCTGACACAGCAAGTGACACGAGTTTCTCTGCAGCAGCTGATCCTGGTCGGCCTCAACCAGGATAAAGACTTTAATGGCATTATTGGCTGTCGAGAAGCAAACAACAGTACGCTGTGGCACAGTGAAACAACAACACACAAGCACACAGAAACAGTCAAGAAACAACACTGATATATTTATGGAATATGTTTCAAGGTAACTGGAACAGATTACTCAGTGAGGGTGTGGTTAAGTTATTAATGGGTGTTATTTTTGGTGAATTTATCATGATTTATCATTTATCATTTGGAATGAGCTCAATGTCACATGCCACAATTACACCCAATCCTTACTACATTATGTCATCATGTGACCGAGGTACTGAGCAACAGTGTGAATCATAACATCACTGAGCTGACCACATGCAGACAGACTGATCCACAGATTAGACAGTTAAGAGAGGTCTGTGTGTTTACATCCACGTCTGCCACATGAGTCACTGCTTCTCCTCTCAACCTCTGGTTCAGGTTTGAACTGAACCATCTATAGCAGGGAGCACTGCAGCTTTCTTAACCAGAGGAGCCCCAACGGTGTGTCCAGACTGAAGTGTGAAGGAAACCCTTGGTTTGAAGAATACCACAAGACTTCAAATATATTTCACCACCAAGCAAATGAGCAGATCCAATCTCTTTATCATTATTTTGAATGAGCCTGTATCACTGGGTTCTTCCCACAAAAGTGAAAATCCTATTGAAGTTGCTTTGTGCTTTCAGCAAATATTCTATCACTGCTCAGAGAATTAATATGATGTCATAATAGGCTTTATGCCCAGCTCCACTACTTCCTGAACGTCAGCCAGCTCTTTTGTTTCCTGTCTGCCATTATTGGACAAACTGATTAATCCAGGTGCGACTGATTATTGTTGCTGTTAGACGCACCTGGATTAATCAGTTTGTCCAATAATGGCAGACAGGAAACAAAAGAGCTGGCTGACGTTCAGGAAGTAGTGGAGCTGGGCATAAAGCCTATTGATGAAACTTGTGATTTACACCCTTATATGCAGATTGTTGAATGTGTAGGATTAAAAAGAAAAGGTTTTCGGTTGTTAGAAAGAAATAAAATAATTATAAGTACAATACTTCCACTACTTTGTGTACAAATTTGACCATTAAAAGGTAAAATATCAACTCAGATGGCAAATAAACTCATAGTGTAGTTGAATGGGAAGAGATGAGCAAGGGTTGAAAGTGTACTGTGGTGACACAGCGATGACAGTTTAACAAAGTTAACGTCAGACTATCTTTCCATCCCTTCAACTCCTTTATTATTATCATCAGTCTGACCATTGTTGAACTCTGTATTTAAAAATGAATACAGGATAATAAACTTTATCTACACCTTTCCTAGAATGAGTGGTGGAGACTTTCTTTGCTGTGCTATTGAACACAAAAATAGATACTGACCACTCCTTAATTAATGCAAGCCAATTAAAACATATGTGTGTCATCAAAGCCTGACAGACTTGTATTCCAACATGTGGAGCCCCTGGAGGCAGATGGAAATCTTTGTAGGGTAAGGCTGCATTCTTTCTGAGCAACCATATGTACTGTAACAGCAAACACACCAGGATTTCAAAACACAGCACACCCAGCTCTTGGCAAATCAGCTCTCTGGTTTTAAGTAGTGCAGGGGAAAACTGGAATGATATGGAAACTCAATGCCGCCCTTGGAAAGTATGTTCACTCATAGTTTACAGTCTAGCAAAACAGGTACTGTTCACCACATGTTGGCATCGTACAGGTTTGGTCACCTTGGATGGGAGGCGTAGTATCATGGGCACTGCATCTGTTTCGACAACAAATAGTGAAGGTGTGACTCCGTGCCAACTTTAAAGCTCAATTCCCAGAAATAAAGAGCTTTTTTTCAGGACTTTTGTAGATCAATCACACAATAGCACCACAGGCGGTACAGTAAGTCAAAATCAGCAAGAGACCTGTCTTGTGGACTTCTGAAGCCCAGACACTGTGCTCCGTCTCAGAAAAGTTAAAGATAATCTCCTTACGTGTGCCAGTGTGCCAGACAGGATGTAAACACATAAATAACCCAGAGGAGCTGATGAAGCCTCTCTGCAGGGTGCTGACTTTCATCTCTTCTTCAAATGTGGGAAAAACAAAAGCCTGAAGTCGTAAAGATGTTTTGGCGTGAAGCACAAAGGTGCACATTTATTCCTGTTACCTCAAAGAGATTTCTGAGGTTTAAAGATGAACTGGATCTGTCTCTGTAGGTGATCTCATATCTGATGTTACTTTATAAATATCTGATGGTTCTGTAGAAATTTTACTTCCAACCTGTTTCCACACAGATCTCCGTTGGTCCTGTACATTCCTGTGCGTGCCTCGCCCTGTGGTGCCCTCATGGCACAATCCTGTTCACACTTTCAAGCTTCAGCAAACAGTCAGCATTATTATTTTGTCTGACATCTATAAGGCACACCCTTGATAGACCTCTCTACAGTTTGATGTTTTTCTGCTTTTATGTTAGTGTGTAGAAACTGAAGCCACAGTGATTCACCCAGGTGTGTTGGGACATGATAATGGTGTAAATCTATAAATCATAACACCTGGTAGAGAAAATCAACTTTTATACTGTGTTGTTTTAGCAGTTAGATAAGGTTTGTGCATCCTGGTGGCTAATCAGATTTTGGGTCTCCTCCAAATGTGTGAACATGAGTCGCATGAAATGTGACGGGAATGTGGCCCTCTTGTATCAACACATCGGCCAAATTTGTTCCTGCTGTGCATGATGCTTATCTCAGTTATGATGAACACACATAAATCTGCAACAACAGATAAGAAGGCAGAAAAAACAACAACACTGGAACTCCAGTGTATCTGCAGCAGATCCAGTGAACAGCATGTCCACAGATTTTAAAGCTATTTGGGGAAATAAGAGATGAATCTCAATCCAAACACAGTATGACATAGCAGAAGTCATAATAAATGACATTTATAGTCACTTGAATGCAGCATGATCACTATCAGGACCTTGGGGAAGGTGAAACCTCATGGAAAGAAGTTGTAATTACTGTTATTAGTTACTCGTACTTTTCCTGCTATGACATTTAACTGAGCTGCACCAGTGTAACCAGGCTGCTCTGTGCACACACAGGAACTGTGAACACACACACACACACACACACACACACACACACACACACACACTGTCTTCTATGTTGATGACACAGATAATAATTATTTTGTGCTTAGTGAGCTCCTGCAGGTGGTTAGTGAATAACTCAGTCAGCAACACACAGCTATGGAAATAATCTCAAATTCTAGAGAAAGATCACCCTGCAGCCAAAATAAGGGTTCTTTAAGGGTGTTTGTGACAGAACGCTGACTTACCATCAGGTTTTAAGTTGACTTACAATCTTATCTGTC